>OZ014530.1:124924855-125524855 GCA_963966105.1 Volucella zonaria | reverse complement strand
AACCGTATTTAGCCATTCGAGTGCTTAACAAGATGGCAGACGACGAAGCAGAGAGATACCCAGTGGGAGCCAAGGCAGTTCTGCAAGATATGTACATTGACGACCTCATTACCGGAGCGAATGCCGAACTTCAGCGAATGCTGAAAGATGCCACCCACGATTGGAAAAATATCGCCGAAACCTTAGCGAATTTGGGTACAGAATGGAAGTTTATCCCCCCTGCTCCCCCTCATTTCGGAGGACTCTGGTAAGCAGGGGTAAAATCAGCAAAACATCACTTGAAACGAGTAGTCAAAAACGAAAAACTTACCTTCAAGGAATTCGCCACGGTACTAACTCAAATAGAAAGAATTCTGAATTCGCGACCATTATGTCCACTATCAGAAAATCCGGAAGACTTGGACGTATTAACTCCAAGTCGTTTTTTAATTGGCGAGCCAACCAAAATGGTCCCTCAAGGAGACTTATTGTCGACAACAACGAACTATCTAGACCGGTGGAAGCACGTTCAAATTGCAGTAGCACATTTCTGGCGCAAATGGAAAAACGAGTATCTTTCACGTCTTCAATCGCGTCCGAAATGGGCAAAACTAGAGGCCGATCCGAAGATTGGAGATCTGGTCCTTGTGAAAGATGAACGTCTTCCACCAGTGCAAAGGATGCTCGCTCGAATAATCGACACTCATCCCGGAATGAACAACCACATCCGTGTGGTCACACTTAAAACAGCGAATGCTACATTAAAACGACCAAAGATTTGTTACCTACCGTCGAATAATGCCAGCGCGAACAATACGATTATTTAACTACGACACAACTAATTACTTTTGAAATAATTTTTCAACAACATAATTAATTATTCAAAAAAAATATTATTTGCAAATGCCGAGGGGCATTTCAAAATAAGAATCACTCAAACACAAATCGCACTCATACAATTTCAGTTATAATCTACTCTACACACAACATACAGTCCATATATCCCACTCAAAATAAATCCACACATACCCCTCAAATCATTCCAATCGAATACATACCTACACACACAGTCCATTCATCCCATTCAAAATACAAATCACATAGGTACTATGTGTAATACATGTAATAATAACAAATAATTTCATTCACTCAATGCACAGCCAGAACTTACGCAATAAATAAAAGGAAATACCGACGAGTGAACGAATCGTTCCGAAAAAAAAGAAAATAAATATATAAATGCACAATTCCAACGCAACAAATTTACGCACATTCAATGCCGACAATATAAATACAACACACACATCTACACAAGGATAGATATGAATGGGGACAAAAATCCCGAGAAATTAACAAAAAACATTATAATAATCAGAAAAAAAATAATACAAATAATTAAATCACTTACCTGTATACTTGATAACGTTAATTAACTATTAAACTGAGTTAAATACTCGGATTTTAAAGTATAAATATTCACATCAGCTACCGCACGTCACAGCCGCTCGAATAAACACTACACTACACAACAACAAAAAATACAAATGGCGGCGCCCAACTGTCTTGTTGGGTAAACAAGGGCAACAACCAATATTTTTGCCACATACTATTTTTACTTATGTGTCATGTGTCGTCCCTTTGTTTGACAAAATTTAATGATTTTGTTTCTTTTCATGTATCCAAACTGTAAGAGATGAAATTGCCGATAATGCAGATCATGAAGGGTCAGTGATGCAAGTTTACAGCAATGATGCAACCATAGTTTGGAATATTGCGAATTTTGTTCACGGTGGGGGAGAATGTTTCTGATTAAAACAAGAAACCTAAATTGTTGTAAATAGATAAAGATCAATTCAATCAATTCATTATTTATTTATGTAAACGTATAAAAACGATAAAAAAAAATTTAAATCTATCATGCAATAACTTGTATGCGTCAAAATTCATATAAAATAGAAAATAGTAAAATAAAACAAAAACATGTTCGCTCATTTGAGAAGGGCGTTGATCTCTTTGTTATTTAGATTCATGTTGCAATCCTAAACTTTGATTTTTTTTGCTTTTACAGCAGACCGCCAAATGTGTTATTTTTCCCTTCGGCATATTTCTTTTATTTTTCTTTTAGTAGATCCTGCACAATATCTAACAATTATTAAATGTGGGTAATAAAATACACAAACAAAAAGCTCGAATCCGCAGTGGAAACTAAAGTTATTCGTCCCCAAACCTTACTGTGATTTCATACTGAAATGACCATTACCGTAGATCTTCGCCCTGTAATTTAACGAAACGTAATTAAACTGAAGCCTGCTCATATAAGGAAGTTGATAGAAGATCTGTCCCGCTAAAGCCTTCAGCAAACTCGAACATGGATTTTTTCACAATTAAGTCGCACTTTAGTCTCCACTGGGAAACCGTGTCTAACACATACAATTTTTACTCATTTTAGTTCTTAAATGCTGCTTTAATAAACTATGTAGAAATGTTTAACGCTAATGGCAGATACATAATTGACTGCATAGTTTATTTGGTACACGGACAATACAAAACAATCAGTTCAATACGACCTAAGTCTGACATTGAACCACTATCGTTTGCAACAATTAAGAAAACTGCATACATACATACATATGTGATATCATTCGGCGAGTACAAAAAATATAATTAGAACGTTAGTATACTTTCACATACCTTACGTATTCACCGCCTAATCGTTTGATAATGGAAAATGTTTTCGTGTGAAATCGATTGATACTGATTGCTACTAATTAATTCACTATGAAAGATCACTTATCTATAGAGGAATCACTCTCTTAAATAAACAGCACGTGCTATTTCGAAAACCTCAAAACTTAAAATCTGTTTTAAGGGCTGCATACACTTATCATAGAAAAAATTGCATCCAAATTTATCAATTGGGAGGATCCAGCAATAACAATAGGCGTGTTTTATTCAAAAGTGCTTAGCCACTTTTCCACACGAAACAAAAACAAAATCAAAAGTGGGTATAATTTAGTTCATTTTCAGAAGTGAGTATAGATTTACGAAAGATTTGAATTATAGATGTCGCAACATACAACTAGAGGGCATTTATTTTTTTCCTGGTTGGCAGCATCCCGTTTCTCCCTATTCTGGGATGTGTTAATGGATCAACTTATGTTTTGGAAGAGCAAGTCAATAATTAAAGTTCTTTTGGGCTTTTTACTCTTGGAAAAATAGTTATTTTTCATCTACCCAAAAAGGAACTTGAACTTTTTTTAAAATTAGTGTGTGCAAAGGTGCTTATTTGCTTTCAAAATGCCACCAAAGCTCCCGTTTATCGGAGAAAATATTAAGGAAAAAGCAACTTTGAAACCAGCACTGCGAACATAGCCGCGAGATAAAAGTGAGTTGGAGGTTTTTTAGAAAAGTGTATACGCGCTTTTGAATAAAACACGCCTAATATACGCACACGAATCAGGTGTACCTCACGCATGTACCAAATGCAAGTTAACATCAACAACATTCCAGTTAACGTCAACAATATTTCAGTTAACGTCAACAATATTCCATCATGCGTCCAATGCATCAAAAACATTCCATGATGCGCCCAACGCATGATACAGTTCCCATGAGCAGCAACATCAGCTCCAAGCGTGATCGACTACAACGAATTCTCTTCTCACGGACAGGTGAGACATCGGCAGCAAGGAGACACCTGAGCCATCAATTCACCTCCGCTGCTGACCTGGCATCTGGCTGCATTGGCATGCACCTAGGTTTAAGTTATGAATTCAATTTGTAAATCAGTTCTAAGTTAGCCGTGAAGGCATAAGGTTCTTAAAAATAAATTTTTTTAAGTACTTTTAACTTTTAATTGTTTAATTGGCGCCCAACGTGGGGCCCAGGAAAAATCACAGCATAACGTAAATTAAAGTAATAAAATAAGTGAAAAGTCTCTCGCAAAAAACTCACGCATAAGTCGACCTAAAAAGAAACTCGCCGCGAGTATAGTGCGAAGATCATTTAAGTCCGCGTACACTTTTTGATTAGACTTTGAACTGTGTAACCTCCCGTAAAAACGACCTTTACTAAATCTCGCGCGTGGAATGTAGTGTGTGGTGAAAATACCTTGGTCCCGAACAAAAAGCAGCATCTGTAGATTCTGCTGCCAACGAGGGAGTGTGGAGAAAGGCCCCCCAGTAACCAGAGGTAAAAGGAATGAAGCCCCTTCACCAGCGTTGGACCTTCTTAATGTAAGCTAGATTTAAGAAATCTTTTAATTAAAACATACTAAGAAAGTGATAGCATTAAGTAAAAGAAATATTATACATATATCCAATCGAAAAAATTTTGAAAAATAATAACTAGAAGTGATAGCATTAAGTAAGAAAAATATTTTACACACATATGCTATATACGAGTATAATTAGAAGTGATAGCATTAAGCAGAAAAATATTTTGCATATCCCGTTTCCTTTTACAACTCTTTAACATTTTTATATCCCGTCCTAATGTCTAAACGTACTGTCGTAATGCCCGATCCAGTTTTACGCCCGCCGGTGTTAACCACCGAGAATCCGACCCCATCAGTTGCAAATCCGAGTCTAACCGTTAATGCTACTCCAGAATTGGAAGCATTAATCGCAGGTATTGCAAGTCGCGTCTACATTAATGAATGTAGGAACGTAGTACAATCCATGATATATCCTAATAATCAGTTTCACAGAGGAACTGATGAGACCATTCACGACCATCTTCGTACTAATTTTAGTGATCTGGACAAAGTACCAGACATCGTGAGGGGTTTAAGTGAGTTCTCCGGAGCTCCTGGCAAATTCAGTTCCTGGTGCAAAAGCGTCGATAGAATTTTTAACATCTATGATCAATTTAAGGGAACAACAAAATACTTTGGTATTCTTAACATTATACGTAATAAGATTATCCGCATTGGATGCAGTCCTGGAATCCTACAATACCCCATTAAATTGGGAGTGTATTTCAAAGTGCTTAACGCTTCATTATGCTGATAGGCGTGATCTGCGAACTTTGGAGTACCAGATGACGACTCTCGTTCAGGGCAACAACAGAGTAGAGAGTTAATATCAGTCGGTTTACAACCACCTATCGTTAATAATGAAAAAAATCTCGAATATGGATTTACCGCCTGATGCATTACACCACCTAACATCATCATATAGGGATAAGGCTTTAGATACCTTCATTAGAGGTCTCAGGGGTGATCTACCCAGACTCCTTGGCATAAGGGAAGCAGCAGACCTTCCTACGGATCTTAATCTTTGTTTAAAACTCGATAATCAACAGTTCAGAGCCAATTACGCTCATCATAGTACCGGCCAAGTTAGGAGAGCACAACCTCTTCCACCAATTCCTGCACGGAAAGGCCCAGACCAGCACCCGTTCTATCCGCAATTGGCATAAGTACCTCAATCGTCACATTCTCCACCTCATCTTCCACAGCGCCCGCATTTTGGACAATTTCCAAACACCCAACGGCAACCGTTTCAACCCAACCAAAGACCAACTCACGCTCCAAACTACCAGTTCACCCAACAACCAAATTTCCAAATAAATCCACATCAAGCCCAAAGATATCCCCAACCACCCAACAAGTTTTTGCCAAATCAATCTGTTCGAAAGCCTGAATCTATGGATGCTAGTACCATCCGTACGCATAACGTTAACTACATGAACCAACCAGCAATGAAAAATTGGCCACCAGCTCCTAAACGACCTATGGCTCCATCGCAACAATATCCGAATCCTAACAAGCTCCAAAGAAATTTTCGTTCAGAAACTTTTAGAATGGATCCAGAGAATCAACCTATAGTTCCTTCGCAACAATACCCGAATCCTGACGAACCCCAAAAGAATTTTCATCTGGAAACTTGCGGAATGGACCCCCAGACTAATCTTACGTCTATGGAAGCTCAAGAAGTTAGCCACTACAATGCCATGCTTTCAGTCATGACCAATCAAGATGGGAAGTGATCAAAATTTTAATGAACAGGTAGACCAGCAAGATAACGTAAAATCGACAGAAACATCTACTGATTTTGTTGACCTAGATTTTTTAGGCTAACGAACTCGTCACTACCTTATTTTGAGCGTAGGACGGAAAATAATAATATCCTTAAATTCCTAATAGACACCGGTTCAAATAAAAATTACATCCAACCACATCTAGTTTGAAATCCTATCCCAAATCAGAAAAAAATCCATGCAAATTCATTCTGTGGTAACATAGAAATCACCCACCATACTATAATAAATCTTTTTGACCCTGGCACTAATATTAAATTTTTTCTTTTACCTTCACTGCGGTCATTTCATGCAATTCTTGGCAATGACAGCCTTAAAGATCTGTCGGCCGTCATCCATGACAAACAAAATTACATGATTATAAACAATACTAACAAAATTAGGTTGAAACAAAAAATATCCGAATCAATCCATAATGTAAATATCAAAACCCAGAACATAACACAAGAACAGCGAGACCAACTAAATAGCTTGACCATAAATTACGCTAAGCTTTTCGGCGAACCGAATGAGGCACTTACTTTTACTACTAAAGTTAAGGGAAGAATTCGCACGACAACCGAAGACCCCGTTTACTCGGAGCACTATCCATATCCTATGGCGCTAAAAGAGGAAATAGATAAACAAATCAATCAATTATTAAATGATGGAATCGTTCGACCTTCACGGTCCCCAGTATGGATTGTACCAAAAAAATGGATGGATGCTTCAGGTGAAAAGAAGTACCGTATGGTGATTGATTACAGGAAACTCAATTCGATAACAATACCGGATCGTTATCCGATTCCTGAAACTAATGAAGTATTAGAGCATTTAGGAAAGAATAAATATTTTTTGGTGATCGACTTAAAAAGTGGTTTTCACCAAATACCTCAACACGAGGACGACATCGAGAAGACCTCATTCTCTGTCAATAATGGGGAGTATGAATTTGTAAGACTTCCCTTCGGGCTAAAAAACGCACCATCTATTTTTCAGAGAGCCCTAGACGATATCTTACGAGAACACATCGGTAAGATCTGTTATGTCTATATTGATGACATAATTGTGTTTAGTGAGGATGTCGAACGACACTTTCAAAATTTGAAAACTATTTTCGAACCTCTCCAGCAAGCCAACCTTAGAGTACAATTAGATAAATTCGAATTTTTGAAACCAGAAGTTGAGTTCCTGGGATTTATCGTATCTCCAAACGGTATAAAGGCCAATCCAACTAAAGTGGAAGGTATCACCAAGTTTCCATATCCACGAACTTTGAAAGATCTGCGATCATTTCTTGGTCTGTCGGGATTTTACCGCAGATTCCTTAAAGATTACGCAAAGCTGGCAAAACCTCTTACAGCCCTTTTACGGGGGGAGAATGGACGTGTGTCCAAAATGGCCCCAAGTAAGAAAGTTATTCACTTGACAGATGCAGCAATGGAGGCATTTAGTGAGCTCAAAAATTCACTGGTTTCTGAAGACGTTATCCTTACCTTTCCCGACTTTAACAAAGACTTTTTCCTGACTACCGACGCATCAGATTACGCAATTGGAGCCGTACTCGCTCAAGACAATAAGCCAATTACTTTTATTTCTCGAACTCTAAGTAAAGCGGAAGAACACTACGCTGCTAATGAGAAAGAGATGCTGGCTATAGTATGGGCTCTCAATTCACTAAGAAACTACCTGTATGGTCCTACCAAGCTAAAAATATTCACCGACCATCAACCCTTGACTTATGCTTTAAGCAGCAAAAATACCAACAACAAGATGAAACGTTGGAAGGCAATACTCGAGGAGTATAACTACGAACTGAGTTATAAGCCTGGAAAATCCAATGTTGTTGCTGAGGCACTGTCAAGACCACCTAATAATATTCAAATAAATTCCCTCACAGCAACCCAACATAGTGACGAAAGTTCTGGGCACGATCTCATACAAATTGTAGACGTACCCATAAACGTATTTAAGAAACCCGGACCACCACGACTACGAAATCATTACAGATAAAATGAATAATGTTTTAGCAAATAGTAATAATCAAATTATAATCAATAAAATGTCAATAGATAAGATTAAAGAACTAACAGATATTACAAATAAAATTATTAATGTATTTAAGGAAAATGAACATAATAATAGTGAAATAATCATGAAAATTAAATATAAGCTGGACATAATTAAAGAAGAAATAGTCAATGTGATTTACGCCATTTATTGGGCGAAAGCAGACATACTTAATTCATTCATTTATCTTATCAAATGCTGAAATAAACATAACCGAAACAATTTTAAAAGTAGAGAATATTCCATACATTAATGTAGAAGAAGCGCTAGAGTTCGCTGAAATAAGAATTGTGTCAAATGATAAAGATTTAATATATATTTTAAGTATTCCAACAACAACTAAAGTAACATGTAACCTATCACTATTAAGACCTGTTAAATTAAATTAAATAATAAATAAAATTAAATATGATTCGATATTAGAATGTAATAAAGAAGTTTATGGCATTACAAACACATGTAAAACATATAATAGTCTTTCAATTTGTAATAAAAATAAAATTGTTAGTTTAAGAAATTCTTCGTGCATTCCAATGCTTATAAAAAGCCAAAAAGCATCTTGTTCTATCATCAATAACGAACATGTTCCAGATGTAGAGGAAATTGCACCAGGAATCTTGCTTCTGAACCAATTCAATGGCCCAGTTCTCATCAACAACGATACTGTCATGCTCAAAGGTACATTTATTATCAAACACTTCAACACCACCATTGAAGTCAGGGGAAGAACAGTTATGTCCAAAGAAGTCACCAACCTCATCAACCCTTACCGGCAATACTACAAACATCATATAAGCCAGACAAAATAGAGGAGGTACTGTCCCTCGAAATGATTAAACAGCTGTACGTCAATCGCACTGAAGAAATCGAGCTACTTGAAACGAAACACAACATCAACTTATCCGTGAACATCATCTTAATGGTTACAGCCTTGGCTACCGCTACCTTCGCATACAAAATGACAAAAAAGAAAGGTATGATCAAGGACAAATCAACAGGCCATCTGCAACAACCATAGGCCTTCAAGACATCCCTCATCTCGTGACATCAACAACATCTCACGAGGACGTTCGAATTTAAGGGCGGAGGAGTTAACGCCAACAACATTTCAGTTAACGTCAACAATATTCCATCATGCGCCTAATGCATCAAAAACATTCCATCATGCGCCCAACGCATGATACAGTTCCCACGAGCCGCAACATCAGCTCCAAGCGTGGTCGACTACAACGAATTCTCTTCCCACGGACAGGTGAGACATCGGCAGCAAGGAGACACCTGAGCCATCAATTCACATCCGCTGCTGACCTGGCATCTGGCTGCATTGGCATGCACCTAGGTTTAAGTTATGAATTCAATTTGTAAATCAGTTCTAAGTTAGCCGTGAAGGCATAAGGTTCTTAAAAATAAATTTTTTTTAAATACTTTTAACTTTTAATTGTTTAATTTGCATACTAACTTCTGCATTGACTGTGGCAATATTCTCACTAATCGTTATCGCGGAAGCATACAAACAACATTTCTTTATTTTATTACTTTCTCACAGAAAATGTATAAAAAAAGATATGTATATCAAAATCCTTGTTGTGATATAATCTAAACAAATTTTTTATTCTTATAGGTTTTTTTAAAAATCAAGATAGAGCGAGGTAATTGCAAACAGTTGGCATAAATACATACAATACACACAAATTTTTTAAATTGCCTTGCATAACATAAATATGAAGAGATTATCGGGAATGCTGCACCGGATTCTAAAAGAGTCAAGAAATGACCTCAACATTAGCTTTAAGATGGCGATCTTAGGTAGAGTGATGCCATGGCATATTTAGTATAATCTTTAATATTTTGTTTTGGGAAATTTGTTCGAGAACATTGAAACCTCAAACTTATGAAGTTATAGAATGTTTAATAGCCCACCTTTCCTCCTCGTATGTTGTCGGTCATATTGCTGCTCTAGTCTTTTTTCTTGTGTTATTTTGCGAATTCTTGTTTGTAATTGTTGTAGTTGACGAAAACGCCTAAGTATTTATATATTGATACATTCTCTATCGTGCATACATATACATTCTTTATCGTGCACTTCTCTTTTTTGCGTTATTTTTGTATGCGTGGTGGACGTATGTGCATGGCTTTTGTCTTCTTTGCATTTATCACCAGAACGTGATCATGGCACCATGCCTTGAACTCATTCTACATTATTTAGTTTTCTTTCTCCACACATCTGCGGCTTACAACAATTGCTGTATCACCAGCGCATTTTATGCTGAAGAACAAATAGAAGATCATCGCATATGTTATAATATGAAAAGCGGTGGTCCAAGTTTAGATCTTTGCGGTTTATATGGTAATATCTTGACGAGTCGATTTTTTAGATTAGCTTTCATACCATGAGAAAATGACTCCTTGTGCCCCGATTTTGGGAAGTTACCGAAATATATTTTAATGGCACAGAGTGTAGAATGCTTTTCTGAAATCTATGAAACGTTAGTGTCATGGTTCTTATTCAGACAGAAAATCTCCTAGTAGTTGTTTAATGCTTTTGTTCTTCCCAAAGTCGAATTGGTTCCTTTCTAACAGCTCAAAACTTTCAAGATGGTTATACAGACTTTTTGTGGGGATTACCATTAAATATAGGATATACTCGTAGGTCTATAGTTTAATGTGTCATTTTTTTACACTCTTGTATATTGGCCTGTCAATAGGGACTTTCAGCATCACAGGAACTGTGGATTGTCATATGCTTTTATTTATCAGCTTATAAATATATCATTGGTGATAATAACATCGCCCTCTTTTGGAGGCCTCTTGACCTTGTGCCGTTTAATCCTGGTGATTTTTTGTCTTGCGAATTTTTATGTCATTGGACATTTTTTGGCTGCACCCATATACAGCTCTAAGGTCATCTTGTTGGCAAAATTTATTAGCAAGATCTTGCTTATTCAACTCGTATGAGAAGTGTTCCGATATAATGTCGTCGAGGTTTGGGAAAGCTGCTCCTAAAATGTTTCTGATAAGCTTTCATGTTTCCTTTGAGTTTTTTTTTATTTTACGAAATCGTTCTTTGAACAATCTAGATTTTGTGGAGTTGATATGGTTGTTCAGAGCATTTCAAAAATGATTATATTCCTTTTGGTTTTTTGTTCTTAAACCTCCTATATAGTCGGTCTCTTGCTTCGCGTGCATTCCGTGTCATCCAGTTGCATCTATTGCTTCGTTTTTCTCTGCCCATATTGCCGCATCTGCCGTATATCGATATAATTTCTTAAGTTTCTCATAGAATTCGTTTACGCCTTCGTATTGGTCTAGTTCACTTCAGTCCACATTTACTATTTTTTGAGTCACTTTATAAGTATTTATGTATTTATGCATTATCATCTGTCTGTCTTTCGGTTTATTCTGCATTTCAAGTCTGCAATATATCGCATAGTGATCAGATGTATTTAGTTCTATAACCGCTGATGCTATTTTCTTGCTTCTGAAGCGCACTAAATTATGATCGATCAATATGCTGCTGTTCGGTGTGGAACGATCACTTTGTCCAATTGAATTGTATGTAACATATATATTTTAGGACTAAATTAAACCACTCACACTTTCTTCAAAAGTTAACAAACGAGTGATCGTTTTATTTTTCTCGACTTTAACATTTACCTCTTTACTTTTTGACATTTGTAGACTTTCTAACAGTTGTAGAAATTACGGAGAGAGTAAACTTTTCCGAGTATGTATTGTAGATGGACTCCATGGAGCCCCGGTACAAAATAAACAATTTATTGAATTTTAAGTTAATAACAATACAAATTTTGCAAAATATAAAAAAAGATTTCAAATGTTTGAGTGCCAGTGAAAAAAAGTTTGATCTCCACTGATGTACCCATGATCGAAAAGTTGATACTTCTGCTTCGTGTGGGGCCATTTGCAATTATGTTGACTGTTTGACTGTTTGTTTTCATTAAGTGATGAGTGGTTTGTTTCGTTTTTCTTTCTTGCGTGTTGTTTTGTGAAAAGAAGTAAATAAAAAGTGTATAAAGATGCCCACCGGAGAACCAAATGAGTACCTGGTGAGTACACTTAAATTGTACATATTAATATTATTTAATTATCAAGACCAATATTCAATCAATTTTTTTTTTTAATGTGAGAAAAAGAAAGTGCATGTATAAGCAGTTACGAAACGTATGTGTGTGAATGAGTGTTAAATTACCGATTCGCGGCGGCATGAATGTGTTGTGTGACGTCACTATACGACATGTTAGCGATGTCAACATATCCTGGAAGTACGTTGCTTGACCATGTTGATAAGCAGTATATTGATTACAAGTAAAAAAGTTGCTTAGCGTTATGTTGATATGTTCTATCTGTAGGTTATGTGCATACATATATAGATTTGTATTCTAGTGTGAATGAATGATAAAAATATGAATTATTAGACTTCATTTAAATTATTGGGTCTTCTGAATGAGCAAGGGATATAATTTAGATGTTGGTTGTTTAAATTCTGAGTGATGTGTCTTTAACGTAACTACGCGCGTGAGTTCGTCTGGTCCTGGATGTTTGTCGACAACGCGCGCTAATATCCACTTAAGTGGTGGAAGGCGTTCATCCCTGACCAGTACCAAGTCTCCTATTTGAGGCTGTGGCTCGATTTTATGCCATTTTGGCCGTTGTAGCAGGCGCAACAGGTTCTCGGAACTCCGCCGCTTCCAGAATACTTGATACAATCGTTGGATCCGTTGCCATCTATCCAAGTGATTGGTTTTTAGGTCGCTGATGTTCGGTTGTGGTATGCTTGTCAGTGGTTGTTCAACAAGAAAGTGCGCAGGTGTAAGCGCTATGAAATCGTCACGACCTGTGGTCATGGGGCAGAGAGGTCGGGAGTTCAGGCGCGCTTCTATCTGAAACGTAGCGAGTTTTTCGAATGTGAAGACTTCTTGTCCAATGATGCGTGGTGTTTGATGGGCTTAACGCCTACTTCTCATAATCCACCGAAGTGAGCGGATGCAGGTGGAATAAATTTCCATTTTGTGCCATCATTCGCTAAATATTCTGCGATCTCCTTCCTATAGATTGCTGCTTCTCGTAAGAGTTTCCGTAACTCTTTTATCATAACTTGGGTAATCATATCGTTTACTAACTCGATATGTATTGCCTTCGTAGCCAAGCAAGTTACTTTCGACTGTGGTCAAGAACAGACGTGTCCCTTAAAGTCTCGCTAATCTTCCAATTACGAGTAATATTTAACTTTTTTAAAATGAACTGGCCGACTTGCAAAGGCAAAATAGATCTCATTGATGCAACTAAAATACCGTGCGGTGATTATAAAAGTTTGTTCCACGGTTCGTGTGCCAATATTCATCCGGCGGAAATTGATTATCTAACAACCAACAATCATACACATCATTGCGACAAGTGTTCTGTTTTGCGCCGTAAATCAATCCAACAACCATTATCTGTTCCATCTACCTCAAGCCAAATAATGCAGCCCTCAAATAAACAGCTTAAATCAGCTGCATCAAAGTCTTCAGCAGCTCATATCAAAACTGCCTCACTTTCTTCTCAACGAAGAAATTCTCAGTTTGAAAAAAATACGCAGAGACTTTCTCAGCACAGTCCAGCAGCTGAAAGAAGAGAACGAAACATTGTGCTTGAAGGTGGCCAATTTGGAGAGCAGAGTGAACTGAAGGGAGCTGAAGCAACTGGAGAATGCTATTGAAATTGTTAGTGCGCATGACGTAAATAGTTTAAACGCTAGGGATAGAGTAAATGAGATCTTCGACAAAGGCTTAAATATCTCCATATCGACCGAGGATATATAAAAATGTTACTTAAAGCATTTAAATAAAGCAAAACACACGAGCTATACCTCCACCCTTAATAATAGTGGTGATATTCTTTGTACGCATTTCTTTTCGCACAACGTCAAATAGAAAGTGCTGAAGAACAAAAAAAAATGCAAAGAGGAAGCTGAACTCACTTTTATAATTAAGCTAATTAAGTACTTTAAAGCTTTATTTGTGGCAGCTAAAAAATTAAAAATAGAGAATAAATTCAAATACTTGTGGTTCCGTAATTTTCATATTTGGATGAGAAAATTTGAAAATAGTGAGACTGCTGTCATAAGATCATTTAATGATCTAGCAGCTCTCCAAGGGCAATAATATGACCGACAGCTTTGATCTTATGTGCGACAGCCCCACTATTAGAACCATAAGAAGTAATTCTGATAGCATATCTAGATGTGAATCAGATGGCAAATCATTTTTCCTTGTACATCAAAATATACGTAGTTTACGCAAAAACTCCGATTTACTGATTGTGAATCTGGAGGGTCTTGTTAACCTGAAATTTAGATTTATTCTTGTGAGAGTGATGAATACCATATTCCTAATTACAATTTCTATCCAAATATTAATATCACGTACTCTGCCAGTGGAGTGGGTGTTTTTGTATCGAACTTGTATGAGTGTGATGTAAAAGTTTTGAACTTAAGAAGCGCGGATGTCATCAAAGTTTGTTGCAATATTCGCAAAGAATTTTTTAATTTTATCTGTGTATAAAAACTTCATTTTTCTCCTCCAAATTTATTTTTAGATGAATTTTCAAACTTTCTAGCTAATGAACGATCTACAAATCTTGTTGTCTTAGGTGACTTCAATCTAGGTATTTTAGGTCCTAATTCCGTTTCTGATTCTTACCAAACGCTCATCGCTGAACATGGATTTTTATCTCTTGTTGTTGAACCTACCAGACCAATTTCAGGCACCTGCCTCGACCATGTTTTTGTTCGTTTGGAGAATATAGCTGTGGATCTCCGTGCTGGTGTTAACTTGGATCTTCATGTAACTGATTATTGTATGACAAGAATCTATTTTGAAAACATAAAATGTAGTAAACCAAATGCATCATCTCAAGCCTGGTTTGATAAAATTAACTTTCATGAATTGAACAATAGGCTACGTTATTAATATTGGGACAGTGTTTATGTTAAAAAAACTGATTCTTTAGCGTATAATATATTTCTTAGGATATCGAAAAAATTGCATTGTAAGTTCAACTACTTGCATTATAGCACTCATAAAATCGGATTATCGCCTTAAACCTTGGATAACTCGTACCCTTATCAAAAAATAAACGTCAAACACACATTAAGAAAAAAATGTTCTAAGCATCCATTGAATAATATTGTAACTCAAAATATCGTTTTAATAAACTTTGCAAAAAACTGAATAAGGAAGTTAAAAATGCTCGGGATAAATATTATCGTTCAATAATACAAGCGGTAAGTTGGAATCTTAGGAAAAAGTGGCAAGTCATTAACGGTATTCTTAGTCGAATAGTTTGTACTAACGCAGATCCCATTGTACTTAAAAATGGTAGTATTAACATTTTAAATCCTTTGGAAATAGCCAACAATTTCAGCAATTGTTTCGTTTCCAGGTAGTTCACAAATTTTTTTTGTAACTGTTGCGCTAAGGCTGGTACTCAAAGCAGCAGTTACAGAAACAGCTTAGTGTTTGAGTCTATTATGGGATTTGAATTACTAAAAACTATTTATTCTCTTCCTAATTCCAATTCACATGGAATTGATAAAATCTCAAATTTGGTACTAAAGAACATTGGACCCAATTTAGTAGATATTTTGTCTTACCCCTTTAATTTTAGCATTATGTCTGGAACTTTTCCGTCTGAACTTAAATCCGTCGTAGTGATTTCCTTATTTAAGAATAGTAACAGGACAGACAAATCAAATTATAGACCAATTTCTTTACTTTCTTCCATCTCAAAAGTCTTTGAAAAAATAATTATAACAAGAATTTTAGCCTACCTTAATCATATACATTTTTTTAGTACCATGCAGTTTGGTTCCAGGACTGGCCTCTCCACTAAGGATGTTCTATTGGACTTTTTCTCTATTTTATATAAGGGGTTAGATAAAAAACATTTTTGTACTGGCCTATTTGTGGATACAGCTAAGGCGTTTGACATGGTTGACCATTTAATTCCCTTAGATAAATTATATATTTTAGTTAATTCATAGACAAATGGTTTGAGTCCACTCTCGAAGATAGAATACAATATGTAATAACCGGAAGCAATTTAAGCAGCTCAAAAATCAATAACCTGGGGGTACCCCGTGGTTCTGTACTTTATTTCTTATATATATAAATTCCTTATTTTCTCTCCTTTCTTGGGTAAAACTACAGCTTTTGCCGACGACTTTGGAGTTGCACATTGCTCAGCCAGTCCATTAGATATAATCGCCGATATAAACCATGACGTTTTCCTACTAAGATGTTGGTTTGCCAATTACAGATTTGTTGTCAGTAGTAAAACTAAGTTGATGTTTATCAGTCTTACTGAGCAGGAATATCCTGACACAGATATAATATTTCACTCCGTGGGTGGCCGTGGCTCAAGTGGTACTGGCTTTCAAATCGGAAGGTTCGGTGTTCGAATCCCAGCCTCGCCCGAAAGACATATCATTCATTTTTACAGCTAACGAAAATCAAGCAAGACGAGTAGTTGACTAGAAATCAACATCAAGCCAACTTCCACTAAGAATTTAGTCTCCCCATTAAATGTTGGATGCCACTCATGGAGCGAAATAACGACTGAGCCCAAACATCTTACTTTCCCTCTATATCCCGTTTTCCAAAAAAACTTAACACATGCTGGGGCATTATAAGTGTATTCATACCCACTTGAGTGTTAAGTTCTTTAAAAAAAAAAAAAAAAACTCCCCTGACTGCGCGAGTCTCGACTTGCTAAATAACCAATGCAGAATCCAACTTTCAATAGAAATACTGACTGTAGTATTGATTGCATCAAGATTGAAGGTGTAGATATTTTCAAGTATCTTGGTGTTACCACAGATCAAAATTTCTGCTTTGAAAAAATATCTTCTTGCCACTACTCGTTGTCTTTTCCGCCTTAGAAAGTATTGCTCCCTTAACATTGTGAAAAGGATTTATTATGGTCTATTCCAATCAAGAGTGCAATATGAGCTTAGTAGTTGGGGTGGCGCTTATCTTAGTAAACTGCAGTAAATGCGAAATATTTGTGGACCTTTTCAGGACCTTGAAAATTCTTATTTTGCGTCATTTATTTTATTTTAAATTTCTGATGGCCTTTTCCATGAGAAGCGGGTATCTGGAGAGTCCAATTTCTGACTTCAGCAGCTGACGTAGCCTTTCGAACTTTGTTGTAAATGTCCCTTCTTTTCACACTACAAGTTACAGAAACTTTTACTCCATTGTTTCATGCAAATTATTTAACACTCTGCCCTTGGAAATTCGATCCATAAGAAATCTGTCCGCGTTTAAAAATGTAGTTAAATCATGGCTTCTTGGTTTTGATCATCACGAAATCGAAACGCTGTTGCGTTATTCAACTTTAAAAATAGAAAAATAAATAATTTGATTGTATCCTTCTTCAATTTGTTAAGGATTAACTTTTTTCTTTCTCTCTCACAGGTAAAAAAAAAAACAAAAAGAAAATCTTAAAAAATAAAAAATTATAACTTTGTCTATGCATCTGTTTTGTGCACCCCACATAAAGCAAAAATTATTAAAATGCGGCATCAACTCCATTTTTCTTAAATAAAGATGTCGCTAACTATTCTGTTAGTTACTGAAGTCAGAAGGACTAACTAATTTTACACTAACCTAAACCCTAAATACCGAACTTACTTTTAACGCATAATAACTAAACCTACATCTAACTTAACCCTATGTACCCTACACCGTATAATGCGTTCCAGGATCACATAGCGATGACAGCTCATTTGACCTGAAATAAGCCGGGTGTTTATGGCTGAGGATGGCCAATCCTTTAAAAAAAAATACCAGAGAAAGTCAGTCTTGTCATTTCCGTTCTGTCGTCATTGTTTGTACGTCACGTCCGGTCGGTGTCGGCCCCATCGAAGGACGGTCGGTCCGTCTATCCACACACCACTCGCGACAACGATCTTAAGCCACCATTATAGTGAATAAAAAGTTTTATTTTAATCCATCATATAATTCGTGATTCATATATATGTATATTTAAAAGACTAAAAAAAATATATAATACTTAAAAAACGTAAACCTATTGACTAACAAGAACTTATTAAATTCACAAAAGAAAAACTTAATAACTAATACGATCCCCTTTTTTTGAATTCTATAAAAAAAACTACTGAATAGCCCATTTAATTCAGGCCGCCAAAAAAAATTAAATAAACCTAGAACCTACCGATTATCACAGATCCCAGATCCGTCGTCTTGGTGCCAGCACTTCGAACAATCCTTTGAAAATGTTTGATAATAAAAATCCCCCTTTTTTCGCACAAAAAATAACTAAACTTAAAGTAAAATTCAAAAAAAAGATAAACTCATTCTTAAACACTACGAGTACTCTTACTACATATATCTATACCTTAATCTAGAAAAAATTCTATTCTACAATACGTATGTACTCGTAAGTGTATGATTTTTTTTTTTTACCTTATTTATATATGTTTTATAATTTTTATTTTTTTTTTATAAGAATTATTTTTTTTTTCGCACTGGTTTTTTCTGTAATTCACTTTGTTTTTTTGTTTTTTTTTTCTTCTTTATTCTTGTTGTTGTTGGGGTTGTCCCGCGGAGCACCTCTTACAGGCGATGTAGCTTTATATGTATGTATATGTATATTGTGAAATCGTATTTCGCACTACGATATTTATATTTTTTTATTGTGGTTGGCACGAAGTAATGGGGGGGGGTGGGTGCAGTGCAAATAACCCTTTTTTTCTGTATCGCGGCAGTCACTTTGCCCAGGGAGAATTTACCGTCGGCTAACTTTTTCTCCTTTCTTACCGACCGCGCACACTGTCTCGAACAATTCAGAATCAAAGGCAAAAAATATTATTTTTGATACTGGCAGTCTACGTGTTTTTTTTGCACAAAAAAAATGATATACGATATCGTTTTTGTTTTTTTTTTCGACTACAACTCGAACCAAAAGGAAACTCGACTGTCGTGGCGCTGCCTCGAATCAAACTGCCAAAAAAAAAATCCACGACCTAGTGCGGCTACTATCACGAATGTCCAAAAAAAACTCTCAACTCAAAATCGAACGACCTTGCCGTTGTATTCTTCTGATACCCACTCGACAACAGCTGGTCGGAACCGAAAGATGATCAGCTGATTTTCTGCTAAATGTCATTGGCCTTCCTAACCTGTTCTCTTCTTAAATTCCTTGCTTGTCTATCTTTATTCCCCATTCTAATTTCTGCCTCTCAACTGTGACTTATACCTATAATAAATTAACTCCCACACGATCTACCTCCTTAGCTATGTTTTGCACCTCTTCCCCACGAATTTAAATTAGTCAACACAACTCTCTCTACGAAAAAAGTGACATATTCACCATAGTAATAAGAACACAGGGAGAGAGTGAGCCTACGAAGAAAGTGGAATGAGGGAATTCGATAATAGAGGGACGTTTGTTGTAAGTTGTAAGTTCGGAAAGAGAGATTAGTAGGTCCAATTAATAGATTGGGACGGGAAAAGGTCTTTTTTTTTTTTTGAAAAGGGGTAAATTTACTGAATTTGGTACAGAGAGGGAACACAAATAGACCACCACAATTAAACATATTTATTCTGGCGAGCGTGCCTATTACTCTGATACATGGTGCAAGGGC
This sequence comes from Volucella zonaria, assembly GCA_963966105.1. NCBI lineage: Eukaryota > Metazoa > Arthropoda > Insecta > Diptera > Syrphidae > Volucella > Volucella zonaria. The sequence goes on along the minus strand of OZ014530.1, from coordinate 125,505,117 downwards.
CCACTCCCTGGGATACTCCTTTTCATTTAAAACCTATGCCTACGAAGATCACAATCAATGCTTACAGAATACCTCTCACATTTACCTATCTAACTTATACCAATATTGCAGCTAAATTCATAATCTAAAATAAATAAATAAATAAAAAAATAACATATGATAAATATGTAAGTTAATGTAAATGACTAGAATAAAAGATAAATAAATAAATAAATAAATAAGTATATATATAAATAAATATAAAAAATAATAAACTATAAATAAGTAAAATAAATAAGTAAATAAAATAAATAAATAAAATAAATAAATAAAACAAATAAATAAAATAAATAAATAAAATAAATAAATAAATAAAATAAATGAATAAAATAAATAAATAAAATAAATAAATAAAATAAATAAATAACATAAATAAATTAAATAAATAAATAAAATAAATAAATAAAATAAAAAAAAACATCCAGCAACAGCAGGTAGAGTGCGTCAAGTTTTAAGGCTCTCTTTATGAAGCTAGAAATGGAGATCTTTTGCATTTAAAATGCCCACGCTCTCTCCATTTTGGATACCAACTTCATAAAGAGAATTGCCTATCAGCCTTAGTATCACAGATATTAAAAATTTGGGTCCTAATTTGGCATTGTATCTGTCAGCTAAACTACTTTGCTTAAAGTTGCGTGTATATACAATACTATTTGCCCTATTTTGTATTTTATATCCTTATTCCTAGTATTATACGTTTGCGTCGCCTTGTCATGTGCCAGCCTTAGATTGTCAAAAATTTTCCTTCGTATAAGCTCTAAATTGTCATTCTTTTCTAATACTTCAGTGTTCAGATATTTCACTACGTCTAATTTCCTTAATATTTCGTATAATTTGGCGTGTTGAATCACATGTGTCCCGAAAATGACGTAATACGGCTCAAACCTGGTCGAATCGTACACCACGCTCCTCAAAGAAAATGCCGCGTCGCTCACATGGAGGTCCCATTTCTTCTGGTCATCCTGTATGTATGACCGTATTTTGGCCAGTACAGACTGGTTGACCCTTTCTGACGCATTAGCTTGAGGAGAATAGGGAGCGGTTCGAACATGTTTGATGCCATATTTTCCTAGAAAACTGGCAAATAACTCGGAGATAAATTACTTGCCGTTATCCGAAAGCACATACTCGGGCACACTAAACATATGGAATACGCTTACTTCTAAATACCTTACTACCTCTACTGCAGTTGCCTGGGATAATAAAAATGTGAGTATTCCCGTTCTTGGTTCGCGGACATGGTCCTAGAAAATCAATATAAAGCTTCTGGAAGGGTCGCTCCGTAACGACTTGTTGTCCCATCGGCGGTCTAGATACCGTATTAAGTGGCTTGCAGCATTTGCAGACCTCGCAGGACTTGACAAGATTGTGGACATGAGATACCATACCAGGCCAGAAGTACATCTGCCTCTGGCGAGCCAGAGTCTTGTGAATCCCGCCGTGTCAAGCGGCCGGTGCAACATGTGCTGTAGCTACCAAGCTCTCACGCAACTCCTTCGGAATCCAGAGTTTCCAGGCTAAATCGTATCGGGTCTCCGGTTCGTATGTCAGTTCGCTTATACTCGTATATAAATCCGTCTGGGATGCATGTGTCTGGGAGTCGGTCCTTATTTTCTGTTACGATTTTCTTCAACTCCTCATATTCCTCTGACGAGAAATATGGGGAGTTGAGATCAACCTGCAGAATGCCGGATTGGGTACTGATCTCTTCTATGTCGGCGCGTGAGAGAGTATCGGGCACTACGATTAGGGTACCCTTTCTATGCTCGATCTCGAAGTCGAAGCCCTGAAGTTTCAGGCTCCACCTGGTCAAGCGAGCAGACAGTTCCTTCTGTGTTATCAACCACTTCAGACTAGCGTAATCGGTTATAATAGTAAAGGGCAAACCCTCAACATAGGCTCTAAACTTCATCACCAACGGGACGGCCGCATAGCATTCAAGCTCTGTGACGCTATAATACCGTTGCGCAGTATTTAGCTTCTGAGACAGGAATGCTATCGGTCTGTTCTCTACGTCCACCTTGAATAGCACACTACCCACTCCAGTCGTCGAAGCGTCGCACTGTATGTAGAATCGTCTCTTAAAATCCGGATTTGAGAGTATGTGTGCGGAAACCAAAGTCGCCTTAAACTTGTCAAACGCGTTCAGCGCATCTTCTGTCAAAGTAAAAGTTTGTCCTTTCTTAAGGCAGTCCGTCATAGTCCGGCGAAGTTTGAAATAAACCGCCTATACCACCCTGTCATCCCTAGAAACCGACGGAGTTGGTACTGGAAATTTCTCTACCTCCGATGCCTTGTCTAGGTGTGTCTTAAGACTGCCGTCGCCAACTATGTATCCCAGATACTTTATTTCGCCATAGAAAAATTTGCTTTTTTCGACCTTGATCTTCAATCCTGCTTCCCTCAAACACCTGGCCACTTCGGATAGGAACTTAGCGTGGGAATCAAAATCTGGAAAACAAATCAAGAGATCATTTAGGTAGACAAAGACATTCTCCTTCAACCGATGGGGAATGACTTTGTCCATTAGCTGACACATTCTCTGGGCAGCATTACACAGTATAAACGGCATGACCGTAAATTGATAAAGTGGCCACCCAAGGACTGTGAAAGCTGTCTTCTGCCTTGATTTGGCCTCCAGAGGAATCTGCCAAAACGCATCTTTCAAATCGATGCCACAGATGTACCTGATATCTTGGTGGCGGCTGGGTAAGCCGTCGATGTGGAGAAGTCATATTTTTTTTTGTCACGGCGTTGACCTTCCGTGAATCTAGGCGTAGACGATTCTTCCCCGGTTTTCTCACCAAGACTACCGGCGAACCCCAAGCACTACTGCTTTCTTCGATTACCCCTAGTTCGACCATTCAATGCAGCTCGTCATATAAGAGTTTTCGTATCGCTGGCGAAATGGGGTAATGTCGTTGTTTGATGAGCTTGGTGGTCGTCTACTTCAATCACATGCTCTAGAACCTTCGTCTTGCCTAACCCCAGAAAAAGTTGTTTCACCCTCTCCAACTGCTCGGTTTGTCTTTGGATTGGGGAGTCGTTTTCGGTCGGTGATGGCAAGTCTAGTCCCGATATAATGTTAGGAGCTACCGCGAAGCTCTTCCAAAAGTCTACCCCTAAATATACTGGTTGTTGTAAATTCGGACCACGAATATTTCTAAGTCCCTTGTTTTGCCGTGCCATGAGACAGGAGAAGTAAACCGTCCAAGTATTTGCTGATGGTTGTCATCAGTTGTCCGTATAGCGGTCGTCATTTTCGTCAGTGTAATGTTACGTCTCTCCAAAAAGTCCAGCGCCCCTTTTCCCGAACAGGTTATGGATGCGCCACTGTCTGGAAGATCGAGGGCATCCTCTCGGTCTCGGGAACAGTCTGTTGCGTGTAGTATTGTTATCACAGTTTCGAGTATTCTTTTTAGTCGTCGTCTTTTCATAGCACATTTTTCCCTCAGCCTTTGTATTTTTTTATATTTTTTAGCATTTTCCAAAGGCACTGCCACTTCTTCTCCGAAAATACGCTTCCTCGCTTCGTTGTACTCCACTATTCGTGGATGGAGGGTCTTCCGTTGAGGATACGACCGAGCTGTAAGAGTCATTGGGTCACGCTGCAGGATGCTTACTGGCTGGGTTTGTCGGGGTTCGCCGGGGTTGTGGTTTATTTCGACAGATGACCTCCGGCATTCTCGCCGATCTGCAGGTTTCCCTGACACTTAGTACAATGGAAATTGATGTTGCCTACAACTAAAGCGAGTCAACGTATGGAATCTGGAAGGACAGGCCTGTGGATTCGTCAAATTTATCGTCGGCTCAGTTATGTAGACGTTCGTTCTTTCTGTCCTTGGTCGGTCTGGTTTAGTGTAGTGTTGGATCTACTTATCCGTTGATTTTGTAGAGCCGCAACCTCGAAGTCATCGTTGTCTGAGTTGTCATGTTGGTTATGTCTGGCTGGTCTTCCGCGTAAAGATGGATCGTCAATCTCGGTCTCGTGGGGTTTATAACGTTGGTCTCTGTTTTACAAATATCTTTCCGCTCTTCTACACTCATCGCGGAGGTCCTGTATACTCCGTATGGAGCAACCGAAGATCAGTGTCGCGACTCGGTCCTTAATGTTATGTCGCAGTATGTCTACCAGGTCCAGTTCGTGCGGTCGGTTGGTCATACGTATTGTCATCGACCGTATGTCGGCATAAAAGTCGTCAAATGTCTCATGGGGCAACTGTTTCCTATCCATGATGGACCTAAGAATTTCGTAGTCCCGTCGTCCGTCTCTAAATTGTTTGAAGAGCTCAGCTTTAAGATCGTGGCAACTAAGCTGTTCATCCTCCCCGATTTCTTCCAGATATTCCCAGTACCATCTTTCAGGTGGGCCTGGAACTAGGTGATGGAACTGGGCTAGCAGCTGGTAACAAGACAACCCATTATTCCTCTTCAGAATTTCAATGCGGAATACGAAACTCTCTACCGGTATCGTCTTAGATTTGATTTGATTCCCCACTTATTGATGGAAGTACTCATCCTTCGGGAATCGTCGCGGTAGCAGTCTTCTGAAATGTCCTGGACCCTGTCTATCTCAGGCTATCGAGCATTTCGTCGTTCACTGTGAGCGTAAGTCCTGTTATTGTATGGATTCAATTCAGGTCTGTCTTGTCGTTGCCTGGTTTCGATTAAGCGTCTGTTAGTCGCTGTCATATTACCCCTAGAAGATGAGGCAACTGAAAGCTCGAGACAGCTTATCTTTTCGCTCATGATGGCAATGCTCTTTTCGAACGTTGCCATCATTGCGGTCATTCTGTCATCGAGCTTTGACATTACGTTGTCCTCGTCCCACTCCATCTTCCTTGGGTAGACGTTTTGTGGTTTGTATGTCCTTCGACTGTACTCTTTCTGTTTCTGCCCCCGTATGTTGTAATCTTCGTCTTCGTTCACTGTTCTGCGCCTCGCTCCTGGTCGTCTCTTTCCTTGTTCGTATTCTTCGTACTGTCTAGTATAAGGTTCGTAAGCGTCTGGGCATTTCATCGGCACTCGTTTGCTTGTCGATGCTCGTGTTTGTCGGTGCTCGAAGTACTCATCTTCCGAGGGGTGGGAGTCAGATTCTTCCTCGGAAATTTTTACGAATCCCTGTCAATACGGGAACCGCCTTGTAGGTTGTTGGCTCTGAGGCTACGGCTTGTTGATTTTGTTTCCCCTGGTCAGACTAAATCGCAGAAAATCGAGCGAGAACGTCGTGAGATCTAGGACATCAGCTTCTAGTTCGTTTTTTCTACATAACACATGGGCTGAAAAGTCCGTTTCTAAGAGAGGGCACCACTTGAATTAAATCCATACCAATTTCAGTTAGTTAGGGGTTTTTACCGGTGGAATAAGGACAACCCATAAACTGGTGGGCGAAAAATCCTTGCTGGTTTTGTGCGAACTACAAAAAAAAATACATATTGGAGAACAGAATTTGTTCTAGGTTAAGATATAGGTATAGTAAGAATAGTGTTTAAAAGCTCATTTTTTTTTTAATTTTATTTTAAGTTTAGTTTTTTTTTTGTGAAAGAAAAAAAGAATTTTTATTAGCAAACATTTTCAAAAGATTCTTCGAAGTGCTGGCGCCAGGACGACGAGGGACCTGTAATAATCGGTAAGTTCTAGGTTTATTTAATTTTTGTTTGCGGCATGAATTAAATGGACCATACAGAAGTTTTTTTTAAATTGAAAAATATGGGACTCGTATTAATTATTAAGTTTTTCTTTTGTGAATTCTTGTTAGTCAATAAGTTTACGTTTGCGAAGTATTTTATTTTTGTTTTTTGCTCTTTTAAATATGTTATACATGTATATGAGTATATATGAATCATGAATTGTATGATGAAATTAAATCAAGTTTTCTATTCACTATGATTGTGGCTTAAGATCGTTGTCGCGAGTGGTGTGTGGATAGACGAACCGACCGTCGTTCGATGGAGCCGATGCCGACCGGACGTGACGTACAAACGATGACGACATAACAGAAATGACGTGACTGGCTTTTCCTGAAGTTTTTTTTTACAGGTGGCGACTGGGAGGAACTTCGTTTTAGAGGCTACCATTCACAGTTTTGTCCAGAATGGTAGCAATTGGTCGCATCCAAGTGCGATAACGGCGAGTTGGCCATCCTCAGCCAACAACACCCGGCTTATTTCAGGTAGTAACGAGCTGTTATCGCTGTGTGATCCTGGGACGTATTATTCGGTGTAGAGTACATATTGTTAAGTTAGCTGTGGGTTTAGTTATTCTGCGTTATTTAAGTTCGGTATTTAGGGATTAGGTTAGTATAGGTCTAGTTAGCTACATCGCGCTCGCCCTGGTCTTGCACAGTGGTGATGGCACACAGAAGTGATCTTGCTCTTCCTTTTCCTCTCTTTTCTATCGCCTTTCTCTCCCCCTCTTTTTAAGTCCGTCCGTGCCGTAACGTAGCTTTGTAATTAACTATCCTTGTTCTCTGACCCATTCCACCAAAGTTTATTTGCTTCCAGTGCTGACTGCGTCAAGCCGCGTGAGATGAGATCAGCTGGATTGAATGGGGTTGAAATGTGTTTCAAAATACTACGGTGAGTCGACCTCTGAGTCTCGTCAACAAGCTTGCTAACAAAAGTTGTTTATTTTGATGAGGGTGTAGAAATCCGGGCTAATGTAGTCGTCGAGTCGGTCCATGTTACTCATTTGACGTTGTTGAGGCTGAGTGCCTTGCATGTATAGTCGATCAGTTTAGCTAAAAGCACTCCTCCACATAACTCGAGTTGCGGCAGAGACATTGTTTTCAAAGAAGCTACTTTGGTCTTAGAAACCAACAGGTGCATGTGAGTGTTTCTTTGACCATCAAACACCCGTAAATATAAAACCGCTCCGTATGCTCTTTGAGACGCGTCGCTAAAGCCATGTATTCCCAGATCCTGTTACGTGTCCAGTTTTCGATGAGGGGAAGCTCCTGCCGAAAGTTGCCCCAAGCCTTCTTAAACCTCTGCGGTATTTGACTGTCCCAGCTGATGCCAAGCTTCCATACCTGCTGCATCATAATCGAACAGTTAAGAAGTTGTCGATAAAACTGTCCTTTTTGTGTTTGTCGAATCATCGAGATGAATATTTCGAAAAGAAAACGCGTCCTCCAACAGGTACCATTTCATACCTAATGCCTTGGTATGTTCGGATGATTCTAAAGGCAAATCGAAATCAACTCCTCGTTGGTTTTGTGGTATTCGATCTAGAACGGGTTCCAAGTTGCTTACCCACTTTCGTAAGTGTAATCCTGCTGACAATTAAAAATTTCTTACCTTATCTCTTTTCAGTATGCCTCAACCGAATCTGCTCGCGATATTAGATCTTCGACGTACATATCGCCTCGAAACATTTTGGAACCTAGGGGATTCTTCTAATGTTCATCGTCAGCTAACTCATTTAACGTCCTTATGGCATGGCACGAGGCAGAACTTGTGCCAAATATGACTGTTTTGAGCTGAAATACCTTAAGTACGTTGTCCTTCCTGTCGCGCCAATAGATAAGCCGGTAGTACGAGTCTGTGTTATCCCTACGGATCTGTCTGTACATCTTGTTTATATCAGCGGCAAAGGTAAATTTATGTGTCCTCCATCTCAGAATAATGTCTACTATGTTGTTTTGTATTTTAGGTCCGGTTAGAACATATTCATTCAAGGATGTTCCATCTGAAGTTATTGCTGCTGCATCGGAGATTACTCTAAGCTTGGTAGTCGAACTGGACTCCTTAAAGACAGCATGGTGGGGAACTAAGTAGTGAAATGGTGTCTTCAAAACTTCGTCTGATAAAACATCGACTTCCTCCATGTAATCGAGTAGTAGTGCTACTTCGTAGCGTACGTCTTGCATGCGTTTGGTTTTTCTGTCGAACTAGTGTTAGCAGGCTCATCTTCGTCCGTTTGGGGTGTACTAAATGGAGTTTCTTCGATTTCCCTAAATTTTCTCAGCTAATTGTAGAGAAACAAAGCTCCTAACACTTCCTTCTGTATTTGAAGGCACTCTACCTAGTAAAATCCTGTCGAGCTGGGTCTTTTGAGCAATTGGTAAAGTCGCACTGTCCCCTCGACGTATCTCCGGCATTACAAGATCAGCGAATACATCGCTGTCTGAAAGTAAATCGTCTCTTGATGGTTTGTGGATCTGTCAAGAGTAAGTAGTTAATGTGGTTCTACTTGTTTTTGGAATGGTGAGTATAGTATAGTGAGTACGAATGGACCAGCTGTATGGTAGAATCGGTGACGAACGATTGCTGTTTCTAAGAGAACCTGTATATTATGGTGAGTCGTATTGAAATTGTTAACTAATGTATGTGTTTTACTTTTGTTTTCCACTACGAGTGAGGTGGGATGAAAAACTGGAGCATCAGTGGATATTTGAAAAGAAGGAATTAGTTAGGTTACTTGTAGATGGAAATGATATTATGTGGCTGATGTAATTGTTAGAGTGTGGGGTGGTTGATTTATATGGAGTGTGAGTGGACTGTATACTATTGTGTGTGTGTTCATTAGAATAGTATGAAGTGAAAGGTGTGTGTGTGTGATAGGGATTCTGATTTGTGTGTTGCAGATTAGTGAGTTGACCCTTACTGCAGATCTTGCACGCAAATCGTTCATTTTTGTTTGTTTGTTTGTTTGTTTGTTTCATTTATTTCTGAAGACCGTTTTCTTAATTTTTTGCTTCCTGAGGTTCTTGTTGATCGACTACTTCTACCGTCCTAAGTATAGATTCTAGGAATTCAGAGAGCTCCTTCAATGAAGGCAAATCTTTCCTATTGCCTAATTTTTCCTCCCAAAGTTGCTCTGTGGGTGTTGCAGGCTTCTACAACATACATTAAATTAGGATTGAATTCCAATACTGAACTGGCAGGTTCAAATTCTGTTAGGAATGACGGCATTCAGTTGACACACCAAGGAGTTTCTTAAGTCCCGTTGAGTCTTCTTGTTGAAGAGCTGACTGACCGAAAAAGAGCTTAAATTGGGTGTTAACGAGGATTCGCTTATGGATGTACTGGGATATGAGAATTTCCCATGCCTTTTCGTAGTTTCCCTTATCAATGTTGAGAGGTTGAAGTAGCCGTTTTGCTTCGTCTGTTAAACTCAACTTCTGATAAAAAAGCTTCTCAATTTCGGATAAGGATTTATTGTTGTGAATCAGAGAGACGAGTAGGTCATGGAATGTCCTCCAGCTTCGGTATTTCCCGAAAAAAAAACTGGGATATTAATTTTCGCCAACCTGAGTTCTGGTTTTCCTGATTGAGATACATTTTCCACAGAACTTACCGCTATTCTCGTTGTTGCGGTTAGTTTGTCCATTGCATCTAAAAGTTTATCAGTATTCCAGATAAATCTCCTTTATTTTTTCATAGATGGCACCCAGTTCTTCTACCTTGACGGTCTCTGTTGAAATAATTCCTTCAGCATTGTATCCGGAACTTGCTTGTAATTGCTTTCAAGAATTTTGATCCGTCCTGATAAATAATTTTTTTGTCCTCTGATGCTCTTAGCTCTTACAAAAGTTGCTGTGATCTCTTGTGATCTATGCAAGAATGTTCTTCTGCAGCTTCTCAAACAAGCCCATTATAGTATAATAACTCGCACACGCAAGAACAAAAAAACATTTTTGTTAATTTTTATTAACCGTAGCAGGAAACCGCTTGGCACTTTATATAAAAATAAAAATACTGGCTCTTGTTCAATTGTTTTTGATTAATTAATAAGTTAAAACTTTAAAAGGCTCGATAGACCAACGTTATTTCTGAATATTACATTAACGTAGTACCAAGTTGGAGTTTGCGCTCTCTATGCGGCAGATTGCGAAACCATAATTGGTGGTGCCATGATTAGTATTGCCATAATTAGTGCTGCCATGGTTAGTGGTGGTGTCTCATTTCTCCGACGCTAAGAGATTTTCGACATGTGGCCTTAAAAGCTGTAGTTGTGATGAATGATCTTCCGAAATGCTGCTGATTTGGTTGCCCATGATGAATACAATGTGAAATGTTTTGCGTCTAAGTGAGCGAAGTACTATATATGGACCGGTGTAAGTTAGCGATGACTTGTATCGTGACTCTGGTTTTCGGCAATCTTTCGCACAATAAAGTCACCGATACTCAGGTCTGATTACTTGCGAATTAGGTCATGTTTGTCCTTACCCAACGCCTTAGGTAAATCATAACACTTATAAGCTAAGATGTTATCTTTAGGGGCGCCTAAAGATATACCAAACTATAGCAAGTGTGGTGAGAACCCAGTTGCACTGTGAAGTGTACGGTTGTAATTCGAAACCACTTGTAGTAATAGTTAAGTCAATCTGGAATCGATCATTCGTAAGCGTAATCCGCGAACGCTTAGTATTGTTACGATCTTGTGTGAACAGCCTAAAACAGCCTTTTAAGCGAATGTAACACCACCTTGGCGTAAGAACCATAACTCCTTCGTTCTTTTTTTACTCACCATTTACGTTTCTCCTTCTCTTTTTTTTTTCTTTCGTCAGTTCAGTTCGGTCGGTTGGTGGGGCTATCGTCACAAACAATAAGAGATTGTAATCCTTTTTTTTAATTCAATAAAATATAAAATAATCACGCAAAAACATGAAGGCGGTTTTTGGTGTTAATATCTCAGAAGTGAGATTCAACTTGCGAGTACTGCTGGCGTGGATGACTGTAGATTTCGCGCGCATTGTAGAATAACCTCTAGGTGGTATAAATTGGATTGTAGTCCCAAGAAATTTATAATGAGCCAAAGTGGAGAAGGCGTCAACAATGTGTCGGCGGAATCAGGAAGTCGTCAGACTGGGCAGCACCACGGTTTCTTGAATTTTCGAGACGTACTTCCAGATTTTGACCCAGTTGCAGGAGACAACCTGGACATCACATTGTGGTTGGAAAGGATGGAAGAATTTGGCACGTCGTATGATTGGGACGAGACGACAATGATTCATCACGCCTTAGCTCACTTGACAAGAGTTGCAAAACGGTGGCGCAATTGTTTGCATCCAGCCGAACGATCTTGGGCCGAATGGAAAAATCTCCTAATAGAAACATTCCCGGTACAGAAAAGCAAGTTGAAATTGAGGATTAAAGCACAAAACTACAGAAAAGATATGCAACAAAATATGACTGAATATTATTTCAAAAAATTGTCTAGGTATTTAAAAGCCGGAATGGACAATTCCGAAATTATTAAGTGGGTTGTCAATAGACTCAACAAGAACCGATATCGGGATTATTTGAGCCCCCTCAGTAGATATAAAAAACTGTCTGAATTACTACCAGATCTACTTTCGGCGAATACTTATCTAAAAGACACACAACCATCATCGTCAAACACTTTTTCGACTATAAGGAAATAGTCAGCCAAGAGCGAAGCACCTGCAAAGAAAAAAGTGACATGCTTCAAGTGCAGCATGACGGGGCACTATGCACGAGACTGTGGAAAGTCCAGTAACTCTCAGCAAAGCAAATCGTCACAGCGGGTGCGGCACGAGAAGTATTAAACCTAGAAGGCGGAAATCATCAAAAATATAAGAAGGCGAAGATCAATGGCCACGAACTCGACTGTTACATCGACTTGGGAAGCAGTTGCTTTGCGTGACGACGTAGCAGAGCAGCGAAAGTTAACATATGACCAAGACGATCACTTGCCGAATCTTGTGGGATATGGTAACGGTGTGGTTAAACCAATGGGGTTGCTGACCGCAAATTTAGAGATTGACGGAGTTAGTGCGAAAGTCAACATTCAACATGAATGTCAGCTGATTTTCAATCCATGCCACTCCTGGTTGGGCACCCGTTCGCGGAACAGGAAGACGCTTCCATCATCAGCAATGCAAGCGGGCTGCACGTCGAACACAGTGAAGTTCCAGATCTGAATATCACCAACAATTCCCCAAAAAAGACTGAATTTTTCGTTGCTCAAACGGATTCTATTCCTCAAAATTACATTGGTCATGTGATAGTTGAGACCGGTGTACCGGATGGGAATTATTTAGTGGAAGGCCGGACTAGCGAGACTGGTCAGCTGATTCCGAGGTGCATAGTGCGATCCGACCAGCGAGGTCTCACATCTGTTCCAGTCCTAAATTTGTCACGGGATGATTTCAACGGCAAGAAAGGTCAATTGCTAACGAGAGGAGAAGACTTCAGAAACGTAAAAAAATTCCGAGGAAGCGCAGGAACAAGGAAGAAACAAAAACCACTGAAACGGACGTGAAGACTGATCTCCAGGGAAGTGAAAAAGATAATCTTTTGAATGTAGTAAATGAATTCAGTGACATAATTTGTAAAAATATTTTTCAGATGGGTTGTACGAGAAACGAGTTTGTTACCAGCCTTATAGGATATCACACTTTGAGAGAAAGCAATTGCAGAAAATGGTTCAAGACTTGAAGGACGATGATGTTGTCGAGGATAGCTTGTCGTGCTGGTCAAAAAAAACTGGTGAGCTACGGTTATGTGTAGATTATTGCGCGCTAAATAAAATTACGGTAAAAGAAAAATTTCCTATTCCGCTGATAGACGATCAGTTGGATTCCTTACATGGGAAATATTATTTTACCAGCTTAGATTTGTTTAGTGGTTACTACCAAGTGCCAGTGAGCGAAGCGTCCCGACCTAAGACGACTTTTAACATATTACACCTGATAAGCATTTCCAATTTACAAGAATGCCTTTCGGCTTATGTAATGTCCCCGCTGTTTTTTGGTTTTTCTGTCGAACTAGTGTTAGCAGGCTTCATCTTCGTCCGTTTGGGGTGTACTAAATGGAGTTTCTTCGATTTCCCTAAATTTTCTCAGCTAATTGTAGAGAAACAAAGCTCCTAACACTTCCTTCTGTATTTGAAGGCACTCTACCTAGTAAAATCCTGTCGAGCTGGGTCTTTTGAGCAATTGGTAAAGTCGCACTGTCCCCTCGACGTATCTCCGGCATTACAAGATCAGCGAATACATCGCTGTCTGAAAGTAAATCGTCTCTTGATGGTTTGTGGATCTGTCAAGAGTAAGTAGTTAATGTGGTTCTACTTGTTTTTGGAATGGTGAGTATAGTATAGTGAGTACGAATGGACCAGCTGTATGGTAGAATCGGTGACGAACGATTGCTGTTTCTAAGAGAACCTGTATATTATGGTGAGTCGTATTGAAATTGTTAACTAATGTATGTGTTTTACTTTTGTTTTCCACTACGAGTGAGGTGGGATGAAAAACTGGAGCATCAGTGGATATTTGAAAAGAAGGAATTAGTTAGGTTACTTGTAGATGGAAATGATATTATGTGGCTGATGTAATTGTTAGAGTGTGGGGTGGTTGATTTATATGGAGTGTGAGTGGACTGTATACTATTGTGTGTGTGTTCATTAGAATAGTATGAAGTGAAAGGTGTGTGTGTGTGATAGGGATTCTGATTTGTGTGTTGCAGATTAGTGAGTTGACCCTTACTGCAGATCTTGCACGCAAATCGTTCATTTTTGTTTGTTTGTTTCATTTATTTCTGAAGACCGTTTTCTTAATTTTTTGCTTCCTGAGGTTCTTGTTGATCGACTACTTCTACCGTCCTAAGTATAGATTCTAGGAATTCAGAGAGCTCCTTCAATGAAGGCAAATCTTTCCTATTGCCTAATTTTTCCTCCCAAAGTTGCTCTGTGGGTGTTGCAGGCTTCTACAACATACATTAAATTAGGATTGAATTCCAATACTGAACTGGCAGGTTCAAATTCTGTTAGGAATGACGGCATTCAGTTGACACACCAAGGAGTTTCTTAAGTCCCGTTGAGTCTTCTTGTTGAAGAGCTGACTGACCGAAAAAGAGCTTAAATTGGGTGTTAACGAGGATTCGCTTATGGATGTACTGGGATATGAGAATTTCCCATGCCTTTTCGTAGTTTCCCTTATCAATGTTGAGAGGTTGAAGTAGCCGTTTTGCTTCGTCTGTTAAACTCAACTTCAGATAAAAAAGCTTCTCAATTTCGGATAAGGATTTATTGTTGTGAATCAGAGAGACGAGTAGGTCATGGAATGTCCTCCAGCTTCGGTATTTCCCGAAAAAAAAACTGGGATATTAATTTTCGCCAACCTGAGTTCTGGTTTTCCTGATTGAGATACATTTTCCACAGAACTTACCGCTACTCTCGTTGTTGCGGTTAGTTTGTCCATTGCATCTAAAAGTTTATCAGTATTCCAGATAAATCTCCTTTATTTTTTCATAGATGGCACCCAGTTCTTCTACCTTGACGGTCTCTGTTGAAATAATTCCTTCAGCATTGTATCCGGAACTTGCTTGTAATTGCTTTCAAGAATTTTGATCCGTCCTGATAAATAATTTTTTTGTCCTCTGATGCTCTTAGCTCTTACAAAAGTTGCTGTGATCTCTTGTGATCTATGCAAGAATGTTCTTCTGCAGCTTCTCAAACAAGCCCATTATAGTATAATAACTCGCACACGCAAGAACAAAAAAACATTTTTGTTAATTTTTATTAACCGTAGCAGGAAACCGCTTGGCACTTTATATAAAAATAAAAATACTGGCTCTTGTTCAATTGTTTTTGATTAATTAATAAGTTAAAACTTTAAAAGGCTCGATAGACCAACGTTATTTCTGAATATTACATTAACGTAGTACCAAGTTGGAGTTTGCGCTCTCTATGCGGCAGATTGCGAAACCATAATTGGTGGTGCCATGATTAGTATTGCCATAATTAGTGCTGCCATGGTTAGTGGTGGTGTCTCATTTCTCCGACGCTAAGAGATTTTCGACATGTGGCCTTAAAAGCTGTAGTTGTGATGAATGATCTTCCGAAATGCTGCTGATTTGGTTGCCCATGATGAATACAATATGAAATGTTTTGCGTCTAAGTGAGCGAAGTACTATATATGGACCGGTGTAAGTTAGCGATGACTTGTATCGTGACTCTGGTTTTCGGCAATCTTTCGCACAATAAAGTCACCGATACTCAGGTCTGATTACTTGCGAATTAGGTCATGTTTGTCCTTACCCAACGCCTTAGGTAAATCATAACACTTATAAGCTAAGATGTTATCTTTAGGGGCGCCTAAAGATATACCAAACTATAGCAAGTGTGGTGAGAACCCAGTTGCACTGTGAAGTGTACGGTTGTAATTCGAAACCACTTGTAGTAATAGTTAAGTCAATCTGGAATCGATCATTCGTAAGCGTAATCCGCGAACGCTTAGTATTGTTACGATCTTGTGTGAACAGCCTAAAACAGCCTTTTAAGCGAATGTAACACCACCTTGGCGTAAGAACCATAACTCCTTCGTTCTTTTTTTACTCACCATTTACGTTTCTCCTTCTCTTTTTTTTTTCTTTCGTCAGTTCAGTTCGGTCGGTTGGTGGGGCTATCGTCACAAACAATAAGAGATTGTAATCCTTTTTTTTAATTCAATAAAATATAAAATAATCACGCAAAAACATGAAGGCGGTTTTTGGTGTTAATATCTCAGAAGTGAGATTCAACTTGCGAGTACTGCTGGCGTGGATGACTGTAGATTTCGCGCATTGTAGAATAACCTCTAGGTGGTATAAATTGGATTGTAGTCCCAAGAAATTTATAATGAGCCAAAGTGGAGAAGGCGTCAACAATGTGTCGGCGGAATCAGGAAGTCGTCAGACTGGGCAGCACCACGGTTTCTTGAATTTTCGAGACGTACTTCCAGATTTTGACCCAGTTGCAGGAGACAACCTGGACATCACATTGTGGTTGGAAAGGATGGAAGAATTTGGCACGTCGTATGATTGGGACGAGACGACAATGATTCATCACGCCTTAGCTCACTTGACAAGAGTTGCAAAACGGTGGCGCAATTGTTTGCATCCAGCCGAACGATCTTGGGCCGAATGGAAAAATCTCCTAATAGAAACATTCCCGGTACAGAAAAGCAAGTTGAAATTGAGGATTAAAGCACAAAACTACAGAAAAGATATGCAACAAAATATGACTGAATATTATTTCAAAAAATTGTCTAGGTATTTAAAAGCCGGAATGGACAATTCCGAAATTATTAAGTGGGTTGTCAATAGACTCAACAAGAACCGATATCGGGATTATTTGAGCCCCCTCAGTAGATATAAAAAACTGTCTGAATTACTACCAGATCTACTTTCGGCGAATACTTATCTAAAAGACACACAACCATCAGCGTCAAACACTTTTTCGACTATAAGGAAATAGTCAGTCAAGAGCGAAGCACCTGCAAAAAAAAAAGTGACATGCTTCAAGTGCAGCATGACGGGGCACTATGCACGAGACTGTGGAAAGTCCAGTAACTCTCAGCAAAGCAAATCGTCACAGCGGGTGCGGCACGAGAAGTATTAAACCTAGAAGGCGGAAATCATCAAAAATATAAGAAGGCGAAGATCAATGGCCACGAACTCGACTGTTACATCGACTTGGGAAGCAGTTGCTTTGCGTGACGACGTAGCAGAGCAGCGAAAGTTAACATATGACCAAGACGATCACTTGCCGAATCTTGTGGGATATGGTAACGGTGTGGTTAAACCAATGGGGTTGCTGACCGCAAATTTAGAGATTGACGGAGTTAGTGCGAAAGTCAACATTCAACATGAATGTCAGCTGATTTTCAATCCATGCCACTCCTGGTTGGGCACCCGTTCGCGGAACAGGAAGACGCTTCCATCATCAGCAATGCAAGCGGGCTGCACGTCGAACACAGTGAAGTTCCAGATCTGAATATCACCAACAATTCCCCAAAAAAGACTGAATTTTTCGTTGCTCAAACGGATTCTATTCCTCAAAATTACATTGGTCATGTGATAGTTGAGACCGGTGTACCGGATGGGAATTATTTAGTGGAAGGCCGGACTAGCGAGACTGGTCAGCTGATTCCGAGGTGCATAGTGCGATCCGACCAGCGAGGTCTCACATCTGTTCCAGTCCTAAATTTGTCACGGGATAATTTCAACGTCAAGAAAGGTCAATTGCTAACGAGAGGAGAAGACTTCAGAAACGTAAAAAAATTCCGAGGAAGCGCAGGAACGAGGAAGAAACAAAAACCACTGAAACGGACGTGAAGACTGATCTCCAGGGAAGTGAAAAAGATAATCTTTTGAATGTAGTAAATGAATTCAGTGACATAATTTGTAAAAATATTTTTCAGATGGGTTGTACGAAAGAAGCGGAAATGCAGATCGAGCTCACGACCGAGAAACGAGTTTGTTACTAGCCTTATAGGATATCACACTTTGAGAGAAAGCAATTGCAGAAAATGGTTCAAGACTTGAAGGACGATGATGTTGTCGAGGATAGCTTGTCGTGCTGGTCAAAAAAAACTGGTGAGCTACGGTTATGTGTAGATTATTGCGCGCTAAATAAAATTACGGTAAAAGAAAAATTTCCTATTCCGCTGATAGACGATCAGTTGGATTCCTTACATGGGAAATATTATTTTACCAGCTTAGATTTGTTTAGTGGTTACTACCAAGTGCCAGTGAGCGAAGCGTCCCGACCTAAGACGGTTTTTAACATATTACACCTGATAAGCATTTCCAATTTACAAGAATGCCTTTCGGCTTATGTAATGTCCCCGCTGTATTTCAGCGGTTAGTAAATCTTTTACTAAGAAAGTTGCCGTATGGGTTAGCCATTGTATATATGGAGAATATCCTCATTCCCAGCGAAACCATCGAAGAAGGGTTTGAAAAGTTAAAAATAATATTCTAGCTTATACGTGACTCAGGTCTAAAAATTCGTTTAGATAAATGTTGTTTTTTGCGGGAAAATTGATTATTTAAGGTTTGAGGTATCGGCAAATTATATTGGGCCAGGTAAAAAGAAAATATTGGTAATTCAGAAATTTAGTACGCCGCAAAATGTCAGTCAGCTCAGAAGTTTTATTGGGTTGGCCTGTTATTACAGGCGATTTGTAAAGAATTTCTCAATTATTATAAAACCATTAACAGATCCTCTAAAGAAAAATGTGACTTTTCATTGGGATGCGGAGGAGGAGGAATCTTTTAGCAGAATTAAGGAAAAGTTGATTCAATTTCCCATACTTCGGATTTATAACCCGCACGCTAACACGGAGTTGTGCACCGATGCTAGTGTTGTAGGCTTTGGAGCTGTTTTAGCTGAGCTGCAGTCCGATCAAAAGTTTCATCCGAAAGCTTATTACAGTAGAAAGACCTCGAAGGAAGAATCCAAATACTCTGCAATAGAATTAGAGGCTCTAACTATAGTAAGTGCTCTGGATAGATTTAGGGTTTACCTTTTAGGTAACAAATTTACTATAAAGCTTGAGGCTTTTAGATAGCAAGCGGGATGTGAGTCTTCGAATTGCTAGGTGGTTAATGAAACTTAGCGAATTCGATTATGAAATAGAATATTATAAAGGTAGTCAAAATGTTGTTGTAGATTGCCTTAGCCGAAATCCAGTAGAGCCATCAAAGGAGGAAGGTGTTGCAAGCTTGCCAGTATTAGGGATAAATATTACGACGGATTGGGTTGCTGCGATGCAGCGTCAAAGTGAAGAGATTTCAGCGGTACGAACAAGGCTAGAAGACGGGGATGAGCTAACGCACAGAAAATTTA
Organism: Volucella zonaria; assembly: GCA_963966105.1. Lineage (NCBI taxonomy): Eukaryota > Metazoa > Arthropoda > Insecta > Diptera > Syrphidae > Volucella > Volucella zonaria. The sequence continues at coordinate 125,486,499 of OZ014530.1, read as the reverse complement.
GGTTGATAAATGGTCGAGTGTACAAAGTAACTGGCAATAGGCGGAGACTGTATGTGCCGCAAGAATTACTAAACCAGTTAATTACAGAAGCGCATAAAAGCCTCTCCCATTTAAGTGTTGAAAAGATTTTATACAAGTTAAAGAAAACTTACTACTTTACTAAGATGCGAAATAAGGTTGCTGTGCATATTAATCGTTGTATAAACTTTCTTTACTGTAAAGGGTCCGTAGGGAAACAAATGGGATTTCTACACCCTCTTGAAAATAGCGGCTACCCATTTCAAACAGTCCACTCCAATCATCTAGGACCATTTATAAAGACTACGGCTGCAAATAAGTACGTTTTTATACTAATATTGTAGATGGCTTTAGTAAATATTGTTTTCTAAAATTTGTACTAAGTGTAGAAGCCCAGGAGACCATATTATGTTTTAGCGATTTTATATCTCACTATGGGAAACCTGTTCGACTAATAACGTACAGAGGGACGGCTTTTACGGCCAAGATTTTCGAAGCATTTTGTAAAGATCACAATGTACAACACATAAAAGTTGCAACGGCTACTTCTAGAGCTAATGGTCAAGCAGAGCGCCTTAATAAAGCTATAGTTGCTTCTTTGAGCTCTGTGTCTAAAGGATTAGATTTTGTTAATTGGAATATTAAGATAGGTGAAGTACACTGGGCGATTATTAATTCTGTTCATAGTGTGACTAGGCAAACGCCTTCTAGTCTAGTGTTTAGAGTCGAATCTATAGGCTTAAAGGATAGCCCTCTAACGGTAGAAATATTATCCCTGAATGAAGAAAAAAGGAATTTCATTGATCACCGCGACATCGATCAAAGATTGAAAAAAAACCGAGCTAACATGAAATGAAGATACTATAAAAAAAGGCGTGAATCGAAACAGTCTTGATAAGGGTAGAAGTTGGCTCAATACCTCACAAGTTGCGTCCTAGATTCAAGGGCCCATATGAGATTAAAATGGTCTTACCAGACGACCGTTACGTGGTTGGAGATATATATACAAGGCGAGGGAATTTCTAGTCGTGAGTTCGAAGGCGTTTTCCCTATCGACAGTTGATATTGATGATGAATAAATGCCTAATTTTTATAATTTTTATTATAAGATCATATTTGTGAAAACTTTGAATTGTAAAACAATTAATAATAAGAAAAGAACTTGTGAAATTTTGTAAGATGACGAGGGCGTCCCCATCATAGCGCGGCCGAGTTGTTATGATCTTGTGTGAAGAGCCTAAATTTCTTTTAAGCGAATGTAACACCATCTTGGCGTAAGAACCATAACTATTTAGTTCTTTTTTTAAATATCCATTTCCGTTTCTCCTTCTCTTTTTTGTTTTTTTTCATCAGAGAGTCAGTTCGGTCGGTTGGTGGAGCTCTCGTCACAAACAATTAGAGATTGTAATCCTTGTTTTTTTATTTCAATAAAATATAAAATAATGACGCAAAAACGTGAGTCACTTCTTAGTGTTAATAAGTATCATCAGCTTCCTCACACAAACCACTCGCCAGTGGAATAGGGTAACGTGGTTTGGTGTTTGATGGATGTTCCACGTAGAAACTTACCAAATGGTTTTGTTAAATTTAGTCCTTCGTCGCTGATAAGAACTTCTGGTACTGCTATGGCCCAACTGAATTTCGAGTGATGGCCGATAACGAGTTGAATGTACTTTTCTTCGGTGTCTGAAGATAATGTCAGTCGACCGGACCTTGTTCGGTGCTCCCGGAGTTGATATCGGTTGAAGTGAGCCGGGTGCTGGACGGTTCCTCCGTTTAACCAATTAACTGGTTGCAAAGCTATGCGCATAGTCACGCACATCGTCAGTCACTGATTTCGATCAGTAATGCCCACAAACAAGTTGTTTAGTTGTGGCTATTCGCAGATAACCATATTCATCGTGATAGTATTGCAGAACCTTGAGCCGAAGTCTCCGTGGACCAACGTATGTCGATAAACTTCAAAGCCACGAGTGTTTCCCATGACAGTAGGGTCATTCGAAGGATTTTGCTACTGAGCACTCTTGAGATGAGTTGTTTGAATGAGCAGTGAAATTAGTGGTCGCGATAAGGCTTCCGTAGCTGCGTTTAGTTTTCCAGATCTATTTTGTATGGTGTATGGTGTACGTGTAAACACGAAGGCGAACTGACCATCGGAAAAACCGACATGATTGATTCTTTATTTGGATAAGCCACTGTAGTGCGGAGAGATCCGTTGCACGATATCGCAGTTCACAAGTATTAAGGCGTCATGAATGGTATGCTACTATTCGCTTCTGGCCATAATCTCCAGGTTGCAGAAGAATTGCTCCAAGACCTATGGTACCGGCATCCGTGTAAAGGAAAACAGGTCGATCGCCTCTAAAGATGGCGATAACTGGTGTTCTTGTGAGCGCTTGATTGCTGCTGCTGTAAGTCCCACTCGAAATTGAAATTCTTCCTTCTCAGCTGAGTAAGGGGTTCAGCCATTGTGTTAAAGTTCTTGATACGTCGTCGTTTTCCTTGACCGCCGTATGTTTTGTCGGTGAAGGGCGAACTGTTCCGTTGAAGATGACATGCCTCAAGAATCCTACCAGAGTTTGTGCGAAGAGTATTTTTCACGTTTGCCTCAGTAAGGTGCTTGAAGATTTCTCGTAAAAGGTTGGCGTGTTCATTGCTGGCGTTACCGTAGACGATGATGTCATCTATTATATCATACGAGGGGCGTTCAATATATTCTCGGTATCGATATGAAGGAAAATGCGAATTCAATTTAAATTGTTTTTATTTTTCAATATAATCTCCCCTAACATCAATGCATTTGTTACATCTTGAGATAAGCTTTTTTAAACCCTCAAAAAAATAAATTTCCTTTTTCTCTGCAAAATACCCATTTATTGCCGACTTGAGTTCTTCATCATCCGAAAATCTTTTTCCACGAAGACATTTTTTCAAATCCGGAAACAGGAAATAATCACTAGGGGCAAGGTCTGGACTATAGGGTGGGTGTTGGATTTCTTCGAAACCACAATCTCGCGCAGCAGCCTTGGAAACTCGCGCCGTGTGAACAGGAGCGTTGTCATGAAGAAGCAACACACCCGCTGCGAGTTCACCCCGTCTTTTCTTTTTAATTTCCTCCCGCAAATTATGCAAAGTGGAAGCGTAGGATGTGGCGTTGATGGTTTCACCTTTTTTTGTACTCAATGAGCAAGATTCCCTTTCAATCCCAAAAAACTGTGGCCATGAGCTTCCCGGCAGACGGAGTGACTTTGAACTTCTTCGGGGGGTCTGTTCCTTTTTTATGCCACTGCATGGACTCTTGTTTGCTTTCAGGGTCATAGTGGTGGACCCATGTTTCGTCCCCAGTAACAATTCGGTCCATAACACCGTCCGCGTTCTCACTACACATCTCCAAAAGCTCTCTACAGCATGCGGTTCTCACTTTTTTCTGAGGCGCTGTGAGCATTCGTGGCACCCACCTTGCACTGAACTTTGAAAGGTTAAGATGGTCATGAAGAATGGTGTGAATGGTACCAATTGAAAGCTTGGTGATCTCTGCCATCATTTCCACCTTTATTCGGGCATCCTCAAGAACAAGTTTTTCGACTTCTTTGATGCTTTCTCCCGTACAAGCAGTAGCCGGGGCGCCGGAGCGGGGGTCGTCCTCAATGCTCTCTCTGCCTCTCTTGAACTCACTTGACCACTTTTGCACAGTTGATAATGAAGGTGCGGAACCCTGGTAAACAGCCACCATCTCTTCATGAATAGTTTTTTGACTTTTTCCTTGCTCAGTGAGAAATTTAATTACAGCGCGATGCTCAATTTTCACCATCATCGTCTCAGTTGCCATTATGATTCTGTTTAACTAGAGATAAAACGCGAATTAATAATCACATTTATATTACATTTTACATGAATACACTAAGATACTAGTATTACTTGATAAATAAGTCAATTTATATATACAACCACAGCTTCATCCCGATACCGAGAATATGTTGAACGCCCCTCGTATCATACCATATCAACGCGCAAAGTCTTTTTAAGAAAATTTATGAGTTTAGAGGGCTATTTGTTGGTCCTAATGTTGATGTAGTTTGTGTATCTGAAACTTGGTTTAAAACTAAAGTGAGGGACGAAACTTACGCTCTCAATAACTACACAATTTTTCGAGGTGTTAGGCACAATGTAATTGGTAGGGGCGTCGCAATTTACGCTTGTAACAGTTTAGTCACCAAATTTTTAATAAACTCACCCCTTGGTAGTCCACTTCAGTATTGTTTTGTCGAAGTTGTTTGTGAACATAAAAAGTCTCTTCTTGTTGTCGTTTGTAGACCTTACAGCTACTTTGATTTAAGCCCCATATTCAATTTACTGGACAACTATTCACCAAACTATTGGAAAACTATAGTATGTGATGATTTCAATTGTAATGAGTTGAATTGAAAGACTTTTGCTCAGTCTATGAAAACTCTTGGCTTGGATATTATAAACTTGACCGTCTCAACGCATTTTACTCCAGTCAGTACATTTTTAGAGTTATTCCTCTCCAATGACTGCCACAATATTTTCTATAGTCAGATTTCAGCTCCTGTCTTCTCGAAACATGACCTAATTTTCGTAAGTTTCGATTTTCCTTGTAGTGTATTACTTTCACAATACACATACCGAGACTTTAGAAATCTGAATACCGAAGTTCTGGAGCGGAATGTTCAAAGTATTAATTGGCATCCAATTTATCATGAAATATCTACAGGTTGAAATCCTTCAACATATCTTATTGCAAATATAAAACTCCCACGTGCCGCTCAGAACTAAAGTTATAACATATCCTAATAATTCGAAATTATCGATTTAAAAAATAAACGTGATACAGCCTATAAGAAGTGGACAAGATTTAAACTCCCAGAATTTCATAATACATAGTTTCCGCCAACTTAGGAATTTGGTCAACTCTAAGATTAAACAAGCCAAAAGAGTGTTTTACGATAAACATTTTTACCACAAGTTACCTTCACGAACTCTTTGGCATAACTTGCGTGAGCTTGGTGTTTGTCGTAAAAAGAATGCCGAAATAAATAACATCAATCCCAATCACCTCAATAGAAAATTTACAAAAGTGCAAACGACATGCAGCACGAGTACCGACTCACTGGATATAATGCTTACTAGCTTTGAATTTGCTTTTATTGAACCAGCTGATGTCATCAAGGCTATACTTAAAATTAAATCTAAGATTGTTGGTATCGATGCAGTTCACACCACTTTCATTAAAATCATACCACGTTACATTCCTCCAGCCATAACCCATATTTTCAATAATATTATAATGACTTCTACATTTCCAAGCGCGTGGAAAGTCGCGAAAATACTTCCCGTTCTAAAAAGAAAGCGTCCACCAACTCTTCGCTGAATATAGACCCATTCCTTCCTTTCTTATCAAAGGTTATAGAAAGGATAGTACACCAGCAGATGTCAGTCTTTATCCAACGCAATAAATTACTTTGCACAAAACAATCCGGCTTCAGACCTAATCATAGCTGTACGTCCGCTTTATTGAAAGTAATAGATGATATCCGAGCGGCGATGGATAAAGATCTAATAACATTTGTGATACTACTTGTCCTTTCCAAGCTCGTTGATGCAGTGGATCCTTTGAAGCTTCTCTCCAAACTCAAGACGTTTTTTGGCTTCTCACCATCTGCTATCAAGCCCATCAAAACATAACTTGGTGGAAGGAAACAGGCGGTTGCTGTCAATAATGAAATATCGGACTTTATCGCAACCTCAGCGGGCGTATCTTAAGGATCCATACTGGGTCCCTTGTCATTTACGATATTTATCAGTGACCTTCCGAAAGTAATCAAATACTCCTCGCTGCACATGTATGAAGATGATGTACAACTTTACCTGAGTTGTAAATTAGGCCTCATTGACGAGGCTAATTCGGTTAATTCGGAAAATTCTAGATTGACCTGAAGATAATACGCTGACACTGAACCCAGTTTTCAGTTTCAGTTTATATGCATTTTTATTGTTTCACTTAATTTACTCTTACTTGCTAGACAAAAAAATGCTTAAAAGTTAGCTTAATTAACTTAAAATTATCTTATTCTAACTTACTGGCCCCATACGGGCACTCTAAGTTAAACCTAACACTTAAATTATGTCTTTCGACGTACCTTACTACTATACTATACTATTTCTATTAATTACAATTAAAACTAAGAAAACATTTTTTACAAAAAAACTTAGTAACAGGACTGTTCTTTTTATTTGATTATAAAACTTAAAACTAAAATCCTACAAACTACCTACAAATAAATTTTAATCTACTTAACCTACTTACATACATGTATACATATATATATATACATAATATATATATACTTAATATATATACATATGCATATACATATATATATACATATAAGTTGTTTTTGTTTTTTGATTTTTTATTTTTATAATTTTTTTTTTTTTTTTTTTATATATATATTTTTTTTTCTTAAATCTAACTTACTCCTACTTAAAACTATGTAAGCCGGCCAACGCTAAAACAAAACTTAGGCGACCCACTTTGCTTCACAAGCTATCAAGTATTGGAGGAATTCGACGACGAAGCATCCTCTCCTTCAAAAAGCCACCAAAATTGTTGGTGCTGCTGAGCAACATCCCTCATGTCGCGACTTCCTACCGCCCTACTGAACCGGAGACGCTCCGCACTGCCGTGTGCGACGTCTCTGTCGTAGTTGAGTCGCCTGTCCGCAGCTGTTCGAGCAACGTGGAAGATTAGCGGCACAGCCAATCTGTCCTGGATCAGACCTTTGCTATCAAGGTAGAGGAACGCTTCTGGAGGAACATAGCCGTCAAAGCGAACTCTCTCATGATACATATAATTAGGGTAGTAAGCCCCAGAGATCAGGTTGTTCGACGATGTCATTGCTCTTGCAATGTGCCTTCGAGTCAACTTAATAACAAAATTGTCCACTCTTATTAGGTTCGCCCTATTGTACAAGACCTCATTGCGATAGAATTTTATGTACTCAGACTCTGGTGTTCTGTATAACCGAAGACAAGCCCTAAGGCAAGCCCTCTCAAACACCCGAATCTTTTCCAATAAACTTGCTCTCACGTTGAACCACACGGGACATCCAAACACAAGCAGAGGCCGGATAAGGGCCATGTAGCAGATCACCTTCACCCTCGCATCGAGTTGGCTGTTGTAAAACAGTCTCCTTGTAAGGGCAAAAGCACCTCTGGCTCTGGCCAGAGCAACATCTATATGTTTGTTAAAATACAGATATTGATCTAGCCAGATCCCAAGGTATCTGACTACATTTTGACAGGCAAGTGGTTGTCCATGTTGTCCGACGATAGAGAACTTTCGCCAATTCTTTCTGGTATCCCTAGAGGCCCCAGACAAAGGCGTCCTAAACAGAATGGTTTCCGACTTCTGAAAGTTGATTTTCAACTTCCAGTCATCGCAATATTGTTTAATTTTGTCGAAGTCACGTTGCAAAAGTGTATTAATGACCTCAATCTTTGGATCTGATCTGTACGCGATTAAGTCGTCTGCGTACGCTATGGCATGGTGAAGTGAACCTATCAGATCACTTGTGTAAATGTTGAATAGGATCGGCGAATTTACCGCACCTTGTTGCAGACCGTTTTTAATGTTAAATGTTCCAGCAGAAGTCACATCGCCATTTTTCACGATGAACTGTCTACTGGAGAGCATATTAAACAGAATATACAGCAGTGGTTTACTAATGCCCATCCTGTCCAGCTTGAAGAAGAGTCCCTCTAACCATACGGTATCGAAGGCCTTTTCCAAGTCAATTAGGCAGGCACCAGTGCACTGTTTTTTGCTTTTGTTCCATTGGATATCAGAAACCAGTTTAGACGCGGCATGAATGATATCATGCCCTGCCTTGAAACCGAATTGATTATCCGGAACTATATGTTTGTCCTCAACCCACTTAGTCAGGACTCTATTGATTACCTTCTCGAAAACCTTACTGATGTTTGGAAGAAGACTGATCGAGCGGAGATTCGCCGGATTGGATGTGTCTTTATTCCTTTTGGGAATGGGATGTACCACCGCAGTTTTCCAATGCGCTGGATAATGTGCATTATTCATTGCATTATTTAACAGGGTGGTATAAATGTTCACCGCTTCTAGTGGGAGATGTCAAAGCACAATGTTCGGTATTTCATCGGTTCCCACTGATTTCTTACTTCTAAGCGATTCGAAGATCGATTGGAGCTCTTCCTTCGAAATGAACGGTGGTAATACCCTTTCGTTGGTGATGACATTATTTGCCATATTCTCGTCACTGAACTGGATGAAACCCGAGTTCTCGAATCGCCAATTCACAATTTCATTTCGAAGGCAGAAGTTGTGCACAAGGACTTGACTCTCCAGGTCGTGGTTCGGGCCAATGATGTCATTCGCCTTGTACACTTCCTGGAAAGTCGCTCCTATAGCCTCTACCTTCTCCTGCGGATCCTCGATCACAAAGAAGTTGTCATCATCAACTGCCTCATTTGGATCTATGCCTGCTGCTACAAGTATTTTTTCGTTGTTCGTCGTTCGGGTGATTCTAAGACATGGAAGGTCGTTCTGATTATTTCTCCGAAATATTTTATTTATTTGCGGGAACATATTCGGGTTGCTGGTGTTTACAGCCCGAATTTTATTGTTCCAATACAAACTTACAGAATTTCTGTAATTTTCCTTTATTAATATCTGGAGGTTTTTAATCGACGACTTCAGTGTCATGATCTCCGGGTTATGTCTGTCAGTAAACTGTCTGTATAAGGTTTTTAGTCTTGACAGCAGCCTACTTTTTTGTCGGTGCAGTGCGTCAATAGTTGCATTGCGGAATAAGTCTTCTTCGTCAGTGTGTTGATACCGAGGTATCGTTCTGTCCATTGTTCGTTTGATTGTATCGTCCATTAGTCTAAGATACCTGTCAATCTCCTCGTTTGACAGATTTCTGTTGGACGGTGGGTAGAGCGAATTCGAGGAGAGTGCTCTAGTCAGTGTTCTGGTGAAGTGTGTCCAACGCACTCTACTATAATTTTAAGAATGCCTTTGAACAAACTCGTCCAATTCCGCAATTTTGTTGGGAACAGTTATTTCGGTGCTGAGACCGCAATGGTCACTGTCATACACGAAAGTGCGTAAACAGTTTGTAGTTTGTTGGTTAGTGCATGTCAGTTGTATTCGTGAGTCGAACAGCAGAAGATCCAAATAGGACCCGTGTCTGGGAAACGACGGACTATCCGTCGCCTTAAGCCCAAGTCGATACATTATACTGTGCTGACCCCACCAATTGAATAGTAGGTTCCCTCTAGTATTTGGTGTATCATTTCCCCAATCTCTATCTTTGGCGTTGAAATCTCCGCCGATAATAAAATAGTTGTCTTCCAATTCCAGCCTTAGGAATCGAAAAAGTGTCTCGAGCTCTGAGATGAATAAGGTGGATTGAGTAGCCTTAGGTGCAAAAAATGTGGAACGCTTCACGATTTTGCGTGTCATCCTTGCGCAGGGGCCATGCTAATCTTCTCTGTATCGTTCCAATTTTAGTATATGTTCTGCCGAAGCAAGAACGCTGACACTGAACCCAGTTAAATCGAAATGCCTTGTTATAAACAGAAGCAACATGAATGGCTGTAATCTTGCTAGCATATTTCTGCGAAAGGAACCAATCGAGCTCGTTGACAAAGTTAAAGACCTTGGTGTATGGATTAACAACACTCTATGTTGGAATGATCAGATCTCCACTATTATAAGCAAAATCTACGGTTCGTTCAGGAATCTGCCTGTGTCGCAGTCTTTTACTCCATTGCATACAAGATTAATGCTAAAGTCCTCCTCTACTGATTCCAATTTTGACTTATGGCTGTGAAATTTTCTGTTAAAGTAGTGCTTTACTAGACGTAAGCTAAACATCGCCTTCAACAACATCACCCGTCATGTTTATGGATTGAGACCCTTTGACCATGTTTCGCGATACGCTAAAAATATATTCGGATGCACTCTTGATAAATATCTCGAGTATTGCACAATCAAGTACTTTCATAAAATTATTATTAGCAAGCAACCTCCATACTTAACCGAAAAACTTAAATTTTCACGTTCAACCCGCTCATTAAGTTTAATCCAACCGCGTATCTATTACCAAAACTCAGAGCAACAATTCTTCGTGCATGCCATCCATCTTTGGAATTTACTTCTTCTCAGAAGTACGTATCAACTATACTCTTCAATTTGTGAACATATTTTCATATACGAGTATTCCATAAATTCATACTACCAGTGATTAATTGTTGGTTTTTTCCTAACGTAAAGTAATGATTCATTATTCAGTATGAACTCAAAGATCTCAACATGCATAAATCCGCTGGTCCAGATGGTATACCTCCCCTTCTTCTGAAGAGGTGTTCTTCTACGCTGGCAAAACCACTGCGTAAGCTTTTTCATCAGTCCTACTCTTTAGGACTCTTTCCGAGCAGATGGAAAACAGCATTTGTCCAGCCAGTCGAATCTTCTTCTCTATCCTCCTACAGACCCATTGCACTTACGTCCCTTCTTTCCAAGGTCATGGAAACGCTGATAAATCGTCAGCTCATGAAATATCTCGAAACACGAAAACTTCTCAATGACCGGTAATATTGTTTTCGTAGCAACAGGTCCACTGGTGATTTGATGGCATGTCTCACCGAAAAGTGGAACCAAACCGTACATCAATCTGGCGAAAGCAAGTTAGTTGCACTTGATATTTCTAAGGCATTTGACAGAGTTTGGCATCAGGCTCTTTTGTCGAAAATGCGTGCTCTTGTGATCGATGACTCTCTTCTTCAATGGATTAGAAATTACCTTTCGGAACGTTCAATTTAAGTTGTCTTGGACGGTTTCAAGTCTGATATTCACAAAATAAATGCTGGTGTGCCCCAGGGCTCCGTTCTGTCTCCGACACTCTTTTTAATCTTCATTAATGATCTCTTGTCTGCTACTTCTAATCCAATTTATTCCTTTGCTGATGACAGCACTCTCTGCTTTTCGTATTCGTTCCCGGACTCTCGTCCCTGCTCTTCGGCTGTAGAACGGGAACGGCAGCGTATGTTAAGCTCATTAAATTCCGATATTAACAGCATAACCAACTGGGGAACTATCAACCGAGTGGAATTTAATGCTTCCAAAACTCAATGCTGTCTGCTGTCATTAAAGCGAAATTCAAACACCCAGCCATTGTCTATCAATGGCACTTGCATCGTCGAAACCGATAAACTTTCCTTTCTCGGTATGTGTGTCAGTAACAACTTACATTGGAATGACCATATATTCGATATTGCCAAAAATGCTGCGAAATGTCTAGGTTTCCTCAAGCGATATAAGAAACATTTTACTCCCTCTGATTTGGCCACAATATATAAGGCATTCATCCGCCCTAAATTGGAGTACAATGCCCACATCTGGTCAGGTGCTCCTAAAACATCTCTGCACCTACTAGATAGGATTCAAAACCGTGCGATAAAACTAATTGGTGATCCTAATATCAGTCAATCAATTGACACCCTCGAATATCGACGTTAAGTCTCCTGTTTCACTTTGTTTTATCGCTATTTCCACCACCAGTGCTCCATTGAAATTGCCAGTAGCATTCCGCCCATTCAAACTTTCAACCGTAACACCCGTCTCGCTATGAATGCTCATCAGTATGCCCTCAAGCCCATTTTCGGACGTACTCTTAAATATCGTGATTCATTCCTAAGCCGTACAACTCGCTCTGTGTTTCCTGGTCGTTATAACTTGCAAACATTTAAAAACAATGTACATCGGTACCTGTCTTTTCTTCCTCCCTAAATTTCCTTCGCCCGCGCTGTGTACGAACATCTTAAGGGTACAAAACCCCTTGAGCGCGCGCCGATTATAAAAAAAAAAAAAAAAAACTGACTTGTGTCACGTAAAAATTGATAGAGGATCTCAAAATGCAGTGTGCGGTTGGTAAAGAATATCTTCATGCGAAATGTGCCAAAATTCCAAAAAAAAATAGATTGACTTTTATACAAAGAGAGCAAGTGTTCAAATGCTCTATATGCATTTCTCTGCGAAGAAATTGTATTCTTATAATATTATAAGTTAAAAACCGTTAAAATTCACAACTTCACATTCCGAGAGAAGAAAAATCTCTCCGTCCTATTCGGACTCCCACCCCTGGAGAGTCAATATCGAAACCAATCACACCTGAGTTTCAAACCACTACATCACAAACTTTCCTTTCTCCTCCTTCTATCTTTCTGCCCTGGCAACAGTATAAGGGTATTCATAACCCCTTAGGCGCGCGTAAATTATAAAAAAAAAAAAAAAAGTGCACCGAAGAGTCCAACTATTTGCTCTCGTCCAGTCAACAACAATAACAACAATAATAACGGCAGCACTACACCAACACCATCCAACATTAGTGACAACAATGTGGGAGACAAAGCGGTGACTATGCAAATGCTTCTAAGTGAAATACTGGAACTTAAGAATGCAATCTTGAATGCTCTGGAAAAAATTCAATTTTTGGAAGCAAGTAATGATTCTCTTACTTAAAAAGTGCTATCACTTGAATGTAAAATAAACTTCCTAGAGCAAAAAGTGAAACAATGTGCTATGGATATCGTTGCCCTTCCTGATGTTGATTCTTCCAACGTTGTGGAGAAGTGCAATAAATTGTTTGAAGTTATTGATTTCGATCCACCTCTGATGCAATTGTCTCATGCGTTGTAAAGAGAGCTAAAGTGGGACATAACAAAAATTTATTCATTGAGGAAAATGCGGTTGCACAGAGAGAAGCTTTCAAATGCATTCAACAATGACAGTGGAGGTAGCAAAAAATCTGACACCAACATCAAAATCTTCATGAATGATTGCCTCACAAAGTATAACAGATCCTTGTTAAATAAAGCAATTGAACTCAAACGTAAGAAAAAATGCAAATTTGTTTAGGTACGGATCTCCACCGTTCTCGTTCGGATAAAGGAAGGAGATAACTTTATAAAAATATATTCATTTGAAGATTTGTAAAAATTTGAGGAAGTTAGAACCTAAATTGTAATCTATTAATTATGTCTGGTACTAATATTCATTTAAATAACACTTTTTGTGTATCTTCTCCTAGTTTAAATAATATTAATGTAAACCTTTCTTTTCATTCCGGACATTTCAATTGTTACTGTATAGATCATTAAAGAAATGAGCAATCTTCTGGTTTGTCAATAATCCACCAGAACATTCGCAGTTTGCGAAAGAATTTTGAAACATTTTTCACACATCTCTCATCTTTAGACCGTTTACCAGATTTATTTTCTGTTTCTGTCAACGGCCTCGCCACACTGAAAGCATCGGTTCCCGCTCAGTCGTTCACGGTATTTCGTAGTGTGCAGATGTGTTTCGGCTTCTCTCTCTCAATAAGTAAAATACAGTTTAGTTTCCCATTCGATTCCCGACTACAGACAGATTTTATTATTGTTTTTGTTTTGTTCTGTTAAAACAGTAAAAGTGTCAAGGAAAAAAGAATCACGTGATGTGTGATGGAGAGCGTTCTGCTCTCTCATTAGCGGAAAAAGCTAGTGGCAGCAGAAAAAGAACTGATGTACATGCAACATCAAGCCACCTACCACTTGGAGTAACAGAAGGTAATGCTAAGCGGAGGAGGAAGCTAAGGCCTACCCCCAATCTAGTAAAACGCCCCTCTCTATCAAATTCCACCGAAAAGCTGTCAGGTGGATTAAGGGAGACAGGGCCATCAAATTTTACAACGGCAGCCATAAACCCTACGTGTCATGAGTCGGAAAATGACGAATACATATCTGATGTGTGCGAAGGTTGGTACGTGGGAAGCGATAACAGCTTCGCAGCTCTGGCTGTCTCAGAGTCGGACGAAGAAGATGATGAAGTTCTTGCTATAAATAGCAGCATCAGGCAGCTTCAAGAACAGGTGCTTGCTATTAAGGCAAAACAAACAGCCAGGCGAGAAAAGGAGCAGCAATTATGCTCCAAACCGCAAGAAAAACAACAACAGCAAAAGGTTGCAAATCAGCAACAGTTACAACCACAAACTAACAAAATAAAACAAAAACAGCAGCCAAAGGAGAAAACACAATCAAAACAGAAAGAAAAGCGTACGCAGCCGCTACAACAACAACAGAAGCTGAAACAGCAGCAATCGCAAAAACAAAAACAGCATCAACAACAACAGCAGCAAAAACATCAGCAGCTGAACAGACAACAGCAATAACAAAAACCCACCAAGCAAAAAGTACCACCAATCAACACGTTCAAATTGGAGTTAAAGGACACCATCAAACTGTGTAAGTCGGCCATAGGCAACAATTTTTTTATAAAAAGATTATCGCTAGATAGGCATGCGATCCACTTCTCCTACACCCCGAATGGTGAAAAGCTTCAAACAATGCTGCTGAGGAGGTTAGAACCGTCGAATGATCCGGAGGAGCTCCTTGCACTGTTGAAAGAGAAAGAGTGCGAAGGGCTCCAATTCGTGGGGGTTAAGCCTTTCACCACAGCCAGAGCCAAAAGGGAGAAGCGGAAACTACCGTTCTTCCTGGTTCAGTTAAGTCCCACCAGCAATCTGGATGGTCTAAGGAGCATCAAAGTCCTAGACTACCAGGTTGTACACTGGGAAAAAGTAAAACGGGGCGACAACATTTTACAATGTGTTCGCTGCCAAAGGTTCGGGCACGCCGCGTCGAACTGCGAAATGCAGCCTCGATATGTGAAGTGTGGAAAGAACCACACGTACGGAACGTCAGAAAAGAGCCAACTCTCTTGTGCTTTATGTAGGAACACGGGACACACCGCAAATTATCGGGGTTGTTCCAAATTCCAGTACATGAAAAGAATAAACCTGGCCCGGCAGCAGAAAGTGGAAGTTAAACGTCCACCCGTGCAGTTACAAACTCCAGCCGTTACTCCCCATGTTACCTACGCCCAAATGGCGGAAGGTAGGGGAAATACGGTACAGCAAGCGAAGGTTGCTTCTCAGGCCCCAGCGCCTAGAGCACCGGAACCAGTACCTGACATGCTAGCTATCTTGCTCTCTATCCAGGGACAGATGGCTCAGCTACAACGTCATTTAACTGAACAGACCGCTCGGGTGGATCAAGTATACGCGCTGCTGCCTGGCCTAACGTACCTTTGTCGTAATGGGTACGTACGTGGCGGAGCAGACCCTGAAGGTCCTTGCAGTGAATGTGAATTCACTGATTAAGTTCGAGCGACGAGCCGCACTATCTAAGTTGCTTAAAGACCAAGCCCCTGATGTGCTTTTGGTTAGCGAAACTAAGCTAACCAAAAGACACAAAATGAGACACAGAAGATACAAAATAATACGGGGAAACCGACCCAACTCCACTCAGGGAGGTGGCGTTGTGATTTTCGTAAGAAAAGGTATACGTTTTAAAAGAGTATACATTCGTGTAGTACGTAGGTTCCAAGTGCTGGAAGCATGCATCGTGTACATTCCTCTCCGTAGTGGAAAACGGTTGTACATGGTGTCTGTCTATGCACCTAAGTCTACTCAATCTACCTTATTCATCTCAGAGCTCGAGACACTTTTTCGAGTCCTGAGGCTGGAATTGGAAGACAACTATTTTATTATCGGCGGAGATTTCAACGCCAAACATAGTGATTGGGGAAATAATATACCAAATACTAGAGGGAACCTACTATTCAATTGGTGGGGTCAGCACAGTGTGATGTATCGACTCGGTCTCAACGCGACGGATAGTCCGTCGTTTCCCAGACACGGGTCCTATTTGGATCTCCTGCTGTATATTCTTTTTGATATGCTCTCCAGTAGACAGTTCATCGTGAAGATTGGCGATGTGACTTCTGTCGGAACATTTAACATTAAAAACGGTCTGCAACAAGGTGCGGTAAATTCGCCGATCCTATTCAACATTTACACAAGTGATCTGATATGTTCACTTCCCCACAGCATAGCGTACGCAGACGACTTAATCGCGTACAGATCAGGTCCAAAGATCTGTACAGTTGCCTGTCCGCAGCTGTTCGAGCGACGTGGAAGATTAGCGGCACCGCCAATCTGTCCTGGATCAGACCTTTGCTATCTAGATAGAGGAACGCTTCTGGAGGAATAAAGCCGTCAAAGCGAACTCTCTCGTGATACATATAATTGGGGTAATAAGCCCCAGAGATCAGGTTGTTCGATGAGGTCATTGCTCTTGCAATGTGCCTTCGAGTCAACTTAATAACAAAATTGTCCACTCTTATTAGATTCGCCCTATTGTATAAGACCACATTAGGATAGAATTTTATGTACTCAGACTCTGGTGTTCTGTATAAGCGAAGACAAGTCCTAGGACAAGCCCTCTCAAACACCCGAATCTTTTCCAATAGACTTGCTCTCACGTTGAACCACACGGGACATCCAAATACAAGCATGGGCCTGATAAGGGCCATGTAACAGATCACCTTCACTCTCGCATCGAGTTGGCTATTATAAAACAGTCTCTTTGTAAGGGCAAAAGCACCTCTGGCTCTGGCCAGAGCAACATCTATATGTTTGTTAAAATACAGATATTGATCTAGCCAGATCCCAAGGTATCTAACAACATTTCGACAAGCAAGTGGCTGTCCATGTTGTCCAACGATAGAGAACTTTCGCCAATTCTTTTTGGTATCCCTAGAGGCCCCAGACAAAGGCGTCCTAAACAGAATGGTTTCCGACTTCTGAAAGTTGATTTTCAACTTCCAGTCATCGCAATATCGCTTAATTTTATCGAAGTCACGTTGCAAAAGTATGTTAATGACCACAATCTTTGGACCTGATCTGTACGCGATTAAGTCGCCTGCGTACGCTATGGCATGGTGAAGTGAACCTATCAGATCACTTGTGTAAACGTTGAATAGGATCGGCGAATTCACCGCACCTTGTTGCAGACCGTTTTTAATGTTAAATATTCCAGCAGAAGTCACATCGCCATTCTTTACGATGAACTGTCTACTGGAGAGCATATCAAAGAGAATATACAGCAGTGGTTTACTAATGCCCATCCTGTCCAGTTTGAAAAAGAGTCCTTCTAACCATACGGTATCGAAGGCCTTCTCCAAGTCAATCAGGCAGGCACCAGTGCACTGGTTCTTGCCTTTGTTCCATTGGATATCAGAAACCAGTTTGGACGCAGCATGAATGATATCATGCCCCGCCTTGAAACCGAATTGATATCCGGAACTATATGTTTGTCCTCAACCCACTTAGTCAGGACTCTATTGATCACCTTCTCAAAAACCTTACTGATGTTTGGAAGAAGACTGATCGAGCGGAGATTCGCCGGATTGGATGTGTCTTTATCCCTTTTGGGAATGGGATGTACCACTGTGTGCTCGTTGTTCATCGTTCGGGCGATTTTAAGACACGAAAGGTCGTTTTGATCTTTTCTCCGAAATATTTTATTTATTTGCGGGAACATATTCGGGTTGCTGGTGTTTACAGCCCGAATTTTATTGTTCCAATACAAACTTACAGACTTTCTATAATTTTCTTTTATTAATATTTGGAGGTTTTTGATCGACGACTTCAGTGTCACGATCTCCGGGTTATGTCTGTCAGTAAACTGTCTGTATAAGGTTTTTAGCCTTGTCAGCAGTCTACTTTTATGTCGGTGCAGTGCGTCAATAGTTGCGTTGCGGAATAAGTCTTCGTTGTCAGTGTGTTGATACCGAGGTATCGTTTTGTCCATAGTTCGCTTGATTGTCTGGTCCATTAGTTTTAGATATCTGTCAATCTCCTCGTTTGATAGATTTCTATAGGACGGTGTGTAGAGCGAATTCGAGGAGAGTGCTCTCGTCAGTGTTCTGGAGAAGTGTTGTAGGAATTCCCTTGAACAAACTCATCCAATTCCGCATTTTCGTTGGGAACAGTTATTTCGGTACTGAGACCGCAATGGTCACTGTCATACACAAACGTGCGTAGGCAGTTTATGGTATGTTGGTTAGTACATGTCAGGTGTATTCGTGTGTCGAACAGCAAGAGGTCCAAATAGGAACCGTGTCTGGGAAACGACAGACTATCCGTCGCCTTGAGGCCGAGTCGATACATTATACTGTGCTGGCCCCACCAATTAAGTAGTAGGTTCCCTCTAGTATTTGGTGTATTATTTCCCCAATCTTTATGTTTGGCGTTGAAATCTCCGCCGATAATAAAGTAGTTCTCCTCCAATTCCAGTCTTAGGAATCGAAAAAGTGTCTCGAGCTCTGAGATGAATAAGGTGGACTGAGTAGCTTTAGGTGCATAAACAGACACCATGTATAACCGCTTTCCACTACGGAGAGGGATGTACATGACGCATACTTCCAGCACCTGGAACCTACGTACTACACGACTGTATATTCTTTTGAAACGCAGTCCTTTTCTAACAAAGATTGCAACACCTCCTCCGTGAATGGAGTTGGGTCGGTTTCTTCGTAATATTTTATATCTTCTGTGCCTCATTTTGTGTCTTTTGGTCAGCTTAGTTTCGCTAACCAAAAGCACATCAGGGGCTTGGTCTTTAAGCAACTTAAACAGTGTGGCTCTTCGTTCGAACCTAATCAGTGAATTAACATTCACTGCAAGGACCTTCAGGGTTTGTTCCGTCATGTACGTACCCATTACGACTGGAGGTGCGTTAGGCCCGGCAGCAGCGCGTATATTTGATCTACCCGCTTAGCCTGTTCCTGTATTTGACGCTGAAGCTGAGCCATCTGCCCCTGAATAGAGAGCAAGATAGCCAGCATGTCAGGTACAGGTTCCGGTGCTCTAGGCGCTTGGGCCTGAGAAGCTACCTTTGCTTGTTGTACCGTATTTCCCCTACCTGCCGCCATTTGGGCGTAGGTAACGTGGGGAGGAACGGCTGGTGTTTGTGCCTGCACGAGTGGACGTTTAACTTCCACTTTCTGCTGCCGAGCCAGATTTACTCGCTTTATGTATTGGAATTTGGGACAACCCCGATAGTTTGCGGTGTGTCCCGTGTTCCTACACAAAGCACAAGAGAGTAGGCTTTTTTCAGACGCTCCGTCCTTACCTAGAGCACATTCCTCGGATTTGTGGTTCTTTCCGCACTTCACACATCGAGGCTGCATTTCGCAGTTCGACGCGGCGTGCCCGAACCTTTGGCAGCGAACACATTGTAAAATGTTTTCGCTCCTCTTTAATTTTTCCCAGTGTACAACCTGGTAGTCTAGGACTTTGATACTCCTTAGACCATCCAGTTTGCTGTCGGGACTTAGCTGAACCAGGAAGAACGGTAGTTTCCGCTTCTCCCTTTTGGCTCTAGCCGTGACAAATGGCTTGACCCCCACGAATTTGAGCCCTTCGCACTCCTTCTCTTTCAGCAGTGCAAGGAGCTCCTCCGGATCGGTCGACGGTTCTAACCCCCTCAGCAGCATTTTCTGCAGCTTTTCACCCTTAGGGGTGTAGGAGAAGAACTCCGTCGTCGAATCCCTTAAAAGATTTTTAATTTTATGGTAGCGCTCCACTGTATTGCAGTGGATCGCGTGCCTATCTAAACTAATTCTTTTAACAAAAAAATGATTGCCTATGGCCGACTTACATAGCTCTATTGTGTCTTTCAATTCGATTTTGTATGTGTTGATTGGAGGTACTCTCTGTGTGTGGACTTTTTGCTGTTGTTGTTTCTGTTGTTGCTGCATTTGTTGTTTCCGTTGCTGTTGCTGTTGTTGTTGCTGTTTTTGCTGCTGCTGCTGTGCTGCGGTTGCTGTTGTTGTTGCTGCGGTTGTGCTTTTTGTTGTTGTTTTTGTTGTGTCTGTGCCGGTTTTTTCGTTCGCACTTGTACTGTTTTTTGTTGTTGTAGGGGCTGTTCTTTTTGTTCAGCCTCGCTAATTGTGGGCTGTTGCTGAGAACTCAGGAGTTGTTGTTGCTGCTCCTTTAGTCTCCTCGCCACTTGTTTGGCTTTAATAGCCTGCACTTTTTGTTCCAGTTGTTTAATGGTGCTATTTAGTGCATGCACCTCTTCTTCTTCATCATCTGACTCAGTGGCCGCCAGAGATTGGAAGGTATTCTCACCACCCATATAGTGACCTTCCCCGCCATCAGACACGTATGGGTATTCGTCTAGGTCTGACTCAGCTGCCGCCTTTGTTGAAGTTGTTGGCGCCTCTTCCCTTATTCTACCCGGCAGCTTTTCGGTAGAAGCTGAAAGGGAGGGGCGCTTTACAAGATTCGGAGTTGGCTTCAACCTCCTCCTTCTCTTTTTTGCTGTATTATCAGATGACATCGTACCATCTGCTGGTCGCGCTATTGGAATAGCGGACCTTTCGACGTCACTCATCGTTGATCACACTTTTTATGTTTTCACAATATTTTCTTTTTTTTTTCACTTTTAAAAATAAAAAGTCAATGAAACTTTTTCGGGAATCGAGCCCACGACCCCTGCTTTGTCGGTCAGTTCAGTTCAGTTTAAATGCATTTTTATTTGATCTCTTAATTTACTCTTACATGCTAGACAAAAAACGCTTAAAAATTAGCTTAAATAACTTACAAATAGTCTTATTCTAACATACTGGCCCCATGCGGGCACTCTAAGTTAAACCTAACTCTTAAACTAAGTCTTTCGACGAATCTTACAGTCTATATTTAATTTTATATTTACGTTAAAACTAAAACTAAGAAAATAAATTTTAATCAAAAACTTAGTATATGGACTTTTTTTTAATTAAACTTACAGACTACCTAAAGAATAAATCTTAATCTACTTAACCTACTTACATATAATACATTCATACACATATATACAATACACAACGCATATACACTTCATATATACATATATGCTTATACAAGTACATATATGTATATATTTATATTTTTTTTGGATTTTTTTATTTTTATTCATTTTTTTTTCTGTTTTTTTTTATATTTTTTTTTTTTTTTTTTTCTTAAAATCTAACTTAATACTACCTAAAACTATATAAGCCGGCCATGGCTAAAAAAACAAAAACAAAAATTAGGCTGGCCCACTTTGCTTCACATGAAGCTACCTATCACTGGAGGAGTTCGACGACGAAGCATCCTCGCCTTCATCAAGCCACCAAAATTGCTGGTGCTGCTGAGCAACATCCCTCCTGTCACGACTCCCTACCGCCCTACTGAACCGGAGACGCTCCGCACTGCCATGTGCGACGTCTCTCTCGTAGTTGAGTCGCCTGTCCGCAGCTGTTCGAGCGACGTGGAAGATTAGCCGCACCGCCAATCTGTCCTGGATCAGACCTTTGCTATCTAGGTAAAGGAACGCTTCTGGAGGAATAAAGCCGTCGAGGCGAGCTCTCTCGTGATACATATAGTTGGGGTAGTAAGCCCCTGAGATCAGGTTGTTCGATGAGGTCATTGCTCTTGCAATGTGCCTTCGAGTCAACTTAATGACGAAATTGTCCACTCTTATCAGGTTCGCCGTATTGTACAAGACCTCATTAGGATAGAATTTTATGTACTCAGACTCTGGTGTTCTGTATAAGCGAAGACAAGTCCTAAGACAAGCCCTCTCAAACACCCGAATCTTTTCCAATAAACTTGCTCTCACGTTGAACCACACGGGACACCCAAATACAAGCATGGGCCGGATAAGGGCCATGTAGCAGATTACCTTCACCCTCGCATCGAGTTGATTTTCAACTTCCAGTCATCGCAATATTGTTTAATTTTATCGAAGTCACGTTGCAAAAATATGTTAATGACCTCAATCTTTGGACCCGATCTGTACGCGATTAAGTCGTCTGCGTACGCTATTTCATGGTGAAGTGAACCTATCAGATCACTTGTGTAAATGTTGAATAGGATCGGCGAATTTACCGCACCCTGTTGCAGACCGTTTTTAATGTTAAATGTTCCAGCAGAAGTCACATCGCCATTCTTCACGATGAACTGTCTACTGGAGAGCATATCAAAAAGAATATACAGCAGTGGTTTACTAATGCCCAACCTGTCCAGCTTGAAAAAGAGTCCTTCTAACCATACGGTATCGAAGGCCTTCTCCAAGTCAATCAGGCAGGCACCAGTGCACTGGTTCTTGCCTTTGTTCCATTGGATATCAGAAACCAGTTTCGACACAGCATGAATGATAGCATGCCCCGCCTTGAAACCGAATTGATTATCCGGAACTATATTTTTGTCCTCAACCCACTTTGTCAGGACTCTATTGATTACCTTCTCGAAAACCTTACTGATGTTTGGAAGAAGACTGATCGAGCGGAGATTCGCCGGATTGGAAGTATCTTTATCCCTTTTAGGTATGGGATGTACCACCGCAGTTTTCCAATGTGCTGGATAATGTGAATTATTCATTGCATTATTAAACAGGGTGGTATAAATGTTCACCGCTTCTAGAGGGAGGTGTCGAAGCACGATGTTCGGTATTTCATCGGTTCCCACTGATTTCTTACTTCTAAGCAATTCGAAGATCGTTTGGAGCTCCTCCTTCGAAATGAAAGGGGGTACTACCCTATCGTTGGCGATGACGTTATTTGACCTATTCTCGTCACTAAACTGGGTGAAGCCCGAGTTCTCGAATCGCCAATTCTCTATTTCATTTCGAAGGTAGAAATTGTGCACAAGGACTCGATTCTCCAGGTCGTGGTTTGGGCCAATGATAACATTCGCCTTGTATACTTCCTGGAAAGTCGCTCCTATAGCCTCTACCTGCTCCTGCAGATCCTCGATCACAAAGAAGTTGTCATCATCAACGGCCTCACTTGGATCAATGCCTGCTGCTACAAGTATTTGTTCGTTGTTCGTCGTTCGGGTGATTCTAAGACATGGAAGGTCGTTCAGATTATTTCTCCGAAATATTTTATTTATTTGCGGGAACATATTCGGGTTGCTGGTGTTTACAGCCCGAATTTTATTGTTCCAATACAAACTTACAGAATTTCTGTAATTTTCCTTTATTAATGTCTGGAGGTTTTTAATCGACGACTTCAATGTCATGATCTCCGGGTTATGTCTGTCAGTAAACTGTCTGTACAAGGTTTTTAGTCTTGACAGCAGCCTACTTTTTTGTCGGTGCAGTGCGTCAATAGTTGAGTTGCGGAATAAGTCTTCGTCGTCAGTGTGTTGATACCGAAGTATCGTTTTGTCCATTGTTCGTTTGATTGTATCGTCCATTAGTCTAAGATACCTGTCAATCTCCTCGTTTGACAGATTTCTGTTGGACGGTGGGTAGAGCGAATTCGAGGAGAGTGCTCTCGTCAGTGTTCTGGTGAAGTGTGTCCAACGCACCCTACTATAATTGTAGGAATGCCTTTGAACAAACTCATCCAATTCCGCATTTTCGTTGGGTACAGTTATTTCGGTGCTGAGATCACTGTCATACACGAAAGTGCGTAAACAGTTTGTAGTTTGTTGGTTAGTACATGTCAGTTGTATTCGTGAGTCGAACAGCAGAAGATCCAAATAGGACCCGTGTCTGGGAAACGACGGATTATCCGTCGCCTTAAGCCCGAGTCGATACGTTATGCTGTGCTGACCCCACCAATTGAATAGTAGGTTCCCTCTAGTATTTGGTGTATTATTTCCCCAATCACTATGTTTGGCGTTGATATCTCCGCCGATAATGAAATAGTTATCTTCCAATTCCAGCCTCAGGAATCGAAAAAGTGTCTCGAGCTCTGAGATGAATAAGGTGGATTGAGTAGCCTTAGGTGCATAGACAGATACCATGTACAGCCGCTTTCCACTACGGAGGGGAATATACACGATGCATGCTTCCAGCACTTGGAACCTACGTACTACACGACTGTATACTCTTTTAAAACGTATACCTTTTCTTACGAAAATCGCAACGCCACCTCCTTGAATGGAGTTGGGTCGGTTTCTCCGTACTATTTTATATCTTCTGTGCCTCATTTTGTGTCTTTTGGATAGCTTAGTTTCGCTAACCAAAAGCACATCAGGGGCTTGGTCTTTCAGCAACTTAAATAGTGCGGCTCGTCGTTCGCCCTAATCACTGAATTCACATTCACTGCAAGGACCTTCAGAGTTCGCTCCTCCACGCATGTACCCATTACGACAAAAGGTGCGTTAGGCCAGGCAGCAGCGCGTATACTTGATCCACCCGCGCGGTCTGTTCAGTTAAATGACGTTGTAGCTGAGCCATCTGTCCCTGGATAGAGAGCAAGATAGCTAGCATGTCAGGTACTGGTTCCGGTGCTCTAGGCGCTGCGGCCTGAGAAGCAACCTTCGCTTGCTGTACCGTAATTCCCCTACCTGCCGCCATTTGGGCGTAGGTAACATGGGGAGTAACGGCTGGAGTTTGTAAATGCACGGGTGGACGTTTAACTTCCACTTTCTGCTGCCGGGCCAGATTTATTCTTTTAATGTACTGGAATTTGGGACAACCCCGATAATTTGCGGTGTGTCCCGTGTTCCTACATAGCGCGCAAGAGAGCTGGCTCTTTTCTGACGTTCCGTCCTTACCCAGAACACATTCCTCTGACTTGTGGTTCTTTCCGCACTTCACACATCGAGGCTGCATTTCGCAGTTCGACGCGGCGTGCCCGAACCTTTGGCAGCGAACACATTGTAAAATGTTTTCGCTCCTCTTTAATTTCTCCCAGTGTACAACCTGGTAGTCTAGGACTTTGATACTCCTTAGACCATCCAGTTTGCTGTCGGGACTTAGCTGAACCAGGAAGAACAGTAGTTTCCGCTTCTCCCTTTTAGCTCTAGCCGTGACAAACGGCTTGACCCCTACGAATTTGAGACTTTCGCACTCCTTCTCTTTCAACAGTGCAAGGAGCTCCCCCGGATCAGTCGACGGTTCTATCCCCCTCAGCAGCATTGTTTGCAGCTTGTCCCCCTTCGGGGTGTAGGAGAAGAACTCCGTCGTCGAATCCTTCAATAAATCTTTTATTTTATAATAGCGCTCCACTGTGTTACAGTGGATCGCGTGCCTATCTACGCTAAGTCTTTTAATATAAAAATTATTGCCTATGGCCGACTTACATAATTCTATCGTTTCCTTTAGTTCCATCTTAAATGTGTTAATGGGTGGAACCCTTTGTTGCTTCTGATGCTGTTGTTGTTGTTGTTTTTGCTGCTGCTGTTGTTGTTTTTTTGCTGCATTTGTTGTTTCTGCTGCTGTTGTGGCTGTTGCCGTTGTAGTGGCTGTTGCCTTTGTAATGGCAGCTGCCGTTGTTGTGGCTGCTGCTGTTTTTGCTGTTGCCGTTGTTGTGGCTGCTCTTGTTGTTGCTGTTGGTGTTTGCTCAGTGTATGTTCGTGTTGTTGCATCACCTGTCTTATTGTTTGGGGTTGATGCTGCTTTTGAGCTATCTGCGGCTGAGTCTGTTGTTGCTGTTTGGATTGCTCTTGCTCATCCTTCTTCCTTCTGAGCATTTGCAATTCTTTAATGGCAATAACTCTTTGTTGCAGCATTTTGATGCTGCTACTCAGAGACACCATTTCTTCCTCTTCATCTTCCGATTCCGATGGAGCCAAGGAAGCGAAGATGTTCTGTCTCGTACCACCATCTGATGTATGTGAGTTGTCGTCAGTGTCTTGCCGTGGACGTTTATTTGCTGCTATTCCTGGTGTTGAATGCGCCCCTTCCCTCACTCCCTCAAGCAGCTTTTCGGCGGACGTTTGTCGGGAGGGACGTTGCACCAAGTTAGGAATTAGCCTTAGCTTCCTCCTTCTCTTTGTTGGTGTTTGGCTTGTTGTGCTCGAAGCCTCACCAGATGTTTCCGCAGATCCCGCTATTAACATAGCGGACCGCTCTCCACAATCTATAACGTGATATTTATACTGTTACAGTACTAGTATGTAACTGCCACAAAACACAATGAAATTTAAAAAACGAAAAAGTACTCTCTGCCCGACTCGGAGCCGAACCCACAACCTTTGTCGTCTCAAGCGAACACACTACCGCTGTGCTACTTGGAGCCTATAAGGAATTTGTCAAATGTCTTGCTTAACGATAGTTCACTATTTATTTTTACTTGAAAGCCGAAACACATGCGCACACTACGAAGTTCCGTGAACGACTGAAACACACCCGCACTCTACGAAATTCCGTGAACGGTTCAAACACCACTCCCACTGAGTTGATTGAGTCTTTGCAAAACGTCGCCAAATAATGGTTTACACGTTGTACATATATTTATTTATTTTTTTTTTTTTCTCGAAAAAAGCCGAAACACGTTTTCACTCCACGACTGTCTGTGAACGACTGACCTGCTTTGTCGGTCGGACACCACTACTATTGCGCCACCGAAGCACTTGGCATAAACGTTTTTAGTAGTTCTTTTATTACTTTTGTTTTCACTTTTTCACTTACAACGAAACCGAAACACGTCTATCCTCTATCAAGGTCTGCGAACGACTGAAGCGATTGCTAGTACCACTACACCACGGCCACCCCTTGTACAACTGATCCTTCATATATGTTCATATTCAACTGATCCTTCCTATATATATATATATATATATATATATATATATATATATATATATATATATGTATGTGCGTATTAGATGTAAATAGATTAAGATTTATTTTTAAGTAGTCTGTAAGTTTTTAGTTTTAGGTTTTTATAATTAATTAATATGTCCATATACTAAGTTTTTCTTAAAATCTATTTTATTAGTTTTAGTTGTAACATATAAATATAAAATTAAATATAATGTAATATACGTCGAAAGACTTAGTTTAAGTGTTAGGTTTAATTTAGAGTGCCCGCATGGGGCCATTAAGTTAGTATAAGATTACTTGTAAGTTATTTAAGCTAATTTTTAAGCGTTTTTTGTTTAGCATGTAAGATTTAATTAAGTATATAAATAAAAATGCATTCAAACTGAAAAAAACTGACTGACTGCATCGGTTCCCGCTAGATCACCGAAATTAAGCAGTGTTGGGCGCGGTAAGTACGTAGGTGGATGACCACATGGGAACTCAGTACTCCGCGTGCTGTTGACAAAACGCGCCACATGGGCATAGTACCCCAGCGTTAAATCCCGGACCCTACAAATTCATTTGTATCGTTCCCTTGATAATAATAATAATAATAGTTTTTTGTTTCTGAAATCTGGATTTCTGATTTTAGTATTCAAAATTTTTTTTTTGACGCAACATGTAATGATATAATATAATTTGCAAAGTGCCGACATCACCTTAAATTGTGCCCTTTCTGGTTCCTGCTATTATTTTATTTGTGCTTACAGACTTCACGGCTGTTCGATTAAATCTTTTTTGGAAGAATTTTATGGGTTTTTGAAGCTTCAAAATTGTAAAAATATTATTCTAATCGGTGACTTTAATATTAATATATTGTCTAACTCAACTGATGTTGGCCATTTCCTGTCGACGCTATCTGCATTCGGTTTCGATTCTTTGCTGACTCAACCTACTCGTTTAGTTCGTGTTTAGACCACATATTTGTTAGGGTCCACCGCAATAATAAAACCATCTTTAAAACTATGATACGAGGGGCGTTCAAACTATTCTCGGTATCGGGGTGAAGCTGTGGTTGTATATAAAAATTGACTTATTTATCAACTAATACTATTATTTTAGTGCATTCATGTAAAATTTCATATAAATGTGATTATTAATTCGCGTTTTATCTCTAGTTAAACAGAATCATAATGGCAACTGAGACAATGATGGTGAAAATTGAGCATCGCGCTGTAATTAAATTTCTCACTAAGCAAGGAAAAAGTCAAAAAACTATTCATGAAGAGATGGTGGCTGTTTACCAGGGTTCCGCACCTTCATTATCAACTGTGCAAAAGTGGTCAAGTGAGTTCAAGAGAGGCAGAGAGAGCATTGAAGACGACCCCCGCTCCGGCGCCCCGGCTACTGCTTGTACGGGAGAAAGCATCAAAGAAGTCGAAAAACTTGTTCTTGAGGATGCCCGAATAAAGGTGAAAATGATGGCAGAGATCACCAAGCTTTCAATTGGTACCATTCACACCATTCTTCATGACCATCTTAACCTTTCAAAGGTCAGTGTAAGGTGGGTGCCACGAATGCTCACAGCGCCTCAGAAAAAAGTGCGAATCGCATGCTGTAGAGAGCTTTTGGAGATGTGTAGTGAGAACGCGGACGGTGTTATGGATCGAATTGTTACTGGGGACGAAACATGGGTCCACCACTATGACCGTGAAAGCAAACAAGAGTCCATGCAGTGGCATAAAAAAGGAACAGACCCCCCGAAGAAGTTCAAAGTCACTCCGTCTGCCGGGAAACTCATGGCCACAGTTTTTTGGGACTCAAAGGGAATCTTGCTCATTGAGTACAAAAAAAAAGGTGAAACCATCAACGCCACATCCTACGCTTCCACTTTGCCTAATTTGCGGGAGGAAATTAAAAAGAAAAGACGGGGTAAACTCGCAGCGGGCGTGTTGCTTCTTCATGACAACGCTCCTGTTCACACGGCGCGAGTTTCCAAGGCTGCTGCGCGAGATTGTGGTTTCGAAGAAATCCAACACCCACCCTATAGTCCAGACCTTGCCCCTAGTGATTATTTCCTGTTTCCGGATTTGAAAAAATGTCTTCGTGCAAAAATATTTTCGGATGATGAAGAACTCAAGTCGGTATTTTGCAGAGAAAGAGGAAATTTATTTTTTTGAGGGTTTAAAAAAGCTTATCTCAAGATGTAACAAATGCATTGATGTTAGGGGAGATTATATTGAAAAATAAAAACAATTTAAATTGAATTCGCATTTTCCTTCATATCGATACCGAGAATATATTGACCTCGTAGTTGACCTTCAAGTAACAGATCATTGCTTAACAAGTATTCAGTTCTTAGATAATAATGTTCCGCGAGCTGAATCAACCGTGCTAAAATTTTTTAGCAAAATCAATTATAATATTCTTAAGAATGGTTTGAATTTTGAATTTTGGGATGAAGGTTTTTGTACAACTGATCCTTCATCTGCCTTTGACATTTTCTAAAGAAAGCTACAGTCTCATATTGCGAACAGCAAACAGATTACGAGACGCAGAAATAGCATCAATCAATGTATAAAACCTTGGATGACTTCCACACTTCTGAAAAAAATTAGAAGGAAACATAAACTTAGCTTTTTGTTACAAAAAAACATCCGAATAATTCTAGACTCAGACAATTTTATAAAAAACTAAATAATGAGCTTAAGGTTGGTATCCCTTATTACAGAGATACTTATTATTGTAATACCTGGTAATACTTGGTAATCCCAGAAAACAATGGCGCGTTGTTGATGAAATACTTAATAGAAAAACTCCTGAAGCGGATATTGCCTTCAACGTAATCAACTCCACTATCTCTAATCCTCTGGAAATCGCTAATTCATTTAATGAATTCTTTTGTAATATTAGTTCTTTTCAGAACTCAACCAATAATAATTTCCTTCCCATGAGTACCTTATTTGATCTAGAATGTCAAACATAGAGTTTTTTCTGTGAACCACTCAGTGCTTTTGAGATACATAAATAAATTTGCTCTCTTAAAACTTCTAAGACCACGTCTTTTAACAGGATCACAAGTTTTTTGCTAAAGAAAATTTCATTTCACGTCGCTGACATCATATGTTATATTTTTAATACAAGTATGCAAATGGGAATTTTCTCTCAAGCTTTAAAAATGGCAATAGTATTACCACTTCATAAAAAAAGCGACAAGACAATGTTGTATAATTATCGACCTATATCTTTGTTATTTTTGAGAGGGGTATTGAGTCAAGAATGTTATCATTTTTAAAAAGAACGCATTTTTTTTAGCGAATGTCAATTCGGATTCCGAAGTGGATTGTCGACTGAAGCTGCTTTATTAAAAATAACAGGAGAGTTATGCCAAAGTATTAATTCTTCTGAGGTTGCGGCTTCTTTTTTTATATTGTAGATATTACTAA
This sequence comes from Volucella zonaria, assembly GCA_963966105.1. Classification (NCBI taxonomy): domain Eukaryota; kingdom Metazoa; phylum Arthropoda; class Insecta; order Diptera; family Syrphidae; genus Volucella; species Volucella zonaria. The sequence goes on along the minus strand of OZ014530.1, from coordinate 125,456,581 downwards.
AGCGTTCGATATGGTAAATCACTCAATATTATTAGACAAACTTTTTCATTCCGGTTTTAGAGGTAATATACCATATATAACTGGTTTGTTCATATTTAAATAATCGTCAGCAAATGGTGAGATACAAAAATATTTATAGCTCTCCAAAAAAGGATTGCGACCAGTGTTCCACAAGGATCAGTTCTAGGTCCTATTTTGTTCTTGATTTATGTGAACAAATTGTTCATTCAACCATTTAAAGGTAAAGTAACTACATTTCCTGCCGATGCTGCACTTTCATATTGAAACAAAAGATTTTTAAATGTATTACTAGAGGTAATTCATGATCTTGATTTACTGAGAAAATGGTTTTCAATTCATAAGCTATTCTATCACTCTACAGGTTGTGCCCGCTTTCGGTTGCCAAATAATGACGATAATTATTCTTCACTTAACTATGCAGCCTCCTCTTGCAGTAATTGCTTTAAGATAGAATGTGTCGAAAGCTTTAAATACCTGGGTATAATCTTGGATAATAAGCTAAATTGGGTTTTTACACAGTTCGAAACACTTTTACTTATGATTGATTTGCGGAGTAATTCCAAAAATTTTGTTGTGGTTCCACCAGTTTATAAAGTTCATTTTGGACGATTTTATCTTGCTTCAGCACCCCATGTGTTTAATTTACTTCCAGATTCTCGATGTGAAAGAGTGAAAAATGTATTTGTTAATGGTATCAAAAAATGGTTCTTATCCTTTGACTATTCAAATATTAACAATTTGTTCATAAATGAACTTTGTTCATTTAAATAATAGCTCCTTGTTCTTTTTGGTATATTGAGTTCTCCCCTCAACAACAATAACAATTATATTTCACGAATTATTTTTCTGTCAATATAAACAGTACATTCATCACAGCCACTTAGGCTACAGATTGTACTTAACTATTTCTTGTTTTCAATTCCTGTATTATTGAATTCGCAGGATAAAGCAAGCACATTGTATAATTTCATACGAGTAAAAGGCAAAATTATTTACTTTTACCTTTTCGTCTACTTATTTGTTATAATTTACCGTGAATTTTTGAATATTTGTATTGTATACTATTTCTCTTTTATAGCTTGAAGACAATGCAGAGTTTATCATAAATGATGTTACTGATGTCGATGACATCCTGGATGCGTAAAATAGGTTCCCTTTGATCCATGATAACTGCATTAATTCGACAGTAGTCAATGAAAAGTCAACGAGTCCCTTCTTTCTTAGGAACAAGAGTGACGGCTAAAGCCCATTGCGAGGTAGGTAGGTGTTGGTAGGTTGTTGATCCGTACTGCTATATCTATTAACGGCGATCGCCTAGGAAGTTTTCCTGGACCAAGTTGTTATCGTTATTGGACATCTCAGTACTGTATGTTGTTGCTGGTTCATAATTATCCATTATTCGCTGTCGATCAGTTGGTTGTCTTCTTCGTGGACACTCCCGATTCTAGTGCCACTGTGTTTCTCCTGATTGCGCACAATGACGACACGGACTTGGAGGTTTCTGTTTGTGTCATTGTCTGAAATTACTTTGGGTATTTAGCTCAATTTGCCACTGCTCTTTTGAGATCGGTTGTGGCTTCAGCTGGGATATTTTTTCCAGTAGAAGTGCAATCGCAAGTCAATCGACTGCTGTTTTTGGCTTTACGCACAACAGAGACCCGCGATAACGTTGACGCATGCCTTCTGTTAGCTGAGCGAAGACATCATCTCTGACAGTTGCACATGTCGCATTTTGTCCTCGTAGTATGTTGTAACGTTCTCTGAAGTCTTAAGAAATCTATGCTGAGCTTCGACAAGAGGATTGGCAACCGCTGGCCCGAATCGCGAAATAAGTACAGCAGCACAAGTGAAAGTCGACATGCGTGATGTTACATCTGATGCAAACCAGTTAACTGCATAGTCCATCAAGTAAGCCATCAATTTGAAAATACGTTTTTCATCGATTTTGTCACGTGTTATCAAAAAGGTTACACAAACGACCACACTGATGATAGAGTTATGTCCAGAGAATTTTGCTAATAGTTGTCGTCTATTGCAGCCATTCATCATCCCTGAAGTGGCGGTGTTTTGGTCTCAATCGCCGTTTCTAATCCTCGAGCTCGCTTTTATAACTATGTTACTGAAAGCAGTTATATCTACTGATTCTGTCATACGACCGTCGGTATTGTCGTCTAATTGCTGATATTGCCTGTCGGAGCGTATAATTTTGGAAAATTTTCCAGAGAATCCGCTTGTTGACTGCTTTGAAACAGGTACGTGCAGTTGCCGGCTACGAATAACTTTGCTTGTTGATCAAAAATGATCATCTTGTTCAGAAGTAATCCATTCTAAAAATGCAATTCACGTATGGAAGGGTTGATCCTGGCCGCAGCGCCAAATAAGGCGCCGGTATGCGATAGTTTCATCCTTGATTTCATTTTGTTTTTTGTTTTTTTTGCACTTATTTCCCTTATCAGATTCTTAATCAATTCATTGTTTTTTAATAATGAGCTTTTGATTCCGCCGTACTTATTGCTTGTAAACTCAACTATTATATCACATTCTTTATTGAGCGATTCCATTAATTTTATCTCATTTCTTATACGTAAAAGGCAAAATTACTTACTTTTACCTTTTCGTCTACTTATTTGTTATAATTTACAGTGAATTTTTGAATATTTGTATTGTATACTATTTCTCTTTTATAGCTTGAAGACAATGCAGAGTTTATCATAAATGATGTTACTGATGTCGATGACATCCTGGATGCGTAAAATAGGTTCCCTTTGATCCATGATAACTGCATTAATTCGACAGTAGTCAATGAAAAGTCAACGAGTCCCTTCTTTCTTAGGAACAAGAGTGACGGCTAAAGCCCATTGCGAGGTAGGTAGGTGTTGGTAGGTTGTTGATCCGTACTGCTATATCTATTAACGGCGATCGCCTAGGAAGTTTTCCTGGACCAAGTTGTTATCGTTATTGGACATCTCAGTACTGTATGTTGTTGCTGGTTCATAATTATCCATTATTCGCTGTCGATCAGTTGGTTGTCTTCTTCGTGGACACTCCCGATTCTAGTGCTACTGTGTTTCTCCTGATTGCGCACAATGACGACACGGACTTGGATTTTTCTGTTTGTGTCATTGTCTGAAATTACTTTGGGTATTTAGCTCAATTTGCCACTGCTCTTTTGAGATCGGTTGTGGCTTCAGCTGGGATATTTTTTCCAGTAGAAGTGCAATCGCAAGTCAATCGACTGCTGTTTTTGGCTTTACGCACAACAGAGACCCGCGATAACGTTGACGCATGCCTTCTGTTAGCTGAGCGAAGACATCATCTCTGACAGTTGCACATGTCGCATTTTGTCCTCGTAGTATGTTGTAACGTTCTCTGAAGTCTTAAGAAATCTATGCTGAGCTTCGACAAGAGGATTGGAAACCGCTGGCCCGAATCGCGAAATAAGTACAACAGCACAAGTGAAAGTCGACATGCGTGATGTTACATCTGATGCAAACCAGTTAACTGCATAGTCCATCAAGTAAGCCATCAATTTGAAAATACGTTTTTCATCGATTTTGTCACGTGTTATCAAAAAGGTTACACAAACGACCACACTGATGATAGAGTTATGTCCAGAGAATTTTGCTAATAGTTGTCGTCTATTGCAGCCATTCATCATCCCTGAAGTGGCGGTGTTCTGGTCTCAATCGCCGTTTCTAATCCTCGAGCTCGCTTTTATAACTATGTTACTGAAAGCAGTTATATCTACTGATTCTGTCATACGACGGTACGTGCAGTTGCCGGCTACGAATAACTTTGCTTGTTGATCAAAAATGATCATCTTGTTCAGAAGTAATCCATTCTAAAAATGCAATTCACGTATGGAAGGGTTGATCCTGGCCGCAGCGCCAAATAAGGCGCCGGTATGCGATAGTTTCATCCTTGATTTCATTTTGTTTTTTGTTTTTTTTGCACTTATTTCCCTTATCAGATTCTTAATCAATTCATTGTTTTTTAATAATGAGCTTTTGATTCCGCCGTACTTATTGCTTGTAAACTCAACTATTATATCACATTCTTTATTGAGCGATTCCATTAATTTTATCTCATTTCTTATACTCGTATGACTGAATATTATTGATGTTTCGAGGAGTCATCCTTAGATTTTGATGGTTTGGACCTCTTTCCCAGCTGGATGACTTTTTTTCTCCTCGGCGTAGTCAACAGTGCCAAGTTTGTGTGGTAGTTTTCCGGTAAGTGGTAAATAAAATTGTCGAACAGTCAAAGTGAAATTGCCCTTTTCGCGACGAGCAGTTTTGGATATAATCTCCAAATAATCGACGAGAGTGGATCGTTGCACCTTGCAAACTTTAGCATATTTTCTATTGTTAATATGAAATACTTGAGATATTGTTTTTGCCTTTGATGGTTCCTATTGTCGCATATTGTATTAAGAAATACAGTGTTGAACTACATAAAGATATTTATTTTCTTTATAATTAGTAAGAAAAATAATCTCAAAAAGGACACACTGACAAAAATGCCTTATAATTTTCACTCATCACTGCATTGGATTCCATATGACAGTTGGGATTCAAATCAGAATAACTGCAGTGGCATGACAATCAAGGTTGCTGACAGAATAAATGAATACTTCCCGATGCCTCTAAGAAGTCAGCAGCCTTCCTGCTGTCCCACTGTTGGAAAACTGTATACTACTTATTAGCGCCTTGACGGCGCACTACACTTTGGCTAAGAACTTAAGTGTGCTGGGCACAAGTGATACGACATTCCGCGAGGCTTGCTGTAAAAGTGATGATGACACCGCGCAGCACTACCCCTGTGAATATGAGGCTTACGCTCGCATCAGGCTGTAGGTACTCGGCGTTGACGTGGTGAGTGCAGTTATTGTAGGCAATTTATCACTGAAATGCTTACTCGTCTTTCTTCGAGAGACTAATAGATTCGATTAAAGGGAACTTACAAAGAGTACAATGGGCTAGTTTTTTGCCTTCTCAGACAGAAAGAAAAAGGGAATTTTCTTTGGTTTTAATTTTTTAATTCCTGTTTCTGTCCCATTGATATTATCAAGGGTTAAGCTTCGAACGGCCGTCTCTCAGATGGGCAGTAACGATTTCTGCTGGCCCTTTATCTCCCTTCACCAACTCCTTATTTTTTTTTTAATTGGCCGTGCAGAAGTTTTGTTTTATGTCTTTAAGTGTTTTTACTCCTTTGGAATAGTAATTGGTTTCCTTTTCTGTTGACAAGCTTTAAAGGAATGCACCTGCTAAGTTTTGAGTGGTCCATTTTATCAGGAATCAAGCGCTCTCTATGCCCTGATGCACGATTTTATTGCAACGGGCAGAATTTCGACCTTATCTTCAATTTCTTTTTTTAAGCCTTCAGAGTTACTATAACTGCCGGTTAGTTCCTAAAACGACTAGAGGCGAAAAGTTTCAGCAATTTTAACAAAACCGATATATATTCCTTTTAAAACGAAAAAAATCGATAAAATTTGGTATTTTCATGTTAGCAGGGTGGAATTACAATTATGCACCATATCAACTTTGTACAGCATTCTAAGATCTATCTTTCTGTGAGATGTAAACTGAGCTCCAGTAGATGAATTTTGCAGTCCCGGTTTAATAGAAATATATTTATTTTTGAAAGCAATTCTTCCACTAGCACATCGCAGTGGACTGTAAATATGTGAAATAATACATAAGTTATATCACGTACCGATGTAAATTGCACAGTCTTGAGCTTTTTTTTAGGTCTTCAAAATACTTGGTAAGTTCCATAATGTACAGGCCTGACCCACAAACTTCAATATCCTTTTCTCGTAAAAATATTTTGCAAGAGAAAGTAATTATTTTTGGTCTTAACTTACCTTCTGAAAATAAGTTTATTAATTTCACTTTTCTCCTACAGTCTCTTAAGTACAACAGAGAAACATCAGAAATTGAGTCCGCGGGATATTCGGCTCTTCCATTTTGTAGTCGCATTGCTAACTATATGTAAGCGCGCCCGATGTCTGTCTTCTAAAGCATGATTGCTTCTCTACCGTCAACTTTTCCTTAGTCTTCTTGTGGCCAAAACCCGATGCTTCCCTTTTAATTAGTGTCATATACTTAACACTCAAGAGGGTATTATTACTCTTAAAATGCCGGAGCACGTGTTAAGTTTTTCAGAAAATTGGATAGAGAAAGATTTTTGGGCTTAGTAGTTATTTCGCTCCATGGGTGGCATCCAACATTTAATGGGGAGACTGATTTTGCTGTTGTAAGTCAGGTTTTGCTGGCGAGCGCTGGTGTTTTTATACTTCGTCAAGGAAGATGTTTGTCTTACTGAGAAACCTCTCAAATATACAGATTTCGGGCCACGAATATTAACCGAAAAACAGTAGGGGCTGCGGTTTGACTGTAGTTTCCATGCTTTTGATTGTTGCTTCTCTCAGCATCAGCAATCTTAAAATGTGTATCTTTTAGGTCTTTGGTTGCATTCGGAGCTCAGATTATGTGAGTATATTTCCGCATCTATCCACTTTGACATAGTTCGTTAATTACACTATCCCTTCAGGGATCTGTGCTCTCAGGTTGGGGCTTTGGGGCACGGTTAACTTCTCGACCACGTAGGATTCCGTGCGCTGTAAAGCAACAAACAGCCTCTAATATGAATGAATCTACTGTTGAGGACCGCAACATATGGACGATTTTGGTTGTGCGCATGTAATGTTTGAACCTTTAACACTCCACCTGCAGCCAAACAATTAGGATAGATAGTGAATGGTGAGTTTTATAGAGAACAGGGCATCAAAAGTAGGTCGGAGCAAGAAGTTTAGAATATTGTCGGAAAAGTATGTAGGAGAATTACAATAAAATGGAGAAACCTGTGGTGTTTTGGGAAAAGTGAAAAATATCTTTTGTGTATATAAAATACTATAAAACGTTTCCTTAATTATTCAGTTACAAAGTAGATATAAAGATAAGCTAACAGTGAACGACAATTCCGATAGAAAATCCGAGATTCGACTTTTTTGTTGTAAAATTCATTAGGAAAGTATGGTGACATTGACTTCATACCATTTTACTTGTTTGCTTCTTCCTTTCACATTTCTACCAAAAAAATGGTTTTGAATTTTTATCACAAAAACTTATTAAATAAGTATTATTTTTAATCTATTTCCATTTCATTAAAAATAACTATTCTTTAGCTTTTTTAAAAGAATAAATCAAAGGAAACGAATTTCAATATTTATTTTTCGCTAAAATTAAAAATAAAATTTCCAAACAACAATGTAATCAAAAAATTTAGAAGTAATACTTATCATTAACAAATAAATTAAACAAAATATTTATATTGATTAAATAATAATTACAATAAAATATATTAGATAAAACACTTCGTGAAAAACTCAGTAGAAGCTAATGTAAACGTCAGTCAACGTTAAATGTACTGAATATTGGAAAAACCTTTTTAGAAGGAAGACGCTGATTACATTGGAATTGTGCTATGACTATGGTTCTACCACATGAAATGTCCGAGTCTCGCTCAGTCGGAAATAAGAAGTTCTCGAGTGGACATCTGTGGCAGAACGTTAAATTTTCTTTTTTTATAAAATAAAGTAGTACGTGTTCTTGACGTGTGAGAGTTTTAGGGTTCGTTACAAGTTCTAGGAATTATTTACCATGCTGCCGTCAGTTCAAATTCGAACCCTCTTCCTTTACGAATTTATAATGGGACATAATGCGTCATTGACAATGAAAAACATTAATGACGAATTTGAGGATTTAGCGGTAAATGAACGCACTATACGACGTTGGTTTGGAAAGTTCCGTACGGGAGATTTCAGCCTCGAAAATGAACCACGTGGAAGCCGGAAACGTTAGTTGACGACGATCTTTTAAGAGCAAAGGTGGATGCCGACCCCACGAAATCGGGGCGGGAGATTGCACAAAGCATGGGAGTATCCCCAACGACAATAAATCGACACCTTTCTCTCATAGGAAAGGTAAAGAAACTCGATAAGTGGGTACCCCATGAACTGAACGAATTCCAAAAACTACGGCGCCTGAAAATCTGCGCATCGCTTGCATTTAGAAACCAAACTGAACCGTTTTTGCACCGGATAGTCACCTGTGATGAAAAGTGGATACTCTATGATAATCGTAAAAGATCTGGGCAGTAGTTGGATGCAGCCGACAGAAAGTCTTCCGGAACCGAGCAGAGGTCATAAAAGCCTTTGAAGGTTTCATTGCCTCAAAAAGTCAGCACTTCTACGAAAAAGGAATATTTAATCTTTTATCACTTTGGAAGAATGTCATAGATGCCAATGAAAGATTGATGGCGGGTTCTTGAGGCCAAAACGAAGCCATATGAATTCATATTTTCCGTTATTTGTGCAAAATGAGGTATTCTCTATATCAAATTCCTTCAATGGAATCTGGTGAAAACCAGTTTTCAAGTCGGGAACAGTTTACTTACCGAGTTGCGAAAGCACTATCCGTTACTTTTTCGGTCCTGAGGAGTCGGGTGTTTTGGGGAAATCCACACAGGTGAATGCCAAGAATACGGAATCCGTGAAAGAAAGAACTTGAAGCTTTGGTCATTAAGACCAAAAAGATTTAATAAAGCGTATTGAGATATTTTGATATCTCCAGCCATGGATTTAGCGAAAAGGATTGTTTGTTTTCTGAAGGTTTTGACTGTATAAATTTTTTGATGAACTGGTATCTAATAGAAATTTGAAGATATCGCTGGGGGTCTCGATTTGAACTCGTACACTGCGGGTTTTGGTTATGTGTCGCAAGGGCTTAATGTTGTGAGTATTTCGAGCGAATTACATATACTATGTTCTGCTGTGGTTGAGTTGCATGATAAATTTATCGACTACGTAATTGTCGATTTATATGGGATTGTGTTGGTGCAGCGTTTTGTCTGTGAGAATTGTTTGCTAAATATTGAGGTTGAGGTCTTCTGGCTGCTGCCTGATTACCGTGAAAGTAGTTGGGTTTGAAATGTAGGTTCTCTAGTTTGAAACAGAGATGTAATGCCTGCAGTAGGATAATGGGCTCTTGAATGCCCAGAAGCCAGAGCAAATCGCCTTTTAGACTCCTTATGAAGGTATCTAAAGCCTTACCCCTATATATTTGGGTAAGCATGATCGTACATTCATTGCTTAAATCCGTGCATGCTAGTTTATTTAATATACGAGTAAGAGCTACTCGTACATCCTGGCCGCAACGTTAACTTTCCAGAACCTTCTAAGAGCATTTGTATATACGTATATTTATTCACCCATCCCAACCAATTGAGTCTTATCGACCTGTAGTTCACGCAGTGGATTTTTTGACTGATAATGCACAACCTGAAGACTGTATTATTCTAGTAGGGGATTTCAACCTCCCTCAACTTAAATGGGAGCCTTCCGACGACTCGTCTCATTTCGTCTCTCTTAATTCGTCCTCAGAAATAGAAATTTTGATGGTGGACTGCCTAACCAACTCAAGTCTATATCAGATTAGTGGAATACCTAACACAATGAACAGACAACTCGACCTTGTCTTCACATCCGATTCAGATAACTGTGTCGTTTATAGGAGTGATCATCTTCTTTCTACCCTGGACCGCCTTCATCCCCCCTTGTCAATTATATACTCATATGAAAATGGCAACACAAGTGTCGATGCGGAAAATGCATTTTCATTTAACTTCCGAAGAACCGACTTTAACAAACTTAAAAACCTCATCAGCAACATTAACTTTGACTTTATTGCTGAGACGACTAATATTGATCTTGCCTTATCAACGTTCTATTCGTTAATTTTCTCCTGCTTTGCCCAATCGGTTCCATATACCTTCCGAAGGGACTGCATATCAGCTCCTCCCTGGTACAACAAGGAGTTGCGCTCTCTCCGTAGTTACAGAAACAAGTTGTGGCATAAATTCTTAAGGACTCGATCTGATTCCGACTACAGTAATTATCGATTGGTATATAATCGTTTTTCTGAACTTTGTGAGTCTCTTTACCTTGAGTACCTCTACCGCATGCAATTTAACTTAGTCTCAGACCCTAAATGCTTCTACCAGTTTGTTAATACCAAAAGAAAGTCAGACGGCTACCCATCTACTCTCAAATTTCTCAGTGAATCTTCTGCCGACCCGAAAATCATTGCAAATTTCTTTGCCTGTCATTTTAATAAATACTTTTCTAAGAAAACAGCTGAACCGGATCCTAGTTACTTTAGCTATATGAGAAACTATCCTGAGACATCATCCGTTTCGCTAAATATAACAACATCTTTGGTGTCTGATAACATTACCAAACTTAAAGACGATTTTTCGACCGGCCCTGATGGCCTTCCGGCTGTTGTAATAAAAGAGTGTATTAACCATCTCGGTCCTCCCTTTGCTGCCCTATTTAACTTGTCTGTCTCAACAGGTACTTTCATTTTCCTATGGAAGGAATCTTACATCATCCCTATTCATAAAAAAGGAAGTAAGGCCGAAGTCGATAATTATAGGCCCATAGCAAAACTCTCTTGCAGACCCAAACTTTTTGAAAGCATAGTCTATCAACAACTGCTTCCGTACTGTAGGCCAACTATCTGTACAAATCAGCACGGTTTACAAAAAAAAAAAAAAAAAAAAAAAGTATCCTTGACTTGATTTCGCTTAATTGGTTGTGGTTCTGATCAAATCTATTTTTGATGATTGCTTCGTCTTGTTTTACAATGTTTCTTGTTGAGTCAATAACTCACATCTAAGCAACTTTAATAAGTGATTCTCGTTTGCGTTCACTTGCTCTATTGTGTGTGACATTTGTAATTTTTCCAACTATGTTAATGGCTCCTCTTTTAGGTCATTTGCTTGGCAACACCATATTTTCCGCCTGTAGTTCGGTTTTTATATGTTGGAATTGATTGAGTGCGTGTGTGCAAAAGCTCTTTTGCTGGATTTCTTGACATAAATGGCTAAGCGTTAATGTTCCATTAGATAATGCCTTGTATTCTTCTATCAACGGATTAAGATTGTAATGTACGATGAAGTTCCATTCGCTCGTAGCTATTTTTGCTGAGCCAATGCCTTCAAAATAAATTCCGAGATTGGATTGAAATTTACTGACTTCGATATTTTTACTGAATACCATCGGCAGAATTAGGCAAAGTGGTAATAATGACGCTATTCCACTGGCGCCAGATGTTCTTCGCCTTTTAGCCGGTGTTGTATGTGCTTGTTCCGGTGCTTGAATGCTATTTATTGACTATTCATCAACAGTTCCAGATGCGATGTCATTGTTTTCTTCGTTCTCAATGGGTAGTGGAGCTAATTTATGAATTGGGCGTTTCCAGATCCCAGACGCTGTCTTAACATCGACTACTCGAACAGCATAATCATTACCCTTATAAGTTTTAGTGATTCTAAAGAGCGGTCATTGAAGTGCTGGAACGTTGTCTTCCTTGATAATGACCATATCCCCTGGGTTGATATTCTTAGACGATTCTTTCCATTTGTGGCGATATTGAAGTTCGTTGAGGTATTCCTGCGACCATCTTCTCCAGAATTCGTTCTTGAGATGTGACACCAAGTTCCATCTAGTCACAAGAGTTTGTTTCATCGGGACTGCGTGTGTGTCGATTTGAGCAGTTAAGGGTTCACCAATAAGAAAGTGTCCTGGTGTTAATGCCAATGGATCATTAGGGTTACTTGAAAGTGGCGTGAGTGGTCTTGAGTTTAGGATAGCTTCAATTCCGATTAGTAGCTTCTCATATGTTAATGACGCTGTTGATACACTCCTTCTTAATAAGTGTTTCGCTGATTTCACTGCTGCTTCCCAGAGCCCTCGAAAATGTGGAGCCCTTGGGGAAATAAAGTGGAATTGTACGGCATTAGTACTGCATTCCTTTATAATAGCAGAACGTGCCTTTTCTGAATAAACAGCGTTCTCCAATTCGGATAATTGGTTATTTGCTCCAGCAAAATTATCACAATATAAGTTCTGGCAATGTCCTCTATGACCGATGAATCGTTTCAGTGTTCCGATAAATGGTTCGGTAGATAAATCGCTCATGAGCTCTATATGTACTGCCTTTCTTGGTAGCGGTAAATTCCCCATAACTTGTTGAAGTACTATTGAAGTGATGTACTATTGACTGTGCCATTAACTTGCCTTTGATTGGCCAAAATCGTTGCCTCATATGTGCTAGTAATGTTTGGGAGCCACAGTGGTTATGCTTTGCGTGAATTTCTTGCATCAATAGTTTTACTAGCGGATTATTGTATGAAAGAAGCATTGGATGCTTGGCGTCAAATGGCATTGTTCCAGCCTCTAATCGACCTCCAACTCGAATAATTCCCTGATCATCCAAGAATGGAGTGAGGCTGTTGAAGTTGCTCTTCTGCCTTGATTCCTTATAGGTCTGCAGGTCTCTGAGCTCTTCCTTGAAATCATATGCCTGCATTGCTCGAACTATGACGACGAGTGTATCTTCTAACTCCCTTGGCGTTAATAGTATATCATTTTGTCGTTGTGCCTTGATGCATCTAGAATGATTGCAAAACCGTAGGATGTATCCAGTTATCCTTTGAAGAGTCTTGAACGAATTATGGTGGTTAATATTATAGATCATTTCGTCGTTAGAACTATAAGTAGCTGTTGCTACAGTTGGTATTTTCCGCTTTCTTTCTGTGTCTTCTGGAATTGAGAGCTCTTTGATGTATTTTCCTGGCCACATATCTTGTTGGCCAGATAAAAAAAGCGGACCATAAAACCAAAGTGTGCATGATGTGAACTTAGTTGGTTGAAGGCCACTTGATATTACATCCGCTGGATTGTGTTTTGACGATACATGTCGCCATTGCTCAGGAAGTGCAAGTTCCTGTAAACGATGAAGAATGGGAGTTGATCCATGCGAGGGCAATTTCTGAATCAGTCCACAAGAATGATGATGTGTCCATGAGCTTCAAGTCCATTTTAATTTAGGCTGTTAACTGAGCTGCTAGAACTGCAGCGCACAATTCCAGTCTTGGCAAGGTTTGTTTCTTAAGTGGAGCAACTCTTGATTTGGAACATAGCAATTTTACGACTATTCTTCCATCCTTCATAATTGTTCTTAGGTAGATAACTGCCCCATAGGCCTTTTCAGATGCATCGCAGAAGGCGTGGATCTGTATTGCTGTTGGAACACCACTGTTGAACATATGACGTTGAAATTTAAAATTATTAAGTTCCTTCAAGTTATTCCGGAATATAATCCATCTCGTATGTAGCTCGGCTGGTAGTGCTTCATCCCATGATAACTGCAATAACCATAACTCTTGGACGAATATTTTTGCTGTAACCACTACAGGAGCCATCACGCCCAATGGATCGAACAATTTGGCAAGACCTGAAGTGACAATCCGTTTTGTTATTCTACTTGTCGCACTTAAATTGGTTTTAACACAAAATGTATCATCCTTTGGTTGCCATGTAGGTCCCAATGCCTTGATCGATGCATTGTTCTCGTTGTTGAATTCGAGATCGATTTTCTTATCCTCTGGTGCAATGTCTTGTAGTAGACGGGGATGATTGGCATACCAATTTCGAAGGTTAAATCCTGCACTCTTTAGGATGGTTGTGAGTTGGTTTTGTATTTCTAATGCAGTTGATAAACTATCATTGCCAGTTAGGCAGAAATCGACATAAAAATCATTGTTTAGCGCATGAGCACCTAATGCAAACATGTCGCTATTGTCCTTTGCTAGTTGCTGCAAACACTTCGTGGCTAAATATGGTGCTGCTCTTGTGCCGTAGGTCACAGTATTTAGTTGATAGTGTCGCTAAGATTCCTTTGGATCTGTTCTCCATATGATCGTTTGGTGTCTTCTATCATCTGGACGAATGACTATTTGCCGATACATTTTTTGAATATCTGTGCAAAAGACATATCGTGGTAACCGGAATCGAAGTAACAATGAAAATAATTCTCCTTGTACTCTGCGGCCTGTATACATGATGTCGTTTAATGATTTTCCGGATGATATTTTGCAGGAGGCATCAAACACTACTCGAAGTTTAGTGGTACTGCTATCAGCCTTGAATACGCAATGATGACGAATTACATAGTTTGGTGCAACCATGTCATTGAAGTTGATTTCTGTCATGTGACCCAATTCTTCATATTCCCTCATAAATTGAATGTATTGATCCTTCACCTCCTTGTTTTTCTCCAAATATCTCTCCAGGGACTTATTTACTGCTACTTCCCTGGACTTGCCTAGAGCTTCCGGATCTTCATGAAATGGTAGTCTGACAATAAAGCCCCCGTCACTATTTTTATTTGTGTTTTGCGCAAAATGAGCTTCGCACAATTTTTCGGATTGTGATAACGGACTACGTGGTGGTTCAACTTCATCAAGACTCCACTAGCGTTCTATCATTTGATGCAGACCGTTGTCATCGTAAGTTGAAATTCCGCATGTTGCTGTTATTGATCTGCTTTCCGCTATTTTGCCAGTTAATATCCATCCAAAAACTGTGTTTTGTAAAATAGGTAAGTCGTCTGCTAAACGTATTTGTCCGATCTAAAGAAGTTGATGATAAAACTCTGCACCGAGAAGTACATCGATTTTGTCTGGGTGATTGAAGTTAGTGATTAAGTTGCGAAAGTTGTGCTGCAATGATATGTAGTAGGGCAAAGGCTTCTAGGTGAGTATTGAAAGCAGTTGTTCTTGGCTGTAGTTTTCCATTTACACGTTGATGGGATACTCTTCTACTATCGCCAATGCCTTGGATATTCATAGATGTATTCCTTGTCTGAAGGCCTAATCTTTTCACTGGGAGTGCGGTAATCAACTTTACTTGAAAGCCGGAATCCAAAATGGCTCTACATGTCAACTTCTGTCCATTTGTTGCCACCAGCTCAACGATGGCTGCACTGAGGAGGACATAATGATGCCTCTCTGGGCTCTTGGATGCAGCAAGTGTTACTGATGGTCTTGCTTCACCTTGAGAATTATTAGGGTGTTGTGTCTTTTACCGCACTGTAAGCAACTTCTTGAAACACAATTGTTTGCTCCATGGCCACTTCATAAGCAGTTCAAACACAGCTTATGTGTTTGCGCCAGCCGTATACGCTCCACTGGCTGCAATTGTATGAACTGTTTGCAAGAAAATATCGGGTGTGCTCCGGCTCCGCGAACCTTGCAAGCGCCTTTCTTACTACGATTGGACGTTAATGATGCGCAAGCTCGTGGTGACGTTTCTTTCCTTATTTGACCAATTGATTCCAGTGATTGGAAATGGTTCTCAAGAAACGTTATTAATTCCTTGATGGAGTGCAATTCCTTCGGCTTCTTGATCCTTGATCCTTCCTCATATAGGATCCTTGTACCTTGATCTAGTTTATTTACTAGCAAGTGAAGAAGAATAGGATCCCATGTTGAAGTGTCCACGCCGATATTGCATAATGCCATTAAACATTCTTGTGTCGTATCGTGCAGGGTTTTAATGGCTAGTGCTGATGGTTGAGCTTGCATTAGTCTTGATTGCCCAATTAATTTTTGCACAAGGGTTGACGTGAGAACCCTAATGTTACTGTAACGGTCTTGCAGGATAGCCCATGCGGTTTTATAATTATCTTCTGTGAATGATAGATGCCGAATGAGAGTCTCTGCTTCTCCGCTAAGATGGGTTTTGAGATACCACATCTTTTGTATGGTGGGTATTGATTGCTTGTCAACCATTTGGGAGAACATATCAAAAAATTGCCTCCACTTCAAATAGTCGCCATCAAATTTTGGAATTGTTACCTTTGGTAGGGTTAGCGAATTGTGAATTGTGGCGGTTGTTGATGGGGAAGTTTCGATATTTCCACCCCTTTGTGCTTGTAGTCTTATTGCTAAGGCAATAAGGTTTTCTTCTACCATTGCTTCCATGGTAATGTATTCTAATTGACTATACCCAACTACTGTAGGGTTGTCAGTGAATTCCCATATTGTGTAGTTCAGGCATTCTATCTGGTGCCAGAACTGTTCAATTGTTCTACGCTTGAACTCGTAGTATTGCGTGGTGGGTTGGTCCTGCCTCAAAGACAATTCCTCGATTAGTCTTCTGAGGGAGCACATGATTGCCCTTTGTCTTCTAATTACCCCAATGATTTTTGATGGATTTTCTTCGACTGGTTCGGTCGATGTCTTCAGTGACTCAACCCTTAATGTGATTGATTGTTCATCGATGTCCGATGTCGAGCGTATCCCTTCTTGGAATCGACCTTTATACTTTTCAGCTAATGCTGAGATTTTGGTGAAATATCGATTGATGAAATAGTCATGTTCGATAGGAACGTTCGGCAATGATTTAATTTTCGAATCTGTATGTTCGAATGTATTCCAGTGCTCTTGTAGGCGCTGGCGACGCTCTTCAAAGTAGGTCCTTGACTTTTTCCTGTCTGCGGAGTCTTTTTTGAAGTTTGTAATAATGCGTTGAATTTCTTAGCCAGTTGCCAACTGTGCCACAATGAATTCTTCAAATGTTGTCATCTTGATTTCGGAATGATGGACGTCTGCTTTTCCTAGATGACAGAAGATATATCTGATATGATCTTATCCGTTACGTTGCGAATCACGTCGGGGTCACCAAAATGTTCAAAAGCGTTTTTCTGAATGTATTGATATCAAGCACATAAACTTGATATTCGATTTAAGTGTGAAGCAAGCACTTGAACTTGTTCACTAATGTTGAAGATATTCCTGTAAGGAAATGAAAGATGATCTGGTATTGCTCTAAATCAATACTGACCTTTGTTCTTTATTTTTTCACGCCTTTTATACATGAAAATTGCTTACTCTATCACTTACAATAAATACTTAAAAACTAAAGTCATTGGCGGTAATGCACCATCAGCATATTAGGTCGTTGGCTTGACCCAATAAATATCGTATTTATGTTATGCTTGCATCAGTACGATGGTTGTTGTTGATATGTAGTAGCTCCATTACCTTGACTTATATCCAGCTATGTGTGTATCGTCAGCTCATGGGTAATTGAACTGAACACCAATTAAAAAATTTAACTGCTGCGTCCAATTTGGAAGACAACAACACGAGTGTGCTGATGACTGTTATGTCGCCGCAGTTAATTAAGGAAATGGAAGAGATGTTCGTAGACCACACACGCCGGGTTAAACGGAAGAGGGCATCCGAGGTGAGGAGTCGGGTGATCAGCGCAACTTTGTGTATTGTTACGACAAAATAATCATGGCCAATAAAATTTCAGTGGAGGAGGAAGAGTTGCTGGTGTGGTTCATTGATGGAATTTCTGACATAAATTTGCGCCCTCAAGCTGGGATGCAGCGCTTCAGGAGTAAACATCAATTATTGGAAGCGTGCAAGAATAGTAATCTGGGGAAGGAGCAGTAACAGACAGACATCATCAGCAGTTATATGCCCCAACTACAATTCAGTAGGAAAATCTGCGAAGGAGTGCTAAAAGCCCAAAAGAGCGTTTGAGGCCTACCATATGTGTGCGAAAATAGGCCATTATACTGCTGAGTGCCCTAAGTGAAAGGGACAAACAGCGCAGCTACTCGACCACGCCGATGATAAAGACAGCTTAGTAAGAGATTTTGTTTATTATTTTAAGAGAATTAATACTGTGTTCAAGATGTGAATAGGTTCATTAATTGACACCGGCACCCCGATTAGTTTAGCGCGCCAACAGTTCGTGCCACAGGACAGTATTTTCTCAAGAAATATAAAATGCAGTTTCGTTGTCACCAATAAAAGTACACTTTACTTAATGGTATGTTTTTTGACGAAGGTGAGATGAATATATGTATAAATATCGCAGTAATACTGGGTAAAGAATTTTTGAAATTACGTAATATACTCGTAGGGTAAGAGAAGTGGAAACATGTAACGAAACAAAAAAAAGAAAATGATAGATATGAAAAAGAATGTAGTGATTTAATGGATATCGAAATATTGTAGATAAGGAACAGGCGGAAGTATTGAATGCAGATAACGAATCAGTAAATTTTGAGTTGAAAGAGAAGTTTACTAAATTATATAAACATTACGTGTGATGCAACCATCCCGTGTTGGCAAAGACCGACGGCGACATAAAAATTAAGTTGACGGATGAAAAGCCATTTTCACTGTCCACAAAGATGATTCTCTTATCAGAAAAAGAAAAGGTACATGCTATTTTAGATGAATTATTATAGACGGAAGTTATTAGATCTAGCAAATCTGAATTCACACCCCCTATTGTGTCGGTGCAGAAAAAAATGGGCGATATTCGATTTTGTATTGATAATCGAACTTATTGAGAGTTCGGTTTGCCTATACCACTTACTGATAATTTGCTGGATATTGTTAGACTTAAAGAGTGCGTTTTATCATGTACTTATGAATAAAGATTCTACTAAGCACACTTCATTGGTGAATCCGTTTGGTCAATACGAGTTTCCTAAAATGCCGTTTGGATTCAGGAATTCTTCTTTGATATTCCAGCGATTTATCAATGAATTTTTTTACGATCTGATCCGGGTGGGAAGTATTGGTATCTATCTGGACGATATCATGGTGGCTACAGAGACTGTTGAGGAGTATTTGTCTAATTAAAAGCAAACTAAAGCTAAGGCAAGACAAATTTCGATTTTTAGAATCTGGGGTACAATATTTAAGATATACGATTTCAAAAGAGGATATCAGACTGGATGAAAATGGTATTGAGTTTGTGAAGAAATTCGTGTGCCACAAAACAGGAGGGTTTTTCTTCTTATTTTAGAAGATTTAGTAAGGGACTTTAAATGTCACCCGAGCCTTTGTACAAATTAATTCGCAAGGCTTCGAAGATTAAATTTGGTAAAGACGAACTTCGTGTATTTCAGGTCTTATAACAAAAACTAGTCGAGTAACCTACATTAGCAATTTATGTTCCGCGAGACGAAACAGAACTACAATGCAGAGTGCACATATTCAAGTACACTCGCCAATTTGTGTTTTGGAAAAACACACAACAACAATAACAGTGATCACAATTTCTTAATTGCTCCGAGCGTGAGTGTATAAATAAAATTAAAAAAAAAGTCGCCAAAAAAAAATTTAAGTCCTTTTTGAAGTTTGTAATAATGCGTTGAATTTCTTAGCCAGTTGCCAACTGTGCCACAATGAATTCTTCAAATGTTGTCATCTTGATTTCGGAATGATGGACGTCTGCTTTTCCTAGATGACAGAAGATATATCTGATATGATCTTATCCGTTACGTTGCGAATCACGTCGGGGTCACCAAAATGTTCAAAAGCGTTTTTCTGAATGTATTGATATCAAGCACATAAACTTGATATTCGATTTAAGTGTGAAGCAAGCACTTGAACTTGTTCACTAATGTTGAAGATATTCCTGTAAGGAAATGAAAGATGATCTGGTATTGCTCTAAATCAATACTGACCTTTGTTCTTTATTTTTTCACGCCTTTTATACATGAAAATTGCTTACTCTATCACTTACAATAAATACTTAAAAACTAAAGTCATTGGCGGTAATGCACCATCAGCATATTAGGTCGTTGGCTTGACCCAATAAATATCGTATTTATGTTATGCTTGCATCAGTACGATGGTTGTTGTTGATATGTAGTAGCTCCATTACCTTGACTTATATCCAGCTATGTGTGTATCGTCAGCTCATGGGTAATTGAACTGAACACCAATTAAAAAATTTAACTGCTGCGTCCAATTTGGAAGACAACAACACGAGTGTGCTGATGACTGTTATGTCGCCGCAGTTAATTAAGGAAATGGAAGAGATGTTCGTAGACCACACACGCCGGGTTAAACGGAAGAGGGCATCCGAAGTGAGGAGTCGGGTGATCAGCGCAACTTTGTGTATTGTTACGACAAAATAATCATGGCCAATAAAATTTCAGTGGAGGAGGAAGAGTTGCTGGTGTGGTTCATTGATGGAATTTCTGACATAAATTTGCGCCCTCAAGCTGGGATGCAGCGCTTCAGGAGTAAACATCAATTATTGGAAGCGTGCAAGAATAGTAATCTGGGGAAGGAGCAGTAACAGACAGACATCATCAGCAGTTATATGCCCCAACTACAATTCAGTAGGAAAATCTGCGAAGGAGTGCTAAAAGCCCAAAAGAGCGTTTGAGGCCTACCATATGTGTGCGAAAATAGGCCATTATACTGCTGAGTGCCCTAAGTGAAAGGGACAAACAGCGCAGCTACTCGACCACGCCGATGATAAAGACAGCTTAGTAAGAGATTTTGTTTATTATTTTAAGAGAATTAATACTGTGTTCAAGATGTGAATAGGTTCATTAATTGACACCGGCACCCCGATTAGTTTAGCGCGCCAACAGTTCGTGCCACAGGACAGTATTTTCTCAAGAAATATAAAATGCAGTTTCGTTGTCACCAATAAAAGTACACTTTACTTAATGGTATGTTTTTTGACGAAGGTGAGATGAATATATGTATAAATATCGCAGTAATACTGGGTAAAGAATTTTTGAAATTACGTAATATACTCGTAGGGTAAGAGAAGTGGAAACATGTAACGAAACAAAAAAAAGAAAATGATAGATATGAAAAAGAATGTAGTGATTTAATGGATATCGAAATATTGTAGATAAGGAACAGGCGGAAGTATTGAATGCAGATAACGAATCAGTAAATTTTGAGTTGAAAGAGAAGTTTACTAAATTATATAAACATTACGTGTGATGCAACCATCCCGTGTTGGCAAAGACCGACGGCGACATAAAAATTAAGTTGACGGATGAAAAGCCATTTTCACTGTCCACAAAGATGATTCTCTTATCAGAAAAAGAAAAGGTACATGCTATTTTAGATGAATTATTATAGACGGAAGTTATTAGATCTAGCAAATCTGAATTCACACCCCCTATTGTGTCGGTGCAGAAAAAAATGGGCGATATTCGATTTTGTATTGATAATCGAACTTATTGAGAGTTCGGTTTGCCTATACCACTTACTGATAATTTGCTGGATATTGTTAGACTTAAAGAGTGCGTTTTATCATGTACTTATGAATAAAGATTCTACTAAGCACACTTCATTGGTGAATCCGTTTGGTCAATACGAGTTTCCTAAAATGCCGTTTGGATTCAGGAATTCTTCTTTGATATTCCAGCGATTTATCAATGAATTTTTTTACGATCTGATCCGGGTGGGAAGTATTGGTATCTATCTGGACGATATCATGGTGGCTACAGAGACTGTTGAGGAGTATTTGTCTAATTAAAAGCAAACTAAAGCTAAGGCAAGACAAATTTCGATTTTTAGAATCTGGGGTACAATATTTAAGATATACGATTTCAAAAGAGGATATCAGACTGGATGAAAATGGTATTGAGTTTGTGAAGAAATTCGTGTGCCACAAAACAGGAGGGTTTTTCTTCTTATTTTAGAAGATTTAGTAAGGGACTTTAAATGTCACCCGAGCCTTTGTACAAATTAATTCGCAAGGCTTCGAAGATTAAATTTGGTAAAGACGAACTTCGTGTATTTCAGGTCTTATAACAAAAACTAGTCGAGTAACCTACATTAGCAATTTATGTTCCGCGAGACGAAACAGAACTACAATGCAGAGTGCACATATTCAAGTACACTCGCCAATTTGTGTTTTGGAAAAACACACAACAACAATAACAGTGATCACAATTTCTTAATTGCTCCGAGCGTGAGTGTATAAATAAAATTAAAAAAAAAGTCGCCAAAAAAAAATTTAAGTCCTTTTTGAAGTTTGTAATAATGCGTTGAATTTCTTAGCCAGTTGCCAACTGTGCCACAATGAATTCTTCAAATGTTGTCATCTTGATTTCGGAATGATGGACGTCTGCTTTTCCTAGATGACAGAAGATATATCTGATATGATCTTATCCGTTACGTTGCGAATCACGTCGGGGTCACCAAAATGTTCAAAAGCGTTTTTCTGAATGTATTGATATCAAGCACATAAACTTGATATTCGATTTAAGTGTGAAGCAAGCACTTGAACTTGTTCACTAATGTTGAAGATATTCCTGTAAGGAAATGAAAGATGATCTGGTATTGCTCTAAATCAATACTGACCTTTGTTCTTTATTTTTTCACGCCTTTTATACATGAAAATTGCTTACTCTATCACTTACAATAAATACTTAAAAACTAAAGTCATTGGCGGTAATGCACCATCAGCATATTAGGTCGTTGGCTTGACCCAATAAATATCGTATTTATGTTATGCTTGCATCAGTACGATGGTTGTTGTTGATATGTAGTAGCTCCATTACCTTGACTTATATCCAGCTATGTGTGTATCGTCAGCTCATGGGTAATTGAACTGAACACCAATTAAAAAATTTAACTGCTGCGTCCAATTTGGAAGACAACAACACGAGTGTGCTGATGACTGTTATGTCGCCGCAGTTAATTAAGGAAATGGAAGAGATGTTCGTAGACCACACACGCCGGGTTAAACGGAAGAGGGCATCCGAGGTGAGGAGTCGGGTGATCAGCGCAACTTTGTGTATTGTTACGACAAAATAATCATGGCCAATAAAATTTCAGTGGAGGAGGAAGAGTTGCTGGTGTGGTTCATTGATGGAATTTCTGACATAAATTTGCGCCCTCAAGCTGGGATGCAGCGCTTCAGGAGTAAACATCAATTATTGGAAGCGTGCAAGAATAGTAATCTGGGGAAGGAGCAGTAACAGACAGACATCATCAGCAGTTATATGCCCCAACTACAATTCAGTAGGAAAATCTGCGAAGGAGTGCTAAAAGCCCAAAAGAGCGTTTGAGGCCTACCATATGTGTGCGAAAATAGGCCATTATACTGCTGAGTGCCCTAAGTGAAAGGGACAAACAGCGCAGCTACTCGACCACGCCGATGATAAAGACAGCTTAGTAAGAGATTTTGTTTATTATTTTAAGAGAATTAATACTGTGTTCAAGATGTGAATAGGTTCATTAATTGACACCGGCACCCCGATTAGTTTAGCGCGCCAACAGTTCGTGCCACAGGACAGTATTTTCTCAAGAAATATAAAATGCAGTTTCGTTGTCACCAATAAAAGTACACTTTACTTAATGGTATGTTTTTTGACGAAGGTGAGATGAATATATGTATAAATATCGCAGTAATACTGGGTAAAGAATTTTTGAAATTACGTAATATACTCGTAGGGTAAGAGAAGTGGAAACATGTAACGAAACAAAAAAAAGAAAATGATAGATATGAAAAAGAATGTAGTGATTTAATGGATATCGAAATATTGTAGATAAGGAACAGGCGGAAGTATTGAATGCAGATAACGAATCAGTAAATTTTGAGTTGAAAGAGAAGTTTACTAAATTATATAAACATTACGTGTGATGCAACCATCCCGTGTTGGCAAAGACCGACGGCGACATAAAAATTAAGTTGACGGATGAAAAGCCATTTTCACTGTCCACAAAGATGATTCTCTTATCAGAAAAAGAAAAGGTACATGCTATTTTAGATGAATTATTATAGACGGAAGTTATTAGATCTAGCAAATCTGAATTCACACCCCCTATTGTGTCGGTGCAGAAAAAAATGGGCGATATTCGATTTTGTATTGATAATCGAACTTATTGAGAGTTCGGTTTGCCTATACCACTTACTGATAATTTGCTGGATATTGTTAGACTTAAAGAGTGCGTTTTATCATGTACTTATGAATAAAGATTCTACTAAGCACACTTCATTGGTGAATCCGTTTGGTCAATACGAGTTTCCTAAAATGCCGTTTGGATTCAGGAATTCTTCTTTGATATTCCAGCGATTTATCAATGAATTTTTTTACGATCTGATCCGGGTGGGAAGTATTGGTATCTATCTGGACGATATCATGGTGGCTACAGAGACTGTTGAGGAGTATTTGTCTAATTAAAAGCAAACTAAAGCTAAGGCAAGACAAATTTCGATTTTTAGAATCTGGGGTACAATATTTAAGATATACGATTTCAAAAGAGGATATCAGACTGGATGAAAATGGTATTGAGTTTGTGAAGAAATTCGTGTGCCACAAAACAGGAGGGTTTTTCTTCTTATTTTAGAAGATTTAGTAAGGGACTTTAAATGTCACCCGAGCCTTTGTACAAATTAATTCGCAAGGCTTCGAAGATTAAATTTGGTAAAGACGAACTTCGTGTATTTCAGGTCTTATAACAAAAACTAGTCGAGTAACCTACATTAGCAATTTATGTTCCGCGAGACGAAACAGAACTACAATGCAGAGTGCACATATTCA
This sequence comes from Volucella zonaria, assembly GCA_963966105.1. NCBI lineage: Eukaryota > Metazoa > Arthropoda > Insecta > Diptera > Syrphidae > Volucella > Volucella zonaria. The sequence continues at coordinate 125,432,303 of OZ014530.1, read as the reverse complement.
AGTACACTCGCCAATTTGTGTTTTGGAAAAACACACAACAACAATAACAGTGATCACAATTTCTTAATTGCTCCGAGCGTGAGTGTATAAATAAAATTAAAAAAAAAGTCGCCAAAAAAAAATTTAAATAAAGAAGAAAAATTCACCTGAACAGAAAAAAAATATAAATACCAAGAGTGCAGTGCCAACAAAAACCACAGTGCTACCATCCCCTTTACGTGCGTAGTGACGCAACTGTTCCAATTCGCAATTCAACTTCATGTGCTTAAAATTCCATCACCGTAAGTAAGTTATCCACTACTGCTTTATTACAGAAGTCCAATTCCATCTTTAACGATTTGATGCGCTGTCTGACTCCATACAAAGAATTGTATTCCTATATCCTCAAATTTAAATCACGATTACGGGCGATTTTATTTTAATATTCACAATTCTGGGTAGCTTCGGCATTTTGCACAGACAATAATCGAAAGAAGATGTGTTAAGTTATTCTTAGCTTGTAATTGAGCCCAGTAGAATAACAGACGTTGATAATCATACCGCCCAAACTCTGAACTCCTTTTATACTTCCCACCTTGATAGTGGGATAGCACTTCTGATGTGCTTTCCCCTCAGCTGTAAGCTCTCTGGGGGACAATCTGCTTGCTGTATACCTTGCGGACAACTCAATACTCACAGATTGTGCTTTGTCCCCGTCTTCTTTTAAGTGCGTCGAATCTTCAATGGGATGAATCCACTTTCGCAGTCGTGTAGAAGCAGGAGTACTTAGATCTTAATATACACAAACCTGCTGATCCAGATGGTTTATTTGCCTTCTTCTGAAGAGGTGTTTTTCCTCTCTGGGAAAATCACTGCGTACGCTTTCTCATCAATCTTACCCTTCAGAACTCTTTCCGAGCAGATGTAAAACAGCATTTGTCCACCCCGTCCCTAAAAAAGGCGAATCTTCTTCTCTCTCCTCCTACAGACCCATTGCAATTACGTCCCTTCTTTCCAAGGTCATGGAAACGCTGATAAACCGTCAGCTCATGAAATATCTCGAAACACGAAAACTTCTCAATGACCTGCAATATGGTTTTCGTAGCAACAGGTCCACTGGTGATTTGATGGCATATCTCACTGAAAAGTGGAACCAAAATGTACATCAATCTTGCGGAAGCTGGATAGTTGCACTTGATGTTTCTGAGGCATTTGACGGAGTTTGGCATCAGTCTTTTTTGTCGAAAATGCGTGAATATGAGATCGACGATTCCCTTCTTCAATGGATTGAAAATTACCTTTCGGAACGTTCAATTCAAGCCGTCTTGAATATTTTCAAGTCAGATATTCACAAAATAAATGCTGGTGTGCCCCAGGACCCATTTCTGTCTCCGATATTCCTTTTAGTTTTCATCAACGATCTCCTGTCTGCTGTTTCTAATCCAATATATTCTTTTGCTGACGATAGTGCTTTCTGCTTTTCATATTCGTTCTCGGACCCACGTCTCTGCCCTTCGCATGTAGAACTAGAATAACAGCGTATATTAGCTCATTAAATTCTGATATTAATAGGATAACTAATTGGGAAACTATCAACAGAGTGGAATTTAATGCTTCCAAACTACAATATTGTCTGACGTCGTTAAAGCGAAATTTAAATCCTTAGCCAATATCCCTAAATGGCACTTGCATCGTCGAAACCGAAAAACTTTCCACTTTCGATATCTATGTCAATGACTGCTTACGTTGGAAAGACTACACATTCGATGTTGTCAAAAATGCTTCGAAATGTCTAGGTTTTCTTCAAGTGAAGTAAGAAATATTTCACCCCCTGGACTCAATATTTAAGACACTTATCCGCCCATTTATCATATCTGGTCAGGGGCTTCTAAAACCTCGCTGCACCTATGCGATAGGATTCAAAACCGTTCGACAAAACTTTTAGGTGATGCTAATATCACACAACCAATTTACATCCTTGATCACCGACATAATGTCTTCTTTTTCTGTCGCTATTTTCACCACCAGTGCTCCATTGGAATTCCCAGCACCATTACGCTCTTTTAAAACTTCAACCTTAACACGCGATGTGCTATGAGTCTTCATCAATATGGCCTTAAGCCCACTCTTGGACTTACACTGAAATATCGTGACTCTTTCTTAAGCCGTACAACTCGCTAACGAACTTCCTCCCGATCTCTATTCATTATTACTTGCAAACATTTAAGACCAACGTACGCTCTTTTGTCCTCCCTAACTCTCGCCCGCGCTGTGTGCAAACATTTTAAGGGTATTTGAAGTCCCTTGAGCGAGCGCTAACTGTAAAATAAAAAAACGTACGCTTCGCTCATCGAGCTCAAGGGAAGCTTTGTGAAAATTCGACTTTGGCAATGTGAAATTTTCTGACGCTAAAAAGATCTTGCCTTACTTTGCTTTATACCTATATTTACAATATCTGCACCTGGTATCACACTGATAACTGCATATCATTTGAACTTCACCTACTGCGATTTGGTGAGGTATCAGGCAACTATACATACCAATATTAATCACTCACAGTAGAAAAGGTGGTTGATGAAGCTTTTCAAATCTCCTTCCAGTTCCATAAAATACCTTTTGCAGTTTCGTTGTGGATTTTGTTTTTTTGATGACAACAAAATATCTCTATCAGTTTAACTCACACTAGTCGAAATGGTGTGCTTATCCGCCCCAATAACGGCGTCACTGTCTGTCTAGCTCACACTTGGTACTCATTTTAACTTATTAAATAGGATTAACTATGAATCGGGTTTCTTTAACAATATTTTGTTTGTCCTCAATTAAGCGTTAGTATAGCAAGTGTCATACCATTTTGAAATCCAGACTAAATACGCCATCTTTTAAAGTTACTTGCCAAAATTGCACAGTACATTTATTTGTCAGTACAGTCAGTTCAATTTAGATGATTAATGTTTTAGTTTAGTTTTAGTTTTAAATGCATTTTATTTTCTAAATCATTAACTCTTACATACTAACAAAAAATGCTTAAATGCTAGCTTAAAATTACTTAACAATCTTATACTAACTTACTGGCCCCACACAGGCACTCTAAGCTACTCTAAATTCTTATATCTATGTCTTTCGACTTTGTTTACATTTTATACTTATATATACTTATTTTCTATGCTTAAGGCTAAGAAAAGAATTTGACAAAAAACTTAGCATATGGACATATTTTTTATAAAAACTTAACATCTAGCTTAAAATAAACCTTAGTCTACCTAACCTACCTACACAATACACACATATATACACATGGACACTATTCACAATGACATACATATACTAGTATATACCTATGTATATACTAATATATATATGTATTTCTTAAATACTAACCTAAACCTATGCAAGCTGGCCATTGCTATTCACAGTGCAAATGGATTGGTCAGCTCTGCCCCATTAGTGAGGCTGGTCCGTAATTGAGAAACGACGACGAAACATCTTCTCCATCATTCAACCACCAGAAATGCTGGTGCTGCTGAACGACATCCCTCTTATCGCGATTCCCCACCGCCCTACTGAACCTGAGACGATCCACACTGCCGTGTGCGACGTCTCTGTTGTAGTTGAGTCGCCTGTCCCCAGCTTTTCGAGCGACATGGAAGATTAACGGAACCGCTGATCTATCCTGGATCAACCCTATCTGATCTAGGTAGAGGAATGCTTCCGGTGGAACGAAGCCGTCAGAGCGCACACTCTCGTGGTAAAGGTAATTGGGGTAGTAAGCCCCAGATATCAGGTTATTCGTCGAGGCCATTGCTCTTGCAATGTGCCTTCGAGTCAGCTTAATTACGAAGTTGTCCACTCGTATTAGGTTCGCCCTGTTGTAAAGGACCTCATTACGATAAAATTTTTTGTACTCCGACTCTGGTGTTCTGTACAAGCGAAGGCAAGCCCTAAGGCAAGCCCTCTCAAACACCCGAATCTTTTCCATTAAGCTTGCTCGTACATTGAACCACACGGGGCACCCGAATACCAGCATGGGCCTGATAAGAGCCATGTAGCAGATTACCTTTACCCTCTCATCGAGTTGGCTGCTATAAAACAGTCTCTTTGTAAGGGCAAAAGCGCCTTTAGCTCTGGCCAGAGCAGCATCTAAATTTTTATCAAAATACAGAAACCGATCTAGCCAGATCCCAAGGTATCTGACTACATTCCGACAGGCAAGAGGCTGTCCGTGTTGTCCAATGATCGAGAACTTACGATAATTTTTCCTGGTATCCCTAGAGGCTCCAGACAACGGCGTCCTAAAGAGAATGGTTTCCGACTTCTGAAAGTTGATTTTCAACTTCCAGTCATCGCAAAATCGTCTTATCTTATCGAAGTCACACTGCAAGAGAGTATTAATGACCTCGATTTTTGGACCTGTTCTGTACGCTATCAAATCGTCTGCGTACGCAATAGTATGGGGAAGTGAACCTATCAAGTCGCTTGTATAAATGTTGAATAGGATCGGCGAATTGACCGCGCCTTGCTGAAGACCATTTTTAATTTGAAATATTCCAACAGAAGTCACATCGCCATTTTTCACGATGAACTGTCTGTTGGTTAGCATATTATAAAGAATGTACAAGAATGGTTTACTGATCCCCAGCCTAGTCAGCTTATAGAAAAGACCCTCTAACCATACAGTGTCGAAGGCCTTCTCCAAGTCAACAAGGCAGGCACCAGTACATTGGTTTTTGCCTCTATTCCATTGGATATCGGACACCAGTTTAGACGCGGCATGTGAGATATCATGTCCCGCCTTAAAACCGAATTGATTATCCGGAACTATATGTTTGTCCTCAACCCACCTAGACAGAGCTCTATTGATTACCTTTTCAAACACCTTACTGATATTCGGAAGGAGGCTTATCGACCGGAGATTCGCCGGATTGGATATATCCTTTCCCTTTTTGGGGATAGGTTGAACCACCGCCGTTTTCCAATGCGCTGGATAATGTGCATTATTCATTGCATTATTAAACAGGGTGGTGTAAATGTTCACCGCTTCTAGAGGAAGATGTCGAAGCACGATGTTCGGAATACCATCGGTCCCCACTGATTTCTTAGCCCTGATTGTGTCGAAGATCTCATGGAGCTCTTCCTTCGAAATGAACGGGGGTAGGTCACCCTCCCTGGTAATGACATTATTTGCCATATTTTCGTCACTGAACCGGGTGAAACCAGAGCCCTCGGATCGCCAGTTTTCTACTTCATTTCGAATGTAGAGGTCGTGCACCAAGACGCGATTGTCCAGGTCATAATTAGGGCCAATGGTATCAGTGGCCTTGTATATTTCCTGGAAAGTCGCCCCTATGGCCTCAACCTTCTCCTGTGGATCCTCGATCACAAAGAAGTCGTCATCATCCGCGGCCTCATTTGGATCAATACCTGCTATTGTCAGTAACCGTTCGTTGTCTGTTGTCCGGGCTATTTTAAGACACTGAAGGTCGTTTTGATTTTTTCTCCGAAATAGTTTATTTATTTGCGGGAACATATTCGGGTTGCTGGTGTTTACAGCCCGAACCCTGTTGTTCCAATACAAACTTACAGAAATTCTGTAATTCTCTTTTATTAACGTTTGAATATTTTTAATCGACGACTTCAGTGTCCTAATCTCCGGGTCTTGTCTGTCAGTTAACTGTCTATACAAGTTTTTGAGTCTTGTCAGAAGTCTACTTTTCTGTCGGTGCAGTGCGTCAATAGTAGGATTGCGGAACAGGTCTTCGTTAGTCGTATGTCGATATCGTGGTATTGTAGCATCCATAGTTTGTTTAATTGTCTCGTCCATTTGTTTTAGGTAATTGTCGATCTCCTCGTTTGACAAATTCCTATTGGCCGGTGGATGGAGCGTGTTCGAAGCGAGTGCTCTTGTCAAGGCTGCAGAGAAGCGTGTCCATCGAGTCTTACTGTAGTTGTAAGAATATCTTTGGACAAACTCCTCCAATTCCGCAATTTCGTTGGGAACTGTAATTTCGGTGCTAAAACCGCAATGGTCACTGTCATACACGAATGTGCGCAGACAGTTTAGCGTTTGTAAATTCGTACCTGTCAGTCGTATACGTTCGTCGTACAGCAGTAGATCCAAATAAGACCCGCCTCTGGGAAACGACGGGTTATCCGTCGCTTTAAGACCGAGTCTGTACATGACATCGTGCTGACCCCACCAATTGAGTAGTAGGTTCCCTCTAGTATTTGGCAAATTATTTCCCCAATCTCTGTGTTTAGCGTTGAAATCCCCGCCGATTACAAAATAATTCTCCCCCGATTCCAGCCTCAGAAGTCGAAAAAGCGTGTCAAGCTCTGTAATAAATAAAGTGGATTGTGAAGTCTCAGGTGCATAAACAGAGGCCAAGTACAGCCGCTTTCCACTGCGGAGCGGGATGTAAATGACGACTGCCTCCAACACCCGGAACCTACGCAACACTCCCTTGTACACTCTGTGAAATTTTATACCTTGTTTAATGAAGATCGCCACACCGCCTCCACATTTGGATCCGGGCCGGTTTCTCCTTCTAACAATATAATTATTGTACTCCAGTTTGTGCTTATCGGTTAGCTTGGTTTCGCTAGCGAAAAGCACATCAGGAGTTTGGTCTTGTAACAATTTAAACATCGCGGCTCTTCGTTCGATCCTAATCAGTGAATTAACATTCACCGCAAGGACCTTCAAAGATTGCTCCACCATGTGCGTACCCATTACGACATGTGTTGCGTTAAGCCCGGCAGCAGCGCGTAGATCTGGTCCACCCGCTTGGCTTGTTCTTGCACCTGCTTTTGCAGCTGAGCCATCTGCCCTTGGATTGCGAGCAAGATGGCCAGCATGTTAGGTGCAGCTTCCGTTGTTCTCGGCATTGGCGCCGGAGAAGCAACAGTCGCTTGCTGTACCGTAGCCCCCCTACCTGCCGCCATTTGGGCGTAGGAAATTTGGGGCGTGACGGCTGGTGTTTGAAACCTAGCAGGTAAACGTTTGACCTCTACCTTCTGCTGCTGAGCCAGTTTTGCTTTCTTAATATCAGCGAACTTAGGACAACCCCGATAGTTTGCGGTGTGTCCCACGTCCCCACATAACACGCACGAGAGCTGCGCCCTATCAGATGCTCCGTCCCTACCCAGAGAACACTCCTCGGAACTGTGGTTCTTTGCGCACTTCACGCATCGAGGCTGCATTTGGCAGTTCGACGCGGCGTGTCCGAACCTCTGGCAGCGAACGCATTGTATAACGCCTTCGCTCCTTTTTAATTTTTCCCAGTGAACCACCTGGTAGTCTAGGACATTGATACTCCTTAGACTATCCAGACGGCTTTCGGGACTGAGCTGCACCAGGAAGAACGGAAGACTCCGTTTCTCCCGCCTGGCTCTAGCTGTGGTAAATGGCTTTACCCCCACAAACTTGAGTCCTTCGCACTCCTTCTCTTTGAGCAGTGCCAGGATCTCCTCAGGATCAGAAGACGGTTCCAACCCCTTCAGCAGCATCGATTGCCGCTTTTCACACTTCGGTGTGAATGAGTAGTGCTCCGTCGTCGTTTCCTTTAGGAGCTCTTTAACTTTCGCGTAGCCCTCCACTGTATTACAGTGGATGGCATGGCGATCATTCCCCAATCTCTTAATATTAAAGTTATTACCAATGACCAGCCTGCACAGGTCCTTGGTAGCATTTACCTCTAGTTTATAGGTGTTGATAGGAGGCACCTTCTCCTTCTTCTTCTGCTGCTGCTGTTGCTGTTCCTGTTGTTGTTGTTGTTGTTGCTGCTGCCGCTGTTGTTGTTGCTGCTGCTGCTGCTGTTTTTGCTGTTGCCGTTTTTGTGGCTGCTGCTGTTTTAGCTGTTGCCGTTGTTGTGGCTGCACTTGTTGTTGTTGGTGTTTCTTAACATTTTGTTGTTGTAACACTTGTGCTACTTTATTTACTTGGTGCTGTTGTTGTTTCTGCTTTTGAGCAAGCTGCTGTTGTTGGGATTGCTCTTGCTCTTCCCTCTTCCTTCTTATCATTTGCTTATCTTTTATGGCCAGCACTCTTTGTTGTAGCATTTTGATGCTACTACTAATGGCCTCCATCTCTTCTTCTTCATCATCAGATTCGCTTGCGGCCAATGAAGCGAAGTTGTTGCCTTCCCTCACTCCCGCAAGCAGCTTTACAGTGGTCGTTGGTAGTTTCCTCCTTCTCTTTGACTTTGGAGTTTGGCTCGAACCACTCGAAGCCTCACCTGACGTTTCAGCAGATCCCGCTATAGGCATAGCGGACCGCTTAACACAATCCATCACGTGATGGTACTTCAAGCTAGTAACACCACTTATTTTTATTTATAATAAATAAAATAAAAAAAACAAAAAAAAAAAAAAAAAAAAAAAAAAAGATCGTCTGCCGACTTCTTGGAGTCGAACCCACAACCGTTGCAGTCTCAAGCGAGTACACTACCGTCGTGCTGATTGGAGCCTAAATCCAAATTGTTCAATTTCTTAGTTCAGCGAATCACTTCACACTTGTAAATCGAAAGACGTCTAAACTCCGCGGAGGTCTATGAACGACTGATAGATGATTAATGATTTTCAGATACATGGATGGACAAAAAGCAATATTTCAGTCAAAACCGATATAATTAATTATGTTTCAATTTTGAATCGTAATTTACAGAACAGTTACTCAGGGTTACGTGACAACAAAAAAATCGAAGAAAAGTAAAGATTTGCGGTCACAGTACTTGAAAGATCGTCACAGGGTGGATTCTGGATTTTTCTTGAGTGCCAATAATTTTAAAAGTACATGACTTAGATTTTTTTTTATAATTTTGTGATAACCGACACCGCTTAATCTATCACCCGTTTCGGTCTTGACGTTGATTTTTGGGACACCCTGTATATCACCAGGCTGGCAATATTACCGTTGCCTTTGCATAAAAATCCTCACCATTTTGATTTTCGAGGCTGTTGAATGTTGTCTCTTTATATTGCTCATATTAACACCTCCGACTATCTATGGGAACACAAATTCAGAAAGTACGAATATATCGCTTTCAAGAAGAAGATTCGCTGCAGCTGTCATCCATTTCTCCTTACCACTGACTACTTATACCAGAAGGCTTTCATTGCATCGTATTGCTAGCGCGACTTGGATGATGGTCCCGGGGTCGTCGACTCCTGCTACCAACTTCTGCCCCGCGAAGTTGGCGCTTAAGTATTTCCCGACTGATAGCTTCGCGAAGGTTTACCGGGTTCTTAATAGCCGTTTCTGCCTGTTTCTTCCTCTATTTGCTTGCTACCACAGTAAGGGCAGCCTTTTCGTCGCACCGGTTCTTTACACTGCATTCGAAGTTGTCCTGTTTTATTGAAGTTGCGGCAGCGCGCTCTTCGTCTATCCCGTGGAGTATCCCGTTCCTCGGCACTAAGTCTTGCGCACGAGCATTCCACAAATGCTACTTCCCTGACGAAATGTGTTCCCTGGGAATCCTGATTGGCCGCTTCCATCGTCAGAGGGAAGGCAAGTGCTTCAGCAAGGGTTTTTTTCCCGGCCATCCTCACTGCCGACTGTAGCCACGAATCTGCAATTCCCCTGGTGAATGTGTCCTTTGCCATTTTGTCGATAATTTCCTGGCCTGCGTGGGGTATGAAAAATGTGCTAGTCTACTCAAGTCTGCTTGGCGCTTTTGCAGGGTTTCTCCTCGTTTATCTCAACCACTTATACTTTTCTTATCTTTTATTTAAGCCACTTAATCACTTCTCTTAATTTGTACTTCACATTCAACCGATAAACTGACTTGCATATCTTGGGGAGGTTGCTATTTATACCCCAATATTTTGCTAGAAAATGCGATTCCATTCTTCATTCATCAATGGTTGAAATCTGCATCTATTGGCGCTATTCGCACTTAAGGGATATTGCACTATTATTAGGTTACCATAAGTGTGTTAAAAACAAGTTTAAATGGGTTTTGGTACCGCCATAACTTATTTCATTTAGGGATTGCAGATAAAACTAGAAACTAAAAGGAAAACAAATACGAGGGTTGCCTGAAAATTTTCCGACCGCAACGTAAAGATAGCGGCACTCGTCAATAAAAGCCAGTGAATGCAAATTGTGCATCTTTTGGTAGTTACTTACAGAAATTTCAGTCATTTTGGACGCGCAGTTTTTAGTTGACTGTCATTTGAGTGAGTCGATGTGAGTGTTTTTTGTGAAAATGGAATAAATTGGGTATCGAGCTGTTATTAAATTCTTGTTTTTGAAAGGCAATACGCCTACGCAAATCAAAAATGAGTTGGACTCTGTGTATGGAGACTCTACACCATCATTTACCACAGTGAAATTTTGGGCAGCTGAATTTAAACGTGGCCGTAAGACCTTGGGAGATGATGAACGTTCGGGCCGCCCAAAAACTGCAACCACTGACAATAACATTGCTAAAGTTCACCAAATGGTGTTACACGACCGCCGAATTAAAGTGAGATAGATAGTAGAGGTTATGAAAATGTCCAAAGAACGTGTTTGTTACATATCAAATCAAGATTTAGGCATGAGAAAGCTGTCCGCGCGTTGGGTGCCGCGTTTTCTTACGGTAGACCAAAAACGTGTTCGAATGAACATTTGCAACGCTCTGTTGGCACAGTTTAGGCGCAATAAATCCGAGTTTTGGCGCCGATTAATTACTGTAGATGAAACTTAGATACACCATTATACGCCCGAAACAAAACTTGAGTGAAAACAGTGGACTGCAAAGTGTGAGCCGGCTCCAAAAAAAGCAAAAACTGTTTTTTCAGCTGGGAAAGTGATGGCGACTGTTTTTTGGGATAATAAAGGAGTTATCTTAATCGATTATCTTCAAAAAGAAACACCGTTACAGGAGCATACTACGCATCACGACTTGTCAAGCTGAAGGCAGAAATTGCAGAAAAACGGCCACATTTGCAGAAAAAGAAAATCCTGTTTCACCAACACAACGCGCCGTCTCACACCTCAGCAGTTTCCATGGCTTAAATCCATGAATTACGTTTCGAACTGCTTGACCATCCGCCTTATTCACCAGATCTAGCCCCAAGCAACTTCTTCCTCATCTAAAAACTGCGCTCAGAGGACAGAGATTTTTGTCAAATGAGGAGGCAATTACCTTCGTGAACAATTATTTTGCTGAGAAAAACGCCAAGTACTATTTGGACGGGTTAGAGAGATTGCAGCATCGCTGGGAGAAGTGTGTAGAGTTACAAGGAGACTATGTAGAAAAATAAAAAAAAATTTGAGAAAAAATGTCTTGTATCATTGTTCAGTCGGAAACAATGACAGACAACCCTCGTATACCGACAACAAATTGGTTACTACACTATGGGCTGGGATCAGTGATAAAAAAGGGAAAAGAGGTTCTACTATCAGTACTTTTCATATGATCATTATCCTGACCTGGCAATGATTAGCTTGGAGAGAGAAAACAAGACGAGAATTTTTTTTCCTAAAAGGGTCGACCTTAAGGAGCAGGTGCTTTTTCAATGAATGCGATCTAACACGAATACCAATTTGAAAGTATGTGTTTTGTTTCAATTTTGGAATTGCTACGATTCTATTCTTTCTAATATCAGAAGATTTTGCATTACAATATTTGTGTTTCTTTTGGTAATTTGAGTAGTGGAGGGTTTTGAAGAGTAATATCGTTCCGGGCAGTCCGCCTTGCTCTGTAGCCCACGAGAATTTTCAACGCAGAAAGTTTTGTAGGCGGTCAATCTGGTTCTAGGCCTTAAACCATTCAACAAGATTGGTCTTCCGTGAATTTTGAAGGTCATTGCTAAAAATCTGTTTATTATTATTCCTTTAGGGACTATGGGTTGTCTTCTCCAAGAAGCATGAAAGCAGGAGGACAGGACTCCGGGGGTCAATAAATTGTTAGCCCCGCGGGCTGATTTAAAAAGAAAATTCTTCCTTTAATCCGCTTCACCAAAGAGTCAATGATAATGAGGATGCCTTCTTACAATTTCTTGCACTCAATCATTAAACAACTCACCAATATCTCCATTAGTATCGACAGGAATAATCTTCGTTCCCGTAACAACAGCAGAAATTGTGGTAATAACCAACACTATAGTCGACTTCGTCAAACTTAAAAGGTATACCTATTGTAATAACATTACACTACTAAATTAATTATTTTATTTCCTTTAATGAAATACATAAATTGCCAACTGTTATCGACATATGGTACTTCCGAAGACATAAATTAAGTGGTAGGTTCGGCATAAGCATTTGAAGGGATCCAGCAAGTTATTCCAACTGGTTAAGTTAGTTAAGCTCACAAATTTGATCAGCGGTGACAATGTTAACGACCTACACCTTTTGTTTATATTGTATTTATCCCATTTTAACATAGTTTCTTTTTTTCTTCTTCAAATTCCCTATTTCGAAAAGAAATATATTGACCTTTTCCAATCTATTCATTATTATAGATTTTCATTTCAGTTATTTAGTGTTGAACAAAATTTTAATCAATTATATATTTTGAATTCTCTTCAAAGACTTTCTGCCGTCTTTCCAGCAACATCATGATTCCGCCTTTATGCAACTTCTGGCCCCTATTACTTATTAGCACAAAACTGGACTAAGGGCGATTTCAGGTCGTCATCATTGGTATGAGTCTTACCATTTAAAGAGTTTTGCAAACTTCGAGCAAATGATAATCTGATGGTGCAAGGTCGGGATTCCATGGTGGATGTGGTGTTAACTCCTAACCTGGCGTTGTCATGATGGAACATGGTTCTCTTACGATTTGCCAATTCTGGCCGTTTTTCTTTGACTGCTTGCTCCAGTTTCTTTAGCTTTTGATAATAAACATCTGAATTGATGGTTTAGTTCCTTTGAAGTAATTCGAAATACACGATATCTTTATAATCCCACCAAATTGAGAATATAACGGTTGATTACCGTAGCAGTGCACAATTTCTCCTGCCGCATCTACAAATGAAAATGCTTACAACAATGCTAAGTGACGAGTTTTTTTTTTACAAAAACTTGTTATTTGCAATTTATTACATTTAACAAAAGTTACTAACAATTTTTTAACAACTTCCGGCGATGAGTTGAGCTCCGGTTATAACTCTATTGAAAAATCGTTTTCACTTGCGATTGACGGCTATGGATGAATTCTACAAAAAAGACAAATTTAGTTTAATACGCAGACAGGAAGTTACACAAAGTGTGTATTTCAACTCTATTTTCTCACGCAGTTTCACAGTCGGACGAGTGCCCTCCAATAACGTTTAGCTAGCTCTGTTCGAATTGGAATCCATACTCAAAAAGGACATCCCACCCCCTGTGGGGCACCAGCTTCTACGCCTATCTCGCTAACATCTAGCATGGACACCTTGACTGTTGGCGTACGAAAACCTCTGCTCAGTGCGTCTGTTTGCCTTGTACACGGGACACTCTAATAACTCTTCTTGTTGTTTACTGACTCCTTAGTGCGTCCGCATCACAGTTGAGCAATAGCTCTCCAGCCTTGATAGCCTGGACTCTTTGAAACCATTTACATTGCTTCGTTAGGACGGGAAAATACCCCCGAAAGCATCTCCTCTAGAATCGATCATTTATTTGCTGGCTCATCCGCTACTGCTTTCAAAGGCAGATTGAGAAACATTTAAAACATATGAAACTCGTTTCAAAGATTGATATTTTAGTTCCACATTATTTAAATGAAATTCATTTAACTTGCGATTTGCATCTTAGACGCAATCTCCGACCCCTTTTTGAGGCGAATCGTCACTGCCGATGAAAAATGGATTGTTTACAGTAACGTCGATTTCACTTCGAAAGCTGATGTCTACCAAAAGAAGATTTTGCTCTCAATTTGGTGGGATTGGAATAGTATGGTGTACTTTGACCTGTTTCCAAGGAATCAGACGATCAACTCGGATGTGTACTGTCAATAAGTAGACAGACTAAATACGGCGATCAAGGAAAAACCGTCAGAACTGGTCCATGGAAAAGATGTCATAGAAAAATTATCGGAGCTTGGTTGGGAATTTATGTTACATCCAACATATAACCCTGAGACATGTCATTAGATCACCAGTGGACCTGTTGCTGTTGCTGTCATTAAGAAGTTTTCATGTTTCGAGATATTTCATTAGCTGACGGTTTATCAGCGTTTCCATGATCTTGGACAGAAGGGACGTAACTGCAATGGGTCTGTGGGAGGAGAGAGGGGGTGATTCGCCTTTTTTAGGGACGGGCTGGACAAATGCTGTTTTCCACCTCCTTGGAAAGAGTCCTACGGAGTAGGGTTGATGGAAAAGCTTACGCAGTGGTCTTGCCAGTGTGGAAGAACACCATCTGGGCCAGCGGATTTATGAATGTTAAGATCTTTAAGAACTCTTGCTACTACACGAGTGCTAAAGTGGATTTGTCCCATTGAAGATTCGACGCACTCAAGTGTAGGCGGAGACAAAGCACTATCTAGTAGTGTTGAGCTAGCCGCGAAGTGTGCAGCAAGCAGGTTGGCCTTGTCCAAATAGCTGACAGCTGGAATGTAATTGTAAATGAGTGTTGGGATGGGATGAAGCAGAATTTCTAATATTTTTGACGAACGACCAAAAATGCTTACTACCTTTGGGACATTGTAGTATCTTTTGCCTCAGTTTTTGATCGTATTGGAATTTTATACGTTTAAGAAAGGCGTTGCAGTCATTTCTGGGTCGTTTGAACTTTTTCCGGTTTTCCTCTGTTGGGCTGGTCATGAAGGACCGAAAAAATGTTTCTCCAACCCTGACAGCCTCTTTACAACTCGAGTCGTACCATGCCTTTTCTTTTGGTTTGATGCTCTTCGTCCGATGACGGATAAAGTTTTCCATTCCAAAGAGAATGGCGTCTGTGATCATATCAGCAGCGGCATCCACGTCGTTATCGAGAAAACATAACTGCCAGTTAAAATTGCTAAAGAAGCTGTTAAGACCGCACCAGTTGGCTTTCTAGTATTGCCATACGGTTCCTTTAGGAATCATTTTTCTAACTGGTCGGTGTACGAGAAATTAGCTGATATGACACAACGTTCCGACGACTTTAGAGGGGAGAGCACAACAACGGAGTACTTATCAAGGTGAGAAGTTAAAAACAAGTCCAGGGTGTTGGCTGTATGACTATCAACGTCTGGTATTCGCATAGGTTAAGTTATTTTCCGCAGCGAAGATCTCAACACACCGTCCTTCGAGTGTTGTCTGCCCAGAATGTCGAAGCCACCCAGAATTGTGTATAGCCCGTAATAACGATTTCAGTATGAGGATACAGTAATATAATTCTTTGAATGAAGTTAGACAGTGCATCAAACTCATTAAAAGTCGAATTGCTGCCCAGTTTGGGGCTTCTGTAGACAAAGCAGTAGTGGATAATTTGCTTACGGATACAGAATTTTAATTGATTCCCAGATTGGAACAGAGGCTACATTGTGGTGGAGTTTGGTAAGCTTCATCACTACGCACGTAAATGGCGAGACCACGGTGAACATTTTTTTTTTTTTTGTTTCGAGAAATTAGCTGATGTGACACAATTGTTCAAAGAGCCTAGGGAGGATAGCAAGTCGACCTCGTAGTTATGAGGGAGGGAAGATAAAAAGAAGTCCAGGGTGTTGGAGGTTTGACTATTAAAGTTTTGCATTTCAGTAGGCTCATTACAAACTGGGCCAAGTTCTTTTCCACAGCGAAAGTCTCAACAAACCGTCCTTTGGGTGTTGTTGAATGTTGAAACCACCCAGAATTAATATCGCCCGTAATAACGATTTGATTACGGGGCTATAGGGATACAGTTCTTTAAATGGAGTCAGACAGCTCATCAAACTCGTTAAAAGCAGAATTCCTGTCAAGTTTTGAGCTTCTGTACATGAATCCATAGTGGATAGTTTGCTCACGGATATGGAATTTTAACATCATGGAATTAAATTCAGGATTGGAAGAAGGATTACCATTGTGGTGGAGTTTGATAAGCTATACCACTACGCATGTAAATGGCGAGACCACAGTTAGAGGTGAATTCTGTCACTAGTTCGTAGCCAGGTGGCTTCAGATCAGAGTGATCTGAGAGGTATTGGATGGATCTATCTGTTTTTCACAAAATGGCAAAAGAGCTGGCCTATAGTTACTGACGTAAACATACACAGAAAAGTGTTTACCTTTAACCCGCGAATACTTGCTATGTCCACTGTAAATTCCCGAATTAATACGAAAAACAAGCATAAAAAACACAATCACCGACGATGATAAAAGAGGTTGTGAAGTGAAAACTCTGATGTTAGTATACCGAATCCAATAGTTGTTGGTGTTATGTCCTTACAACATTGGAGATAGACCCTTACTGTAGAACGATTTTTTTCTTATAATATGCCCAAATTATCGTTGACGAATTATGGGACACCCTGTATATTGTTATGCACGCGCGACTATCTTTATGCAGGTGCACATGCAACCCAAATTTTATAAACCACACAGCAGTTTCCCACGATCAAACACAATATCGTAAACAGCATAACAGTTTCCCACGAATGCAACTACACAAGTTCTACTGTATAAGCACTATTAGTTTATAAATAGATCCGAATACGGGTTTTATGTTAAGTTCATTTTTGTAACCACTTGTGGAATAAAGTTCATTCGTGTAATCGATCGTCTAAGTTATTTTGAAAACATTCGAAAAATAAAGTTATTTCTAATAGTAACTCAGTTGTTTTCATTTGTTCTCTCTTTATTTCTTTTGTTGTCGGCTTCCACTCCGGTTGTTAGAGACAAAATCGTTAATACTGGATATAAATCCTCGCTATAATTCCAGTCCGTTTTTTGGTTTTTCTTTTTTTTTATTGATGTAAAGCGCCCAGGCGTAACATAACACAATTGGTGGCAGCGGTGGGGTACCGAAAAATCCTAAAATAAGACAAAGAACTGTTGACTGTGAGTGGAATAACTGTATAATACAAAAAAAAACTAAACTAATAGTGCTTAAAAAAAAAGGAAAAGTTTTTCCAAGTGTTGCCGTGAATAATAGAGTGCATCGAAAGTGTTCCTGAGAATCGTGCGATCCTGAGAATTGCTGTGTTCCTGTGAATTGCTGTGCTCTTGAAGCTGAATATGAAATTCATCCTAGCTATTACAATAGTTTTATGTAAGTCTACACTAAGAAATAAGCAGTGTTAATTTTAAGAGAGATTTGCTCCTGGTTAGGAAATTAAAGTGGGTGCATAAAATATCTTCAACATCTCCTAGCAGATGTTTACAATCAAATTCCTTTCAGGAATAATAGAAATAAGAAGAAAATACCGAAGGAAAGTAAAAAATTGGGTCACAAGGAAGGCTTTTATGTCAAGTAGCGGTAGTGATAGCGAAGAATGTAGTGAATTAGAAGTAGCGAGTTTTAAAATAGATAGGAGATTAAGAAACACCATAATGTCAGAAATACCAATAAACGTCCTAACTTCATTCGTTCCTATTTTTAACAGTAGTAGTGAAGAAATTTTGGGTTTATAGGTGCGTGTAATGACGCTTTAGAATTGGCAGCACCTAGTCAGAAGGACATACCCTTTAAATTTATCAAAACAAGGATAAGAGGAAATGCAACAACAGTGTTGTTGAATAAAGATGTAAAAAATTGGGAAACGTTGAAGGCTGAATTTAGTAACGTATTCAGAAAACCACACAGCAGCCTACACCTGCATAGAGAACCTGTAAGTATTCGTCAGAGCAATTAGCAATTAGATTAGTCAAACTAATCAGTAGCGATATGCACCCAAAAGGTTGAAACGCTAGAAAGACGCTTAATGCAAGCAAAATTACATGACGTAGAAACAGAGCATCAGCAGGGACAAATATAGTAAAGTACACTAGGAATGAGATGCTAACTGTAATCACAAACGGATTATTACTAAAACTGTCGTCCTACGTAGTGACACAGAAGCCAAAGGATTTAGCAGAAGCGAGTCGTTGAGCAAAAGAAAAGCAACGCCTAAACCTCTTTAGAACGAATATAAAGAGAACAGAAATCTAGCAAGAATAAATTTCACTAAACCCAAGTGTTATAATTGTGCAAAATTAGGGCACATCGCCATGAATTGTCGTTTACCTAAACAGGAAAAATCAGAATTCACAAAAATCAGGCCCAAGTACTAGTTAAAACGCTAGAGCAAGTAAAAGGCAATTCAAAACCGAAGCGAACGTGAGAACAGTTAGTGACTTAGCAATATTCAACCAAGTCGGTAATATGGAAAGTTCTCATATCAGTGTGATTTTCAATGACGAAGTTAAAGGATTCAACATTTATACAGGGGCAGAAGTTTCAATGATATGTGCACAATGCGTTTACAAGCGCGAAGTTGATTTTACCAAAACAATACAATTTAAAGGATTGGGAGGTAAACCTCAGAAAACCATTAGAGTGGTAGTTAAGTACATTCGTTTATTTCCAAATATGAAAGAAAGGCCATGGTAAGTAAAATTACGATGTAGGCGATGCAGGTTATAGAAAATAATTTTCTCCATGAATATGACGGTAAATTGGGTTGCCACTTTCTCAAGGAAGGAGGTTACTCAATACATTACACAGAAGGTTTAATTAGATAGATACGAAGAAATAAGTCTAACATATTTAAGTGAGTATGTAGAAGTTTCTGAAACCTAGAAATGAAACGTTTAGAGCTGTAAAAATTGAGGATGGCAACGATCTGAATGCAGACATAGCCATTCCGAAAGAAGAAATAAAACAGGGAATAATTATTCTCGAATGTATAACAAAGAATAACAAAGGAGAATGTTTAACGACGATACTAAATACTACGGAAGAAACGTTAGACATGAACAAAGTTAGAATCGTAAGTAGGAAATTAGATGATTATGAAATAAAATTCCAGCGAAAAGAAAGAGTAATAGAAGTAACCCTAAATATTAGGACAGACCACATGAATAACGAGGAAAGAGAAAGTATTATGGAGATAGTAAAAAACTACATATAGCGATGTGTTTAGCATTGAAAATGAAAACCTCACACACACGGATGTTACCAAACATCAAATTAGGACTATTTGTGTGTGTTCACCAATTTTCACAAAAACAGGTACCCAAAAGTAAACGAAGAAGAGGTGCGTTATCAAATTGAAAAATTAAAAGAAGAAGGCAGAATAAGAGATAGAAATGGAAATTATGGTAGATTATCGGGAGCTCAATGAATTTATGGTTGCCGATAACTATCCCTTCCCCAATACAAGTGAGATCCTAGATCAGCAAGGAAAGGCCAAATATTCTAGCACACTGGATTTCATCAAATTCCAGTCGATGAAAAAGATATGGAGAAGACTGCCATTAGCACTCCGTATGGCGCTTTGAGTACACGCGTATGTCCTTCGGATTGAGAAATGTTCCGGCACGCTTTCAACGGTTGATGAACACAGTCCTAGCAGGGTTGCAAGGCATTAAATGCTTTGTTTACTTCGAGGATGTGGTGGTGTATAGACAAAGCCTCTCGGAATACAATGAAAAACTAGTTCAGGTACTTGAACAAATAAGGGCAGCTAATTTAAAACTTCAACCGGACAAGTGCGAGTTTCTTCGCAGAGAAGTCCAATATTTAGGGCACGTGATTACTGACCAAGGAATGAAACCTGACCCTAATAAGATTGATAGTGTGATAAAAATTGAACCTCCAGTGAATGCGAAGGGAATAAAATCGTTTTTAGCAATGATTGGGTATTACCGGAAGTGCATTAAAAACTTCAGCAAAATAGCAGAGCCATTCGACAGACTCTTAAAGAAGGATGTAGGTTTTAAATGGGATGTGGAATAACAGGAGTCCTTCCACAAATTAAAAGATGCAATCACAGAGTATCAAGTTCTGCAATACCACGACTATAATGAAACGTTCATAATTACAACGGATGCACGGAACAAAGGTATTGGAGCCGTTCTCAACCAACTTCAAAGTGGAAAAGGTTTGCCAATCCAGTACGCCAGTAGATCGTTGAATTAGACGAAACAAAATTATAACACAACTGGGAAGGAGTGCTTGGCGATTGTCCGATTTAGACCTTATATCTATGGCTGAAAGCTTATAATTCAGACAGATCACAAGCCATTGACTTGGCTCTTTAATATGAAAGGTCCAGGATCTGGATTAGTCCGTTGGAGACTGAAAATAGAGGAGTTTGAATACGTTATCAAATATAAAAAGGATTGTGAGAATGTGGTTGCTGATGAATGGTCTAGATATGTTAGAATGTTACAACAAGAAGAAAAAAGGAATGAAAATAGGAAAAACAATAGTTCAGAATTTAGAGAAGTAGTCAAAATAATAGATGAGATAGTACGAGACATGACGGAAAATGACTCAGTTGCTCCTAACGAGGAAATAGAGTTAAAAGAAGTTCAAGGTGAGGAAATAGAGTTAGAAGAAGTTCAAGATGAGGAAATAAGGATAGAAGTTAGAGAAAGTAATGAACAAAGTCAGTGTAGGGAAATTATTGATCCAGATGAAAGGGAGCGCATTTTGAAAGGGTCACGTGGACAAAAGCCACTTATGCAAAGACGAAGACAAAATTTCATTGGAAAGGAATGCAGAAAGACGTCGAAAAATATGTTAAGAATTGCGAATGCTGCCAACTAGAAAAAGTGATACGAAAACCGACTCCAAATCCGATGGCGATAGTTATCACCGTGGAAAAGGCATTAGAAAAAATATCGGTGGATTTAATAGGTCGGTTTAAAATGACTAACGATCGTTTTAAATTCAGTTTATCCTTTCAAGACGATTTGTCCAGATTCATAAAGTTCGTACGACTAAAAAACAAAGAAATGGAAACTGTAGCTAAAGCCTTTCCAAACGAGTAAATACTAACCTTTGGTTTACCAAAGATTTTATTAACCGACAACGGTAATGAATTTTGCAATGAATTGTTTGGAAATCTGTGCAAAATATTTAACATTAAACACATAACTACTAGTATCGCTTATATACAGGCAAATAGAGGAGTCGAAAGAGCCCATTGTCTACTAGCTGAATATTTAAAAACTACAGGTAGAGAAATTGATAATATGGAAGATTGGCATGTACGAATAACTTTTTCAGCTTTTGTTATAATACAACTACTCACAATACAACAGGCTACACACCATATGAATTGATATATGAAGTATAGCTAACCAACCAAGTGAAATACCTAGAAGAACCCACGAAACAACCATGTTTGATTATCTAGATGAATTACCAGCCAATTTATTTAAGACTAGTGTTAGTGCGGTTAAAAACACATTAAAATCAAAGGAGAAGTCGAATATAAGATAGGATAAATAGGTTGGAAAGCCAATAGAATATAAGATAGGACAAAAGATTTTAGCTAGAAATGTAGTTAAAGGGAAATTTGAAAGTAGATATAAAGGCCCATTTCAGATATTAGAACTTCACGAGGGCTATATTATTGCAAAAATTAAGAAAAAGACACAAAAATGCAATAAAGCTAACATTCGACCATACTTCGCAGGATCCATAGCCGGGAACATCGAGATCAAGAACATAAAAGATGATAATGGAATCTATTTTTATCATAAGGGACAAGTAAGAGAAATATGCAGTAAGCTTACTTTAGTAAACAAAGTTAGTGTTGGAAATTCAGATGATTACGTAGAAAACATAAGAGGTAAAGGGACCAGATCAAGAATAAGTTTGATAAATATTATAGGGACGGGATTTAAAACTCTTTTTGGCACATTGGATAACGAAGACGTGGAATATTACTCAAATACTATAAATACAATGAAAGGAAATGAAATTCGAACAAAAAATGGCATGAAAGAAAATGTTAAACTTAGACTAAGTTAAGTAAACAAGCTATTGATATAGGTACTATTCAAAATGTTACAGCTAACAAAATAAAAGAAATAATACATTCTATAAATATTGTAAAAAAGGAAGGAAAGCAAATGGAGGAAAATAATTCCATCCACTCTTATTTTAACGAAATAGCACATAAAGTAAATTTTAAAATAGTACAACTAGAAGTAGAGGTGGAGCAAATTATAGACAGCTTACTACCTATTCAAAGTGGTGTCCTTCATCCTAGAGTAATCGAACACATGCAACTTGTAGAAGAACTAACTAAAGTACATAGAAAACTGCTTTTTTTTTTTTTTTCGTTCATTCGTACACAGTGCGGGCGAAGGAAATTTAGGGAGGTAGAAAAGGCAGGTACCGATGTACATTGTTTTTAAATATATGTAAGTTATAACGACCAGGAAACGAGTTGTACGGCTTAGGAAAGAATCACGATATTTTAGAGTACGTCCGAAAATGGTCTTGAGGGTATACTGATGAGCATTCATAGCGAGACGGGTGTTAGGGTTGAAAGTATGAATGGGTGGAATGCTACTGGCGATTTCAATGGAGCACTGGTGGTGTAAATAGCGATAAAACAAAGTGAGACAGGAGACATTACGTCGGTGTTCGCGGGTGTCAATTGATTGACTGACATTAGTATCACCAATCAATTTTATCGCACGGTTTTGAATTCTATCTAGCAGGTGCAGAGATGTTTTAGGAACACCTGACCAGATGTGGGCATTGTACTCCAATTTTGGGCGAATGAATGCCTTATATATTGTGGCCAGATCAGAGGGGGTAAAATATTTCTTACATTGCTTGAGGAAACCCAGACATTTCGCAGCATTTTTGGCGACATCGAATATGTGGTCATTCCAACGTAACTTGTCACTGACACACATACCAAGTATTGGTTTCGACGATGCAAGTGCCATTCATGGATAATGGCTTCGCTTTAGTGACAGCAGACAGCATTGAGTTTTGGAAGTATCAAATTCCACTCGGTTGATAGTTCCCCAATTGATTATGCTGTTAATATCGGAATTTAATGAGCTTAACATACGCTGCCGTTCCCGTTCTACAGCCGAAGAGCAGGGGCGTGAGTCCGGGAAAGAATATGAAAAGGAGAGAGTATTGTCATCAGCAAAGGAATATATTGGATTAGAAGTAGCAGACAAGAGATCATTAATGAAAATTAGAAAGAGTGTCGGAGACAGAACGGAGCCCTGGGGTACACTAGTATTTATTTTGTGAATATCAGACTTGAAACCATCCAAAACAACTTGAATTGAACGTTCCGAAAGGTAATTTCTAATGCATTCAAGAAGAGAGTCGTCGATCCTAAAAGCATGCATTTTCGACAAAAGAGCCTGATGCCAAACTCTGTCAAATGCCTTAGAAATATCAAGTGCAACTATCTTGCTTTCGCCAGAATGTGGTATGCTTTGGTTCCACTTTTCGGTGAGACATGCCATCAAATCACCAGTGAAAACCATATTGGCGGTCATTGAGAAGTTTTCGTGTTTCGAGATATTTCATTAGCTGACGATTTATCAGCGTTTCCATGACCTAGGAAAGAAGGGACGTAATTGCAATGGGTCTGTAGGAGGAGAGTGAAGAAGATTCGCCTTTTTTAGGGACGGGGTGGACAAATGCTGTTTTCCATCTGCTCGGAAAGAGTCCTAAAGTGTAGGATTGATGAAAAAGTTTACGCAGTGGTTTTGCCAGCGTGGAAGAACACCTCTTCAGAAGAAGGGGAGATATACCATCTGGACCAGCGCATTTATGCATGTTGAGATCTTTAAGTACTCTTGTTACTACACGAGTGCGAAAGTGGATTCGTCCCATTATAGATTCGACGCACTCAAATGTAGGCGGGGACAAAACACAATCTGGGAGTGTTGAGCTAGCCGCAAAGTGTGCAGCAAGCAGATTGGCCTTGTCCAAAGAGCTGACAGCTGGAATGTCATTGTAAATGAGCATTGGGATGGCGGATGAGGCAGAATTTCTAATGTTTTTGACGAATGACCAAAAAATTTTACTGCCTTTGGGACATTGCAGTATTTTTTGCCTCAGCTTAACTTTCGATCCATTTATATAAAATTATGCAAATATTATGAAAGAAATTTAAATTAATGCATATGCGAACAACCATATTATTATTGTATTAACACAAATACCTCCTGTAACGCGTGAAGAATATGAATTGTTTGAAAAGATTGTTGTACCAAAAGTAATTATAAATGGTCTTACCTTAATTGACATTAGAAATATATTTATGATAATTATTAGCAAGGATGAAGAACTTTATAACTTGAAAGATTATAAAAAATAAATAAATTATACTCGTATGTCTGTAACTCACAATAATATAAAAGTACGATTGATTACAAGAACTGCGAAATAAATGTTTCCATGCGAAATAAAGCAACCATTTGTATCCTTAAAATTGTTAATTCATTGATCGAACTGTTTCACAATATAAATCAGAATATGTTTCTATTGACTGTAACAGAAAAGACAACTGCAATAAAAAGAGCGAAGCAGGAAATTTAGAAATGTAGGAATAATAATTTTAAGTGAAAATTGTAAATTCGAGACCGTTGATACAACTATTGTATTATAACAAAGTATAAATCAAAATAAATAGAAGTAAGAGATCGATTTTCACCAATAGAATTAGAAGGTTGTTGCATTAATGTAAAAATACTCGTAGATACTGTTAAATTAGATTATACGCCTATACAAAAAATAAAATTGCAAGATATTAAAGAGTTGCGCGATTTATCAATTAGCATACAAAACCAGAAACATTTTAGGCAAAACGTGCTGGATCCATATAAATGTGGCTGCAAGTCTAGCGGTCGGACAACATTGACACTTTTCAACAAGTGCTTCAATAAGAAAAAAAAAGATATGTGCAGGAGTTGCCACCTACAACAATGTCACCATCGATTACCCCATAAGAAGCCATAAGAATGGAGCGTACTGAACTCAGTTTAAGAGTAAGGTACCCATAAACATGACTAAAGGAGGGAGGTGTTATGCGGGTGACCGATATGCACACGCAACCATCTGTATGCAGGTGCACACGCAACCCAAATATTATAAACAATACAGCAGTTTCCCACGATCAGATATCATAAACAGTATAGCAGTTTCCCACGAATGCAACTACAGCAGTTCTGCTGTATAAGGATTATTAGTTTATAAATAGGTCCGAATACGAATTTTAATTTTTGCAACCACTCGTGGAATTAAGTTCATTCTTGTAAAAGCTTGTATAAGTTATGTATTTTAAAAACATTCAAAGAATAAAGTTAGCTTTCATAGTAACTCAGTTTATTTTTTTATTTTTTTTGTTTTCGGCTTCCACTCCGGTTGTTAGATATAGAACGGTTGATATTGGATACAAATCCTAGCTACAATTGCAGCCCGTGTTGGTTTTTTTATTTTTTTTATTTACGTAAAAAGTCCAGGCCTAACAATATATTACTTTTTTTCACACGCTAGTTATAAGTTTGTTACTCTTTGGAGGATATAAAATGGTACTTTATTTTTCTTGTTTTTTTTCTTCATTCAAGAGATGCCTGCTTAATTAAACAAGCAAATGAAACAACTTAATTCAAAGGTAGAGACAAGACTAAGTTTTTATTTTGTTCGCTGAATTCGTTCTCAACTGCAAAAAATAAAATTTCCGCTATTGCATTATTTATTTAATAAATAAAGTTCTGCGTCGGGATTATTTGATTAAGCGGTTAGGCCACTCTAGAGGCTGTAAAAATATGTAGGCTTTTTTGTGATTTTTTTTTTTGAGAAAAAATATAAAACAAATCGAGTTTACAAAAATAGAAATTTATTGCAGATATAATTGACCATAAAACATCATTTTTATCAAATGACCTCTCTTTTTTGGAAGGGTTTACGACCGTACCAATAGCTGCTGTAAATTTTGAATTATGAAGAGTCACTAAATTTCTTTTTATTGTACATAGCGACAGCTAGAGAAGTACGTTCGAATTTTTTGATATATGGATTTTTGGCTGAATGGCGCACTTCCAAAATCAAACTTGCAAAATTCGCAGAAAAATCGCCAGAAAATTGTTAATAACAAAAGAAATATGCATATAAAAAAAACACGTACTTATTTAGACAATATATTTCAAAAGACATAGTTAAAACTCGAAATGAATTCGTTGAAAATTGTTGAAGTTATGGATGCGGCCAATTTGAAAAATGCAGTTTTGAGATAAACGCGTTTAAATTTAGAAAAAGTCATGTAAAATTTTGCAATACCTTCAATCCGCAATATCTGCACTATATACTTGGCCACCTCGATTAGTGTCCTGCTTTTTCATTTCTTTCCTAGTGGATTTTAATGCGATCTTCCACTCTTTTGTAGCTTCCGACAGCGGTCTATCTACAAGCTTTATGCGCTCTTTTTCAATCTCGCAGCACATTTCGTAGCTACTCGGGCCGATTTCTAAATCCATCGCTTTTATTGTGTGCAGAATTGAAGCAAAGCCGTTATTGTACATGCAAACGGCGATATCCAAAGCTATATCTAACACAGTTTTACCACTAGAAATAGATTTTGGGGCCAATGCCTACACAGTCGAATTAATTCATTACAGTTTTGAGTATAACCGCCGATGCATCCAATAAGAAGATCGTCTGTGGTCAATTGTTCGTAGACTGGTTCATACGCTTCAATTGGAAGAGCTGGCTTATGTTTGTATTCAGCCAAATTATTTGTAGCTTCAGCCTTTTGCCATGAGCACCATGAATCCTCTCCGATCGAACATTTATTGTGCTGCGATTTTGCACCCTTAGATAGTTTCTCATGTTTTCAATTGAACCACAGTTTCTACGAATGGCTAATCAATAATAAATAGGTAGTTCGTCTATTAGTTTTCCCGGCAATTTGCCCTACCACCGAGACTTTTTGTATTCTTTTTCAAATTACGCAGGCGTGTACCCGTTCGCTTTTGAACGTGATCTATAAACTATTTCTTGAGTACCGTGGCATTCTCCAATATAATGGGTGTGTATTTTACCTAGTGCAAAGGTTCGGATTGCTAAAACATCTCAAGAGCCGCATTGACCTCCATTTTTCCTACTAATCCATCGTGATACACATCGCACTTATTTTTACGATTTTGTGACCATTCCGTATATTCTTCGGTATCTTCCTTATTCTTCCAGTACTCACACGCCTTACAATATTTTGATTTCACTGCGCAGACTATAATTTTTGCATGTAATTACCAATAAGAGTCACTAAGCCAAACAAGGATGTAAAGCCGCGTTTTCTCCACGAACCATCGCCTGATGCCATAATTCCATTTTCTTCTTTTTCAACAGAGCTAATTGTTTCATCTTTCGCTGCTTCCATCATACTGTATCTCAATCTGTACATATTTTTCACAGGACACTACTATTTTGAATCCCAAACCGCGCTTACCACTTTCCGTAAATTTCACTTGCGATTTGCACACTTTACAAACGACAACGTTTGAAATAGCTGAAAAAAACTGGAACAAAGTTTATCATTCGATAGCCAAAACCTGGATTCACTTCAATATCGTACATATCTTCCGATTGCTTCAACTTTTTCCCGGATGTACTAGCATTCATTTCACTTGGTGCCTCTAACTTGTGTCGATTCAGATACTATCTTGCTGTTTGTACGTGTCTCTCTTGCACCTTCTTGATCACAATGCACTTTGTCACTCATTATAAAAACGAACCAATAACACTCACAAAACAAAAAAAAGTTAGCACAATTATCGATAAAAAACAAACGTTCCTCAAATAGCGTCTTCTTGAATGCTTCACTGTAACGAAACTGGCTGAAACCGACGTTTCTAAAGATGAAACCAGCAATAGTCTGAAGACGTGGCAAATAGCTTCAAAAACGTCTGCCGTATACCTACTCTAGTCCCCTAAAATACCGTCACTCGTTTCGGTCATAGGAGGCTCACTGCCTACCGGGCGGCCTTGTACTATACGAATACTTTGAAAAACAAATACTTCGAGATATTTCCCGACCATAATCTTGTAGAGTTAAGTGCTGTATCATTATCTATTATTTATCCATTGCGCCAAATAATTTAGGTTTTGAATAAAATTTAATATTTCTGGCCTGACATTTCCTATTGGCATCATGTTATCGGTACTTTGGGATGTAACTCCTTCCTTTCTTAAGTCAGGTACTGATGAAATGAGAGTAATACTAAACTGTAATTTGTTTTTTTTTTTTCGAAATATACATAGATTCCTTTTAAATTACTTTCTTGATATATAGTGAACTGCAAATATTAATGTAACATTATTTGTTGTTATTATTTCATCGCTTGAGATATAAGATCTTTCAGCAAATTTAAACATTTTGTTGTGCCAATGATAATAAGTGTTGGTTACCAATGATAATAATAAAAAATAATTTCCATTTAAAACAAATTTTCTCTCATCACAGTTGATCTTAAAAGCTTTACTTTTCATATTATTTGAAACTAGTTAAGTTTTGTTATTTCTTCCTCTAATACTCGTATAATTACTAACTTACAATTTCTTGAGAATACAATTTTTGCTTAATTTTAAATTAGCTTAAATTATTTGCAAAAGTGTACGTTTTGTTTTTGATCTTAACTACAATACATATTCAAATTCTTCGTTAGTTTGCTTGTTGTTAGAGGTTAAAATTTTTTATCAGTTTTCATTGATGTTGTTAGAATTTTTACAGCAAAAATTAGATCTTTATTATCGAACTTGGCTATTCCTACTTTCATGTTATTGAGTTTATTTAATGTCAATGATTTTATTGATGTTGTTAGAATTTTTACAGCAAAAATTAGATCTTTATTATCGAACTTGGCTATTCCTACTTTCATGTTATTGAGTTTATTTAATGTCAATGATTTTATTGTTGCTCAAAATACTTGGGTGTATAGCCCCTAATCTTGCCTAAATTATATTGTCTTGCACAAAATTTATTTTTTCTTTTAGAATTGGTTTCGTAGTGTGACATTCCATATTTTGTTTTTTGCTAAATTCTTCAACATTATTTACAATAATTTGAATTCATTATCAAAAGTAAATTTCTTTATTCTTCCACGGATTGCTATAAGATGTTTTAATTTTTCCACAATTGCCAAACTATTTCTATCTTCTAAAAACAAGGCTGTAGCATACTTCGAAAATTTGACTATGAAAGCTATAAATGAAAGTTTTCTATTGGCATAAATATCAACATGGACAAGCTCGCTTAATCTTGAGGGGGCTTCAGTTAAGAAAAATTTATTCCTTATCGGGTTTCGCTAAGAAACAAATTTCACAATTATTGAAAATGAAAATAAATTGGAATGAAACAGTGGTATTTGCTTCTTTAAAGTCTCGTCGTCTTCTAATATCCCTAGCGATGTACTCGTAACCACATTCTACAAATTTTAATAGGCCTCCATCAGGGAACGTCTCGTTTGTTTTTTGCTCCAGTTTATTATATTCTCGATCTCTAAGATAGTAATAAGTCCCTCTTTCACTTTTCTTGAAACATATCCTTAAAATTACGCTAACATTTCCTGCAAATATGTCGTTTTTATCGATCTATGTAAATACAAGTGTTTTTAAAAGTTTTTTTTCAAATTCGTGTTCCTTAAGCTCTAAGAATAATATTTGCGTCTTAAACTAGAGCATCTGGAACAGGAATATGGTCCCCTCATATTTTATTCCTGAGAGTGAATAGTTTCGACATCCTCGGTTGCATTAACTTCTTCGCATTTTTGAAGATGATTTAACTTTTTAAGCTTTTATACCTCTTTAAAGAATTCATTGCTTGCGTTCAAGTTGTTTGGAACACTTCCTGAAAACAATCCGTTCATTTCCAAGTTTAAATCAATTTGATATTGATTTGTTTCATCATCAGTTTGGGTGATAGCGATTATTTTTTTATTTCCCATATTTATACGACTTAAAAGTCTACAATAAAATTTTTTTTGCCCTTCACATAATCAATATTTATGTCGTAATCTCCTAAGTGTACTCCATCTCTGTAGTCTTATTACTTTCTTTCTTGGAGTGAAGCCATTTGATTGACTGATGGTCTGTTTGCAATTCGTTTTCCCTTACGAACAAATACGGTCTAAAGTACCTGATACCCCACACTAAAACCAGTAATTTTTTATCAATGGTGGAATAATTTAGCTCATGATTGTTAGGGGTCCTAGAGTCATATGAAATGGCGTGACCCTCTTGGGTCACAACTGCGCTGATTATAACATTGCTGGCATCTCTCACGAGCTTACATTTTTTGAAAAATTGAGATATCTAAGAAATAGATGAATGGTTATAAGATCTTTTAATTTTACAAAAGCGGCAATAAAGCTGGCGTCATTTGTGTTTATTAGAGAATTTTTCTTGCAGATATTTCGTTAAAAGGTGTACAATCTTTGCATAGTTCTTAATAAACTTCCTGTAGTAACCGGTGACTTTCAAAAATGATTTAATTTGTTTTGCTGTTTTTGGTAGCGCCAAGTTTCAGATAACTTCGACTTTTGCGGGGTTTGGACGTATACCTTCAGGTGTCAAGATATGACCTAAGTACTGAGTTTCTCTGAGGAAAAAATTACGCTTGTCTATTTGCATTTTTAATTTTGCCTCTCTCAACCTATCAAATATTTTTCGAATATTAGAAATATGTTCTTCTAGGGATGTACTAAAAATTAATATATTACAGAGGTAAACAACACAAACTTAATTAATGTAATTGTTAAGGATTGAGCTTGTTATTCTTTAAGAGGTTGCGCGGAATTTTTGAGTCCGAATGGAATCTTGATATACTCCCGTCTTGGGGTAGAGAAAGCAGTTTTCTTTTGAAGAGCATTTGATGGGAACCCTTCGCCAAACCCACAGTGGTGAAATATTGGGCTCTTCTCAATTTGTCCAAATATTTTCGTAATTGGGAATTGGGAACTTATCTTCTACCGTACTTTTTGAAAGTCTATAACTATCCACAATTTCGTTTGCCTGGAATTATCTGACTTCTTTTTTATTCAAAGAGGTGGATTGTACAGCGAATAACTTTCGCTCATAATTTTTTGTGAAAGCATTTCTGAAATTTGTTTTTCTATTTCTTCCTCATGGATTTGAAGTATATTGATCTACATATTTGTGGTGGATCTACAATTTCCTGTTGCACTTCATATGAAAATGTTAATTCGCCACCTTCCTTACAAAATAATTCCTGATAATTTTGCATAAGACTTTCGTGATCATTTAAATGATTTAACTTCATAGGAGTGCTTTCTTCAAGAAAGATTTTATTTTTTATTTTATTTCTAATTGTGACTCGCCGAAATCTAGCTTTTCCTTTAAAACTGATATCAGATATCGCCATATTTCCTACCATTCAGTGTGGACACTTTCCATGCCATTAAAATGTTTTGGGAGTGAAGTGACAACCTAAGGGTGCTAAATGCATGCAATTGATAGTACAGTATAATATTTGGTCTGAAATTTTTATTTCATGGTAATTTTGTAAGAAGTTGGGTTTTATAATGCTTGTTTCAGAGCCGGTATCAAGAAAGCAAATGTTTCCTATCTCCATAGATTCAATACGGTTATAAGTATTAGAACCATTGTCATTATTTCTATTTCGCGTCAATCTAGAATAAGAGTTATTTATTGTATTTTTTTAAATAGTGCGTGCTCAAGCAATTAAGGTATCCTTAAAATATTTGTACACAGCGCAGGCGTAGGAAAATTAGGGAGGAAAGAAAGATAGATAGGGATGTACGTTGGTTTCAAATCCCTGAATGTCACAATGACTAGGAAATAGAGAGCGCAGCAGGTTTTTCGGCTTAGGAACGAATCACGATATTTCTGAGTACGTTCGGAAGTGATAAGCATTCATAGCGAGACGAGTGTTACGGTTGAATGTTTGAAGGATGGAATGCTACGGGCGATTTCTCTGGAGCACTGGTTGTGGAAATAGCGGTAGAACAAATTGAAGCACGAGACATTTCTTGGGTGTTCGAATGTTTCCGTTGACTGAGTGATATTAGCATCACCTATGAGTTTTAACGCACGGCTTTGAATCCTATCTAGCAAGTTCAGAGATGTTTTAGGCGTACCTAACTTCGCTTGCGAAAGAGTGCACGTGTAATGGCACGAGTTGTGCAACGGAAAGCGCGTGTGCTCATTGATTGACCGCGGTAGTAAAAGTGGAATCATCGTGGACATCCAGAAGAAAGTTGTTAAACTGTTATACATTCCAGAATGTTCCAGTTTCTGGTGGTATTTCACGCGCGATTGCCCATTAGACTAAAACTCCTGGAGTGTACGCTCCAAAAACGCGTAATTCGGGAGTGAAAAACTGTGTAACCAAATTTTGATACCACGTCCTTGATGGAATTTCACTCGTTCTTTACCACACTCCGGCGAGTACACTCCAATCATGTGGTAAAGCGCTTGCTGCTATTGCGGGCAAATCAGAAGGGGAAAAGTATTTCTTACATCGTTTCAGGAAACCTAAACATTTCGCAACATTTTTGGCGACATCGAATATGTGGTCATTCCAGCGTTGTCATAGACGGTAAGACATGCCATCAAATCACCAGGGGACCTATTGCCACGAAAACTGTACCGCCGGTCATTGAGAAATTTTCGTATTTCGAGATATTTCATTAGCTGTCAATTAAACAGCGTTTCCATGACCTTGGAAAGAGGGAACGTACTGCAATGGGTCTGTGGGAGGAGAAAGAGGACGATTCGCTAATTTTTAGGAACGGGCTGGACAAATGCTGCTTTCCATTTGCTCAGCAAGAGCCCTGAATAGTTTTTGTTTTTTTGCGACATAGGAAAACTTACGAGTGTACTGGTTAATACTCGGCCATGGTCAACACGGTCATTTTGATAATTAGAAGATCGATCTGAATTGTTTATGTGCTTAGTATTTCTAAACTGGTTGTTTGCTTGAGGCCGATTACTAATTGCATTAGTACGAATGAGAATATCACTGTCGGCATAATTTCTTGAGTTGTTATCTTTGTTGTTTTCAGTTCGATATCTATTTATTGTAACTGTTAGTGTCGTTATTTTATCTTCTATTATTCCTGTATGTTTCGCCATCATTTCCTATTCTATTTCCATGCATATACATTTAATGATTAACTTCACTGTTGCAATTTTTAAAAAAAGGATTTTTACTCTCGATGAGCAATACATCATCATTTCCTCGTAGAGTAGTTGCAATTTTTTTATATTGTCCTATCAAGGTACGAGTATTATTTTTTTTACATTTCCACGGACTATAAACTATATAATTTTTCCATAGCAAGGTATTTATCACTATTTTCTGGTGAGTATAAAGTTGTTTATCAACTTCGTCTTCAAAATAATACAATTTGTCTAACAGATAATTCACAGATCTAAATCATTCGCCTAGATGTCCTACTTTAAAATTCCGGCAGTCGTTTACCAGTTCTGCGGAATCTTTACGAAGTCGAAAATGTAGCTTGAACTCTGATTGTCCTTCTTCCCAAATGAAATTGCCACCAAGTCGTTGTACACACCACTTTGCTTCACACTGAATTTTCTCGTTTAGTACCATTTTGATAACGTATTGTTTTAGCTGTTCATTGTTGCACAAATCCACTGCGTTATTCACAGATCCAATGAATTGCATCAAGCGAAAATGGTTTAGAACTTGATATGTTGTTCCTTTTGTTGTGGGTGAATGTAGTGTCCATTTCGTTGTAGCACAAATTGATTGAGTTGTTGTCGTAACTGAACAATTTCGTTTTGCTGTTTGCATTAGTAATGCAATTTCCTGCGCGTTGGCCATATTATTGAGTTCTGGTTCACTGTCATTGGATAGATTCCGATTTTGATCGAATACTTTGTTTCTGTTACACATTAATTTACCGCTTCCCTTCGTTTTTTTTTTGTTTTAGAACAAAATTGGTTCTGTATTACTCTTTGGAATTATACTCATATGACTGTGCCAGTTACAAGTTTATTTCTCTTTAGAGAATACAAAATAGACCTTTACTTTTCTTTTCTTTTTCAAATCAAAAGCTACCTAATTAATTAAAACCTGAACACGGAAATAAAACAATTTGATTCGAAGGTAGAGGGAATTGCTTCTGTCGTCTTCATCACTTCAAATAATAAAAATCTGCTCTGCTTTTCTATTGGCGGAAACATCCAGATCCTACACCATAGGCTCAACAGTTTATTCAACCCTTCAGATACAATTTAGCCGTTTTTCACTCTTCACTTTCTCAAACACTTCAATTAAAAAGAGCTTACGTCCTATTTTAGCCTTTTAAGAATCCTTTTACTTAAACTAATATAAACTTTAAAAAATTTTGCTTGCTATGGTAGGCGGCAATCATACCACTTTGTATACTGTCAGTTGATTTTGTTTATACGTAAACAACATGGCTTTTTGGCGGTCGATAATACATATACACAAATTCAATTTCAAACATTTTTTCTTCAAAAGGTAAGTTATTTTTACTCAGCTACGTACCTACTCGTACTCATACTATAACTGTAATCGCCGCTCTTGTTTAAGTAAATGCTTAAAAATCCTTCAATTTGGATAATTATGGAACTCTTTGACTTGTTGGAATGCTAGAGCAACTACAACACAGATTTCAATCTAAACCGGTGAAATTTCAGTATCAGTTAAAAAATTTAAAGCCGGCAGTACTTGAATCGCAGGCCCATTAGGCCTGTTCTGCAGGTCCTTGGCATAGGCAATGTAATATAAAACTATGGACCGCGTTTCGGTAGAATATTAAGAAGAGAGGTATGTGTGAATCACAGTCCCACTGGCAGCTGCTAACGACTTTTGGTAGATGCTCATTCGAGATCCTTATGAATCACTCGACCTTTCCCTCAGAATGAGGGTTTAAAGGCTCTGTCCTTGTCTTTCTCATTCTCTGATATTGGCACACTTCCTGGAAGACTTTTGATTCAAAGTTTCGACATTGATCAGAGAGAGCTCCATTGGGACCTCAAATCTGCTCACCGACTTATTGACTATCCATTCTGCTATGATATTGGCCTCTTGATTTGGGATTGCGAACACTTCTGGCCACTTACTGAAGCAACCCATGACCATGAGGGTGTATCGATTGGCATCAACGACTTGGGGAAACGGTCAGCGATACCAATGGCTATTCGTTCGAATGGTGCTCCGGCGTTCCAATGTTGAATTTATTTCTGTGTCTTTACTTTTGGGCCCTTGCTAGCCGCATACCTTACACACTTTGTTTACCAATTCTCGACATTTTGTTTTGCGCTTAACCAACAGAAATGTTCTCTACTTCTCCAAAATCTTGTTTATTCCCAAATCACCTCCTAAAGTTCAGTCATGTATTTCATGGAGCGCTAGGCTGACTCTGGACCGTAGTACGATTTGCATACGAGATGTTGTTCCATCTGCACTTTCTCGTTTTCTCTTCACCACAATATGCCTCCGGAATTTGGCTCTGGTTCGATATCTCCTAACAGCTTGGTCTTTCCTCGAGTTCGTTCAAGGCTAATTAGGTCTAAACTCCAACCATCTATTGGCTTAGTCCTGATTACTTTGTTAGTGGCCTGGTCTTTTACTTCCTTACAGTTGTAATGTTATGTTATGTTATGTGTTTACACATAACTTCGCACGGTCGAAGAGAGAGAGCATTAGTATTTCAGTGGAGTTTACCCTTGCGGTGTAGCACCTCAAAGTTGTAACTCTGCAACTGTTCGACCCATCTCGGGGTTCTTAAATTGTAGCAGCCATTTCAGAGCCGGGTGAACTTTTGTAAGGGTACTTATGGAAATGCTTAGTAGCCGGAATTAAAGCTAGAAGCTGGCTTCGAGTTACGCATTAGTTGCGTTCAGGTTTGGAGAGTACCTTGCTCTAATTTGCAAGCACTTTCTCTTGACCATCGTAAGCTTGAGAGATCACAGCTCCTACCCTAACATTACTAGCGTCTGCGCGCAAGATGAATATTTTTCTGGGTGTGGGGCAATGAAAGATGGGGGTATTACACAGCTGCCGCTTGAATTCTTCATATGCTTTCTCACACTCTCGAGATGACCTGAACTGTAGGCCATCGAACCAGTATTGGCCCGGAAGGAACTCGAGGAAAGACTAAGCCGGCAGGAGATATCGGACCGGAGCCAAGCTCTGGAGGCATATTGGGCACATGAAGGCTCGTTCTGTGCAAGATGGTTTGCTGAACAGAAAATGGGAAAGTGCAGATGGAACAACATCTCGTACGCAGGCGGTCACTTGGGAATAAACAAGATGTTGGAGAAGGTAAAA
This sequence comes from Volucella zonaria, assembly GCA_963966105.1. Lineage (NCBI taxonomy): Eukaryota > Metazoa > Arthropoda > Insecta > Diptera > Syrphidae > Volucella > Volucella zonaria. The sequence continues at coordinate 125,396,172 of OZ014530.1, read as the reverse complement.
GAACGTTTCTCTTGGCTAAGCGCCAAACAAGATATCGAGAATTGGTGCAAAAAGTTCGTAAAGTGTGCGGCTACCAACGGCCCAAAAGGAAAGTTACATGAACGAGTAGATATCGGAGCTCCATTCGAACGAATAGCCATTGGTATCGGTGGCCCATTTCCCGAAATCTTTAATGGCAACCGATACACACTCATGGTCATGGATTACTTTAGTAAGTGGCCAGAAGCCTTCGCAGTCTCAAATCAAGGGGCTAAGATCGTAGCAGAATAGATAGTCAACAACTGGGTGAGCAGATTTGGGGTCCCAATGGAGCTCCCTCTGATCAATGGCGAAACTTTGAATCAAAAGTCTTCCAGGGAGTGTGCCAATATTAAGGCAAGGACAAAGCCTTTAAACCCTCATCCTGAGGGAATGGTCAAGCGACTCAATAGGATCTTGAATGAGCATCTCTTATTTAGTTACCAAGTGAAACAAAGTTCGAATCCCCACCTACGGAGCTCGAAGAGGTTAACGAATACGAGGTTGACTTGCGCAGCAGGATTTGTAAAATGCACGAAAACACCTGAGAAAAAATGGAGCTACCGAGCAACCGCATTAGATTAGATACGACACTAAAGCGAAATCTTTCGGCTAAAGCGAATGACAGCCTTTGTCTATATAATCCTCTGCGTAAAAAAGGCAAATTACAAAATTTGCAAAAGGATTGGGGAGGTCCATACAAGGTGATAGCATGCATTAATGACGTTGCCTACCGGATACAGTCTGGTGATCGGGGGAAAATTGAGGTGGTAAGTGTGGATAGAATGTGTCACTTCAACGGAACGATGAACTTTAGGTATAAAGTAGTACATAATAACAGTGTCGTCTTTATTTGAAAGGCAGAAGATTTCCATTTATAGAATATTCTTGTAAATTGGAAAGTTGTATGATACGCTCGATAGTACAGAACGTTCTCAAAAGATGTCATGGGAGAACAAATACCAGCATCTCGCAAGAGGTGCTGCTCAGTTCTGAAGTGTAATTTGAAATGTGAATTGTGAGTGATAAAATGATTTAAGTAAAAGATAAAGTAAAATGGTTGAGAAAAGTGATGGAATTTTAAATTCTAACTGTATTGAGTAAACCGATTGTGTTATAATTTGTACCCACACAAACATTTTACACTATTATAAGTTGTTTATAGTTTACCCTGTCAACACGATTAGACTAATTTATCTCTTATTGTGCTTCCACGAAGAACCATCTGAAAGTGGTACCAGTAGCAGTTCAATTGATAAAATATTGGCAAGCGATTAAAATTTGTCCTTAAAGGCTAATGAAATTGATAATATTTCGGCCTTCACTTGATATTAAAAATTATGGATTGTAATATTATTTTCTAATTTGTTTAATTTTTTTAATACACTAGGTTTCACTTGCAACTTCATGCGCATAGAATGAAGCCAATAATAAAAATATTGTATTATAGCGTTTAAAAGTAATTTTTTTTACTATATTTACTACATATTTTTTAGTAAATCCCAGATATACTAAAAGAGGTTGATGTTTTTGCAAAAGATATAAAATAACTGTGATAGAAATATGTTTTCTAAAAATACCTTTTTGTCATTGTGTTTGAATACATTAAACATGGCGCTGCCAGGATACAACTTAAAATCCATATTAAAATTAAAATGAATCTCACTTTCCTTCTGGAAGTTCTTCTCTTCAGTGGGTGTACAATCGCAATGTACCTTAATGAGTAAGAGCAAATGAACATGATTTATTAGATTACATTATAAAATGATAGTTTTACCTGTCAAATGAAATTGCTACCAGGGTGAAGACAGATGTGGATACTGTGACGTTAGCCATGAAGTTATTAATTGTACAATATACAGATCCAAATGGCCAATCAGAATTTAGCATAAAAATAAAGTTAAAAACGCAATTTAGTGACGACATAAGCAGATCGGCTATGCTTAAATTAAGAAGAAAATAGTTCGTCACAGTTCGCATACTTCGATGACCTAAATACGATTAAGCAAAGAAGTTATTTTTTTTTTTTTCAATATAAAAATTCCTCGCCTGCAACAATCCAAAGCACGATGCTATTACCAATAATAGCTATAAACAGCATTAGCGCAAATATGAAAGCCCAAATTGTCTTCTGCTCCCAAGGCAGTTCGTATGGCCTGGTTGGCGATGGAAACAAACACTCTGTTAAAAAGTCTCTAAAAATAAATTCTTGAATTAAACAAACTAGTTCATCTTTGTTAAAGTTAATTTTTTTTTTAGTATGAAAAATAATATGAAAATCATATACTGTCATCAAGACGTCAAGGCGTTTAAGACCTTTACGACTTTTGTTGAATTAGGACCCAAACTGATTATTGCCATACTCATATATTTCCGACTCTCTTCTAAACATATATGAGTGGTTCAGAAATAAAATGAGCCAAGTTTTTGTTCTCTATGTTAGTTAAGAGGATATTGATTTAACTAATTAATCAAATTAACTGTTGTAGTAGATGTTGGTTAAACAAATTGAAAACAAATTTCAGTTTTGAGATTTGAGATTTATTTTCTACAAAAACAAAACGTCATAACATATTTTCTCAAAATATTCAACTGGACTTCGTTCAGTTTATTTTTGAGCCACTCATATCTTTCTGTCATACTTAAAAGCGTATAAATGCACGCACTTCACTTAAAATGCAGCATATCAGTTACGCACCTAAAAAAATAATATGAAGTGTATTTTGCTATTGTGTTATAAGAAAATCATATACTTTTACACTTTAACAACGATACAAGACCAGATACACCGAAACATGAATACCGCTAATATACGAGTATTATGACAATACGAAAAAACAAAATTAAAATGAAATTTGAAGGGCTTTCAACAAATTGCGAAATTTTCAAAAGCTAGTTAAGGTGTGTTGCGCTCCGTTTGCGAATGGTTAAATATTAGATATAGCTGTATACATACGCACGCACAAATAATCTGATCCTGTCTTGCTCTAAGGCGAAGTAAAAGTGTAGTGATCCGTCACAATTGCTGTAAAATGCCTGCAGTCTTCTTTCTGAGCGACAGCAGGAAGGCCACTGACCTCTTAGAGGTGTCAGTCGGGTAGAATTCGTTTGATCTACGAGCAACGAGCACATATGAAACGCAACTGTCAATAGAAGCCCTTATCGAGAACGCAGGCAGACCTAACGTAGGTTCAGGTCCTGAGAAAGTCTCCTCTTCGCCTTGCCTAGAAGTTCATTGTCGATTTCATTTCCCATGGTCCCATTTTGCCCCGGCGCCAAGGCAATGCTTTGTCGACTTTACCGATTTTTCACACTAAAGTTTGTCGGTATCAGGATTGCGTTGGAAGACAGACGATAGTTTTGCTGATGATTAACGTTGTCCTCTTCTAGAAAGACATTAGCGCCGCATCCTAAACTGGTTTTGAAGCCATCCGTGAAGTCCCGACTATATTACTTTACTGCTTCAGATCCCGACCGAAACCATTCCCCATCACAGTGAAATTCTATTTGGCTTTTTCTCTGAACCAAGCGTTTTCGTATCATTATATCAGATTGGGCAATAAAACCAAAGCCAAACACCACTTCTTTTTAAATGGAAGATGGTTTTGAGAATGCAGCCCATGATATAAATATCAGGACATCAGCAACCGATGCATAGGATTTAAATTGCCTTATCATAGCCGTGTAGATACACAGAATCGCCCTGGGTGACAAGCTGCATGACTTACCGAAATATACTCTGGACTGCCAGAAGGGCAACAGCGTCTTAGAGGCTTTCAACGTAACACGCTTAGCCCATAGAAGTTTGTTTTGAAGGATGACACCCAAATACTTAGCTTATTTGGAGAACTCGATGGTGATACTTTCAAGTACTAGAGGAGGCAGACCAGTCAGCTTCCAACTTCCCGTAAAGAGAACAACCTCAATTTTGAGAGGATTGACTGAAACACCGTTTCTAGTGCCAGCATATGCTTATGCATAGACAGCAGAACTATTGAGCGCGTTGAGCGCAAATTCAACCAACATGCGCCATAAGAGTGGAGAAAGAACGCCTCCTGCAGACAACCCCTGTTTACCCCTTCACATATCGCAGTCAGTATCCGCAATCAGTGCTTTATTTACCACCATTGTTTTTATCCACAAGACTAGTGATTCGTCTACGCCGTATTGCCTGGCCGAATAACACATTCAATCAAATGTTGCGTTGTGGAAAGCACCCTCAACGTCGATAAAAATGCAACGTAGTTTTGCGCAAATGGAGCTCGACCAACCTTTCCATGCTAAAGGAAAGAATTTAGTCTTATAGATCTGAAAGTCTGAAGGTCTTGGAGAGCGTACAGTTCTCTTTTCCGATTTTAGGTATAAAGTCTACTCTTGTTGTTCGCCAGGGTTTCGGTATGTATACCAGTGCCACGCGAGCAGCGAATATTCTCATCAGAGTTACCAGTAGCTTGCCTATACTTTTTTGTAACATAGCTGGGTATATGACATCGGTGCCAGGCGACGTGAAGCCATCAAATAAATCAACAACATGTTTACTGGCTTCATCCGTAGCAACAACCAATCAGATATACCACCTACAGCATGTTGTGTTATTCAGTTATTCAGTTCACTAGTAGCATCATCCATAGGTGCTGGTTTTGAGTTGGTTCTGATTAGATTACCTGGGAAGTGCACCTCAAGCATGGGATAGAAAGCAGGATTGCTTTCTAGCTGGATATGCCAGTTCGCAACACTTTGTAACGGTACCGTTCATGTCCTGAACAACTTCGTCTAGCTTTTGTTTTGCCCTGAGCTTCGTGTGTAGTTGTTTTTCCTCTTCAATAAAGTCGATCCCTTGCATTCGATTTAGAATTCAATGTACCTATGGTACGACATGGAAACATCCGATAGTATTTTCCAGCTGATAGTCTCCCTAGCATATCGATAAGTTGATTACTTGCGGTTTTACCCTCGTAACAAAAGTTGGCGAAAAACCAACATTGCTGACAACCAGGCAGAGGACAGTATGAACTTCAGGAGATGATTGCATCCCACGTTCCATTTGCTACAGCCCCAAAAACTATCGTTAGCATTAATCATAAGAAAAACAAGCAGCCGCAACAACAAATTTGTGCAATTCTCCGGCCGTTTCTTAGCTTATGACTTCAGCAGAAGAGTCTTTGTTGGATAATTGCACAAGTTTAGATTCTAAGAGTGAGTTCGATGTATAGAGCGAAGTTCGCGGTCTTTCCGATCGATTATCATATAGTCATGTGTTTATTTCACACCCATGGTTTTAATATGGATATTGTGTGAGATTTTGTACTCAACACGGAAAGGTTCCTACATACGGATGCAGTAGGAGACGTGGAATGTTGAAAGTTGATCTGAGTAAATATGATACATAAGTACTGGGAAGGTGCAGATTTAATGATCTCGACAGAAGTTTTGTCTATGCCTTCAGCATAAGAGCCGTACTTCTTTTCCCGATTCTTTCTCTTCTTGTGAGAGTAGATTTTCCACTTTTTCAGTGTCGAGTCCAGGGTTCTGGATATGGAGAAGCATCAGCACATCCTCCGTTTCCCTAAGTTTCCCGGAAACCACCACTGGTATTGTTTTTTTCAATGGGTTTAACCGCTTCAAGCGTTTCCGTTCATTGGAACTGAACCTTTTGTTGGTTGCAGCACAAGTTTCATTTCAGATCCATCAACGGAGGGGGTGACAAAAAATTTCTTTCCCTTTGTTTTGTTCGGGACAGAACGTCTCTAGTTTTTTACGTGGAAACCTGCTTTGATGGTTAAAGCCCGGGGAACGCCTACGCTGACAAGGATTGAATTGCTCCAATCAACACCCCGATCTAAAATGGCGAATAATACCCTTTGGTCAAGGGCGAACCTCCATCAATATAGCCTATATTATTCCCTACATTTCTAGTTTTCCTACAACAGCCGAAAAAACCCCCCTACGATTTTAGCTGTAAGCCACAGCCATTATGACGCTCCCGCAATAGGGCCTACCTCTTCAAATCAGACCGGAACGGTGGGCTCCTGATTTACATGATACAGAATTAAGCCACTCTCGGGCTAGCAGTAAGACCCCTACAGATTTTATATATCGATTGGTCGCTGAAAAGCTTTCGAATGTGTCGTTATTTGTCATAAGTATGCTATGTACTCGTACCATACATCAGTTGCAACTTTTTCGTAATTTTTATTTATTTTTCTCAGGGTTAAAACAATATCTCAATGAAAATTACCCAATTGTTCCCAGGACAGAACTATTTTCCCTTTATCTTCTATTCTCGGCGTCTTCTTTTCTTTGACTTTTCTACTGTATATAATTTTTTTCTTGATTCCTTTTTTTTCGAAATAAAGAATTTTATCATTTTTCAAAGAAATTTCTGCTAAACTTCGTGATCAACCAAGAAATGGCCGCCGTGATTCAGCTTATGTCCACTCAGACCATTTCCTTCCTACACACACATTCGTGCATTACATCCAATCGGTTCTTAGCGGACCCAATATTTGATATATGTGTACAGCACTCCGCCACTTGTGGAGTGTGTATCCATGTCTTGGAACACCGCTAGACTGCTCTTTCATACACCCAAGTGTACCACTTTCACTTCCCAGTTCCTTGAGGAAATTTCCTTTGCCTGAGTGAACATTTCCCCTGAATTGTCTTGGGTTCAAATTACCCCTACTTTCCCCGAAATTGATCCCTGAAAAAAGTCGAAGTGACAAAGAATATTTATTTCCTATTCATTTGAGACTAAGAAAGGGGAACCAAGTCAGGATTTAGGGGTCTCAAGTTAAAACTCTTGAAAAGTGTATTTAGCCTTCGTGACGAAGGAAACTTTTTTCAAATTTAGTTGAATTATACAAGGTGGATCCGGTGGACTTCCATTCAGATTTTGGGGGGAAAGAGGAATATCAGATAGCGTCCCACTCTTTACACTGATTGTGTATTTTTTTTTTGCTATTTTACAATCTGTGTTTTGGTTATTTTTTTTTTTCTTTTATTGATTTCTACTTTTGTTTTCGTTTTCGCCTGTGCTTTTATGAGTGTTTGCTGTCGTGTGTGTTGCAAAGAGTTACAGACAGTCCGCTTGGCTCTAGGCAACTGGTGTGGGTTGTAGGTGTTCGATGAATCTACGATTCTTGTGACGCCGTAATGTAAGTGTGGTTTTCAATTCCTCACTGTGACTCAAACCAGTTAGACGTGTTTTTCTTGTTCTCCCTATTCACCTGTTCAATTTTCAGTTACAAATTTCGTTAAATTGCATTTTCCGGTTAATAACCCCCAGTGCTCGAATTCATTATTTTTTTTTGTCTACTGGCAGATTTCAGTGCAAATAAAAGCCCCTATCTAAAATAAAAAAAAATAAAAAAATAAAAAAAAACAATAACTCGACCTATATCTATACCCTCACTGACCTACACAACCAATTTGAATATGTCTTGCGGAATTGCTAATTGTTTAATCGATGACAGCAATGCTGACTGGGTAGCTTGCAAGGGCATTTGTGAGAACGCCTTTCATGCCGTTTGTGTCGAGTTAAACAAAAGAAACACGGTGTTTATTAAAGAATTTTCCGATAACCAGCCGATGTAATAAAATCAAAAGTAAAGCACATGGACAAACAAATTGCTGGTCTTATCGAGTTAGACTCCGGGAGATCCAGGAATGAAGAAACTCCCTTACGTCACCAGGATAAAGCGTTGATCGACATTAAAGCTATGTGTTCTGCGCAGATTATTTCCAACCAAAAAACCTGCGAGATAATAAACTCCCTGCGTGATGACATACGAGGGGCGTTCAACATATTCTCGATATCGGGGTGAAGCTGTGGTTGTATATATAAATTGACTTATTTATAATACTATTATTTTAGTGCATTCATGTAAAATTTCATATAAATGTGATTATTAATTCGCGTTTTATCTCTAGTTAAACAGAATCATAATGGCAACTGAGACGATGATGGTGAAAATTGAGCATCGCGCTGTAATTAAATTTCTCACTAAGCAAGGAAAAAGTCAAAAAACTATTAATGAAGAGATGGTGGCTGTTTACCAGGGTTCCACACCTTCATTATCAACTGTCCAAAAGTGGTCAAGTGAGTTCAAGAGAGGCAGAGAGAGCATTGAAGACGACCCCCGCTCCGGCGCCTCGGCTACTGCTTGTACGGGAGAAAGCATCAAAGAAGTCGAAAAACTTGTTCTTGAGGATGCCCGAATAAAGGTGAAAATGATGGCAGAGATCACCAAGCTTTCAATTGGTACCATTCACACCATTCTTCATGACCATCTTAACCTTTCAAAGGTCAGTGCAAAGTGGGTGCCACGAATGCTCACAGCGCCTCAGAAAAAAGTGAGAATCGCATACTGTAGAGAGCTTTTGGAGATGTGTAGTGAGAACGCGGACGGTGTTATGGATCGAATTGTTACTGGGGACGAAACATGGGTCCACCACTATGACCCTGAAAGAAAACAATGGACTCAGTGGCATAAAAAAGGAACAGACCCCCCGAAGAAGTTCAAAGTCACTCCGTCTGCCGGGAAGCTCATGGCCACTGTTTTTTGGGACTCAAAGGGAATCTTGCTCATTGAGTACAAAAAAAAAGGTGAAACCATCAACGCCACATCCTACGCTTCCACTTTGCATAATTTGCGGGAGGAAATTAAAAAGAAAAGACGGGGTAAACTCGCAGCGGGTGTGTTGCTTCTTCATGACAACGCTCCTGTTCACACGGCGCGAGTTTCCAAGGCTGCTAAGCGAGATTGTGGTTTCGAAGAAATCCAACACCCACCCTATAGTCCAGACCTTGCCCCTAGTGATTATTTCCTGTTTCCGGATTTGAAAAAATGTCTTCGTGGAAAAATATTTTCGGATGATGAAGAACTCAAGTCGGCAATAAATGGAGAAAGAGGAAATTTACTTTTTTGAGGGTTTAAAAAAGCTTATCTCAAGACGTAACAAATGCATTGATGTTAGGGGAGATTATATTGAAAAATAAAAACAATTTAAATTGAATTCGCATTTTCCTTCATATCGATACCGAGGATATATTGAACGCCCCTCGTAGACATTCATTTTCAGTCCTCGTCACACAAACAACTCTCTCCCAAACACTGTGATCTCATGCTCGAAGTTACCTTCGATAAAGTGAACGATGTCGGCAACGAACTTACTGCGACTCGATCCCTCGTATGCGATATTGAACATCACATCGCAACATTAAAAAACAAAATCGTTGATACACAAAACTTCCCGCAGCCTTACCAGAATGTTCCCTATAATACATCGCTCATAGCTGAATTAATGGAACCTGAAGTGGACTCACGCTCGCCCCCACATATAAGTCATCTGCGGACGGTTCAACCCACTGATTCCTGCGAAGTTTCTTACAACTTAACAGCAGAAAATATTTCTATGTCAGCTCCTCCAATCGCTACCCCACGGAAGCTTATCAATCATTTTAATTCAACTTGGACACCTTCCGAATGGCAACGTAGACTTGATAAGCTTGCTTCGAAAAATCAATTGGTCACCACGCTTCTTATCAAAGGCGCCCCCCCAAACGCTGATGTTGATTGGATCTCAAATTTCTTCGAAAAGAAATATGGCATTACCATTAGCCACTGCAATTTGCTTCCTACATCTCACCACAGAAGCAAGCGCAGCTTCAAGCTCAATCTTCCAAATAAATACGAATGGTTATTCCATAATCCTGCCAGCAACAATTTTAATTTCCTCTTCCCACAACAAACCCAGCTCCAATTGGAGTTTTAAAACAACAATTTTTCCTAATTTTAAGCTTCCCAACCAAACTCCAACTCCCCCTATTCCAACCCAAATCAAGCCCCAACGTCAACGTGTCTCTTTCGACTTAACCCCTACAACTCAAACACCTCCAACGCAGTCGCCTTGACCAAGATAAATTTTGTCGACCCTAAAAAGTCATGCAAAAACCTCCCTCTCACCTTCTAAAACCCACGCTGGACTCCGTTCTAAAACCCACGCTGTTTTCCGCTAATCTCATGCTCTCCCATTTGGTATCTATGCTCTGACCGAAACTAATCTTATCCCCAACATAAAAAACCAGGAGTTATTCCCTCTTTCTTTTAATGTTTTTCGGGATGATGATCGCGCATCCCCCTTGTCGAGGTGTCCTACTGCCTATTCACAACAGCTTGGACTCCTCTCTCGTTGCAACTGCATCCTCTCCTAAGCTCGACTTTGTGTCGGTTAAAATAACACTTACTCGTAGATGCTTGTATGTTATGTGTTGTTACATTCTTCCGGCGCAACCTATCGAATCCTACCAACTTGCTATTGCAGCAATTGACAATTTGATCGACTTATCAGACTCGCTTGATGATATCATTATCTTCGGCGATTTTAATCTGCCTCAGCTGAAGTGGATTCCATTTGAAGACCTATCTTTTTTCATCGCTTCCAATCCCATTTCTACTAAGGAATGCCTATTCTTAGATCGGCTAACAGACTCTAGTCTATGCCAAGTCAGTGGCGTTTCCAACTATATGGAAAGGCAATTAGACCTTATCTTCACAACTGATCCCATCAACTCCTCAGTATCGTGTTGTCCCTATCTCTTTCAACTATTGATAACTTTCATCCTCCACTTCTTCTCCCATTTTTCCACAACCCTCCCCTTCAGTCGCCCTCCCCCGGCAGTTCTATTTTCTTACAATTTTCACAAAGCTAATTTCCGTAAAATTAATACCTATCTAAGAAGTGCTTCTTTTGAGTTTACCAATCTATCTATGGTTGATGCCCTCTCCATTTTTTACAGAGAAATATTCAAATCCATCTCCCTTTATGTGCCTTACTCCCGCCATAAAACTTCTTCTATATCCCCTCCTTGGTATAATCCTAAACTTCGCTCTCTACGAAACAAAAGAAACAGGTTATGGGCGGTATTCCTTCGCAGCCACTCTGCTTCCGACTATTCAAATTATCTAGGTACATATCTTCATTTCATTGAACTCTATAACTCTCTCTATCAGCGCTACCTGAATAGTGCGCAAACCAATCTCATAAATGACCCCAAGTCCTTTTTTCAATTTGTCAATTGCAAACGTAAGACTGATGGTTATCCTTCCTCCCTCGCTTTCGAAACCAAAATTTCATGTGATCCTCCTACCATCGCCAACTTTTTTGCCTACATTTTTCATGCAATCATTTGCCAACAACTCCTTCGTACCAGATCCCTCTTACTTCAATGATCTACCAAATTTCTCTATTGGTCCCTTTCTCACTCAAAATTTCGATCCTGCAGTTATTGAAGAAAAGTTAAAAAATCTTAAGGATGAATTTGTACCTGGCCCAGACGGACTCCCCGCCAAGTTTCTTAAGAAATGCTCTTCCAACCTGTCTCTACCCCTTTCCTACCTTTTTCGTCTATCGCTTACACAGGGTGAATTTCCCCAGATTTGGAAGACCTCTTTTATAATTACCAATTATCGTCCCATTGCTAAACTCTCTCATATACCCAAACTCTTTGAAAGCATTTTATACGAAGCGTTAAGTTTCAAATGCATGCCTTTTATTTCACCCCGACAACATGGTTTTCTAAACGGCAGATCAACTACCACAAATCTAGTTGAATTCGTGTCTTTTGCACTCTCAGCCTTAGAAAATGGCAAAGAAATCGATGTTATCGCAACTGATTTCACTAAAGCATTTGATAAGATATCTCATAAATTGATCCTTTTCAAATTGTCTGCTCTCGACTTTGAGCCTCTCTTTTTAAAATGGATTTCTTCTTACCTGGTAAACCGATATTATAGTGTTCGGTCTTGATCCGCCCTTTCTGTTCCATTCCTGGCGTCTTCTGGAGTTCCACAAGGCAGTCATCTTGACCCTCTTCTCTTCATTCTTACTATTAATGATGTTGAGAGTGTCATTAAGCACTCCTCCCTCTCCCTTTACGCTGATATTATAGTGTTCGGTCTTGATCCGCCCTTTCTGTTCCATTCCTGGCCTCATCTGGAGTTCCACAAGGCAGTCATCTTGGCCCTCTTCTCTTCATTCTTACTACCAACGATGTTGAGAGTGTCATTAAACACTCCTCCCTCTCCCTTTACGCTGACGACACAAATTTTTTTAAATCTATTTCCTCTCCCCAGGACTCTGCCCTTCTTCAAGAAGACCTTGATCGGTTTTCAATCTGGTGCCTCAAAAACTGCCTAGGACTTAATATAGCCAAATGTCAATTTATAACCTTCTCACGTAAATGCAACGCGTCTCCTCCTCGCCTTTATTTTCTCCATGGTCAACCAATTCCCCTGGTTCAGTCTTTTCAAGACCTTGGCATATTATTCGACAGTGAGCTTAATTTCCGTTCGCATATCGATAAGATGATCCTCAAAGCCAACTCATCACCAACCCCCGCAATCTACGTTGTCCTCGTCTCTTCTATCTACCGATCCACCGCACCTCTTATGGCTCCAACGAACCTATCTCCCGAATGCTCCGAAAGGTCAACTCAAACCTCTCCCTTTTTCATTTCCACCTGAGCACTCCTCGTCTTAAACAAGATCTCCTCCATCACTTTCTTGGTCACTAGCTCTTAAGTCTTTCTGTTAGTTTTTAAGTTAGATTAAGCTTGTATTAAGCCAATAAATGGGGGCCTCAGCCCCCACCAAAATCAAAAATTTCAATAAAGCAGACTTTTGGTAACCTGGGAAGAATAATAAAAAAGTTTTATCTCGATCACAGAAGTCCGGGATTGGAAGAATCCACAGGTGCCTTCCGCAAATAGGTTACTACGAGGCAACATACAGACAAAGAGGGTCAAAAAACGTACAGTGATTAGGAGCTAGAGAGATGAAGCGGAGTGAGTGCCTTGGCTCTATTCAAGGCCGTAGACTACCAGGGGAAACAGAACAACACACGGGATAAGGGTCGACTATTTCGAACTGGATCCTTGTTAAAAAAAATATTAAATGCTTTCCTCGCGCTTTTGTAGCAAGCCGCCCGCCTGCTCTGTTGGTGTTTTTGACCATCCGCCCTTGCTGTTTGTGTTGTCCTTCCAAGATGCTGAGGAGGGAGTACACAGATGGCTGATGCACCCACGGTTGCCCGTCACTATCTCAGGATGTTGAGAGAACAACTATTTAGATGAAAAAGGTTCGAAGGTATGAGGGCAAAAGTTTTCACGGAAAGAGTCGTGGTAAATTTTACCGCAAAAAACCCCAACCTACCTCGAAATGCTCATCTTTGCAAGCAACTAAAGTCATTTCCCTAGGCACTTTATGCTCTGGTATTTGGGATACATCAGTGGCGAATTCGGCAACAAGAATTATTGAGATGGACCGGACAATAAAAAAAAAACTTATCGCGAAAACGGGACAGGGGTTCTTAACAACTTTCTTAACAAAGAAAACAGTATACTGAAAAAGTCTGATAAAATCAATGGGAAAGTTAAAATCCGACTAAACTAACGCATTACTTTCAACTGTGATACTATTTATTAAACGCTTTAGGACGTTAGAATCTCTTGCTAATATCGTTCGTTATACGGTTTAAGGTCCTTACATGCCCCGTACCGCATTCTTTCTCATCGTTATCTTCGAGCACGTAAATCCACGGAGACACTCGTTTTCGAATTCTCTATGGACCGACAAATTTAGGGGCTAGCTCAGCGACGTAATATTTCACGGCATCTGATAATACGAAATCTCTTCGCAATACAAGTTCGTTTGGGAGTTACTGAGTATTTTTCTCGGTTAATGCGCTCAGCCGGATTGGCTTTTGGATGGTTATGCGCAGTTTATTGAAGACAAGAACCATTAGATTGTCAACGCGCAGTTAGCATTTTGCTGCGAAACTGTACGCCATTGCCACATATCATCACCGATGGTACTCCGAACAAGAGTAAAACATTGTCCTCAAGTCCTCGATACACAGCTTTGCTATACCAAACCGCTGTGGGAACAGAAGAGGGAATTTTATGAAGTAATCGCCCCTAGACGACCTTGGAAGCGGACCAACCAAATCTACACAAATCATTTCCCATGATGACATAATCCCTACCCTCTCCTACATTAAACCAGCTGGTTTCTCATTAAGGGGTTGGGCCACTCTAGGATTTTCAAAAAAATGTGCTAATATTTTTTTTCCTTTGTGAGTATTATTGGTTCGCTCTTATAATGAGCGACAAAGTGTATTGTGGTCAAAAAGGTGCAAAAGAGACACGTACGTACAGCAAGAGACCGAAAATATCTGGAAGAAGACCGCTGAATAACACGAGTTAGAGGCACCAAGTGAAATGAATCGGAAGACATGTACGATATTGAAATGAATTCAGGTTTTGGTTATCATATGATAAACCTTATTGGAGTTTTTCCAGCTATTTCAAACGTTGTCGTTGTAAAGTGTTTAAAGCGCAACTGAAATTTACAGAAACTGGTAATCGCGGTTTGGGATTCAAAATAGTAGTGTTCTTTGAAAAATGTGCACAGACTGAGATACCTTGTAGTCCATTAGTCAACATAGAGTGTACAAATTACGTTCAAAAACGCCTACGTAATTTGAAAAAGAATACACAAGCCAGCTCTTCCTATTTAAGTGTATGCAACTATCAAGCCAGTCTACGAAGAATTGACCAGACACGATCTTCTTACTCGATGCAACGGCGGTTTTACTCAAAAGTGTAATGAAAGTTTTAATTCGACTGTGCGGGCGTTGGCCCCAAAGTCCATTTGTAGTGGTAAAACTATGAATATTACAGTTTGCGTGTATAATGACTGATCTGTTTCAATTTTGCACATAATGGAAGCGATGGATTTAGAAATCGGCCCGAACAGCTACGAAATGCGCTGGGAGCTTGGAAAGAGCACAGAAAGCTTGCAGAAAGATGGCTGTCTGAATTTACAAAGGAGTGGAGGATCGCTTTAAAAGCCAATAGAGAATAAATGGAAGAGCAGAAAACTAATCTAGAAGGCCAATTATTTGGTGCAGGCATCGCGGATTAAAGGTATTGCAAAATTGTCATGCACTATAACTTAAAAATGTTAAACGCATTTTTCTCAAAATTGCATTTTTCAAGTTGGCCGCACCCATAACTTTAACAATTTTCAACCAATTAACTTCAAGTTTGAACTAGATCTTTAAAAATATATTGTCGAAATAAGTACGTAGGATATTTTTTTTAGATGGCATAGTTCATTTGTTATTAACAATTTTCTAGCGATTTTTCTACGAATCTTGCAAGTTTGAATTAGTAAGTGCGCCATTTGGCGAAAGATGAATATATCAAAAACATCCTACTTACTTCTCAGTTTATATGCATTTTTATTATACTGAGTCCATTAATACTTACAAGCTGTACAAAAAAACGCTTAAAAATTATCTGGATTGACTTCAAATTATCCTATTCTAACTTACTAGCCCCACTCTAAGTTAAACCTAATACTCGTACTTAAATAATGCCTTTCAACGTATCTCACATTACATGTTCATAACTATTTCTATTAATTATAATTAAAACTAAGAAAACATTTTTTAACAAAAAACTTAGTAACATGACTTTTTTTTATATGTTAACTTAAAACTGCTTAAGAATAAATCTTAATCTATTTAACCTACTTACATCTAATACATAATATACACGATATATATATGCATAATATACATATATGTATACATATATATATATTTTTAGTTTTTTTTTTTTTTTTTTTTTTTATATTTATTAATTTTTTGGTTTTATTATTAGTATTTTTTTTTTTCTTAAATCTAATTTAATCCTACCTTAAATTATATAAGCCGGCAACGCCTAAAAAATTAGTCTGACCCACTTTGTTACCTATTACAGGCGGAATTCAACGATGAAGTTTCTTCTCCTTCAACAAGCCACTAAAATTGTTGATGCTGCCGAGCAACATCTCTCATGTCGCGATTCCCTACCGCCTACTGAAACGGAGACGCTCGACACTGCCATGTGCGACGTCTCTGTTGTAGTTGAGTCGCCTGTCCGCAGCTGTCCGAGCAACGTGGAAGATTAGCGGCACCGCTAATCTGTCCTGGATCAGACCTGTCATATCGAAGTAGAGGAACGCTTCTGGAGGAACAAAACCGTCAACGCGTACTCTCTCTTGATACTTATACTTGGGGTAGTAAGCACCGGATGTCAGGTTGTTCGACGAGGTCATTGCCTTCGAGTCAACTTAATATCAAAATTGTCTTCTCTTATAAGGTTCGCCTTATTGTACAAAACCTCATTAGGATAGAATTTTATGTACTCGGACTCTGGTATTCTTTGTAAGCGAAGACAAGCCCTAAGGCAAGCCCTCCCAAACACCCGAAGCTTTTCCAATAAACTTGCTCTTAAGTTGACCCACATGGGGCATCCAAATAAAAGCATAGGCCGGATGTTTGAAAGAATCTATTTTGTTTCGAAGATAATCGTCAGGCACATAAACTTGTCGAAAACGTCGATTGTGTAAAGGCACATAAACCAGTACAACTGAGTAAAATAAAAACACCGTCTCTTGTGCTTAAGGACTGAAACGAATAAAATTTGCAAACTTCAAAGGAAAAAAAAAATATTTTCATGTAAATTTTTTTTATTTGCTTTAAAACTCTGCTTTTATTAAATTCATTTACAATTACAAAAAATAAAAAAAATTATTTGGGTTCCCATCTTTCCTCAACTTCTTTCGAATGTCCTTCATAAGGGTGGTGGCAGTTACATCCGTGATCTTTTTGGACGCTCTTTTCCATTTAGCACTAAAATCTTTTACGTTCTTTGCACACTGCCACTTTTCCTCAATTTAGCTATGACTGAAGCCCAATACCTTTCAATGGGACGGCACTGTGGAACATTGGGTGGATTCATGTCTTTTGGGACAAAGTCGACATTTTTAGCAATAAGAAGGAGCATAGTGAGCTGAAGCTATATCTGGCCAAAATAATGTTGAACCCTCGTGTTTGTTTAAGAAAAGAATCAACCGGTTTTGTAGGCACTCGTTAATGTACACTTCTCCGTTAATTGTTCCCGTTGTATTAAACGATGAGCTTCTGTGTCCACATTGGCAAATGGCCTGCCAAACGAGATATTTTGACCCGAATTTTTCCATCCCAATCGATGTTGTTGATTACGGAAGAATCTCAGCTTCAAACGAGTTGTAAAACTGCGCACCTGGAAGTGTAGTAAAGTCGGCTTTGATATAAGTTTCGTCATCCAAGACCAAGTACGCTTTCTTGTTGCCGATCAACTCATATAGCTTTCGGGCTCGTGTTTTTGTGACTTTTTTTTTGCTTTTCAGTAACTTTTGGTATTTTTAATTTTTTTCGTGTTTTTAGACCGTTACGTTTTTTAGATCTTTGTACCATTGTTTGGTTGGTATTAAATTTCCGAGCAACATCTCTGGATGACATAGTCCGGTTTTTTACGATGGTACTCACTATTTTTCTGTCCAAATTTGTATCATGTGCTCCACTTTTCTGTTTTCGCTTAACTGTCAACGTCTCCAAATATCGTTTAATAACAGAATCCACTGTACTGCGTGCTATGTTTAAATGTTTTGCGATGAAATGGTTTGGACGCGAAGTATTTTCGAGCCATTTGTCGATGATCTTTTTACAGCGTTCCTCTTCACTCATATTTTATAAATACTCATATTTTAAACCGCATCGAACTAAAATCGATAACAAACTGAAACTAGAGAATATACAGGCTAATTTGGGTACAAAATGGGATTGCAATTTTTACGCATTGGAAGTATAGCCCGTATTAAAATTTACAGATTTTATTCGTTTCAGTCCTTAACTCTTAACAACTGAGGTTAATTCCAAATATATTCTAACTTATATACTATTCTACAAATGAATGGAACCGGGAATTGGTGTAGGAATTAATTTGGAATCCTCAAGTTGCTAGCGTATATTTGACAACTGATACTGACACCTTGC
Organism: Volucella zonaria; assembly: GCA_963966105.1. Taxonomy (NCBI): domain Eukaryota; kingdom Metazoa; phylum Arthropoda; class Insecta; order Diptera; family Syrphidae; genus Volucella; species Volucella zonaria. The sequence continues at coordinate 125,378,226 of OZ014530.1, read as the reverse complement.
GAAAAATCAATTGCTGCTGTGCATATGACTTACATTCGCGTGTGTTACATTCAATAGCAAAAATAAGATAGATATGGGATACTACTGGAATGTGTATTAATTTGAGTCGTGTGGTTGGATTTTGCAGTCTGGTGGGAAAGAAAGGAAATGCATTATGCTGAAATTTAGATTGGGGTGTGCAAGTAAGTTCGGACATACTAACATTGGATTTTTAAGTTATATAAATCTTAACATGAATTAATATTAATCATAAAATCTGCATCTGTCAGTTGGTCTTCTTAAGCCAAGTCCTTAGGCATGCTGATTTGATGATTATGTGTTGAAGGGTTTTTATTAGTTATCGCGATGTCACCTGGTTTCCTAATAAATGCTCGCCCTCCCCTCCATGCAAGGTAAAATAAAATGATAACAGCTATGAGGAAACTTAAACTACTCATGTTGTATTGATGAACATCGTGTTGGTTTAATGGGTTGGGTAGTTCCCCTTCCATGCGTAATATGTAGTTTGTCCTTGATATTGTCTATCTCGTCCGTATGCATTTGGTAATGAGGTGCTAGATGCATTGTGGACAAAGTCAGGTTAGGAACCAATGCGTTTGTTATATTAATTGGTGGACTGTATGATATTCTTCTTCCTGATGATAATAAATTGTGTGCCTCCATAGTGAATAGATGTTGTTTGATGATACAACCGGATTTCATTTTTAGTAGTCCCGCTCGGCGAAGACTGATTTGTGTTACATTCGTTCCACATACCACGTTGACTGTTGTTTGTTTTTTCAATGAATATATCCATTGAGTTGAGGCTCGCAATTGAATCCAATGAGGACCTCCTTCAACCTTTGATATACGACAAGTGGGTGATTATTTGGCTTGATTCATGAAGTAAATTTCGCATGCGCTAATTAGGGATCCGTTTCTGTACATGGGACATTGTTGTTTGCATATTGTTTTTTCTTCCTTGATTGAAGTGCAAGCGTGAGGTTTTAGTTAAGGGATAATATTGATCCCGAAATAAGTTAACTATCAGGTATGGAAAGGATGGTTGGATTGCGATGAATGTATTATTTACCTTAACTGGCACGGGTATGATGTGGAACAGTTCTAAGCTCTCTGAAGCCAATAGTGGTAAAGTAATTCTGAAGATTATATAATTGGATCTTGATCTTCCCTGAACGTGCATGAGACTATAGAAATCTAAAATGTTATTTGCTGTAGACGGAAGTTTCAATGATGGCGGAAGATTAATTGTATTTTGTTGATTTCCTCGATGAGCTGAGATGGCCGTAATAACTCTGTGCTGATTTCCCCGTGCTCTATGCCCATCATGACGTCTAAAATTGCGGTTTGAATACTATTGCGATTTGTGATAAGCAATATTGATTTAATTGCTATTGACATAAATGATTGTGTAAGTTGGGTTTGATAAAGTTCTTGATGTGCGTTGTTTGCGTCCAAGGTAATTCGATTAATGTGGTTTTCTAACTGGTGAAATTGTTGGTTTATACCTTGCTGGTCCATTTGCATGATGTTAAGCGTTGCGTCTATTAGTATTGTCTGATTTTTCAATAAATCGGATAGATGTAGTTAATTTTTTTCCACCCTTCGTATCGTTTCTTGCATGCAATCGGTATATTCTGAATCGAGGATGCCAAATAATACATTAGCTACATTGCCGATAACGTTGACTGCTCCTCGCCTCATCCTATTCTTCTTTTCGTTTTTTAAAAACTCATTGTTTTGAGTTAATTCTTTAATGAGATGTTGAAATTGTGTTAAGACCTGCTGACAGTCGTAAGTGGTGTGGTGCGGTAACTTGCACACATCACTTAATCTCTCATAGTAAATTCAGAAGTTTTATCTCCTTCCAGTATATATTCGTGTTATAATAAACTACTAAGTTCCACTCACTGCTTATTATTCCTGATGGTCCCAGATTTTCAAATAATATCCCTGGTTCATTGTCGAATGTTGTAGTTTCAATAGGCGTCGCTTGTATTTTAGTTATCATTAAACAGGTAATGAACAATGTTACAAGAGTAGACCCCAAAGATACCTTCATTTTTTTGTTAGGCTGTGCGTTATTCGAGAGATTATTTTCGATAGTTGCTTCTGATTTCTTATTGGGTTGAAATGCTGAGCTTGTCGATCCGTTTTTTGAACTTGGATTTTCAGTTAATATATCTTCAATCGGAAGTGGTGGCAATTTGTGTATGGGGCGTCGTAGAACCCCACTCCAGGTTTTTACGTCAACAATTTGGACTAGTTCATCGATACATCTTTATGATTCGACCCAACTTTCATCGAGAGGGAGGAACGTTTTCTTCCTTTATGATAAACATAGTTCCCAAAATTATGTTGTCTACTCGCTGTTTCCATTTCGATCGATATTGCAACTGGTTTAGGTATTTCAGGTGCCATCGCCTCCAAAATTCATTATTTAAGTGTGTTACAAGTTTCCATCTCGTGGTACTGTTGACATTAAGGGGTTGTGCATGCGAATCAATCGAGGAATTAAGTGGTTCACCTATCGAAAAGTGGTCCGGAGTTAACGCCATTAAGTCATTAGGGCGGGTGACATTGGTGTAGTGGGTCTTGAATTTAATATAGCTTCAACTTCAGAACGACTATTTCCATTTCTTCACACGTCAAAGATGCGGATTCAAGTGTTGAACGGAGTAAGTGTTTGGCTGATTTGACTGCGGATTCCCATAAACCGCTGAAATGTGGTGCTCGTGGAGGGATAAGATGAAAGTCTGCTCTTGTAATTTTATTGATAGTGTACTGAGATTCTAAAACTTCTTTTACTTCATGAAGCTGATTTCTTGCGCCGACGAAGTTTGTTCCGTTATCACAATAAAGATTTCTGCAGTTCCCACGCCTTGCAGTGAATCGCTTCAACGCTCCTATAAAGCCCTCGGTGGAAAGATCAGTAACCAGCTCTAAATGTATAGCCTTAGTTGAGAAACAGCAAAATACTGCTATATACGTTTTTTGAGGCCGTTTTCCACGTATCTTGAAATGAGTCCAAATTGGGCCGCAAAAATGCACTCCGGAATTCACAAAAGGTCTTGCAGGTTGAACTCGTGTTGACGGCAAATCTCCCATCAGCTGTGTTATGTGCTACTGCCTATAGTATGCCTTATTGCAAAACAAGTTCCTGCTGTTCTTACGGATCATGGACGGTATTAGCATGCTGGCTTATTGCGCGGCTGAAGCTCGTCGGACGGGGTGTGGTTCTTGCCCATTTTCCATTGCACATACACATAAAAAAAATTATACTCATGCCAGATTTTCACATCAAGAGAAATAAATATTAGGGGTAACCTACGAGGGGCGTTCAACACATTCTCGGTATCGGGGTGAAGCCGTGGTTGTATATATAAATTGACTTATTTATCAAGTAATACTATTATTTTAGTGCATTCATGTAAAATTTCATATAAATATGATTATTAATTCGCGTTTTATCTCTAGTTAAACAGAATCATAATGGCAACTGAGACCATGATGGTGAAATTTGAGCATCGCGCTGTAATTAAATTTCTCACTAAGCAAGGAAAAAGTCAAAAAACTGTTCATGAAGAGATGGTGGCTGTTTACCAGGGTTCCGCACCTTCATTATCAACTGAGCAAAAGTGGTCAAGTGAGTTCAAGAGAGGCAGAGAGAGCATTGAAGACGACCCCCGCTCCGGCGCCCCGGCTACTGCTTGTAGGGGAGAAAGCATCAAAGAAGTCGAAAAACTTGTTCTTGAGGATGCCCGAATAAAGGTGAAAATGATGGCAGAGATCACCAAGCTTTCAATTGGTACCATTCGCACCATTCTTCATGACCATCTTAACCTTTCAAAGGTCAGTGCAAGGTGGGTGTCACGAATGCTCACAGCGCCTCAGAAAAAAGTGAGAATCGCATGCTGTAGAGAGCTTTTGGAGATGTGTAGTGAGAACGCGGACGGTGTTATGGATCGAATTGTTACTGGGGACGAAACATGGGCCCACCACTATGACCCTGAAAGAAAACAATGGACTCAGTGGCATAAAAAAGGAACAGACCCCCCGAAGAAGTTCAAAGTCACTCCGTCTGCCGGGAAGCTCATGGCCACAGTTTTTTAGGACTCAAAGGGAATCTTGCTCACTGAGTACAAAAAAAAAGGTGAAACCATCAACGCCACATTCTACGCTTCCACTTTGCATAATTTGCGGGAGGAAATTAAAAAGAAAAGACGGGGTAAACTCGCAGCGGGTGTGTTGCTTCTTCATGACAACGCTCCTGTTCACACGGCGCGAGTTTCCAAGGCTGCTGCGCGAGATTGTGGTTTCGAAGAAATCCAACACCCACCCTATAGTCCAGACCTTGCCCCTAGTGATTATTTCCTGTTTCCGGATTTGAAAAAATGTCTTCGTGGAAAAATATTTTCGGATGATGAAGAACTCAAGTCGGCAATAAATGGGTATTTTGCAGAGAAAAAGGAAATTAATTTTTTTGAGGGTTTAAAAAAGCTTATCTCAAGATGTAACAAATGCATTGATGTTAAGGGAGATTATATTGAAAAATAAAAATAATTTAAATTGAATTCGCATTTTCCTTCATATCGATACCGAGAATATATTGAACGCCCCTCGTAGGAAGATCTACGTCAACTGACAAAAAAAAAATGACTGACTCTAAAAATGATTAACTCTAAAAATGACTGACTCTAAAAATGACTGACTCTAAAAATGACTGACTCTACTTACAACCTGAATCCTCGCTGACAGGTGTTGTGTCAGGTGTTAGCAAAACCTTCCCGATTGGGATAATACCAGAATATCCCAGCCCCCACAGTCAACGGCTAATAAAAAGTTTTTCTTGACTGTACCCGTACTCTCAGTTCACCATCAATAATCGCTACTTACCCTTACATTACTCCCTTATTCTTTTAGTACTTCATAGTAGAAAACAGTGTCTATCAGAATTCAGATTTATTATTGACAAACTATTTTAGCATATAACTTACAGGAAATTTATTCATACTAATATTTATTGTATACAACTAACGAGACTATTTGGCGATTCTACATTAATCGCAATATTGATATGGCCAAAGACCTTAAACATACACCGACAATTGTGTTATCATGAACGAGTTTTAATTCCAATAGATTTAAAATATTCCAGTACAATTACCCTAATTGCAACTAGGCCTTGATTTCCCCTATTACCCCTACCTAGATCGAGCTCGAACTGGTACCTGGGCTAGAGTTCCACGTTATGGTTTTATTTTTTTTTTCTTTAGTAGGTTTTACAAATTTTCCGACTATGCAAAATGATCTAAGGGTAAGTATTGAAATCCAGTTGTATGTTCAATGTATAAGACATATGTAGTTTGATGCTTATAATTCGGTATAGTTCAATGCTTATTTAACGGAACTTGAAATAAACCAAAGGAAATCTTCAAGCATTTATGCGTAGCATCTGTGTCCAAGTTATAAGCGAGCTGTGCTCAAATTATTCAACAAAAAAAATAAAATTTGTTACTTTGAGGGTTAAAAGTTTGCATAGTTAGTACTTAAGTTAAGTACTTAAGCATACCTTCTACTTCACCACTTAATCACGAATCAGGTAAATATCAATTTACGGGAAGTATTTACACTTCCAACCACGACAGTCACGAAAAACCTGGACGTAAGACATGTCACACTTAACCCTTGGTTGATTTCACGTTCTCAGAAATAAATTTGTGGATATGGGGTGATCCCTCTTATAAGGTAAGTATTACTATAGAATTACTTATATTCAATGGTAGGTATTTTCAAGATGTTTGGGTTCCGATCAAAATTGGCAAGTATTTACACCTACTAAAATATTCGTTCCGAATTTTACTTTTCCTTTCCTATTTTGTTTATTAGGTTTTAGGGTTTCGTTTGACAATGTTAATTATTATTTAAAAATTTTAGTACGCGTTTAAGCAAAGGTAAACAATTTTATTAAAGTAAGTAAGTAAGTATTTCAAAAGTTTAAGTTTTTAATTATATTCGAAGGTAAGTATTTTCAAAATTTAGGTTTAATTATATGCACAGGTAAGTATTTGGAATTACACAAATTTTCATTTCAGAATCTAGATTCTCTTTGTCTCCCTTTTAGGTCAGGGTACACACACTAAAGTATCCCGAATTATAAATTTGCCAGGTAAAGATTCCTGGAAAAACTTTATACCAAAAATTTAACTAACAAATGCGGAACTATGGTCTACTTTAAGTTGGAGGTAAGTTTAAACAAATTTCCTTATATTTTCCTTTAGCACTTCCCAGGTATGAAGTAATCAAAAATGGGGACAAGGCGCAATTTTAGCTGTTCCTTTTTCTCTCTGCGCGGTGAGTACAAACAAAAAGATTAAAATTGTTACCTTATATGTTATTTCCTTTTCTGTTGTTTATTTTAGGTGTTGGTGAATGTGACCACTCGGTTTACTTGCCGGATGAGGTATTGCGTGGCTCGTTGAGTGTATAAACGGTGTTGCTGGAACAGGATCTGTGGTTGATACTGACTGTATCCAAATGAAAATGATGGTGGTGTTGATGTCGTTGGTAAGTTTTTCTGGTGTTGTAGGTAGGTTTCGATGATGTTGCAGGTAATTTTGGTGATGTTGCAGGTAAGGAACTATATTCTTGCAGGTATGCAATTATGATGTTGAAGGCAAGTTTTAAAGATGTTCCAGGTAAGTAACTCTATTGTTGCAAGTATGCAATTATGATGTTGGAGGTAAGTTTCGAAGATGTTTCAGGTAAGCAACTCTATTGTTGCAGGTATTTCTGCAGACAATGTTGAAGTTGGTGGTGTTTCTGCAGACAAGGTTAATGTTCCTGGTGTTGTAGCCGTCAAAAAGAATCACCACTCTCCATTATTCCCGTACACCCGCCTCTAATCTTTTGCTAATGGAATATACTCCGATTATTTTCCGACAGTAAGTCATCCCACTCATTCACAAACTCAACACTTACCTTTTTTTCTTCTTCCCACCTTCACCTTAACTGGCCAAGATGTAGATTCCTTTGGATTAAAAATTAGTAGTCATCTGCCTCTGCGCACGTCCCAGCATGAAAAGACGGAAGTTAGCCATTAAAAAGAAACATCATGGCTCCTTTTCTACAGCATGACTGACATATCAACTGCAACCAACTTCACCCACACTATGACTCGCCAGGCCATCAGCTGACTGGCTTCAGAGATGTAAACATTTTTTTTTTTTTTTTTTTTCCCCGGACTGGCAAAATGGTTCACTTTCTTCTTTATTATTATTTATTTTACGTACCAGGTGCACATATCAGCTGAGTAAACATCTTTGGTCTCATTTTTGCACAAAATACACAATGTTGGACGACGGATCTGGCAATTATTTTTGCTTTAATAGGCCAGTAAGTTTGTCTAGCGATTGCGAGTAACGCTTGTGTGCCAACGTGGCGGTTATTCAAGTGCAGTTCGATAGATATCATTTTAGTGACTGGGTGTTCATAAGGTAGAAGCATTGGATGTTTGGAATCGTACGGCAAATTCGATGCTTCTAATCCACCCACTCTCAGGATGCCCATCTGGTCAATGAAGGGCGTAAGTCCAGTTAAGGCACTGTTCCTGGGAAGTTCGCGGAACCTCTTTAACTTTGCCATATCATCTTCAAAATCTTCATTTTGCATTGATTTGGCAACAATGTAACGCGCACTCTCTACCTCAGAGGCTTGAAGCTTTAGTGTTTTATAAATTTTCCTGGTTTTTTTTTCGATAAACCGAAATATGTATGCGATAATGCGCTGAAGCCTCTTAAAGGAATTCCTGTGGTCAATAGTGTTGATGAAGCTCTTGGGGCCTTCTTCTTGTTCAATGATAACAGGTTCTGCAGATCGTCTACGCTCCAATTTACATTCACTGCGTTTTGTATACGGAGGGGGCCAATTTGTTTAATTGCCGTGTAAGAATGGTGGTCTGTAAAACCACAAACGACAATTGCGTAAATTGTCAGGTTGTATACCTCTTGATAGTGGGTCCGCTGGATTTTCTTTAGATCTGACGTGTCTCCATTGCTAGGGTATGGATAATTTGTGGATTGAAACAATTCGGTTACCCACGAAAGCCTGGAAGTCACCTGAAGTTGAGTTTATCCATGCCAAAACTACTTCTGAATCAGTCCAAATGTAGGTTGGCTTGTTTTCTATTCGAAGGCATTGCTTTACTCTATCGAGAAGTGTTGCTGCTAGTTCTGCTGCACAAAGTTCTAATCTTGGTAACGTTATCTTCTTTGGTGGTGGTGGTGCTACTCTAGATTTAGTGCACAAGAGTCGTACTATTACCCTTCTATGGATATCCGTAGACCGTATGTAGTTTGCAGCGTCATATGCTTTTTCGGATGCGTCAGCAAACGCATGTATGTCAAAGGAGAAGGCTATTTCGGAATTTTAACCATCTTGTATGCAGCTCAATTAGTAAAGCTGCATCCAAATCCGGCTTTAGTGCCCACAGTTCTTGTAAATAGAGTTTTGCAGTCGCAACCACTGGAGCAAACAATCCAAGATGTTAGATAATGGTCTTAGACAGGGTTATCTGCTGGCATGTGATTTTTTCAATAAGATATTTAAAAAAAAAAATTGCGCAGCTAACAAGCCGATATCAGACGCACGATGCTTCAAAATTTTTTATACGACTACTAGCATACGATTGATATCATTAGCAGAGTGGAACAAACTGTCATTGATTCGTATTCGAATATTGAAGCAGAAGAGCCGAAAATAAGTTGAGGTGTGATTGAATGCAAAACCAAACCGATTAACTGTGCCAGTCCAAATGTTGGATGTTAGACAGATTTTACCGATGAACTCAATTACGAAATATCCGGTAAGTCGAATTAATAGTAAAGCAAACAAATGGAGCTTTATTATAATACATTCGAAGCGCAATAAATATATATTTTTTAATAATCTTCTGGAATCCAGTCGTTGGTCTGAGTGAAAAATGTATCAATAAATTATATGTAGAATAATACATAAAATTAACATCGCGCGATTAAGGAGAAGTTACCATTCATGACGAATTTGTTTTATATAATTTGCATACTTAAAGTGCTTAGAACACATGGGTCAAAGCAAATTTTCACATCTAAAGTATTGTGATATCCATTTGAATGTGAACAGCGTTATCTATATATGAACTCTTGAACTCGTTCGGCACCCGCTTTTCACCTAATAACCCTTCAAGTCTTCTTGACGTTGTTATGGTTTCAAATCGATCCAATGTTCTGCTTCTAGATCAATTATCGTTAGCTGGTATGTCTGATCATGACTTAATCTTATGCACATACAACGTTGTGTTATATCGTCCCCCCTGTCCGACATCATTGGAATTTAGAGACTACTCAAGCATTGATAATGAAACGCTTCAAATTGATGCTGGCCACCTTGGCATAATTGTTGTTACACCTCAAATATAAGTGACAAAGCAAATTTTCTGCAAACACTAATATTAGACCTCTTCAATAGAAAACTGTAGCAATTCGAAATAATAAATTACCTTGGTTCACGCATAAAGTCCACCTAGCTATCGAAATACGAAACAAGCTTTATTCTAAATGGAGATCAAGGCCAAATACTCTTAATTGGGAATTTTTTTGTCGTGCGCGTAATTTCTCCACCTCAGTTACCAGAAAAACAAAGAAAGGATACTTTCTATCTAAATTAAAGCCTGAACAAAGCTCAAAAAGAATATGGAATAATTTGCGTTCAATTGGAGTTGGAAGGAAACTAATAGTTGATAGTGTATTTCCAATGCTACAACCGAACCACGTTTTATGACTTTACTACCAGTTTTGACTTCGATTTCGATGTTGTGTCAGAGCTTGACGTAGTGCATATTGTACGTAACCTTAAACCGAATGCTATAGGAGAAGACGGAATACCTATCCGTTTTGTGAAGGTTATTTTACCTTACCTTTTAAGTTGCCTCACGCACATATTTAACTGCTTCCACTTTTCTTGTTGGAAGTTGGCCACAGTCATACCCGTCACGAAAAAGCCCCAGCCATCTTCGTTAACTGAGTTTCGATCTATAAGCATTTTACCATGTTTATCAAAACTCTTCGAGATAGCTCACCAAAATGTAAAATTCATCCAGTACCAGAGTCTGTTATCCCCTTTGCAGTCCGGGTTTCGAGATAATCATAGCTATCCTACAGCCATGGTTAAAATTCTCGACGACATAAGGGTTAACTTTGATAGGGATTACTTAACCGTGCTATGTTTGCTTGAATTCTCCAACACTATCATTAACCATAAGGTACTATGCCAAAAACTTAGGTTATATTTCGGCTTTAGTGAGAGTTCAGTGCGCCTGATTTACAATTATCTCGACAGCCGTTATCAAAGAGTCGTTCACAACAACGCCTCGTCAGAATTCGGACTCTTAGCTGCAGGAGTTCCTCAGGGGTATATACTTGGACCGATTCTATTCTGTCATTTTGGCAATGATCTACCAAAAGTCTGTTCCTGTCCAAAATTTATGTCTGGTCAATCTGTAATGGACTTCATCTTAACCCAATGAAATCACAACTGATTTAAATATCCAAACATCACTTCAACTTTTTTGACGTGGTTACTAATTTGGGTTAAAAATTAAATATATCACTTCCGCTGTTGATCACATAAATTATGTTATTGGGCGAATCTACGCTGGACTGCGTAAACTCTGGCTCTCTTCTAACCTCACGCCTATAGGCACAAAGCTCAGAATTGTGAAAACGCAATATTTGCCTATAATTGACTACGCTGCTGTAGTCTACTGCAAGCTTGATTCCCTCTCTCAACATAAGTTACTCGTAGCCTTTAATGATATGATAAGGTATCTCTACGGACTTCCCCGATACAACCACGCCTCACACTACCATAACTCTGTTCTTGGTTGTTCCCTCAAACAATTTCTCGACCTAAGATGTTGTGTGCTCATGCACAAAATTATTAAAAATAAATCCATTGCTTATCTATTTGACTAGATACGTCTATCAGAACACTTAATCTTATAATCCCTGCATATAATTATTTAAACTCCTCGCGCTCTGGAACACACTTCCTTTGACGGCTAAGCAAGCAATGGGAGCTACATTATTCAAGAATGCAGCACTGGAACATTCTATCTTCTATTAATATCTTTACGCCTACCTCCCCTTTTATTACCCCTCTCATTATCACGGATTGTGTTTATTATATTATTATACAATATTTATTATTTTATTATATTATTTATTTTTGGTTATTAATTTTTATTTTTTAATTCAGGATGTGGATAATGTATTTTAAATTAAAATATTAAAGCAACTTACCATTTCCTAATTCAAATGTAATTTATGTATTATAAAAGACGATATATGTCTTATTTATACCATTCCAATCAAATAGATTGAAATTGAAATTGAACAGCAGAAGACTTCCATATTTGAATAGTAGAAGACTCAACCATTGGAGAATGTAGAATGGAATCGAATTTTCTAGCAATTTGTATGAAACGCTGGGTTGTACAGAATATTCTCGAAATATGTAAGGGGAGTATAGATACCAGCATCCCCCAAGAGATGTTATAAAGTGGAATTTGAAATGTGAATTACGAATAGTGAAAAAAATTTTTTTTTTTCATAATTTACGCGCGCCTAAGGGGCTATGAATACCCTTATACTGTTGCCAGGGCGCGGACTGAAAGATAGAAGGAGGAGAAAGGAAAGTTTGTGATGTAGTGGTTTGAAACTCAGGTGTGTTTGGTTTCGATATTGACTCTCCAGGGGTGAGAGTCCGAATAGGACGGAGAGATTTTTCTTCTCTCGGAATGTGAGGTTGTGAATTTTAACGGTTGTTTTTTGTGCTTGAAAACCCTACAACAGCCAAATCTACATGTCAGTGTTATGCCTTCACACGCAGATTTTTCTGACTGAGTTCCAATTACACAAATGAAAACTTGCTGCGGCTAGGATTCGAACCTTGACCTTCCGAGTGAGAAGCGATAGCTCAGTTTTCAGTTTAAATGCATTTTTATTTATTTTACTTAATTTACTCTTACATGCTAGACAGAAAAATGCTTAAAAATTAGCTTAAAAAACTTACAAATAATCTTATTCTAACATACTGGCCCCATGCGGGCACTCTAAGTTAAACCTAACACTTAAACTAAGTCTTTCGACGGATCTTACAGTCTATATTTAAAATTATATTTAACATTACAACTAAAACTAAGAAAAATTAATTTTAAGTAAAAACTTAGTATATGGACATTTTTTTTTTTAATTAAACTTACAGACTACCTAAAAAATAAATTTTAATCTACTTAACCTACTTACATATAATATTCATACACACATATATACAATACAGAATACATACACACTTCATATATACATATATGCATATACACATATGTATATATATATATATATACATATATTTTTTTTTATTTTTTTTTTTATCATTTTTTATTTTTATTAATTTTTTTTTTGCTTTTACTTGTATATATATTTTTTTCTTAAAATCTAACTTAAACCTACCTAAAACTATATAAGCCGGCCATGGCTAAAAAAAACAAAAACAAAAATTAGGCTGTGCCACTCTGCTTCACATGAAGCTACGCATCACTGGAGGAGTTCGACGACGAAACATCCTCGCCTTCATCAAGCCACCAAAATTGCTGGTGCTGCTGAGCAACATCCCTCCTATCACGGCTTCCTACCGCCCTACTGAACCGGAGACGCTCCGCACTGCCATGTGCGCCGTCTCTGTCGTAGTTGAGTCGCCTGTCCGCAGCTGTTCGAGCAACGTGGAAGATTAGCGGCACCGCCAATCTGTCCTGGATCAGACCTTTACTATCTAGATAGAGGAACGCTTCTGGAGGAATAAAGCCGTCAAGGCGAGCTCTCTCGTGATACATATAATTGGGGTAGTAAGCCCCTGAGATCAGGTTGTTCGATGAGGTCATTGCTCTCGCAATGTGCCTTCGAGTCAACTTAATGACGAAATTGTCCACTCTTATCAGGTTCGCCGTATTGTATAAGACCTCGTTAGGATAGAATTTTATGTACTCAGACTCTGGTGTTCTGTATAAGCGAAGACAAGTCCTAAGACAAGCCCTCTCAAACCCCCGAATCTGAGAAGCGATAGCTAGTACCACTACACCACGGCCACCCCGTATAAGGGGTGGTTTAAGTAAAAGATAAAGAAAAGTAAAAGAGGTTGAGAAAAGCGATTGAATTGTAAATAGTAACTGCATTGAATACAGTGACCGTATTGAAAGGATTAAGTTCTATCATTTGTCTACCCACAAACATTTTGCATTGCTGCGAGAAGCAGAAGTGTGATTGGGCTTATTGTGTGTAAAAAAAAGAAAAGTTTTAAAAAGGTGTAATGGGTCGAAAACTACATATTTCTTTGACGTTGACGAGGAAGAACAAGCGAGTGCCGGCAACGACGTCTCTAGTGAAAAATGGATGGACAGAAGAACATTCTCGACGAACAAAAGAAAAATCTGGATGAACAAAAAAACAGCCTGCAAGGCCTTCAACAGAAAATCGATGAACAAAAGAATAACCGGGAAGAACAAAAGTTCAAAGAAATCGATAACAAATTCGATAGAATAGAGAAAAATGTTGCAGAAAAATTCGAAGAAATGTAAGCAAAGTTGACCAACCAGCAAAAGAGTTCGACACAGTGTGAAAACAGAAACTCCGAAAATGTTCTTTAAGCGGTCGATGGAGAAAAGAGTTGAAGCCACCCTAATTCGATAACCAGACCTTATGGCCTACTTATAAGAAGTAATGGGACAATGAAGAGTAGTGCTTTGCCCCAACAATGGCCTTACACGGTCTTGCAGCAGAATTCTTGCGAACAATAAACATTGAAAAGAATAAAGATTATGTGGCTTTAGTACTGTCTATAGAGAAACGGTTTGAGGATAGCCACATGCAGGTAGTTTACAAGTCCAATTGCAATGCCGGATGCAGCAACGAAGAGAAACACTGCAGCAGTTCCAAGGAGACGTGAGTAGAGTGGCATATTTGTTATACCTCACCGCAGGCTTGGAAATAATAGACGGAATGGCAAAGGAATTGTAGACTTAAAGCTACAGTCAACAGTAAGGATGGCCGGAAAAGAACCCCTGCCGAAGCCCTTGCCTTCATTCTGGCAACGGAAGCAACCGAGCACATTCCAAACGAGCACATTTCATCAAGGAGTTAGCACGGGTTGAATGCTCCTGCGCAAGACTTAGTACCGAGGAACGGGATACCCCGATACAAATGATGCGGTGCTAGAACTACTATAAAATGGAACATCTTCAAAAGCAATGTAAAGAGCTGGTGCGACGAAGAGGCTGCCATCGCTGTTATAACATGTAAATAGAGGAAGAAACTGGCAGAAACGGCAATCAAGAGGCCGATCAGTCTTCACCAAGCCATCAGTCGGGAAAAGCTTAAGCACCAACTTCGCGGGGCAGAAGTTGGTAGCAAGTGTCGACGGCCCCAGGGCTAGCAAATCGATACAATGAAAGCCTTCTAGTAGAAGTGGTCAGCGCCTAGGAAAAATGGATGGCAAAAATACATACCGGTGCAAAGGCCTCAATCATCAAGAGAGATTTGGTTCAGGAATCTTTGTTGCATAACGCCAGCAGTTACAGCTTGAGAACAGCTACGGGAGAAACAGCGAAGGTATATGGTGAAGTCCGCATAAAAATCTACATGGCCGGAATAGCTTTCTCTCACGGTGAGTGAGAAAACGGCTTTCACTACAAGAAGCGGTCTTTAACGGCCACCTTTGAGCAATTAATGGAATGAACCTTGAAAGGCCTCACTTGGAAAACCTGCTTAGTGCCTGCATCACCAAAATCTAAAAGAAGTGTTTGGGAGCCTGCGAAGCGCTCATCCTAAGCTATACCCAGAAAAGTGAGGTTTGTTCCATCCAGAAGTAATATATCTGGGTCAGATTATATCCGCGAGAGGAGTAAGGACGGTACCTGACAAAATTGAAGCGTTGAAAAGTTGGTCTGGCCCAAAGATAAACACCAACTGAAAAGATTCTTGGAACTTGCCGCGTATTACAGAACATTTGTAAAAGGTTTTGCTGGTATTGCAAAGAGTTGGCATAAACCCGCGGAAAGGGGCTGGCAGTTCAGGTGGTTTGAAGAGTGTGAAAAAGCATTTCAAGAGCTCAACCGGCAGCTGTGCAATGCCCCCATCTTGGGTCAAATTTTTATCGTAGAAACAGACGGTAGCTATGTTGGGGTCATAGCAGTGATCTCACAAGTCCGTGATGGCCAAGAGGAAGTGATTGCATATTAAAGCAAAGAACTCTCCAGATCTGAATGATACTACTGCGTACCTCGGCGCAAGCTGCTGGGTTTAATTCTGGTTACGAAGCATTTCCGTTGAAACTTAGATTTTTCCACTCATATATTCTTACAGACAAATATCTAACATTCGTCTCCTAGAAGTGCACTGATTACACTCGACACCCGCCAAAATCCAGATGTAGAGTCGAATTTCGTCTGGCTACCAGCATGCAATTTTTTATTTATCACATTCCCACAAAATGGTATTGAAGCTAATGCATTTTTGTAAATAAAGTTACTTGTCACAAATCAGGGAAAGCCTTTAAATCAGGTCAAAAGAGATCTGTTCATTTTGGTGACCCCGAGGTGATATTGTTTCCCCCCACCAGCGGTTAGAAGCAAATGACTTGCTGTAAAGCTACAATTGACACGTGCGTTACCAGGGCGTCAAACACTGGTACCAATAGACGACATTATATTGCTCCCTCTCACCAAAGGTAAGAGCTAAATCACTTACTATAAAGCTGCAATTGACACACACGTTACCAGGGCGTCAAACACTGGTACCAATAGACGACATTATATTGCTCCCTCTCACCAAAGGTAAGAGCTAAATCACTTACTATAAAGCTGCAATTGACACACACGTTACCAGGGCGTCAAACACTGGTACCAACAGACGACGAGGCATTGCTCCAGCGGTAAGGGGCAAATCATTTGCTTTTAAGATAAAATTGGCACACGCGTTACCAGGGCGTTAAACACTGGTACCACCAGAAAGCAGTCGCCGGAATCGAATCAATCAAATCAGGGGTTTCCAGAATATCCGAAGCATTCATCATGGATTAGATGGAAGTATCTCGTATCATAGCCAGGCAAAAGATCGTAGCAGAGAAGCCAAATCAACATTGGTAAAGACGGTCCTGCCAGGAAAACGGCCGCTTGCCGAGAAAAGAGGTTCCATATAATCCATAGCATTTGGCTGGAGTTCACTAATAGTCACGAATGTTTCAAAGACGTCGTGAAAAGGGATACTCCATACGTCCAAGGGAACACTAAACAAATCTACGAGGAAATAAAACTATAAAACTATACATCAATTCTGGATAACGCAGCTACAGACATGGCTGGTGACAAACAACAATCGGCTGGACAATCTGAATCAGAAACCCAAGACGGTTTTAAACCAGTACCAGCTACTCGATCTACCCAATCTTTGGAAACAAGAACAGAAGTTGTCAAAATCCTTCGACGACAAAATTCAATTTCACAAGCATTACAACGCTTCTTTACCAATATCAAAGAAGTTTCAGTGGAAACTTGGAGCTCTGCATTCTGTCACCTGAAAATAAATATTTTAAAGAAACATTGGGGACAGATGGAGGAAATGCATCAAATGCTCGCAGAACTGGTAGAACATCCGCTTGTAGAAGGCTACCAGATGGAAGACTTCCAAAAATTAGAGGACAAAGTAAATAATCATCTTATCGCTCTAACAACCAAGTTGGAAAAGTTGACGAATCAATCGAATACATCGCAAGTAACAGCATCCACTTCCGTTATGAACTAACTACCGAAAGTTGTTCTCTTTGAAGACGACACTCACGGGAGAAGCAGAAAAACTGATTCGTCACTTTACCACTTCTGATGCAAGTTATAACGCTGCATAGAAGGTAATAACAGAGCGGTATGAAAATAAACGACTCTTGCTAATAGCGTTGGTAAATAAGCTACTGGCGCAACCTACTCTACAAATAGAGGGAGCAAATCAAATTAAAGCATTACATGACACTACACGAGAATGTCTCTTGAGTCTGCAAAACCAAGGCATTGACACCACAAATTGGGATCCACTTTTAATGGATATTCTGGTTAGGAAGTTAGATAAAGGTACGCTAATGATTTGGGAACAATCCCTAAAGCAACCGAAAGCGTTGCCCAACTTACCTGACTTGCTTTCATTTTTGGAGACGAGATTCTAATCATTAGAGGCACTAAGTACGAAGATGCATAAAGGAAGTACAAATGATACAAAACGATCAAATCAAGTATCACTCACAGCTACAAGAGAGCACAATAGATGTGTCAGCTATGGTCAACAAAGTCATTCCATCTTCAAATGTCCGAAGTTTCTGCAGATCTCTCCAAAGCAAAGATTTAAATAAATAAAGGCTCTCAGAAAATATTGTACATCAGTGGTTTACGATTTGGCCATCAGAGCTCAAACTGTACTTCGGGACACTGCATTAAATGCGACAAATTTCATCCAAACACCAGAGATTCAAACTCCAATTAGTGCTCGAGGTCCACTGACTGAAAATCGAACCAACTTATCAGCAACCAGTTCAGATGCTACAGCATCAACTACAGCAAATTTTTCCAGCGTATAATTTGGAGGGAATCCACTGATCAACCATTAAAGGTGTACCAACTCAACACAGTAACGTATGGAACCAAATCTGCACCTTATCTAGCAATAAAATGTCTTCAAGATTTGCCTCAGACAAGCAATGAAGGACATTCACTGGCTGCAACTATCATACAACAAGATAAATACATGGACGATATATTAACAGGCATCAATGATTTAAGTAAATGCAAGGGAGCTCAAAGATTTACTTAGAGAAGAAAAATTTCTCCCAAGAAAATGGTGTGCTAACGCACCTGCACTTTTAAGAGATATACCAGAAACAGATTGTGAAACGGAAAATCGCCTTCACGATCAAAATGAAGGGTTTGTCGAAACTTTTGGCATGACATGGCTGCCGTCATCAGATCAGTTTCGTATCAGACCGAAGTGGGAAGAGATAACAAGAGTTACCAAGCGATCCGTATTGGCCGATACTGCCCACATTTTCGACCCTATAGGCATTGTGAGTCCAGTATTGATACTCCCTAAAATCGTTATGCAAGAACTATGGATTTTCAAATTTGACTGGGACGCTGAATTACCATGACGCTTGCTTTTATTTTGCCCTCGTAGAACACCGAGTCGGATTTATGGTGCAGACAGGCGAGATATAGACGTATACTCTCATATATCTTTGTATCCCTAAGCCTAGAAAGCGCATAGCGACATTCGATGGTATCGCTAGTTTTCTGCGTTAATTTGTGCGTGATGAAAGGGAATCAATAGAAGAGGGAGTGATTAAGGAAGAGGGTTTAGTGTTTGGTGGATAGGGTTTCTGAAGTGGGGTTTAAAATGTGAGAACTGATGAAGTTAGTACAGTCAGCTCCAGTTCTGAGGTTGAAATTAGGGAAAGGCTTGTGTGTTAGGGGTTGACTGCTGGGAGTTTGAGCTGTAGGGGTTAAGCCGAAAGAGACACGTTGACATTGTGGCTTGGTTTGGGGTGGAATAGAGGGAGTTGGAGTATGGGTGGAAGGCGTAAAATTAGAAAAATTTTAGTTTTAAAATTTCAATTGGAGCTGAGTTTGTTGTGGGAAGCGGAGGTGGGTCTTGGTAAATTGGTATGACGGACTACTTGACTTTATCCTACTTCTTGGGCGTATCTTCCAACCATTTGCAGACATGCATCTTCCCAAGATTGAAATTGTTGCAGGTTATATTATCGAATAATCAAACTGCGTTTTCTTCGGTTGTGAGATTTTGGAAGTAAATTGCAGTGGCTAACGGTGACGCCATACTTTTTTTCGAAGAAATTCGAGACCCAATCAACATCAGCGCCTTTGATGAGAAGCGTAGCAACCGATTCTTTGAAGCAAGGTTATCAAGTCTACGTTGCCATTCGAAAGGTGTCCAAGTTGAATTAGAGTAATTAATAAGCTTCCGTGAGGCGGCGATTGGAGGAGCTAACATAGATGTTAGTTGGAAGAAACTTCGCAGGGATCAGTAGGTTTTACCGTCCGCGCATGACCTATATGTGGGGGTGAGCGTGAATCTACTTCAGGTTCTATTAATTCAGCCATGAGCGATGTATTCTAAGGAACATTCTGTTAAGGCTGTGGGAAGTTTAGTGTGTCAACCATTTTGCTGTTTATTGTTGCGATGTGATATTGAATATCGCATACTAGAGTTCGAGCCGCAGTAAGTTTATCACCGACATCGTTCACTTTATCGAAGATAACTTTGAGCATAGGGTTAGATTGCTTCGGAGCTGGTTGCTCGTGTGACTAGGACTAGAAATGAGTCAACGTCACGCAGGGAGCTTCTCAACTCGCAGGTTTTTTGGTTGGATATAACCTGCGCAGAACAGATGTCACTCAACACTTTATCCAGGTGACGTAAGGGACCTTCTTCATTCCTGAATCACCCGGAGTGTAACTCGATTAGACCAGCAATTTGTTTATCCATGTACTTTACTTTTGATTTTATTAGATCGGCTGAGTTCTGCACTGAGTTACGTAACTCTTCAACACTTTTAGCACAGCTTTCAGTAACCGAAAATTTGTCCGTAATGTTTTTGGCGAGTATGTCTTACTAGGAGGCATTTGAATTGCAAAGGCATTTTATTGCCAAAAGTACATGTGAAAGTAAGATACTCTTACACTCATAAGAGAAGAAAAGGAAGTTATCGGAGAATTATTTGATAAACACCGTATTTCTTTTGTTTAACCCGACACAAATGGCGTGAAAAGGTTTCCCACAGATGCCTTTGCAAGCTGCCAACTCAGCATAGTTGTGTATGTCATATTTGGTTGCAATTTACTATAGATAGGGGCTTTGCAGTGAAATCTGCCATCAGACAAAAAAAAATAATAAATTCGAGCACTGGAGGTTAAAAACCCGAAAATGCAATTTGACGAAACTTAGAACTGACAACTAAGAAGGTGAATAGCGAGAAGAAGAAAAACACGTCTTACTGGTTTTGTTTAAGGTTTAGACCCAAATTAAAAAGAGGGATCTTTATTCATATGACATAAGATGACAATATTGGTGTTAACTGGCGAGAGTGCTGCCAATGCAACATCCCTCTTAAGATATAAAGATATTAATCAGAATGTAATATTTTGATATACACGTTATTGTGTACAATGAGAATGTTTTTTTTTGTTTTTACAAAATTAAAGAGTTAACACAATAAATATCTATAATTATTTGTTTTTTCGTTGACGTTGACTTACATATCTGTATGATGTCTCTCATCCTGATCCGTATGAGTTCCGCTACCTCAAAAAACCTCGAATAACAATCCGTTATTACTATGTACCACTTACTGTCCAATTTAAATAGGTCCATAGCAGCCTTTTGCCATGGATATTCTGGAAAA
Organism: Volucella zonaria; assembly: GCA_963966105.1. NCBI lineage: Eukaryota > Metazoa > Arthropoda > Insecta > Diptera > Syrphidae > Volucella > Volucella zonaria. The sequence goes on along the minus strand of OZ014530.1, from coordinate 125,357,682 downwards.
TCAGAAGCTATTAGTGGTTCATGCTTATTTGTCTGAACTTTCTCCTCAATGTCCTTAGATATTCCGGGCCACCACATAGTCCTTTGAGCACGTATTCTTGTCTTCGTAATACCCAGACGGCCATTATGCAACTTTGCAAGCATCATATGCCTCAAATTTTTTGGTATGACAATTCTTTTTTGCGTAATAGCACATTGTCAATTACTGCAAGCTCGTCCTTTACTGCATAATAGTTCTTCAACTCTAAACTAATTTTGTTTTTCGACGGCCATTGCGTTCTAATGTATATTTTTAATTGTTGACACTCTGGGTCATCTATTTCCGATTTAATTACCTGAACAATATTTTCATTTTTCATTTTTATATTATGAAAAGATATCTGATGTACATATGCGCTTATTTCTTCGTTCAATTCGTCTTCTTCTGGAATATCCTTCAATGGCGTTCTGGACAAATGATCTGCAACGACAACGGTATGTAATTAATCAAATAATCGTATTTCAACATTCGCATCCGCATGCGTTGCTATCTTTGCGAGAGATCATCTATGCTTTTAGTTTTGTAGAATTTGCAATAGAGGTTTTTGATCCGTTTGTATTTCAAACCTCTTTCCAACTAAATAATTTTTTAGTTTTTCGCAGGCCCAAGCTATTCCCAATGCCTCCCTTCGATATTCGCGTAGTTTTTTTCTGCTGCTGTAAGACTTCTTGAAATATATGCTACTGGGCATTTATCTTTACCATGCTTTTGCAGAAGAACTGCACCTAGTCCTTGTTGGGAAGCATCGTATGAGATAATAGTCTCCTTTACTGGATCATAAATTCTTAGATTTGGGGGCTGATGATAATCTTTCTTTTATCTCCTTGAAAGATTTTTTTGCGCGAAACTCCAGGTAAAATCATTTCTTTTTTTAAGTAGACTTGTAATTGGCTCAAGATTAGCTGATTTGTTTGGAATGTATTTACCAATAAAGTTAACCATTCCTAGGAATCGCTGAACTTCTTTAACATTGTTCGGTGCTTCCATTTCCCTGATTGCCTTGTTTTACCTTCATCAACTCTAATTTCTCCCTCCGAAATAGTGTGTGCTAAGTACGAAATTTTTGTTTTGGCGAATTCCGATTTTTCTTTGTTAAGCGTCATCCCTTTGGATCTTATTCGTTTGAGTACAGCCTCTACACACTCATCATGTTCTTCAATAGTCTCACCCCATATTAGAATATCATCCATGTGAGCAACACAATTCTTCATGCCTTCCAAGAGTTTTGTAATTTTTTTTTTAAAAATCTCGGGAGCCGATGTAATTCCGAACGGTAATCTAAGACATTTATATCTCCCAAAAGGGGTTAGAAAAACTGTCAAGTTCTGAGATGCTTCTGACAAAGGAACCTGCCAAAAACCACTATTCGCATCAAGCTTGGTGAAAAACTTAGCCCCAGTGAGTTGCAAAAGTAAATGGTCGACGCCGAATATTGGATGCACCTGCCTTCTAACACACCTATTTAACTCGGTAAAGTTTATGCAGATCCTTTTTGGGAACAACGACGGTGCGCACCAATCCAATGCATCCTCCATGGGTGCAATAACTCAACTTTTTACCATTTTATCTAGTTCCTCCCTAACCTTAGTAATTAAGTGAACAGGTACTAGTCTCGGAGTTGAAATTGCATAAGGTTTTGCTTTTGAATTTAGCTGAATTTCATACTCTTCTTTAAATGTTCCCAATCCTCTAAACACTTCTTTAAAGTCCTCGAACCAGTTTCTCGTCTCTCTTTAGTTATGTAAATCATTCCCTCAATGCCCTTCTCTCTATATTTTAAATTTACTTTAGCTTTTCCAATTACATTTATTGCTTGGTTGATACTGCACAGCTTTGCCGATGTTTTTTCAATGTACGTGCCCACGGTATTCTTAACCGCTGCCCAAGGTACTAAGGTTACATCAGCACCTGTATCCACTTTAAAATTTACTTTCTTTTCATTTAATCATAAAGCAATGGTCCAGTCTTGCGATACTGCACCAACAAAAAATTCTTCATTATCCTCTCTAACCTCATTTACCCTTTTTGTCCTACATAACCTTGCGTAATGTCCAACTCTCTTACACTTATTGCAATTTATATTTTTAACGGGGCACTTGTTATACTCATGACGCTCAAATCCACATCGCATGCACTTTTGATCTCCTACATCTTTTTCCCTGCCTTGAATCCCCCCTCCTATAGTTTTTCATTTGTCTATTAAGTCCTATTTTATGTTTCTCGTTTCTGCTTTTCTTATCGGCAAACTGCTCCACTCTGCACACAGCTGGTGATACTGGAAAAAGCTCGTGCTTTTGCCTGAGAAGCTCCCCTACCTGGCGAATCGACATAATAGCTTTCTCTAATGATAGATTTGGATCGAGCTGTAATCTGTCACTCAAGCCTGTGTCTTTCATACCTACAATTAGGGATAATAAAATCATTTCATCATGCAAATTTCTCCATTCGCAATACTTTGCAAGCGCATGCAAAGCTGAAATAAATTCCTCCCCTGTTTCATCCCCCTGCTTTATTTTACGAAATTTTGCCCTTTCGTATATCAAATTTCTTTTGGGAATAAAATATTTTTCGAATTTATCTATACATTCAACATATGTTCTAGATAACTTCTATTTATTTCTTTACTTTTTTTCTATTTTTCCAACATATGTATGTATACGTCTTATACTGTCTTATAAGATATATCATCTTAATGTATAGGCACCAAATGAATTAATAAAATAAATAAATAAATAAAATATGTTGGAAACTTTCCACTATAAATGTTCCACGTATGGGAAACTTTAACAAGAAAACTTCCAGCCGGAAAAAAACGGTAGATTAGATCCAATTTACACTTTCAAACTTTTCCAAAAAGTTTGAAGAATTTGTCGGCAAAGAGGTTGGAACGTGTGGTAAACGGAACGTGATTGATGTTCCACTAGAAGTTCTTCAAACCTTTTGCATTCCGTTTTGGATTTCGTCTCAATTATTCTATTCTGTTTTATTTTGTCATTCAGTTAATTGAAGTTGTATCGCTCTAATCACATTTCGTGGAGCTGAGTTTGTTTTAAACTCGAGAATATAAAAAAAGAAAAACAATCGAATATTTACAGTGCCTTCATTGTTTTATTTTTTCTGTGTGCATAATTAAAATAAAAATGTAACATATTGACTGGTCGAAAGAATTGGTTGAGGAACTCATCGTGCATTATGAAATGCATGAAAATTTATATGCTGTTGCCGATCCTAGATATTTAGATAGAAATTCCAGTGCTGCCTCGTTGAAGGAAATCGCCAATGAATTACAAAAATGCAAGCCAGATATTAGTGCAACTCATATAAAAGCGAAGATTAATATTACCAGGACTCGTCACTTATTTTATAGCTTTAAAATTAAATTTTAAAGCGAACAGAACACACGAAAAAGACGAAGCGCAACCAACCAAAACCATACTGCGAACGAAGATAGCAATTAAAGTAACGAAAAAGAAATCGACGATTGCGGCATTGAACGTGTCTATTTATCACACTTGTTTGCAAAACTTGACTGGAAAAGTTTCAAAGTGTAAATTGGGTCTTAGGTGAGGTCGCACATCGCAGAAGCAAAGTCCAACTCGACGATTTCCATCCCGGGCCTGCCATTCATCAAGCAGTTCAAAAAGCCACTCGAGCTGTATACGTGGCTACTAAGTTGTCAAAACTGAACATTAGCGCTAAAAAAAGCGGTTTAAAGAAAATTGAAATACAGACGATTTTTTATCAACATTTTATGAAATCGTATGTTTTAACATTGTTCTAAAAAATCGTATTTAGTTTTTCTGGAAACAGCATTTTTCACCGCTAATGTTAATTTTTGACAATTTAACAAAGCAGCCACGTACACAGCTTTGCTCGATATTTCAAAAGGCTGACTCCACATAAATAAAAAAAAGTGGTGGTGAACCCATGAAACGAAAATGGCAGTAAAAGTGCAAAAAAGAGGCAAAAAGAGTTGTAGCAAAAGCAAATATGGCAGTAGTACAAACTTTGTATTACAGTTAGTGTTGAATTTAGGCCCGAAAATTAAACACTTCAGCTGCCAATTTTGAACTCGTTTATTTGAACATTCAGTTCCAACTGAGCTAAAATTTCCTAAGTACATACAATAAAAGTAATTAAAGTTTTATAATCGAGGTAAATTTACATCATATCAAATTAAGGGATTTTTATTGTTTTCTAAATTTCTTACATTTGGTTTGAAGTGTTAAGAATTCTTTCCGGCCTTTGGATTTAAGTACGACTCTTACAAAAATATCCAGGAAAGGCTTCAATTAAGATGAAGTTTGACAGGTTTCAACATTTGACGGGCGCCCTCTATTGTTCAATCGTGCGGGTGCTGCCAGCTCCCGCAACACTCCCCATGGTAAGTTGAGCGGCTGTCCCAGCTGGTCTTGCTTACCACCCACTGCTGAGCTGGCTACTTCCAAAACGGCTAGTTTAGATACGGGTATGACGTAGAGTCCAGATTTCATCTGAACATGGCGCTCTGTATATGCTATCGTGCCCCTGGTTAAGCTCGACAACCCGACCCTTAGACCAGAAATTTCTGTTATTGTTCTCATCGACAATTATTACTACGTCGTTAATTGCAATTGGTTTTGTAGCCTGAAACCATTTAGTCCTCCTTGTCAAACTTGGCAAATATTCGCGTATCCATTTTCGCCAAAAGGAGTTGCTGGACTGTTCGGCAGGCATCTAGTTCTTCTTTAGTATTACGCCTTCATCGCTGAATTCTCCCATCAGCTTTGAACCACTGGAGGAGCCCAGCAAAAAGTTAGCGCTTCTTCATTTTTTGAACAGATCGGGACATATGTCAACGGACGGGAGTGATCTATCGCCTCAAACTCAGCCATCATTGTAAGTAGTAACTCATCAGTTGGAATTCAAATAAAGTGAATTTGTGAAAGAGTATTTTTGTACCTTACAAGCGTTTCCCAACAACTACCTATACGGGGAGTAGCTGGGGGGATAAAAGACCATTTAAGGCTTCCAACCAGTTGCTTACCATCAATCTGTTCAATTACTGCTCGCAACTCTCAACTTGCGCCCCGGAAATTTGTACCGTTGTCCGTATATATCTGTATTGGAATGCCTCTGCGTGCAATGAATCGTTTTATTGCGAGAATACAGGAGTTGGTAGAAAAAGTGTGTGCAAACTCAACGTGAACCGCTCTTACTGTTAAGCAAGTTATAAGGACTTCCCATCGCTTTTCTTGCCGCCGACCCACTGCCACAAGCAAAGTCCCAAAGCAATCCATTTCGATATACAGGATGTCCCAAAAATCAACGTCAAGCCGGAAACGGGTGACCACGGCCAGTGGTGTCGGTTATAACAAAATTATAAAAAAAAATCTAAGTCATGTACTTTTAAAATTATTGGCGTTCAAAAAAAATAAAGAAATCGTCACAGGGTGTTAGATTTCTTGTTTTTTTTTTGGTTTTTAAAGTACATGACTTAAATTTTTTTTTATAATTCTGTGATAACCGACACCACTGGCCGTGGTCACCCGTTTCCGGCTTGACGTTGATTTTTGGGACACCCTGTATGAGAATGGTCTCGTGAATGTCTTAAGCTGTGCCGGGGGAACTTCTCCCAATATTGGGATTGCGGGTCCGGCTTTCCTATTGCGGCACACCTGACACTGCCGCACTTCATTCACGACCCTTTCCGTATACTGATGAACAAATTTCCGATGACAGAAGTTCAAAATCAAAAGCTTTATGTAGTGGTCGTTAGGCAAGATGATAAGCCTCTTAATGTAAATGTTTATCCCCACCAGTGCGTTGATCCGATCTGCAATCCTCAATATACCATCCTCATCAATATACGGGGATAACTATAAGAGCCTGCCTGTTTTTGGGATTGAAGCTAGTTCATGAATCGTTGGTGCCCTAAGTGTTTGTAACTCCTTACTGAACGCATCGTACTGAGCCTGTTTCTACAAATATCGCTCACCTTTCTCCACATATTTACTGTTGGCCGGTTCTAAAGTGCCTCCTTTGCATAGCTCAATATGAGTAAATTGATAAACTTTGTCCATGGTATTGAGCAGCCTATTCCATCTTGAAAATCTGCTTCGCAAACAACTCAATTATTTATTACGTGACAAAATTGCGTTACGATATCGTGACAGCCGAACTAAGATTCAATTCACAGAGTATCCAATTCGATTCAGGTCGCCATAGGAATTCAGGACCTCTATAACAAGAACTGTCGCACGAGGAATCGAACTTTATTAGCGCTCTTGTGGCCTCATCTGCTACTTTCAAGTTTGATGGAACCCATTTCCATAATGCTGTATATGTCTGCTCGATGATTTCGCCTACTCTTAACGAAACGAATTGTTGAAATTTCTGACTCGGTTACTTTATTCAACAGAGCACTAGAATCAGTCCAAAAAACTTTCTTAGTGAATTTAAAATATAGGCTCTCGATGATTCTGGATAGTCTTATTCCGAGGACTGACGCATCGAGTTCCATCCGTGGGATCGGTATTTTCCGTAAGGGCGCTAGTTTTGTTTTTGCCGCTATTAATCGGCACTCGAAATTATCTCCAACCGAAACTCGAATAAATGCTGTAGCAGCCAGATCATTTTCACTCGCATCACACAAAATATAAAGCTCAACTTCGCCTGCCATCGTGAGACCAGTGCTGTAAGAAACAATCGAGGAATTTGTATGTTGGTTATTGAAGGTACTAGTTGCCACCTGGTCCAGATTTCGAAGTCATCGTCTTTGATAGGATCGTCCCATCCTACACCAGATCTCCAGATTGATTGAAATAAAAATATATATTAGCAATAAATCCTAAAGAGTCATATATTTGCATTAGTAGTCGGAGAACTTTTATTTTCGTTGGTTTTTGCTTACCACTGATTACCTTTGGGTTTATTCGATCACCCAGGGACCTTTTCAGTATTCGCCATGCAGGCGCTAGAACTTTCGCATGTACTATGGCACTCTAACTCTTCGTAATTGCATTGTGAGTTAGATCCAAAGTTGCGTATAGTAAATCCTCCTTGGCTATGTACATGGATTACGTCTTTCGCTATTCGCGCAGCCTCTTCTTCAATGTCGAAACTTGCGATAAATTCGTCGACATAGTGATTCTTCACTATACCCTGAAAGGCTTCCAGGTATTGAAGAGCAAACTCTGCAGCATTCCTGCGCACAGAATGGTGACGAAGTTGCTCAAAACGACATAACTTATGTTTCCGCATCTTTTGTAGTCGCATTTCTCCAAAGGAATCGCTGAGCATCGTGGTCTTCCTTTTTTATGCGCACCTGGTGATACATTTCTTTAATGTTCGCAAAAAGTCCCTAAAACGTAAGAGGATCCCGGGAAGTGGGGCAGTTTTATCTTGTCCTGTCAGTAATAAATAATTAAGGGAAATACCTTGTACCTTAGATGCTGCGTCCCAAATTATTCCTATTTTATTGGGTTTATTGGGATTAAACACCGGAAATAGTCCTCGCACATTGGGTCTATCTTCCGAGCATATCCTTTCCGCACATAGCTGTCAATCAATTCAGATATGAGTTGTTCATCCTTTCCCAGACGTTTTTCGAGGCATCGTAGACGATGTTCTGCATTTCATTTTATTTTTGGCAATGTCATATAACTGCTTCTCCACAGCAGACGCACTTCAAATGCATTTCCAACTCGCGTCGCAAAGTACTGATGTGGACTCGCTTAAGACGGCATCATCATCCCTTTGACATGAGCAGATATGCAGTTGATAATTGGCGCCGACAACTTCGCCTGATTTACAATCAAATTGGCCAAACACAACCCAACCTAGGCGCGTTTTTGTTGCGTACGGTTCTTCGACGTTTCCTTCTCTGTGGCGAATTGGTATTCCCCAATTGCAGTGTGTCAGACCTATTAAAATTCGTGGTTTTGCATTTGCAAATGAATTTAATGGAATTCCATGTAAGTGCTTATACCTTTCTGCCAACTGATTTACATTAATCGATTGCTGTAGTAAATCCAGATTTTTAACCCTACGCACGCCAGAAAAACAAATATTTGCTTTTATTGTTATTGCCTGAGATTGATAATGAAACTTTCATAGAGTTGGGTTCCTCTCGCACTGTATTAAACGTCCACTTCAACTGCAAGGGAAAATATTCTTCTTCTAGCTGTAGATCTTTTGCTAGTTCCGTCGTTAGAGAAGGGCGAATGTGTTTATTTGTCTTCCTTTCCCATAAACAGTAACGGGTAATATTCGAAAAACGATTTCATTCTCTCTTGTTCGGCTGCCGCATATTGGTTGTGGTTGCAATTCCTTTCAAGTGTCTGCAATATAAGTGACGGTACCCGTCGTCGCTGTCGGAACAGTGGAAGGTATATTTGCGTCGTTATGCAGTAGTCAGTTGTACCGATATGTTCAACCGTTTTCCCCACACAATCGATTTGATGAACACCTGTTTTTGTGTTGACGGACACAGGAGCGACATAACCTTTTTCCCTTAACTATAGCCCATCGTTGCTGTCGCGGAATTTCTGTAATTTTTCAGTAGAGAGGCAGTTCATCTGACAAATTTTACAGGTCTTGTTTGTCGAGTCGATGTGCACATTCACGTATGATCCTTCTTGCCGTTGTTTATGTTCTGTTTTTTTTGTAGGCATTGGATTATTTAGAGTGATGTCGCTTGCTGCGCGGCCAATTTCAAATAACTATGTGCTGAATTGAAGAATGTACTGTACAACTGCAGCGAGTGTTTGCTTGTATATGGACCAACTTAGACGAACGGACGGGTGTAACCTCTCTACTAACTCTTGCAATAAAATTGGATTATTTAAATATGCGACACGTCCTGTAGTTTCTATGGTTGCGCATATATTCTCTACCTCGATAGCATATTTGACGACAGAGGATAGTTGTTCAATTTTAATTTTCTGTAAAAGCGTGTTTATTATAATCTAGCGCCGGTCAAACATCATTTTATGAATAGAGATAATTTTGTCCAGCTGTTCAGGTTGTGATAGACGGCTGCGCACAGCTTCTAATGCTTTTCTCTTTAAAGTTGTTCGAAGGCGAGCTAAGTTTTCATCGTCAGAAAACTCCCAAATACGTGTGCTGTTTGCAAACGAACTTATGAACAGCGCCCAATCCTCTGGATCTCCATTAAACTTTGGAAGATCTTGAGATATAGAGTGGCGTGCAGCGATTTGGCGCTGCGATAATCTTTTATCTTCGAGAGGATCCTAGGACTGCTGCATCGCAGCATTGATGTTAGCGGGCGCCGTCTGCTCCTGAATGATGCCGCCGCCTGCATACACTGGTGAACTGCCATGAATTTGAAGTGGCTGTGCACCGAACCAAGTAATATTAAACGTGCTGTTGTTTGAGATTTCTCTTTTCGACGTGGAATTTTGCTGAATGTTTTGCAACTTTACCCAATCCGTAATGCGGGTCTTCGATACTGGAGGAATTTTCTCTTCGATTTGGTCGTCGTCTTCTTCCTCAGAGGTAATCTTTTCCAAAAGCTGATACTTTTTCTCAAAGTAATTTTTTTCCAACATTTTTTCTTTTTCCAATCGCCTTAACTGGAGGGATAGTTTCTTACGCGACGAAGATTTATACTTGTTTGATGAAGCTTTTTGAGTATTCGGAGCTAGACTCGGCGAACAAACAGAAGCACATGGCGGAGTACTTTGTAATGATGAGGAACTTTTTTGCGGAGCATCTTGTGTACAAGACGTAGATATTTGTGGGGGTTGCGTTGCACGTTGTTTGACTTGCATACCCGATTGAACTTTTGACGCAGTTAGTTTCGCGATAATTTTCACTTCCTTCTCACCACTAGTTTCTGACTGTGTGGGTTCGCTCATAACTGGTTAAAGGCAAGGAGAAAGAAAACTCAAATGGTACTCACGTTTTATCCTGATGAGCTAATGCACGCTGGTCGTGCTCTTTTGTCCACTTGAGTGGTAAACAAATTAAATTTTAGATTCTTGAATTTAGGCCGGAAAATTACACACCTCAGGTTCCAATTTTAAGCTCGTTTATTTGAGAATTCACTTTCAACTGAGCTAAAATTTCCTAAGTACATAAAAGGAATTTAAGTTTTATACTCGAGGTAAATTTACATCATATCAAATTAAGGGATTTTAAAAGTTTTCTAAATTTCTTACATTTAGTTTGAAGTGTTATAGGATTCTTTCCGGCCTTTGGATTTAGGCACGATTCTTAAAAAAATATCCACACAAAAGGAAACAAGATGGCCGGAAATGCTTCAATTAAGATGAAGTTTGACAGGTTGTAACATTTGACGAGCGCCCTATATTGCTCGATGATGCCGGTGCTGCAAGCTTCCGCAATAATTAGAAAAGCTATTTTCACAACCTATAAGCAGGCGACAAACAGTAGAAGAAGTGCAACGTCGAAGCGCGGGTAAGCGACTTATATTTTTCAGATTGCGGTACAACGAAAAAAGAGATTCAGTTGCCGAAATTTATTGAAGAGAGGCAGTGAAAGTTAGCAGACCTGCAAAAATCACGAGCCGGGGGTGTGCGGTTAGACCAGATAATATACCCTCCAAAGTGTGGCCACAACCGGAAATCTTGGGCTTAGGTAGCTCGCGCTTTTATTCAGTAAAATGATGAGAGGGAGGGAGAGCTTTCTGGTTCCACTCTATCAAGGCAAAGGCGATACTAGAAATTGCACCAACTATCTATCGGCGAAATTAATATCGCATACTATAAAAATATTCGAGCGAGTTAAAACAGTCGACAAAAGGCAATTCAATGATGGAAAAACATCGCGAAGCCTAGAAAGATCTGAACGATGAAGACGATCGTTGGACAGAGTTCCGAGAGGTCTTATGTGGGCGGCCGTAAATTGTCCAAATGTACCCTATATGAACCATGATGTTAAAACGAAAGCTAAATGCAAAGCAGGAATAACCGGATAATTTGAAGTTGGAGTACAGCGAGGCAGTGTACAAATCCCGTTGCTTTTTAACGTGGCAACAACCTAACAGCCCTTGAAACAACTCTTTATATTCGGAAAAAGGTGCTGGGAGATAACAGGTTACGAATCATTCCTACTAAAAGTGAATATCTGCATTGCCATTTTTCCGTTAACCAAGAAGGATGCAATGACGATGTCGTACATAGTCAGGGTGAATTGACTTTAACTTAAAACTTCGCAGTATTTTGTGATAGTAAAAAGCCGGTTCAGCTTAAGGCTTTGTTATATACGACAGTTGTTCGTTCAGCTTTAACATATGCGTCGCAATGTTGTACGATCAACGAAAATAAAATAAATAAAAAAAGTTCCAACCGAAGTTCCAAGAAGAGGGCGAACGAAAAATAATTGAATCACTCAAATGTGAAAATATCAGCAAACTCTTAGTGGCCTGTAGACTGGTTCTACGGTATTTAGCCAGCCCCACAAGCGGCGAAGTAGCAATGCAGATATATATATATACTATATATTTCAATGGTTAATAAAAGAATAATATACATATATTAACTATAGGGTAGGGTGGGGTACTTTCGACAATGGGGCACTTTCAACTTTCGCTATTACAGAAAGGCAGTTAATTTTTAAATAAAATATTTAATGGCAACTCGTGCCACACTGTTCTCTCCGATCGTACACCAACTATGACAGTTTTTCTTCAGCAGTTGTGGTGGATAGACCGGTGTTTAACTCGTTCAGTGATTTTTTACAATTTTTCCTATACACGAGGTAAGTGATATTTAATTGTTTCTTATGGGAATTCCTTGGTTGTGAGTGTCAAACATTTGGGTTTATAATATATTTACGTTATTTCTAACTTTTACTTGAATTTTTTTTATAAGTCTTGCGAAAAACAATAACGTTTACTAGAGCAAATGATGGAGCACTTTCGACAAAAGCACTTTTGCCGACTTTTGCCGAAACTGCCCCATGTTGCATTTATTAAGTTTAAATTTAAAACTGAATTTGGAAATTATAAAAAATTTACAGAATGGTTCGTTCTTATAAGAAAACTACAAGTAGATGTAATATCGACGAAACAGTAGTTAAGAAGGCTCTCGAAGAAATTAGAAATAAAATCGAGACTCCCACGTCGGCTGCTCGGAAATATGACCTAAAACGGACAACACTTATTTCGAGGTTGAAGAAACTAAATTCATATAATGAGTTCTGTAATCCCCAGCTCACTGAAGTTTACGGCTCCAAATATGCAACCCATCAAGTATTCTCCAAACATCAAGAGCGTGGGCTCGTGGACTATTTTAAAAGGTGTTCCGCACAAATATTTTGTTTTACATATTCAATGGCACGAAAGTTTGCTTCTGAATATGCAAACAAAAATAATATTATAGTGCCAAGTTCCTATATGAAAGAAAAAGAGGCTGGGATTGAATGGATACGTGGGCTTCTAATGAAGATTCCGTGCAAGAATTTTTTTCAAACTTGGAAAGACTATACGAAAAACACCAATATAATTCTCAGAGTATTTTTAACTTAGATGAAACAGGCATCAGTTTTAGCATCTCCAAAGGTACCTAGGAAGTAAAATCTTAAAATGTAATATGATGTTGTTCTTATTAGAAATTATTTTTAGGTAATAGCAGAATAAGTAAAAAGATCGTTTAGTCAGGTGTCGTCGGCAGAAAGGGGAAGGCTTGTAACTGTTGTAGGAATTGTCAATGCCTCCGGATGGGCTCTTCCTCCAGTGTATGTATTCCCGAGGATAGGATTTAAAGATGAGTTCATTAAAGACGGGCCAAGCAGCTGTATTGGTCTTTTGAGCAAAAATGGTTGGATAGTCGGAGAACTGTTTACTCATGTGCTTAGCTCTACCAATTGCAGCAAAGAAAGCCCCATTCTTATTATTTTGGATAACCATTCGTCGCACTATGGGCTGGAGGGTATTGATTTTTTCCGAGAAAATGGGATTGAGCTATTGTCTTTAACACCCGATTGCTCTCATAAGCTGCAGCCATTGGATGTGTCTATATTCGGGCCTTTTAAAAATTATTGCAAGACATTTTTTAGTGAGTTTCAAATCAATAACCCAGGAAAACAAATAACAATTTATGATATCGCTCGGCTGACAAAAGTTCCATTTCAAAGAGCTTTTTGTCCTGAAAATATTGAAAAGGGATTTAAAGCCACAGATATATTCCCGTTTAATAGCCTAATTTTTCGAAGCTCGGAATATATTACATCAACTCTCTCTTAAGGTCAAAATATATCAGCTCCTAATCAGAAAGAGAGTCAACTTACTCCTGATGAGATAAGACCTGTTCCAACAATCCCTCCACCGAAATACGTAAATCGAATAAATAAAGGTAAATCAAGAATTTATACTGAAACAGCTGAGAAGACACTGAACTAAAGCGCAAACAAGAAGACAAAAAAAGCTATAAGGCGAATAAAACCAACAAAGTCAAAAAGAAAATTAATTAAAAAAACCAGACAATTCAAGTGATTCAGATACGTTCAGCGTTGCAGATTCAGATAAGTCAGTTGGGCCATATATGGAAGATGATGATGATTACTTTGAATTAGAGGTATCAAACGCAGGTGACTGTAGACTGAAACCCGAGGATGAACTCAATATTGGTGATTATATTTTGGTGAAACATGACGCCCGAATTCCAAATTTGAGAATTCAAACGAATTTCTCTTGACTGCTGATTTTTTCCGGAAAAAATCAAACAATTGGCAGTTTTTAAACCTCTTTTTGAGGATGTATTGTGTTGAGAAGTGACATTGAGTTAAAGCTACCATTGCCAGAACATCCAGGTGGATCGTCAAGATATTCAAACCTTATCTTTTTTAAGGACGTTAATATGAGTGGATACAACGTGTAATGATTTTTTTTGTTTAACACATCCTTTTTTTTACATTTATCCTTTACTTAACTATTGTTTTTTCCTTGTGATCTCAAAACTCAGATGTGATTTTGAATTTAATTTTATGGTTTAATTTTAGTTCAAAAATGAATTTCTGATCTCATTTCATTTTTATATTTATAGATTTAAGATTTGTTTAACTATTCAAATAAAAACAGTACGTTCCAACTTATAATACCATATATAAAATGTTGGACTAATTGATTCTTAATATATTGCGTCATCTAAATTCATGTCGAAATTGCCTCACCCGGATGACGAATGTGCCCCACCATGAAGCAGATTCGCCATTTTAAGGCATTAACATTTTTTTTTTTTTTGAAATTATCAGGGTGAAGTTAACTTTTAAGAAATTATGCATTTTTGTAGTAAAATAATCATAGCTTTCAATAAAAAAAAATATTCCAATATTTATTTGCGAAAGAAGTTATTTAAAATCTGCCAAAAAAAAGTGTTGAATCAGCCCCACCCTACCCTATATTTCAACGGTTAATAAAAAAGGAACCGTTTGTAGGGCTTACTTGTGCACTATTAAATATCCAAACAAAACATATTCTAATATGGAACGCAAAAAACTGCACAGAAACAAGTGCAACTGAAAATGATCAGCGCCTTTAAGCCGCAGAACATAAAAAGGAAGGAAGAACCACTTTGTAAAAAATTGTTTCCCTATTTTTTCACAAAGAAAATCGATTTTTATAGGCCTAATGACTTTCCGTAATATATCTAATGTATTGTACATTTAATTCATACACTTTTCACTTTATTTATGAGTACGTTGACATAAAGATCCTTATTTATTTGTTTAAGGGAAAACACGTTGCAAGCATTAATAATTTATTTATAATTAAGGGATCGGAGTCGTTCATAGACCTCAGTGCAGTTAAGACGTGTTCGGCTTTCGAGTGAGTAAAAAACCAATAAGAAGCATACTTGACGGATTTTTATTAGACTCCAATTGGCGCAGTGGCAGTGCGTTCGGTTAATAAACCATAGATTTTTTTTTTTTTCCGTTTCTTTTAATTTAAATAATAAAAAGTGAACAAACAACATCACGCGATGCATTCCGGAGAGCGGTCCGCTAAGCCTATAGCGGGACCAGCTGAAAAATCAGGCGATGCTTCAAGTGCTTCAAGCCAACCAGAGCCAAAAATGAAAAGGAAGAGGAAGCTGAAGACTACATGAAGACTACACCGGACCTAATGAAGCGCCCTTCCCTGTCAGCATCCACATAGAAGCTGCCTGGTGGAGTGAGGGAAGGAGCGCCAACAGTAGTAACAAGGGCAGCAGCACAGCAGCAAACGAGGAAAAAGACTCTGTCCGACATATGTGTCCGATGATGGAGAAGGCCAATGTATGGAAGATCATAATATGTTTGCATCTCTGGCGGCCTCTGAGTCAGATGACGAAGATGAGGAGGTAGAGGAAATAAAAAATAATATAAAGCTTCTCCAGCAAAGAGTGTTAGCTATTAAAGCTAAACAAATAGCAAGGAGGGAAAAGGAGCAGCTAGGAGAACTTCTTAATTCTCAACAGCCACGACAACAAGCTGAAAAGGAAATCCAACACATAATGACACAAGAGCAACAACACAAACCAAAACAGCAGCCTAAACATACACAGGCTAGAAAAACAAATCAGCGGATATTACACAAACAACAAGAACAACAACAACAACAGCAGCAGCAGAAGAGCCAGCAACATCAACAACAACATCAACAAAAACAGCAACCACAACAACAACAACAACAAAACACATCTAAAACCAGGGTTCCACCTATAAATACATATAAAATCGAACTCAAGGAGACAATAGAACTATGTAAGTCGGCCATAGGCAGCAATTTTTTTATAAAAAGATTATCATTAGATAGGCATGCGATCCACTGTAACACAGTGGAGCGCTATCATAAAATTAAAAGTTTTTGAAGGATTCGACGACGGAGTTCTTCTCCTACACCCCGAAGGGGGAGAAGCTGCAGACAATGCTGCTGAGGGGGTTAGAACCGTCGACTGATCCGGAGGAGCTCCTTGCACTGCTGAAAGAGAAGGAGTGCGAAGGGCTCAAATTCGTGGGGGTTAAGCCGTTTGTCACGGCTAGAGCTAAAAGGGAGAAGCGGAAACTACCGCTCTTCCTGGTTCAGCTAAGTCCCAACAGCAAACTGGAAGGTCTAAGGAGCATCAAAGTCCTAGACTACCAGGTTGTACACTGGGAAAAATTAAAGAGGAGCGAAAACATTTTACAATGTGTTCGCTGCCAAAGGTTCGGGCACGCCGCGTCGAACTGCGAAATGCAGCCTCGATGTGTGAAGTGCGGAAAGAACCACAAGCCAGAGGAATGCGCTCTAGGCAAGGACGGAGCGTCTGAAAAAAGCCAACTCTCTTGTGCGTTATGTAGGAACACGGGACACACTGCAAATTATCGGGGTTGTCCCAAATTCCAATACATCAAAAGAATAAATCTGGCTCGGCAGCAGAAAGTGGAAGTTAAACGTCCACTCGTGCAGGCACAAACACCAGCCGTTACTCCCCAAGTTACCTATGCCCAAATGGCAGCAGGTAGGGGAACTACGGTACAACAAGCAAAGGTAGCTTATCAGGCCCCAGCGCCTAGAGCAGCGGAACCTGTACTTGACATGCTGGCTATCTTGCTCTCTATTCAGGGGCAGATGGCTCAGCTTCAGCGTCAAATACAGGAACAGGCTACGCGGGTAGATCAAATATACGCGCTGCTGCCGGGCCTAGCGCACCTCCAGCCGTAATGGGTACGTACATGGCGGAGCAAACCCTAAAGGTCCTTGCTGTGAATGTTAATTCACTAATTAGGTTCGAACGACGAGCCGCACTATTTAAGTTGCTTAAAGACCAAGCCCCTGATGTGCTTTTGGTTAGCGAAACTAAGCTTACCAAAAGACACAAAATGAGGCACAGAAGATATGAAATATTACGAAGAAACCGACCCAATTCCATTCAAGGAGGAGGTGTTGCGATCTTTGTAAGAAAGGGACTGCGTTCAAAAGAGTATACAGTCGTGTGGTACGTAGGTTTCGGGTGCTGGAAGTGGAAAGCGGTTGTACATGGTGTCTGTTTATGCACCTAAGGCTACTCAATCCACCTTATTCATCTCAGATCTCGATACACTTTTTCGATTCCTGAGGCTGGAATTGGAAGACAACTATTTTATTATCGGCGGAGATTTCAACGCCAAATACAGTGATTGGGGAAACAATATACCAAATACTAGAGGGAACCTACTATTCAATTGGTGGGGTCAGCACAGCATAATGTATCGACTCGGCCTCAAAGCGACGGATAGTCCGCCGTTTCCCAGACATGGTTCGTATTTGGATCTCCTGCTGTTCGACTCACGAATACAATTGACGTGCACTAACCAACAAACTACAAACTGTCTACGCACTTTCGTGTATGACAGTGACCATTGCGGTCTCAGCACCGAAATAACTGTTCCCAACGAAATTGCGGAATTGGATAAGTTTGTTCAAAGGCATTCCTACAATTATAGTAGGGTGAGTTGGAACACACTTCTCAAGAATACTGACGAGAGCACTCTCCTCGAATTCACTCTACCCACCGTCCAACAGAAATCTGTCAAACGAGGAGATTGACAGGTATCTAAGACTATTGGACGAGACAATCAAACGAACAATGGACAAAACGATACCACGGTATCAACACACTGACAACGAAGACTTATTCCGCAACGCAACCATTGACGCACTGCACCGACATAAAAGTAGACTGCTGTCAAGACTAAAAACCTTGTACAGACAGTTTACTGACAGACATAACCCGGAGATCATGACATTGAAGTCGTCGATTAAAAACCTCCAAACATTAATAAAGGAAAATTACAGAAACTCTGTAAGTTTGTATTGGGGCAATAAAATTCGGGCTGTAAACACCAGCAACCCGAATATGTTCCCGCAAATAAATAAAATATTTCGGAGAAATAATCAGAACGACCTTCCATGTCTTAGAATCACCCGAACGACGAACAACGAACAAATACTTGTAGCAGCAGGCATTGATCCAAGTGAGGCCGTTGATGATGACAACTTCTTTGTGATCGAGGATCCGCAGGAGCAGTTAGAGGCTATAGGAGCGACTTTCCAGGAAGTATACAAGGCGAATGTTATCATTGGCCCGAACCACGACCTGGAGAGTCGAGTCTTTGTGCACAACTCCTGCCTTCGAAATGAAATTGCGAATTGGCGATTTGAGAGCTCGGGTTTCACTCAGTTCAGTGACGAGAATATGGCAAATAATGTCATCACCAACGAAAGGGTATTACCACCGTTCATTTCGAAGGAAGATCAGTCTTCTTCCAAACATCAGTAAGGTTTTCGAGAAGGTAATCAATAGAGTCCTGACTAAGTGGGTTGAGGACAAACATATAGTTCCGGATAATCAGTTCGGTTTCAAGGCGGGGCATGCTATCATTCATGCTGTGTCGAAACTGGTTTCTGATATCCAATGGAACAAAGGCAAGAACCAGTGCACTGGTGCCTGCCTGATTGACTTGGAGAAGGCCTTCGATACCGTATGGTTAGAAGGACTCTTTTTCAAGCTGGACAGGTTGGGCATTAGTAAACCACTGCTGTATATTCTTTTTGATATGCTCTCCAGTAGACAGTTCATCGTGAAGAATGGCGATGTGACTTCCGCTGGAATATTTAACATTAAAAACGGTCTGCAACAAGGTGCGGTAAATTCACCGATCCTATTCAACATTTACACAAGTGATCTGATGGGTTCACTTCACCATGCCATAGCGTACGCAGATAACTTAGTACAGATCAGGTCCAAAGATTGAGGTCATTAATACACTTTTGCAACGTGACTTCGACAAAATTAAGCGATATTGCGATGACTGGAAGTTGAAAATCAATTTTCAGAAGTCGGAAACCATTCTGTTTAGGACGCCTTTGTCTGGGGCCTCTAGGGATACCAGAAAGAATTGGCGAAAGTTCTCTATCGTCGGACAACATGGACAGCCACTTGCTTGTCGAAATGTAGTCAGATACCTTGGGATCTGGCTAGATCAATATCTGTATTTTAACAAACATATAGATGTTGCTCTGGCCAGAGCCAGAGGTGCTTTTGCCCTTACAAGGAGGCTGTTTTATAACAGCCAACTCGATGCGAGGGTGAAGGTGATCTGCTACATGGCCCTTATCCGGCCTATGCTTGTATTTGGATGTCCCGTGTGGTTCAACGTGAGAGCAAGTTTATTGGAAAAGATTCGGGTGTTTGAGAGGGCTTGCCTTAGGTCTTGTCTTCGCTTATACAGAACACCAGAGTCTGAGTACATAAAATTCTATCGCAATGAGGTCTTGTACAATAGGGCGAACCTAATAAGAGTGGACAATTTTGTTATTAAGTTGATTCGAAGGCACATTGCAAGAGCAATGACATCTTCGAACAACCTGATCTCTGGGGCTTACTACCCTAATTATATGTATCATGAGAGAGTTCGCTTTGACGGCTATGTTCCTCCAGAAGCGTTCCTCTACCTTGATAGCAAAGGTCTGATCCAGGACAGATTGGCTGTACCGCTAATCTTCCACGTTGCTCGAACAGCTGCGGACAGGCGACTCAACTTCGACAGAGACGTCGCACACGGCAGTGCGGAGCGTCTCCGGTTCAGTAGGGCGGTAGGGAGTCGCGACATGAGGGATGTTGCTCATCAGCACCAGCAATTTTGGTGGCTTGTTGAAGAAGAGGATGCGTCGTCGTCGAATTCCTTCAGCAATAGATAGCTTCTTGCGAAGCAAAGTGGGTCAGCCTAAAATTTTTTTTTTGTTTTAGCGTTGGCCGGCTTACATAGCTTTAGGTAGATTTAAGCGAAAAAAAAATAATATATATATATATATATGTATATATGTATGTACATGTATTTATATATTACGTATATATATATAATGTATATATATTACATATGTATATATTATGTATTAGATGTAAGTAGGTTGAGTAAATTAAGATTTATTCTTAGGTAGTTTGTAAGTTTTAAGTTTTATAATAAGTTAAAAAAAAAATATAAGTCATGATACTAAGTTTTTCTTAAAAAATGTTTTCTTAGTTCTAATTATAATAAATAGACATAGTATAAACATGTAATGTAAGATACGTCGAAAGACATAATTTAAGTATTAGGTTTAACTTAGAGTGCCCGCATGGGGCCAGTAAGTTAGAATAAGATTATTTTAAGTTAATTAAGCTAATTTTTAAGCGTTTTTTTGTATAGCATTTAAGAGTAAAATAAGGGATATAAATAAAAATGCATATAAACGGACTATAATTAAGGGATCTAGATAGCAATAGCACCCTGACATTGCCAAGTGGCAAGAAACATCTGTATCATTGGTACTTCGGAAATATAGACGAATTCACATATGTGCGCATTTTTGTATTTTTTTAAATTTTCCAAGCTTATAGCTTTTATACTAAAAAGCCAGTTGGACAAATTCGACTGGTCTGCTATATGTAATTGCAAGCAAGTAAATTCGTTTAAAAGAAAAAAGAGTAATTTGATAATGGCGCACAAAAGAAAGTAAATATCTCAATATAAACTATACCATGTATTATGTTAGGCTTCTACTTCTGATATGTAAATGATATTTTGAAAAAGAAAACGTATTCATATGGCAACGTCAGAAAAGATAAGTTATAGGTATACATATCTAATGTTTTGTTCAAATACTCGTATGCTTTCAGTGGCAAAACTTAATTTATATTTCTTCCTTTTTTGTAATTTGTTTGGGCTTCCAGCAAAGTGACACTGCGTTCCATAAATAAAATTGTTTTCACTACACTCTATATAATGTTTGACGTTTTTACTGCTTACACAAATATGCAAACCGAATGCAAGGACAGTAATTGCATTTGTATCCTTATTATTGTGATGTTTGTTAATGCCAGCCAACAATTTTAGATGAACCACCTCTGATCCACTGAGACCATTGATTGAGAACTGATTCTAATCCATTACGCCATCAAAAGTCACAAATTTTAGATGTTTTGTTAGTTGTAGTAGTTGAGTAAAGAGAACAACGAATCGAGATGGAGTATACCAACTTAAGCAAATTATTTTTAATTCAAATAAGTTAATATTGCCGGAGCTCGAAAAGAGGCTTTTACAAGCCTTAAAATAAATTCTTTACTTAGCCTGCCTATAAGTTCACAATTATTTAATAATAAATTCGAACTTAAATAATTTCGTCAGACGATGGTTAAGAAAAGACAAAAGGCATAATGATTGCGGCCACACAACATCCGTTGTGAAAGGTTTCCCTCCGATTCTGTCATCCTGGACGACTGCACGAGTCTGGTTTCATTAAAACCCTAGGTTGCCAAAACGCCCAAAATATAGAAAATGAAGGAAATAATTGACTGCACCAGGAACTCAGCAAAAGTAATCATAACTGTGCCTGACAATATTGGGCACATCAACAAAAAAAAAATCAGCTGACCAGACACAACAAATACCTAATGTGGATGGTGAAGCAAAAGCCAAAACAAAAAAACTGGATCTTTGTGTGGTAGAGTACGGGAAGAATATTGGCGAGATTAAACAAAAGAAGTCGATTGCACGCCCAAAATAATATTCTAATTTTGTTGTTTATAAATATGGAAAATGCAAGCGAAATGCATTCTGCTGTTATTGGGCGTAATTTGTCTACCACTTTTACACGATTGCACTCCCAAAATAATATTCTAATTTTGCGAATAGATTAAAAAGGAAACCATAAATTGTTTATAAATATGGAAAATGCAAGTAAAATGCATTCTGCTGTTATTGGGCGTAATTTGTCTACCACTTTTACACTACGATCACGTAAGTTCCCCAAATAATGAAGAACGGAAATAAATATTGTCTTACGTCTGTACAAGAACGATCAACGATTACATTGTTTCAACTTTTTTTATTTTATTTCTTCGGCTCAAAATTAATATTACCAGCAGTTATAAATGATATAAATGTCACGAACCTTCAACATCTTACTTGGAATAAGGCAAACCATTCAGCCAACATAATGCACCATTGATATAGCAGAAATCGAAAGATACAGTTTTGGGTGCCGATTTCAAGATGGATGTTTTTGTGTACTGTTAAAGTCATATTTATGCCCTCTCACTTTTCTATACTTGAACAAAACACACCTCCTTAAATTATCAAATATCAATCGTGCTTGCGATGAATAACGATGGGAAAAGCTCTGCTCCTCATCTTGAGAGCAGGGCTCTTCCTACTGCCGTTTTTCATATTTCGTTCTTCTAGCGTGAGAAGCCAACGAGAAAGAATATACCTATAAGTAACATTCTCTTATTTATTTAAACCACATAATTTATTATCGTCTACTTGTTTTACTAATAAGTTTATCATGTACAGTTTAAAAATAATTGATTTGTTAGATAAAAAACATAAAAGAAATAAATTGCAATGTTCAGAACAATTCATTTATATCATGTGTCATGTGTCTCTCACCAATCACCAGTTCCAATACGCGACAAGACATCCACGTGTTGCTTCACATTACACGAGTCCGTCTTGTCCTGCTTACCAATCACAAGTTCCAGTTCGCGGCAAGACATTTACGCGTTGCTCCACATCACACGAATCGATCTTGTTCCGCTCACCAATCATCAATTCCGCTTCGCTGCAAGACACGTGCAGGGCCCCATCGCACGAATCCGCCTTGTCTCGCTCACCAATCACCGGTTCCAGTTAGCTCCAAGACATCAATGTGTTGCTCCACACCACATGAATCCCTATTGTCCCGACCTCCAATCACCAGTTCCAGCTCAGAACCCACATTATCCCAAAAATAAAACATTTACATCTGTATATTATCATTAGCATCACCACCCTCGAACGACGCAGAAGACAAGCAGCAAACCATCTTTCTCATAACAACTATTAACAAATGTTGATAAGTACATAAGTACATACCTCTAAAATACAATATGTGCAATCTTTATTCAAATTATAAATTTCATTACATTCATTGCGTGGTCCTTCTTCTGACTATTTTTTTAATTTTTATGCTCCCACTTGCTCATTAGGTTCGAAATGAATAAAAAAAATATGTTCTCCAAGTTTCACGTCTCTATCTTAATATTAACCCGTGCCACTGTGCAATGTAATTTTTTTTAAATTAGTCCGAGCTCAAGGGATTAAGGTACCCTTAAAATGTTCCCACACAGTGCAAGCGAAGGAAAGCTAGGGAGGAAAGAAAGGGAGGTAGCGATGTACGTTCACTTTGAATGTTTGAAGGTTATAATGGTCTGGAAATAAAGACCGAGATGTACATCTTAGGAACCAATCACGATATTTTAAAGTACGTCCAAAAGTGGGTTTGAGGGTATACTGATGATCATTTATAGCAAGACGAATGTCATGCTTAAAAGTTTGAAGGGGCGGAATGCTACTGGTGATTTCTATGGAGAACTGGTGGTGGAAACAGCGATAAAACAGAATGAGCCCGAGACATTACGTCGGTGTTCGAGGGTATCCACTGTCTGAGTGGTATTATTATCGCCTGTGGGTTTTATCGTACGGTTTTGAATCCTAGCTAGCAGGTGCAGAGAGGCGCGCCCGACAAATTGTGGGCATTGTACTCCAATTTCGTGCATATAAATGCCTTATAAGTATATTGAGTCATGATCAGAAGGGGTGAAGTATTTCTTACATTGGAAGCATTAAATTCGACTTTGTTGGTGGTTCCCCAAGTAGTTATTCGACTAATATCAAAATTGAATGATTAAAATACGAGTATACTGGCGTCTCCGTTCTATAGCCGTAGAGCAGGGACGCGAATCAGGGAACGAATATGAAAAGTAGAGAGTACTGTTGCCAGCAAAGAATATATAAGGAGTAGCAGACAAGAGATCATTGATGAAAACTAAAAAGACGGAACGGAGCCCTGTGGAACATATTTGTTTTGTGGATATCAGACTTGAAACCATCGAAGACAACTTGAATAGAATAATCTGAAAGATGTGGAGTTTGGCAGATACCTTAAATAAATGGACGAGACCATTAACTGAGGAATAGATAGCACGGTACGTCGGTGTAAGCACACAGCAGGGAAGACTATTGATGCAACATTAAAAACCTTGTATAAGCAGTTTATTGACAGCCATAACCCGGAGGTCATGACACTAAAGTCGTCGATCAAAAACCTTCAAGTATTAACAAAAGTGAATTAAGGGCTTCTATAAGTTTGTGTTTGAACAATAAAATTTGGGTCGTAAACTCAATTCAATACCATATGTTCGTGGAAAAAAATAAAATAAAATAAATAAATAAAGATCGCACGAACAAATAAGAATTTTTGTTTTCATTTTATTTTATTGTTTCATATAATTCTACAACATCTTAAAATTGTTGTGTCAAAATTTGAAACAAATCGGAGCAAAATATTGACTTTTCTGGTATACAAAACTTTTTGACACTAGTTATTTTAAAACCGGTGAACGGTTTACCTCAAAATCTACTCGACCGATTCTATCTACTATGTAGCATATGGGCTGAAAAGTCCGTTTCTAAGAAAGGGCACCACTTGAATTAAATCCATACCATTTTCAGTTAGTACCAACCTTCAAAAGACACGTGTAATTTAGCGTTTTGAGTGAAGCAACTTTTGTTATTGTGAAAAAAATGGATTCAAAGCAATTTCGTGTGTTGATTTATCATTGCTTTTTGATGGGAAAAAATGCAGCTGATGCAAAGAAATGGCTTGATAAGTGTTACCCGGACTCTGCACCAGGCGAACGAATTATTCGCAAGTGGTTTGGAAAAGAGGCTGTTTCAGATGAAAACATCAAAAAAGTCCACAAAATGATTACGAATGACCGTAAAGTGAAGTTCATCGAGATAGCTGAGGCTCTGAAGATATCAAAAGAGCGTGTTGGATATATCATACACGAATATTTAGACATGCGAAAGCTCTGTTCAAAGTGGGTGCCGCGTTTGCTGACAGTCGACCAAAAATAACAACGTGTTGATGATTCAGAGGAGTGTTTAAAGCTGTTCAACCGCAATAAAGCCGAATTTTTGCTATGTGACAATGGATGAAACTTGGCTCCATCACTTCACACCAGAGTCAAGTCGACAGTCAGCTGAGTGGCGAGCAGGCGACGAACCTCGTCCAAAACGACCAAAAACTCAACAGTCGGTTGGCAAGGTTATGGCATCCGTATTTTGGGATGCACATGGAATAATTTTCATCGACTATCTCCAAAAGGTACAGACTATCAACAGCGACTATTACATTGCGTTGTTGGAGCGTTTGAAGGACGAAATCGCAGAAAAACGGCCGCATTTGAAGAAAAAGAAAGTGCTGTTTCATCAAGACAATGCACCGTGTCACAAATCGATGAAAACGATGGCAAAATTGAATGAATTCGGCTACGAATTGCTTCCCCACCCACCGTTGGAGATTTCCAGATTTGGCCCCCAGCGACTATTTCCTAATCGCAGACCTCAAAAGAATGCTCGCCGGAAAGAGATTTAAGACAGAATCGCCGAAACAGAGGCCTATTTTGAGGCTAAACCGAAATCGTACTACAAAACTGGTATCGAAAGATTGAAAAATCGTTTCAATCAGTGTATCGCCCTCGAAGGCAACTATACTGATAAATAAAGTTGGATTTTGCAAAAATTTTGTGTTTTACTATAAAATACATGGGACTTTTCAGCTCATGTGTTATATTTCAGCGTGTTTTTATTTTACATAATTATTAATTTTACGGTAATAAATTGGCCCATTTTTTGGGCGAAAATCGGTGTTTTAACTTGTGTCTTGACACTTAACTTGTGTTTTCTAAGTGTCACCAAAACTTTCCTACCAGGGATACCATGGGAAAGCGATTATCTGATAATGGCATTTTGATTTTTTGATTTCAGATGATCCAGTCTTGAGTTATGCGATTGACCAGCTTACTACTATCTAAAATCTATATAATAATTCAAAATAAGTTCATTTACATTAATCAATATAATAATAAAATTAGATATGAAATTTTAGAAATTCATTTGACATTCTGTATTTTCTATATTTCAGTAATGAAAATAGTGTTGAATGCCATTACACTGAGCAAACATGACAAATCAAATAAATTATGTATGTATGGCTTAAGCAAGCTTAAACAGACACGAAAGGGAGTAATTTTAGTCAAAGAGAACAGATTCTAAGTTAGCAAAGTTGAAATTGAAAAGCCAGGTTTTTTTTCAGATCTTTATTTCATAACAAAACAAAACTTATACTAAATTACAGCGTGTATTATAATTGAATACATTTTGCATGAAATAGTTAAGGACAATCTGTTTCCTTTTCAATGACAAGAGGTGAGGGTACCTGTCATTTCTTGATTTGATTATTTAAGCAATTTATTGATGGGGAAATACAATAAAGTAAACTAATTAAAAGAAACAAAGAAAGTCGTAAAAAGAAAGACAGAAAGAAAAAAATACATATAGTAATAGTAACAAAAGTGATGAACATGAACAAATATCAAAAATAGAGCAAAATTGTATTTATTATACATTAATTTATATTAAATTATTTATGGTAGAATGGTCAAACGAGCATAACCACTTCTTTGTATTTTTAAGAAAAACTACATTCATCCTCTCACATCTAAGGTTTGCCGGTAATACATTAAAAAGACGGGGTACAGTTACTGCATAAAAACGCGTATAATGTGTTTTATGGATTGTCGGAATGGTTGCAAACTTTCTGGTATTGACTCGTAGATTATAATTTTCATCGAGTCGAACAGAATAAAACCTCGACTTTAAAAAAAATATCTTTAAAACTTTGTAACAATAATTATTCCTTATTGGAAGGATTTCGAGACTTTTGAATAGATCGAAGGAGTTCTACGATTCACTTTACGCATTATTCTGATTGCATGTTTTGCTTTAATAATAAAGGTTGTATTTTGTTGAGATGTATACCACCCCAACATGATACACCGTACTGCAGCTTAGACTTTAAAAGACCATTATATACCAACTTTAAAGTAGGAAGTCGATAATACAGACTAAGGTGATAAAGTTGCCTTACAACGCAATTAATTTGCTTTTTAAGGTACAAAGTATGGTCTTTCCAATAGAGTCTCTTGTCCAATATTACTCCTAAATACTTAAAGTTATCAACGCATTCTCTTTTAAAACATGTATTACTGCAATTTAAACTATTGTTAAACGGAAACGAATTGCGACCATCGACTAAGATAAAGCGCATACAGCTGGGTGCATGGTAGTATAAAGTAAAATCCTCACAGGTGACACCCAGAATATTAAAAATCATAAATTGAGTTTCTTTGCATATGACCAATATGTGGTATGTAAACCATCTTCGTAATAAATCCAAATCATGATTGATATCGAAAGAAAGATCGAGATAATTATTATTGGAATACGAAAGCGCTGTATCATCAGCAAATTCTGTGATTTTGCCTTTAAAAGGTACGAGTTTGAAAAACAATCCAGGCAAGGTAATCGATCTGAATGATAGAAGAAGTCTATTAAATAAACGAAGAGACAAAATATAATAAAAATTAATAAAAGCAGTAGTATGGGAGGGTGGAACAGATGCAGAGTATGAAAAGTTTCCACGCAGGTTAAAGTTAGAAACCAGTCGGAAGTTCCGATTACCAGACTTCATAAAGAAAGTCTTCAGCGCCTTAAAGCAGTATAAATGTCGAACGGGAAGAATTTTTAAGTCACAGAACAAAGGGTAAGTAGAATATCTCCCAGGTTTGCGGCATAATTTTCGTAGGATATATTTCTGGGCTATCAAAAGAGGGTGTATTTTATTCCTATTTGGTAGAACAGATATATCGCAAATAGAAGAAGTGCCTAACCGTTCAACGGAAATAGTTCCGCGAAGCTTCTATGTACATGATTAGAAAAGCTCATTCTTGAGTCTATGATAAGTCCCAGGTATTTGAATTCACTAACGAAATCGATAGGGAAACATTTATCACTGCAATTTAAGCTGCCAGCAAAAGAAGGAGAAGATAAGCCTGACCCACAGTTACAATTTGCAAACAGGAATCGTTGACACTCCAGATCCAGATCAAGATTAAACCGCGAACTAAAAATCATAATCTTAGTCTTAAGACTTATAAACAAGTTGTGCTTATAAAATCATATTCTTAAAAGACTGAGGTCCCAAGGTCTAGGCGCCGATTTGAATCATATGAGAAACCTACTCGTATATCATCTGCAAAAGCTGTTGGATTACCTTTAAAATTAAGTGTAAAAAGTGAGTTTATGTAGATTAGAAAAAGAGGATCGGACCTAGGACTGAACCTTGGGATACCCCTAAGTTAAGAATCATAAGATCACTCCTAATTTCATCAATTTTTACTCTTTGTCGCCACTGTAACATAAGGTAGAATAAGGTGATCAACCATATCAAACGCTTTGGTAATGTCAATATACGAGGGTTGTCTTAAAAGTTTCCGATCGCAACGTACAGCTAGCGGCACTCGTTAATAAAAGCCAGTGAATGCTAGTTGTGCATCTTCTGACAGTTACTTACCGAGGTTTTAGTCATTTTGGACTTGCAGTTTTTAGTTGACAGTCGTTTAAATGTGTTGATGTGAGTGTTTTTTGTGAAAATGGAAAAAATTGAGTATCGAGCTATTAATAAATTCTTGTTTTTGAAAGGCAATACGCCTACCCAAATCAAAAATGAGTTGGACTCTGTATATGGGGACTCTGCACCATCATTTACCACAGTGAAATTTTGGGCAGCTGAATTTAAACGTGGTCGTAAGAACTTGGGAGATGATAAACGTTCGGGACGTCCAAAAACTGCAACCACTGACGATAACATTGCTAAAGTTCACCAAATGGTGTTAGACGACCGCCGAATTAAAGTGAGAGAGATAGTAGAGGTTATGAAAAAGTCCAAAGAACGTGTTTGTTACATATTAAATCAAGATTTAGGCATGAGAAAGCTGTCCGCTCGTTGGGTGCCGCGTTTGCTTACGTTAGACCAAAAACGTGTTCAAATGAACATTCCCAACGCTCTGTTGGCGCAGTTTACGTTCAATAAATCCGAGTTTGGCGCCAATTAATAACTGTAGGTGAAACTTGGATACACCATTATATGCCCGAAACAAAAATTCAGTGAAAACAGTGGAATGCAAAGGGTGAGGCGGCTCCAAAAAAACAAAAACTGTTTTTGCGGCTCGGAAAGTGATGGCGACTGTTTTTTGGGATAGTAAAGGAGTTATCTTAATCGATTATCTTCAAAAAGGAAAAACCATTACAGGTTTCATTACTTGTCAAGCTGAAGGCAGAAATTGGGGAAAAACGGCAACATTTGCAGAAAAAGAAAATTCTGTTTCACCAAGACAACGCGCCGTCTCACACCTCAACGGTTTTCATGGCGAAAATCCATGAATTACGGTTTGAACTGTTTGACCATCCGCCTTATTCACCAGATCTAGCCCCAAGCGACTTCGTTTTGTTCCCTCATCTAAAAACTGCGCTCGGAGGACAAAGATTTTCGTCAAATGAGGAGGCAATCAACTTCGAGAACAATTATTTTGCAGAGAAAAACGCCAAGTACTATTTGGACGGGTTAGAGAGATGGCAGCATCGCTGGGAGAAGTGTGTAGAGTTATAAGGAGACTATGTAGAAAAATAAAAAAAAGTTTTGAGAAAAAATGTCTTGTATCATTGTTCGGTCAGAAACTTTTCAGACAACCCTTGTGGGTGGCCGTTGCTCAAGTGGTAGTGTGTTGGCTTCCCAATCGGACGGTTCGGGGTTCAATACCAGCCGTGACCTAAAGACTTTTTTTTCAGGCAACTAAAATCTTGTGAGGAGAATGGTTGCCTAAATATAACATGAAGTCCAATTTACACTAGTAATTTAGTCTCCCCATTAAATGTTGGATGCCACCCATGGAGCGAATAACTACTGAGCCCAAAAATCTTTCTCTCTCTCTCTATACAATTTTCCGAAAAACTTAACACGTGCTCCGGCATTTTAAGAGTAGTAATACCCTCTTGAGTGTTAAGTTCTTTTTAAAAAAAACTTTAAAAAAAGTATAAACCAACAGTACACTTTTTACCATTTAAGTTTGAAATTATATTGCCACAAAACTGTAGGAGTGCATCCCCGGTTGATTTTCCCTTTTGAATGCCAAATTGGGTAGCATTAAAGAACTTAGCTTTTGTGAGATAACTCGCTATCCTATTTTTCACAAGCTTTTCAAAGATTTTACTTATAACTGGGAGAAGTGAGATGGGCCTATAATTACACATTTCAACAGTAGATCCCTTTTTGAATAATGGAATAACATCAGCACATTTGAGGTCTTCAGGAAAACTCCCTCAAATATGCAGAGATTAAAAATGTAGGACATCCATTATAACATATGATAAACAACTTGTTCAAGGAAGATATTAGAGATACCGTTAGCACCACATGAATAAGTATTCCTTAAAGTGCCGATAATTTTTAAAACTTCAAGAGGAGTAATGGGCTCAAATGCAAAACTATTAGAACGCATTGGTTCAGCAAGGCAGTCGGTAGTTGAACAGAAACGACAAGTAGATTGAACAAGACATGGTTGCATGCTGGTGGCTATGTTCGTAAAATAGCAGTGGAATGCATCTGCAATGACTAGGTTATCAGATACAATACACTCATTGACACTAATAACAATCAGTTTTTTTGCAACAGAGTATTTGTTTAAGATACTGTCAACAATTTGCATAAATTTTTTAAGTTAGCTGTAGCAGAATTGAACTTAGAACGGTAATAGTTAACACGGCAAATTGGAATTTTCTTTTTAACTTCACTACACAGATTTTTGTACTTACTTTTCAAATACATATTACCAGGGTACTTTTGGCATTTAGTTCTAAGTTTGTTTTTAGCCTTAACTTTGTTCAATAAGTAACTGGAAATCCGAGGTTTAAGCCTTTTAGAAGATCTTTTAGGACTAAAAGTATAGGAACAACCCTGAATATGCTTCTTTAGACAATAAATAAGCATGGAAAAGGAAGCAGAATCATCAGAACACAGGTAGAAATCTTCCCAAAACTAGCAAGAAAGATTATATTTGGGCTT
Source organism: Volucella zonaria (assembly GCA_963966105.1). Lineage (NCBI taxonomy): Eukaryota > Metazoa > Arthropoda > Insecta > Diptera > Syrphidae > Volucella > Volucella zonaria. The sequence goes on along the minus strand of OZ014530.1, from coordinate 125,326,631 downwards.
ATTGTAGTTTATCTTCGTTACGCTGTAAGGAGGTTCAGAATTCAAATTGCACATTCTATCGGAAATATTAAACAAGAACCCAGTCCTAGAGTGATCAGTAATCATTAAATCAATAACGCATTGCTCACAGTTACTGAACAAACCATTTCTGAACCGTCCATAAATATGTTCTAAACATCTACCTAAGACGAGTCTAGAAGGTTCATTGATGAAACTTGCTAGGCCATGCGATGCTAACAATTCCATATAGGACGAGACAGTTTCACTTTTTTCCAAGATGTTAATATCGAAGTCACCCATTACAATGACATTATTTGATTTTTCATTTTCTAGTAGACAAGAAAATTCTTCTATAAATGTCGAAACATTAAACATAATATACAACATATGAAATGTTGTACTATGTATAATGTCACAATCAATTAAATAAATTTGTATTACCTGTAGCGTCAAAAAAAAAAATTCTTAAAAATGGGCCTTTTCTTAGCCGAATTAATGTTACTCCCCTTAACTGCTTTGATTTCAGAGAATCTATTGAAACTCTATTTGTAGATGTAGCAAAACGATATACTGACCAGAATCTCGAGTGAATGCACCGCACATAACTGGTGATTATGGGAAGCTGGTATCAAAAGCCTTCAGACTCATTTCAAGAAGTAACGGGAACTTATAAATTTACTTTTGAAGAGTTACGTACTCTCTTAGCAAAAGTTGAAGGCTGTCTTAACTCTCGACCAATTTCTCCTATATCTGAAAAGTTAAGATGCTACAGCAGCTGCATCTTGAAAATTTCACTGATATTATGAAATGTTTGTGTGGGTATAAAAGATAGAACTTATTCCTTCCAAATGGATATCACATTACTCCCTCCTTCAAGTTGTTCTTGTCGAACAAGTTCGTTGTTCACCGTACCGTTGAAGTGACACTTTCTATCCAAATGTTCAACTTTTCTGGATCACCTCGTAAGTGGGGATCCGAATTATGTTTCACTTGGCAACCAAACTGTTTGACCAAATAAGATCTCGGATGGTGTGTGTCCTGTTGAACTACGGACCGCGTTTCGGTAGACCATTAAGAAGAAGGGTATGTGTCGATCCCTGTCCAGCTGAAAGTTGCTGACGACCTTAGAAAAATATTCATTCAAAGTGCTATTGAGTCGCCCGACCATTCCATTGGATTGAGGGTGTAGTGGCGTTGTTGTTGTCTTGCTTATTGGCACACTTCCTGGAAGACATTTCATTCAAATCCCAGAGACTAAGGATTTTGTTTATGATTTTCATACTCCGGACACTCGCGACCGGTGTTGCACACTTTTTTTCTGTTGTGATCAATAGGCCCAAATTTTCCCACTACCTCTCTCTTTTTCCCCTTTACACGGAATGTATTCGTATTTAAAATCCGTAAAAGAACCATATTGTTCTCTGGTTCCACTACGAGTAAGTTCTTTCCCACAATGAAGTCTCTCCTATTTTCTGGCTCCATCAAATAGAATCGGTGGATACAAATACCACCTTCCATTTCTGTCCAAACAATAACTGCCGATGAAGGCGCCAGAGTCTGATTTCTGCAGTTGACTAATTTCAAAATAGAAGTGTTGGCGTTTCCGTATATCATTGGCATCTCCATCTTTCCGTATTTCAGGATGTGTGCCAAAAACTCCGCTACTAGTCCATGTTCTCTCATGAAATCTGTACCAATGATACACTCGTCGTATATGTCAGCCACCGGAAAAAGACGAGAGAATGTTATTCCGGTCAGCTGGATTTTTATGCGGACCTCGGACTTCAACATATACCTTCGCCGTTTCTCTCGTAGCTGATCTCAATCTTGCGTTATGCAACTACGATTTCTGCACCAGATGCCTCCTGATGATTGAAGCCGTGGCACCGGTGTCTATTGTCGCCATCCATTTTGCCTTTCCACTGGCTACTTCTACTAGAAGGCTTTCATTGCATCATTTTTCTAGTAAGACTTGGATGATGGTCCTGGGACCGTCGACTCTTGCTACCAAATTCTGCCCCCGCGAAGTTGGTGCTTAAGCTTTTCCCGACTAATGGCTTGGGGAGGATTAATCGGCTTCATGTCATATTTTATTGTAGTTCCAGCAGCGCAATCTTCGTCTATCCCGTGGAGTATTTCGTTCTTCGGCTCTAAGTCTTGCTCAGGAGCATTCAACAGATGCTACTTCCCGGACAAAATGCGTTCCCTTGGAAGCCTGATTGGCTGCTTCCATCGCCAGAGCGAAGGCAAATGCTTCAGCAAGGGTTCTTTTCCCGACTCTCCTTACTGCTGACTGTGGCTCCGAATCTGCAATTCCTCTGATGAAACCGTCCTTTGGCATTTCGTCAATTGGCCAGCAGTGGGGTATAAAAAATGTGCCAGTCAACTTACGTCTGCTTGGAGCTGCTGCAGTGTTTCTCCTCGTTGCTGCGTTCGGCCTTGCAATTGGACCTTTTAAACCTCCTGCATGTTGCTGTCCCCAAACCGTTTCTCGATGGCCTGTATTAAAGCCACATAATCTTTATACTTTTTAATGTCTATTGTTTGCAACAATTCTGTTGCTAGACCATGCAATGTCGTTGTTAGGGCAAAGCACTTCTCCTAATTGTCCCAGTCGTTCGCACAGTCAGCCATTTCAAACTGCTTCTTATAAGTAGACCATGAGGTCTGGCCCCCGAGTGAGGGAGGTTTCAACCCTTTTCTCCTTGAATCGCTTAAAGAACATTCTCGCAGTTTCTGTTTTCGCACTGTGTCGAGCTCTTTTGTCAGTTGCTCAACTTTGTTTCTCCTCTATTCTCTCAAATTTGTCATGGATTTCTTCAAACTTTTGCTGAAGAATGTTCTTTCGTTCTTCCAGATTATTCTTTTGTTCATCTACATATTTTCTGTTGAAGGCCCTGCACGCTGCTCTTGTGCTCGTCTAGATTTTTATTTTGCTCGTCCAGCTTTTGTTCAAGACTGTTTTTTTGTTCGTCTAGACTTTTCTTTTGTTCCACGAATTTTTGTTCAATGTTGTTTTTCTGTTCGTTTTTGTTCGAGATTGTCCAAGATTGTTCTTTTGCTCGTCTTGATTTTTCTTTTGCACGTCCATTTTTAATAAGAGGAGATGCATCATGGAAGCTATGTCTTTGCCGGTACTCATTTGTTCTTCCTCGTCGACGTCAAAGGATCGTGTCCTTCGTTGTTCAAAGCATCCTCAAGTCGGAGCACTAAGTCACTTTTGTTCAAGCCATTATAGCTTTTTCAAGCGATCACAAAACGCTTTTCTTTTTTTTACATAAAATAAGTCCTATCCCACTTCTGACACCAATATTAAATGTTTAAGGGGGTACACATGATAGAACTTATTCCTTTCAATAAAATCGCTTTATTAAATACAACTACAATTCACAATTTATTCGCTTATCTCAACTACTTTTATATTTTTTTCTTTTACTTTATCACTAATCGTAAACCACATTTCAAATTCCGCTCTAGAACTAACTTGCACATCTTGGGGGATGCTGATGTTTATACTACCCTGACATCTTTCGAGAATATTTTGTACCCTCCAGCAGCTATACATATTTACATTTTGCTTGAAATTTCGATTCCATTCTCCAATGGTTCAGTTTAACGCTATGGAAATCTTCTGCATTTCAAATATAGATGATTGTAAAGTAACGGACGTTTAAAGAGAGAAATCAAATTGGAACAGGAAGAGATTGCTTCATCGAAAAGCTGCTCCATTGCTGGATCCGAAAAAGCAATTATCAACGAGAGAGTCATCGTTGGAAACATCGCAGACACGAAGAAAATTGTGGGTAAAACAATAAGAAACTAAAGTAATAAATTAATTCGCTTATTGGTAAATTATCTACATATATAATTAACATATGTATATACATCAAATATATTAGATGGTATAAGGTGTTAGTGCAGACTTTTTTGTCGCAAGAAATTTAAGAGCTGTCGCTTAAAGTTAAGAGAGCCTGAGAAGATTCACAGTTTTCTTTTGTTGCAAATTACGAATAGAGTTGTTGTTGCCTCCGTTTATTCGTCATTCCGGTGAATTTTAAACCACCGTCATTAACAGTGTTGTAGAAAAAAGCTTTAAATTAATTGCCGAATTCGCCACACTATATTGTTCTATGCGATCTTCGTAGACAAAACGTCTATTTCTTTTTGTTGCATTTATATTTGCTGATCTTGCACAAGAAGAAGAAGAATAACAGTGCAAGTGTCGTCGACTAGAAGCATTTACTTTCGTTGTTGTAAGTCATAGCTCATAAAAAGCTGTTCATTTCACTGAGACACTCATAGTTGGAATAAAATTGTTGCAGAAATTTTCATCAATTTCCTTAAAAAATCATTTTGGATAAATTTATTTCAAGAAATATTTAGAAGTTGTTGATTTCTTTCTTGTCCATTTATTAATTCGATTGGGTCCTTGAAAATTAATTATGAGTAATTCTGACAATGAATATGAGGTGTAAAGGGGTTAGATAGTCAACAGCGCCAGCAGTTAGCTGAGTTGAAGGTTTTGCGATCTGCAACAAAATCAAATATAAGTAGAATCAAAAGGCTTATAAAGGAAAAAGGTTCAACAATCTCTGTTACTGAATTGGAGTGCCGGTTAGGAATTCTCGAATCCCATTTTGAACAGAATTTAAATGTTCAGATGTCGATAGAGAAGATGAACGTTGTTGGAGAGGAAAAAGCAAATGCTACAAGCAGAGCGGAAATTGAGGATCTCTATGTTGTTATCAAATCGGATATCTTAATGTTGTTGGCGGAGAAGAAACCAAATGCTAGCATATGTTGTAATTTGAATGCTACATTGGCACCTTTGCAACATTCGTCTAGGTCATCTAGGTTAGAAAAAATTAAATTGCCGTCCTTTTCTGGGAAGTTTTCAGAATTTCCTAACTTTATAGGATTGTTTGATAGCTTGGTAGATAAGGATGATTTATTGGACAATCTGCAAAAATGTAACTATCTGCGAAATTGCTTATCCGGCTCAGCATTAAGTGCAGTTAAGGAATTCGATCTAACGAGTGGGAACTACGCTAAGCAATACAGCGATTAAGGAAAAGGTTTGATAACAAGGCGATGATGTTTCAAGAGCATTTTAATGGGATTTTACAAATTCCAAAGATCTCAAAGTGTTCTTCTTTTAATCTTCAAAATTTGAAAGGTAATTTCAATACTCATCTTGCGACGATTCTTAGTATAGGTGATTATAAAGATATTGCAGAATCTATTTGCGTTTCGTTTGCGTTAGATAGAGTCGATTTGGATACAAAAGCCAAGTGGGATGAAGTGGTTGATCATTCCAAACTACCGTCATGTGCAGATTTTTCGCGACTGTTGGATCGTCGTTGCCAAACCTTAAAAGCAAGAGAATCAAAGATTTGTAAGGTAGAACCAAATAAAAGTGAGAATAATAGCCGCAGCCGTTCTCGAAACATGCATAGGAACCAGTCGTCCAATACCTCGTTAGTTGTGAACAAGGCCATGTGTGAGTTTTGTCATTCGGGTACGCATTGTATAGTTGAGTGTCCAGATTTTAACCACTTGCCAGTCTCCGAACGTTTCCTAGAAGTTAAGAGACGTGTTCTCTGTTTGGAGAAAGGTCACTCAGTAAGAAGGTGCAATTCGCGAAAGTGCACTATTTGTTCATTGCCACATCATCGATTACTTCACAGATTTACGGTGAACCAGGTAACTGAAAAAGCTTCAGATAGAGACGCAGTCTCAAACACCAGCACCAGTTGCACTAGTACTATTGTTTCAAATGCAGGTGAACATTGCAACGCAAATGTTATTTTAGCAACTGCTATAGTCTACATAAGAGACAAATGTGGTAAATTTCAACCAGCTCGCGCTTTGTTGGATTCTGCATCCCAGTTGAACTTTATAACCGAGGATATGGTTCAGAAACTTAAGTTGCATAAAGTTCAAATGCATACATGCGTTCCCGGAATAGGAAATTAGATTCTATCATACGTTATAAGAGAGAAGCTAATTGCAAGTCACGAATTTCTGACTTTGAACTAAATTTGAACTTGTTGATTCTAAAGTCAATCACTAATATTCAACCTGAAACAAAAATGGACATTTCTGAGTGGAATATTCCCTTGAATCTACCTTTGGCTGATCCTTATTTTAACATTCCCAGTTGTATAGATCTCTTAATTGGCGCCGGTAGCTTTTTCCATCTACTTTGTTTTGGGCAGATTAGACTTGGCCCCCAGCTACCAATTTTAAAGAAAACTTTGCTGGGTTGGATAGCCTCTGGAAGTTATGGGTTATATGACATGCCCCAAGCTGCGTGTATGGTAGTTAGTTCTTCGACCTTTGAAGACGCTTCGCTGAACGAGACAGTAAGCAAGTTCTGGGAAATGGAAGAAGTAAATAAAAGACCAAGTTTCCAGTCACTGGAAGAAGAAAAATGTGAGAACGAGTTTTTGAGCAGCGTTCGTCGCGAAGATGATGGTCGGTTTGTGGTGAAAATTCTCTTCGTTCCAAATAAGGGACAGTTGGGTGATTCGTTGTCAGGCAAGGAAACGATTTTTCAATTTGGAAAGGCGACTTCAAAAAAATGACAAAGTGCGAGATTAGCGCATCCAATTCATGGAGGAATACGAGAGTCTGGGACATATGGAAGCTGTCCCGAAGGATCAAGTTTCGCTGAATCGATATTTTGCTTTTTACCAATTCGTACTTAGGCCTGATTCACTGAGTACAAAGTTTAGGGTCGTGTTTGATTGTAGCGCAAAAACTTCCTCCAATGTTTCCCTAAATGATCTTCTGTTGAAAGGACCGGTAATTCAGGATGATCTTTATGACATTATTTTACGCTTTAGGTCATATAAATTTGTAATTACAGCCGACATCTCCAAAATGTATCGACAGATATTGGTGGATAAGGAGGACCAGAATCTTCAATGCATTTTATGGAGGTCGAACGAACAAAAGGAGCTGTTAGTATATAGATTGAAAACAGTAACCTACGGGACAACATCAGCACCTTACCTTGCTACAAGATGTTTGAAATGGTTGGCAGATGAAAATGTATCACAATTTCCATTAGGGTCGAAAGTTATAGGCGAAGACTTCTATATGGATGACATAATCACAGGAGCAGATTCGTTGGAGTCCGTTTATAAGATTTATAGTGAGACCAAGCACATTCTTCAAACTGCTGGATTCGATTTACGGAAGTGGTGCAGTAATGACCCTAGCGTCTTAGAAAAGATTTCTGGCAACGAACTGGTTAGCGATGCGTTGCGTATAAACGATAAGGACGTCATAAAAACTTTAGGTGTCGTATGGAATCCTTCAGAAAATAATTTTCATTACATCGTCCCAGAAATAGATACTTCAAAATGCATTACGAAAAGGACAATACTGTCAGAACTTGCACAAATCTTCGATCCCTTAGGTTTAATAAACCCAATAGTGGTAAAGGGAAAAATCATAATGCAAGACGTCTGGATTTCCAAATGTAGTTGGGATGAGTCCGTTCCGATGGAAATACATTCGCAGTGGGAGGAATATTGTCAGGATATAATGCGGTTCGGTACAATAAAAGTAGCTATAGACCTTCAATACTCGTGTCGATCCAATGTTAAGGTTGAGCTGCATGGATTTGCAGATGCATCGACCCGTATGGTTGTGCTGCGTATCTACGGACCGTAGATACTTTTGGCAATGTCAATTGCAATTTGTTGAGTGCCAAGTCAAAAGCAGCTCCTATTAAAACTAAGTCATTGCCAAGATTAGAGTACTACTAGTCGATTTGGTGCAAAGAATTTTGCCGAATTTAGGCGAAAACATTGAAGAAATTTTTCTTTGGTCGGATTCAGAGATTGTGCTGCGCTGGATTTCTGCTTACGCTTCCTCGTGGGAAATATTCGTTGCCAACATTGTCTCAAAGATACAGTCTGAACTGCCAGTTGCGATCTGGAGGCATGTGAGTTCGAAGTCTAATCCAGCGGATATAGTATCTAGAGGTTCCAATGTTTCGGAACTCATCGAAAGCATGTGGTTCAATGGTTCGTCATTTTTATATTTACCAATAGCGAATTGGCCAAACCAAAGGTAACTACCCCGATAGTCAATTTAGAAACCAACAACCCTGTAGTTTTGGTAGCAAAGATAGTTTCGGATGAGTTTTCAGAACATTTTGTGCCATTTAGCAGCTATCAAAAGGTAATTCGTATTTTTGGATACGTAGTTCGATTTATAAAATCACTTAAACCAAAATCATTTAATCAAATTTCTAACCCCCCCCCTTCACACGCAGATTTTTCTGACTGAGTTCCAATTACACAAACGAAAACTTGCTGTGGCTAGGATTCGAACCTTGACCTTCCGAGTGAGAAGCGATAGCTAGTACCACTACACCACGTCCACCCCCGTGAAGAATCTCTACTAAGAATCATCTGGAACATCCAGCAAACTCATTTCCGAGAGGAAATTCAAGACCTAAGGAAAAAAAATAAGATAAGCCCAAAAAGTGTTATCAGCAACCTCAATCCTTTCCTTGATGATGAACACCACATACAGCTCTTACGAGTGGGTGGGCGTTTGCTGAATGCGAACATACCCTATAATGTCAAATGTCCTATTCTCCTACCCAAAAATTCCCTATTTGTAAATAATCTTGTTGTCCATTTGCATGTTACTAATTTTCATGCAGGTATCCAAACTCTGGTGGCCATTATGAGACAACGATTCTGGATCATCAACGCGCGAAGTATATATGAAGACAGTATTTGCGTGCCATCACTGTTTTCGATACAAGCCAAAGTTCTTGAAGCAAATTATCGGTGATCTACCAGCCAACAGAGTCACGATGTCAAGACCGTTTGCTATAACTGGTGTAGATTTTTGTGGACCCTTCCAAATCTCACAAGGACGTCGAGGCTACTGCCGACATAAGGCCTATGTGGCAGTGTTTATTTGCTTTGCGACGAAGGCTTCTCACTTGGAAGTCGTTTCGGATCTATCGACGCAAGGGTTTCTAGCAGCCCTAAAACGCTTAGTTGCACGACGTGGACTGTGTGAGGAAATACGTTGCGAGAACGGAACAAATTTCGTGGGAGCTCGAAATGAGCTTAAGGAGTTGCATACTATGGTCTCGGATCAGCAGAGGGAGAATATCATCTCATCATGGTGCGCTTTACATAGGGTTAAATTTATACATAAACCACCTCGAGCACCACACTTCGGTGGCTTGTGGGAAGCTGCGGTTAAGTCGGCAAAATCCCATCTCTAGAGGACGGTAAAGCAATAGTTTTTGACCTATGAAAAATTTTCGACCGTAGTCTCAGAGAAAGAAGCAATCATGAATTCTCGCCCACTTTGCGTCCTAGGGTCAGATCCAAATGACGAACAAGTCTTGACTCCTTGCCATTTTTTGATTGGCACCGCATTGAATTCGATTCTGGAGCCTACCATCCCAGCAGATTTTTTTTTTTTATAATTTACTCGCGCCTAAGGGTGTTATGATACCCTTTTACTGTTGCCAGGGCGCGGGCAGAAAGATAGAAGGAGGAGAAAGGAAAGCATTTTTGTGATGTAGTGGTTTGAAACTCAGGTGTGTTTGGTTTCGATATTGACTCTCCAGGGGTGGGAGTCCTACACAAAAATATACCTCTTTTGAAGCGATGGCTTCGAATAACGCAGATAAAACAACACTTCTATACGAGATGGTCTTAGAGTTGCAACGGCGGGCGAAGTGGAAAACTGCTTTCGAGGACTCTACCGTGAGCGATCAGCGACGATAATCTGCCGCCTCAGCAATGGCTCTTAGGAAGAATCGACAGACTTATCCCTGGTTCAGATGGAAAGATTCGTGTAGCAGATGTAAAAGTCAAAGCAACTATCCTAAGAAGACCGATTCATCGCCTGGCTCCTTTACCGAGTTGTTGAAATGTCTCTTTTTCCGTTCGACCCTTCAAGGTGGGCAGTCTGTTGATGCTTTACATCATACTTATTAATTATCTATTTATGTTATCAAATATTTGCTATAATTTCATTATTTAAGATTGTAATCACTTTTTTTTGGAAGAATTTTCTATGTTTGAATATTGTGGAATCTAAGCTGTATGTAAATAGTATAAAAGAGCGAAGCAACAGCGAAATAAAACTCTTCTTTTTTTTGATTCGAAAATTTGGTTAAAATCTTTTATTCGTTGCCGCATCTATTGTATATAGTTGACATTTTTCTTTTAAAAAGTTGAAAGTCCAAAAAATGCTTTGGACAAATATCATGAAAATTAACTGAAATGAATTAATGAAAGTTAAAACTGGAAATCAAGTTACTTTTTGAGTTTTGGGATAACTTTTATTAGTGTAGAGATGCATCGACTTCCTACACAATATTTATTGAATGCCTTGTGAAGCACATTTCCGATTGTTGCTCTTTCTTGCCTCCAAAAAAATTAAGAAAGGACTTAAACCTTGGATTTCCACGGACTTATTAAATGAAGCCAATGCAAAAAATAAACTTAGAATTAAATGCTATCGATATCTAGTAATTTGAGATTAAAAAATAAACATAATAAATTATGCATTGAACTGAAAAGGGATATTTCAATATTGCCGTGAGGCCTATTACCGTAATCCTTTTAATTCTGCCAGAGGTAAACTTAGAACTGAATGGAAAATACTAAACAGTTCACTTAACTATCCTTCTTCTACAATAGAACCGTATTCTCTGCGCATTAGAAACTGTTTAGTCTCTGACAAATTCCAAATCCCTGAAGCGTTTAATGATTATTTCACAAATATAGCCGGGAGTCTACAACCTTGTTCATTCAATTCAATTTGTGCTATTTGTCTGTCTGCTGAACCATTTCAAAGGAATAATTTTGTATATAAAGGCATAACTTCCCTTAAAATATTAAAAGCGATTCGCAGTGTAAAAAATACTAGTTGTAGTGGCGCAAATGGTATCTATGGTTTGATTCTAAAAAAATTGCATGGTTCGTAGTGTATGTTGTAACGAAAATCTTCAACGTCTGCGCTTTTGTAGGGGTCTTTCCTGAAGCACTCAAATGTGCTGATTTTATACCATTATTCAAAAAAGGTTCTTCTGTAGAATTGTGCAACTGCAGGCCCATTTTTCTCCTCCCTCAGATAAGCGAGAATAGCAAATTTTTAAACTTTAACAATTGCTTTAGTCCTAAACAGTTTGGCCTTCGGAAAGAGAAATTTGCTGAAAATGCTCGACTACACTTTGTGCCCAAAAAATGTCTAATCTTGATGATAAAAAGTGTGAAGCTAGCTTGTTCATGTTCTACAATAATATTTTGATGTTAAATGTGGGAACATTTTGGATTTTGTAGTTTTACTCTTGATGGGTACAAGCCTTACCTTAAAAATAGGTCACGAAGAGTGAAGATAGATGAGATAAGAAGCGAAATTAAAACCCCAAGGCTCTGTCTTAGAATCCAGTTTTATTTCTTATGTATTGTATATTAATTCACTATTTACACTTGACTATAAAGGCAGTTGGTGAGCCTTCGCGGATAACATAGATTTTTCGTATAATCAGATGAGATTTTACTCGTAGATCTCGTTGCTGATTTGAGATTTGAATTTGTTGAGAAACTGGTTTGCGAATTCCCCCATTTTTTGTAGTAATCCGAACTATAGTCATAACTGTTTCCTAACCGAGAAAGTTGATGAATTTACATATCTAGGGCTTATCATTGAATCCAATATGAGCTTTTAAAATCACACAGAATCTTTTAAGGTGTACCTCCATTCCACTCTTAGACATTTCTTTTATTTGCGAAGCATCTGTTCCACAATGCTTTCAAAGAAAATTTTTTATGGTGTCTTTTACTCTAAGCTGCAGTACAGAATTACTTGTTAGGGAGGTACTTATTTTTACAAAATATGTACAATATTAAGAAATTTATGCCGTAAGCCTGTCAGATATCCTAGTTCTCCGTTGTTCCCTGACCTGAAAATCCTTCCTGTTCGTCATCTCTCCGTCCTATTCGGAATCCCACCCCTGGAGAGTCAATATCGAAACCAAACACACCTGAGTTTCAAACCACTATATCACAACAATGCTTTCCTTTCTCCTCCTTCTCTCTTTCCGCCCGCGACCGTTCAACAGTAAAAGGGTATTATAACCCCTTAGGCGCGCGTAAATTATAACAAAAAAAAATAAAAAATATGTATTGATTTAAAGCATTGAAGTTATTCTTTGAAAAATCTGGTAATCGAAATTTTCGTTAATTTTCAAATTGTGGAAACCTTTCATATATGGTGTCTATTCTTTTGATCGTACAATATTACTCCATACCGTAATTTTTATTCTGTTTCGTAATTTCACCTGTTTTATAAACTTCCGTAGTCGATTAGAGCAATATTAACACTTGGACTGCTCTTAAAAAGGGTCAAAAATTGGGTTTTCAAATTCAGTTAAGTTAGTTTAGAATCACTTACTTTCGACATTCTGATTTAACTTTCGTTGATGATTTCTTTGTTTTCTTTGATTTTTATTTGTGAATCTATTTGATTTTTCTCTCTATCTTGGTTGTGATGATACTTTTATTTAATTGAATTTTTTTATTAATAAATTACCTTAATTTTGCTTTGATTTGGCCAACCCATCTTTAACTTTAATTTAGTTCAATAACGCATTGAAGTGGCATTTAAAATCATTTCATTACTTTTGTCAGTAAAATACAGAATGTCTCAACTTTTTCATATAATATGCATATATACTACATATTTACCTTGAACTTACAACTATTTATGAACTTGATTTGGACAATAATTTATAGTACTATATGAAAACTAAATATTTATGTATCTTATCTTAACCCGTCTGATGTTGCCCCTTTGACATTCGGTCACTTTCTTCGCGGTGGACCTATGCTAGCTACTCTACAACTTGCCGCCGACGAAAAACCTCTGACCTATGCTAAAAGATGAGAACGAGTTAAAATTTTACATCATCAATTTATCATCGGTGGAAACACGAATATCTGAAAGACCTGAAGGTGGTCGGCCACTCTAGAGGCCGTAAAATTTCGCCTTTTTGTGATTTTTTTTCAGGAAAAATATAAAATATATCGAGTTTACAAAGGTAGAAGTTTATTGTACATGTGATTGACTGTAAAATACGAGTATAACTTTTATAAAATAATTTATTTAAAAATGGCGGGTGTGCAGCGTTTCTCAGTTCTCAGTTGACCTCCTACGGCTGCTGTAAAAAAAAAAACATCCAACGTACTCATTTAGACATTATATTTTTAAAGATCCAGTTAAAATTTCAATTGGTTGAAAATTGTTCAACTTATGGGGGCGGTAAACAAGCGGGGCGCAGTGATCATATAGAAATGTGAAAAGTGTGATTTCTTTACAACAGGTACGTTTACATAATATGTATGGGTTATTGACACGTAAGTTATGGAAATCGTACCATCTTGAGAAGAAATGACCGGATCTATTGAAAAATACTATAAGAACTTTATAATAATATAGATGTTTCGGAGGTAGAGTACTAAGTCACTTAAATAAATCAAAGCAATAAGTCCTACGATTAACTTTAAACACAATACGAATCCCGTGCAATTGTTTAGCAATTAATGGATCTATTTTATTAGAATGTGTACCACATCAACACGTTTGCCCATATTGCAGTTTACATTTAAATAGTCCATTATAAGCTAAATTCAAGATAGGTATTCTGCAATATAGAACTAGATGATAGATTTGTCGTAAAACCTTAATAAAATATTTGGATAGATGAGAAGTGTGATCTTTCGAATTTAGTTTGCAATCCGGAATAATCCCCAAGTATTTGAAACTATCTATATTAGCAACCAGCAGAACAACTATTAAAGGCATTAAATGAGATTTTATCCAGTTGATGAAAACAATTATTCAGATTATATTTGGTGCAACTAGGCACCAATTCTTCTGATGTGACACCAGAAATATTGAAAATCCTAAATTTTGCTTTTTGACTTATGATAAGTTTATGAGAACGATACCAATTGCGAAGAATTTCCGACATGGAAGTATCATCAGCAAAAGCTGTTACTTTACCTTCAAAACGTTGAATGAAAAGGGAATTAACATAGGGAATAGGATCGATCCCAAAACAGAAACTTGTGGGACGCCTAAATTTATAACTTTTTCTGCGCTCAAGGTATTTTGAATTGTTTCCACCTGCTTACGATCTCCCAGATAAGAAACGAACCAGTCGTAGACGCACCCTCCGAATCCTATCCTACATAACTTTAAGTTACTGCAATTTGTATGATTCACAATGCCTGTTTATTGGCCCGGGTCTACCCGGACAACTTTATTAAGCTTATTAACAAGCAAAACCTTAAAGCTAGTCTTAAAACTAACAAAGATATTCTTAACCTAATGGGGCGAGGAGAAATGGTGGACGAGGGAGATGTTAAGGGAGTGGCATATTGAGCAGTGCTTTTTTTATTTCGTGTTTGCTGCTATTTAGGTCAAAGCCTTCGGCGTAGTTGTTCGTTATACGCAACATTCTAGGTATGGGTTCAAAGTGACCGTAGTTGGTGCGGTGAGTTCTGATCAGGAAGAGTGGGACAGATCTTAGATTACGGGGATTGGGAGTGAATGCAATATGTTGCGTTATTCTCGAGCACTCGATGTTTCCAGTCAGTAACTGGTGGATAAAAAGTACATCAACGACTTCACGACGTTTTTTTAGGGTATGTATGCTAATTACTTTTAGCCTATTTTCATAGGGGGGTAATCCATATGGGTCGCCCCAGGGTAGACCACGAAGTGCGAAACGGATACACCTGCGTTGGACTGCTTCTATTCTTTGAATGTGGATTAGTTTATAGGGTGACCAAACTTGGGTACAATATTCGAGAAGAGGCCTTACAAAAGTAAAGTACAGGGACTTTGTAATGTAAGGGTTGGAAAATTCTTTTGACCAGCGTTTGATAAAACCAAGTGCAGAGTTAGGTTTATTTATAATGCTGTCAATATAAATTGACGATCACGAATTATACCTAGATCCCGTACCTGGCTAGTGGAAGGAATAGGCTCATCGCAGATGAAGTAGTTTCTTGGAGGGAGTGGTAGACGTTTGCGGGAATAGGTTATCGCTTGGCATTTGCTGACATTAAGCTCCAAAAAGTTTTGCTTGCACCATACCGAAAACTTATTTAAATCATGTTGTAGGCCATGGGAGTCAGAAGGCAATGAAATGACTTTGGAAATTCTCATGTCGTTCGGCGAAAATAGAAAGATTACAATTCGTCAAAATGAGATTTATGTCGTTAATGTTTAGGATGAAGATGATTGGTCCAAGGTGGAAATTGAATCGACTTCATCACCGTCTTCTAAAGCATGAAGCTTCCTAGAGATGAACTCTGTTAGGTTAGTGGTCGTTGATTTACCTTTCATGAAGCCGTGATTTGTACAGATTGTTGGCCTACAGTACGGAAGCAGTTGTTGAGAGACTATGCTTTAAAAAAGTTTGGGTATGCAAGAGAGTTTTGCTATGGGCCTATAATTATCGACTACGGCCTTTTATTACAATAGCCAGAAGGGCCGGACGAAATATCATCTTTAAGTTTGGTAATGTTTTCTGATACCAAAGATGTTGTTATATTTAGCGAAATGGATGTCTCAGTGTAGTTTCTCATATAGGATCGGTTTCAGCTGCTTTCTTAGAAAAGGATTTTTAAAATGACAGGCGAAGAAATTTGCAATGGTTTTTGGGTCGGCGGAAGATTCACTAAGAAATTTGAGAGTAGATGGGTGGCCGTCTGACTTTCTTTTGGTATTAACAAACTGGTAGAAGCGTTTAGTGTCCGAGACTAAGTTAATATCATGCGGTAGAGGTACTCAAGGTAAAGAGACTCACTGTAGTCGGAATCAAATGGAGTCCTTAAGAATTTGTGCCACAAATTGTTTCTGTAATTACGGAGAGTGCGCAAGTCCTTTTTGTACCAGGGAGGAGCTGACATGCAGTCCTTTTCGAAGGTATATGGAACCGATTGGGCAAGCAGGAGAAAATTAACGAACAGAACGTTGATAGGGCAAGATCAATGTTAGTTATCTCAGTAATAAAGTCAAAGTTAATGTTGCTGATGAAGTTTTTAAATTTATTAAAGTCGGTTCTTCGGAAATTAAATGAAAATTAATTTTCCGAATCGACACTTGTGTTGCCATTTTCATATGAGTATATAATTGACAAGGGGGGATGAAGGCGGTCTAGGGTAGAAAGAAGATGATCACTTCTATAAACGACACAGTTATCTGAATCTAATGTGAAGACAAGGTCGAGTTGTCTGTTCATTGTGTTAGATGTTCCACTAATCTGATATAGATTTGAGTTGGTTAGGCAGTCCACCAACAATATTTCTAATTCTGAGGACGAATTAAGAGAGACGAAATGAGACGAATCGTCGGAAGGCCCACATTTAAGTTGAGGGAGGTTGAAATCCCCTACTAGAATAATACAATCATCAGGTTGTGCATTATGACTCAAAAAATCCACTGCGTGAACTACAGGTCGATAAGATTCAATTGGTTGGGATGGGTGAATGTAACAACAAAGTATGTAAAGACAACGTTTGGGGAGCGTAATGTCGACACATACTAACTCAAAGATGTCAGTGTAGGGAAAATCAATAGGAGTTGCGTGAAAAAAGCTCCGGATTGCTAGTAAAACACCTCGGCCATAGGGATAATCAGCTCTTTCAAATCCATCTTTTCGAAAAACGTTGAAATTTGGAGGAAACAGCTCAAGGTTTTTAATGTCCGAAATTAGATTTGTTTCAGTAAGAACAATTAGGTCATAGGGTAACTTT
Source organism: Volucella zonaria (assembly GCA_963966105.1). Taxonomy (NCBI): domain Eukaryota; kingdom Metazoa; phylum Arthropoda; class Insecta; order Diptera; family Syrphidae; genus Volucella; species Volucella zonaria. Next base: position 125,309,805 of record OZ014530.1, on the reverse strand, counting down.
TGAGAATTGAGATATACGACGGAGATTTTAGAGCATAAACCTCTTACATTTTGGTAGTAAATGGGCAGGCATTGTGGACTAGAGGATACAGGATTTAGTTTGTTAGGAACTGTAGTGGTTTTTAAAATTTGAACGAGTTCTTTGAAAGTGTGAGAGACGTTTAGAGCTGGCATGCGAAGACAGCGTAGAAAGATCATTATGAACTTCATCGGAAGAGATGTCGAAACTCTCATGATATTGAACGAAAATATGCATCAATTCCACTTGCTTAATAGGAAGATCTTCTCGTTGAATCGAAACCATAATGTTGGTTTTGGTTATGCCATCAATGCAAACGGAGTTGGGTTTGTCGTAGACAAGGTAGAGCCGAACATTTTCATAAATGCGGCGGTCTCTCAAACGAGATACTACGTAACGACTGTCATCATTCATATCAGAAAATTTTTTAGTTAGTTTGACAGTTGGTGGAAAAAGTGGGTCAAGGTATTTCGGGTAAGAATCTAGGGCAGGCGTATTAAGAGAACGAGTGGGTGGAGAAGGGACATGTTGGTCAAGCACCCCGGATCTAGAATCTTGACTAGTGGGGGGGGGGTTGGATCAGGGGGATTTGTAGATGAAAATGTGGAAGGGGTAGTTGGGTTTAGTATATGGGAGCTGATAAAATTAGGATATTTGACTGATGGGGCAAAATTAGTTGGAACTTGGGTAGAAGGCGCAGGAGCAAGGTTAAATGAAACTCTGTTTTGAGGCGGCTTTAAAGGTTTGGTGAGGGGAGCGAGAGGATTTGGTGTCGTTACTCTGGTATTCGTTTTGGATAGAGCAAAGAGGGGAAGGAGTGTGGAGAATCTTGGAAATATTTGGGTCTTAAATGACCAGTTTGATAATTATTATTATTCATATTTTGACATTTACATTATTTTTCATTCTTGCTTATTTTCACACTTTTGATTCTCTTTCTTCTTGCTTTTTAATTTGAACTCTTGTACCAACCAGACGCATAATAAAACACGTTAAATAAAACATATTATATATATTGATATTTTATTTCAAAGAAAACAAGTTTGTGTGATCACAAGAGATCACAACATATACCATATCCTTCCTTTGGGTGACGACCATCTTTTCTGAGATTGGTATGCCGTCCGAAGATTTCAACATCCAATCGTATTTAGTGGGTATAGGTATTTCAAAACACATGCCGTTTTTGCACTTCACTTTGCCAACTTGTTTACACTTGATGTCTTTTATATCAAATTTCTTCCTAAAAAGGTCTTTGACGGGCTTGCGTAACGCGGGGCACCTTGGAGAAAGAACGGGATTGGTGATCGCAGTTGCATTTATCGTAGTGGGTTGAACGGGGGCTCCGGTGGTAATGGTTATTGAATGAGTTGGGGCTGAAGTGGTTGAGGGTGATTTACATATACAGCTCGTCGTGTAAGGATTTGTTACACGGGCTTACTGCAGATGGAGGTGCATCCAGCTTACTAGAGATGTGCTTTAATTCCTCCAATATCAGCATTGTGGTTGATCTAGTGGATGCAGCTTCCTCACGTAGAAAATTGAAGTCATGTTGGATGGATCCGATGTTTTCGGTATATTCAGCATGTTTGAGATGTAGAAGAGTGGATTGGTCAGCCAACGTTGACATAAGTTTTCCCAACTGAATTGAAGTTGACTGAATCGCTGGTAACGTGTTTGAGCAGTGAGACTTATCAGAATCTACTAAATATTTTAGAGTGCAGGGATTGAACAACTGATTTAGATTTTATGGTGGTTATGCTGTTATCGATCGAACAGTTTAGATTATCATGGCTCTCGGAAATGAGTTTGGTTATATTTTTACCACTGAGTTGAACTTCGCATTTCAGCTCTGCAATCGAGTCTGCAAGCCTAATTAGTTGCTGGTTATTACATTTTATAGCCAGTATTATATGTGCCAGGGAGAAGGTCCGGCACTCTACACAAAACAAGCTGAATATGCGCTCATACTCTTCGAGATGAGTTTTAGCGTTTCTGCTTAAACCATTGCATATGGGATGGAATTTCTTTCATTCACAGGAAGACATGGCTAAATTAGATCAGAGTGCAAGTAGGTTATTAATTTTTTTTTTTTTAAAGACACAAAGTCACTGTGTTTTGATAACACTGAGGAAATACAAATTCACTGTGTTTTGATGACACTGAGAATTTATGGTGTAAGTGATTGGGAACAAGTAAATCGGTTCGAATGGGGTCAAATACGAAAAAAACAAAAAAAAGGAAAAAGGTCAAACAGAAAAACAAATATTCACAAATTATCGCGGAGCGAAATTGAAACACGTCCGAACTTGACGGTGGGTTTTGTTATGCCGTGAATGTAAAGTTAGGAATATGAAAGTCCGCAGTTTCACATTCATAAATCCAAATTTCTGAAACAAATATAAAATCTTATAAATGGTCAAAAGAAGCAAGATGGCCAAGAAATACATCAACATTTTTACGAAGACTACGTTTGTTTTGGTGAACTGCTGAAAAACCTGAATAATCTACCATGTATGGATGATTGATGCAAAAACAATTCATTGTGTCAGTTTGTATAGAGTAAAGCTAGTACTATGTATTTGCTACGTTATAATTAAGAATTTAATAAAGATTTTGTATTATTAATATTATTCATGGCAAATAATTATTAAGAAATAGTAAAATCAACTTTTGAAAAAACCTCATAAACATGTAGTTTAATTGCACTATCGCCTTCTCTTCTTATGATGAAAACAGATGAATCCCTGATCCGTACTTATTTACATTCGTTTTGTGCTTTAAGTTCATTGGCTTTCTTCAAAAGAGATCTTGTGCATGCAGTGAGGCAGTCGTTAATGAATATGCGAGAATTGTTGTTGTCTGCAAATAGTTTGAGTTTTTTTTTCTCATTAACTGCTTCTTACTCAAGAGAAGTAAACTTTACAGCCAATATGGATGAATGGCCAGCGACATTATTGGAATAATTGCCCTTTCTCTTACTCAAATTCTTTCAGCGACATTATTAGAATAATTACTCAAATTTTTTACAACACAAGTCTCAATGTCATTTGGTTCTAATTGCACTCCTATTTTGCCAGTTAGAAGTTGAATGACCTTCCCTTTGCATTGGCATAAGTCAAATCAGGCATACCCACAATATCAACTGCATTTTGTTTTTCTCTTTGCTCCAGTCTGTTGATTTTGTATTCCAAAATGTTCACCGTGATGGTAAGAGCGACATTTCTTTCTTCCAGAGATTTGATTTTTTCAAGAGCATCAGAATTTATTCGCTGTAATTTCAGAGGCAAGTGTTATATTTTTTTTCTCAGCAGCAGAAACTTTGAGAGAAGCAACAGTAATGTCTTGGCTCGCAGAAACAGCAACAGAGCAGGAAGCAGTTAATGAAATAGGAACGGAGTGGCTATTCGATTGATTGGTGAGACTAGGTGGTGTAGAAAGAGTGGAGCAAAGAGTTTGTTTGGATAACTCATTCGCCAAAAGAGACCTACGTCGTTGACCCCAACAGACTTCACACTTGCACACCAGTTCGCTCTTCTCGTAATATTCGATATCTTCTTTTTCTAACTTTGAATCACTCAAGTGATTAGGACAAAAGAGTTCAAATTTTAAAATAAACTATTAGATTTATATTTTATGAGAAAACATATAAAAATTTAAATAAACTTCAGAGAATTCCACAGACGCGTGACCAGAACAACTTCTGTACAGGATGAAAACTGCCGAGGAAAGATGAAGTTAGCGACCAATCGCAATATATTTATATTTCATATTTATTTAATTTTATTAAAAGTATAAATAAGAACAAAGTCTTTTATATAAAGCTCATATAAATCTAGAAAATCATTTATAGTTTACACAAAATAATTTGTTAGCACGGTTATGAAAATTGAATAAAAGTTAGTAAAAGTTATAATGAAAATAACTAAAAAAAAATACAAGGCTTAGGTCAAAAGAAGATGCAAAAAAGGAAGAGAAATACAAAGGGGGAAAGAGAGAAGAGAAGAACGGCTAGGGAAAAGAGTTAAAGAAAGAAAGAAAGAAGGTGCATAGATTGTTTTTGTGCTATTATCTGTTTGATCCTTGTTGGCAAGGTACTCCATAATCTAGTGGAGTGGACAAGGAAAAGGCACGGCGTGTTCAAATAATTACAAGACGGAGTTGTCAAATTAAGCGTTCTCAGCGACTGCGTAAGTAGAAGTTTTTGAAAAATGTATCTTTGTGATTGCTTTTGTATAATTTTATGCAGGAAAACACAGCATCTTTATTGCCAAAAATTAGAAAATGAACACCCAAGAACACTTTTATGTAGGTGGGATATGTGATCATGCCTTCTAATTCCAAAGATATACCGAACTATATCTCTATGCTCAGTCCGTGAAGAGAGCCTTATCAGCAACGGATTACCACCAGTATTTGATTTATTCCATCAGCATCAAAAAGGGGATTTAAATTGTGGTACCTAGTATGACTAGGTACGAGATCAAAGCGAAATCTTCTGGCTTTAAGGAAGGAGATCTGGATGAGGTCCATTCAATGGTCGTGGTCTACCGGATCCAGCTTTGGGATCGAGGAAAAAATAAGGTTGTCCATTTAGAAATACTTAAAGTGTCATTTCAAAGGAACGGTGAATAACGAAGTTGTTCGCGACGAACAACTTTAAGGAGGGAGCAGTTTGAATGTGAACAGCATCATCTCTATATATTTGAAATGCAAAAGGTTTCCATATTTAAATAGTAGAAGATGTTAAAAATTAATGCAGTGGCAGCACTTAGTTTCCTTTAAATTATAATTACCCTTATTATCTCATTATTGTACTTCTCATCCATTTGCCTTGGTCTTTATAATGTAACACATAACATGCTATCTCTTTCTTCAACATACATATTAATATTGTAAAACTTACATATCATTTTTTTGAATTATTGGTCAGTTGGCTTTTATCTTTCGTTAATTACGTACTTGGAATAAAGTTGTATTTCTTAAGCTCGGTATTTCGTTTATTTGACTCCGGTTTCATAAAAGTTTTTAATATTTGGTGCCGATACCCGGGAACGGAATACGGTCAGAGAGAAAAAATAAGAAATATACATATTTAAATAAAGTATATTCGCGAATCCTAAAATGAAAGTATTTGCACGTACTGCCTACAGGGGCCAAGTTACTAGAATCGTTAAAGCTTCAACTGATTATCATAATGGTGAAGACTCGCGGCTCACGAATGAAGATAAGCTAGAAGACATTGAGGAAGAACTTGTTGCCTACATACAGCGATTAACCGCAGCCCACGAAAGTCTGAATATCGCAAATCAAGAAATTCGCAAACAGTGCTTGATCAAGCCGGAAGACATCGAGAAAGACGTGGAAAAAACTGCAGAGTATGAAGATTTCGCTATTGGTATACTTGCACGTTTAAATTCTCGCCTGAAGAAACTGCGACAAAAGCTAAATCCTGTTACCATGAAATCGAATTATTCTACCCAGGATGCATCTGAAAGAAATTCACTGCCTGCCATGTACAGTTCCGTAAAGCTTCCAAAATTTCCCCTCAAAAGATTCGATGGCAATTACCAAGAGTGGTTACCGTTTTGGGAGCAGTTTCGTACAGCTGTTCACGAGAACACCAGTTTAACCTCCACAGACAAATTCAGTTATCTTGAGTCTGTGTTGGTAGGTAATGCAAAAAAAATTATCGCTAGTTTTACTCCATCAAAGATGTGCTACGAACCTGCCGTTTCGCTCTTGCAAGAACAGTTTGGTGACATCGAACGATTAATTGACAAACATATGGAGCAGCTCATTTCGCTTCGACCAGTCCATTCGAGAACAGACGTCACAGGCTTACGGAATCTCTACAAGTCAATATCAGCATGCAGCCGCACTCTTACAGTCTTACACATACCATGGCATCATTACTATGTCATGCTGAAGTCGATACTACTGCGTTGTCTGCCAGCAGAGCTTTGTGTTGATTATTACCGTACAACAGAAAGGGATAAACTTGTCACAGGAGCACACATGGAATCATCAGTAACAGCAGACAAAATCGACGAAAAAGGCAAGGACAATAATTCATCACACGCCGAATCAAGTAGTTCATCCCTTTCACAGATTGGAGACGCACAAGTAAAGGGGATAATGAAATTTTTGAAACGAGAGGTCGAATCGTTGGAAAGAGGCAGAGTCAGCTTTGTCACTCCAATCACGAAATCGTCTTCAGCAGCGACAACTACAGCAGCAAGTCTAGTGTCTTTAGCGTAAATGTTTCTTTTGTGAATCAGATAAACATTCAACAAAGGACTGTGATAGAAACATTCCTCTTGCAGTAAAAAGAGAAAAGCTACGCAAAAGCGGCCGTTGTTTTAGATGTTCCAAACGAGGGCATTCATCGAATAAGTGTCGAAGTACAAAATTTATTTCTGGCAATAAATGTTGCGGTACAAATATTTCAATAAAATGTAAATAAAGTCGAAAGACATAGATATAAGAATTTAGAGTAGCTTAGAGTGCCTGTGTGGGGCCAGTAAATTAGTATAAGATTGTTAAGTAATTTTAAGCTAGCATTTAAGCATTTTTTGTTAGTATGTAAGAATTAATAATTTAAGAAATAAAATGCATTTAAAACTAAAACTAAAACTAAAGGCATTTGACATCAATGTGCGACCCTTCATTTGCGAAACAACAAAAAGGAGATTTTCCAGCTCAGACAAAGGAATGTGCCTCTGTGGGTAGTGCATTAAATTTGTGCGCGTATAATTCTTTTTCCAATACCACAAACGTCTTTTTAAAGACGGCTCGAGGTATTTTCGCAGCACCGTGCAAAAAGAAAAACAAAAATATTTTATTACGTCTGATTATTGATGGCGGTAGTCAACACTCGTACATATGCGAAAGCCTGGTGCAAAAACTTGGTTTAATTTCCACGGGAGATGTGTATATATTCCCTTCGGAAGTAAGGAAAAATTACCTTGTCAACAGCTAAGGAAAGTAAAGATCACAATAAAAAGTCAGTTTACCGATCAAAGTGTGGATATCGAAGCTGTGGCTGTACCCAATATATGTGTGGATGTGTTACCAGTTCCGGACAGTTCTTGCCCCGCTCTTGATGGGATGCGATTAGCCGATAGTAATAATACATCACTCGAATCAGAAGACGGATTAAATGTGCCAATTAGATCTGACTACTATTGTCAGTTGTCACAGGAAAGCAGCGAAGAATATCACCATCCCTGAGGGCAGTTGGTACCATACTTGGTTGGACGTTGCAAGGCCCACATTTCCCTGTTGGTAAGATTGTTTCTAACAAAAACTTGTGTTCTTCGTCCTTTTTTAGTGTAAATTTGAATATTCTGGACATCGCTGAAAACGACATTACCTCCTTCTGGTCTTGGGAAGCCATCGGTATTCGAAGTGAAGATGCCGAAAATAAACAAGTAGCAGAGGATTTAACATCCGCTTGCATCATGAAAAAGGGTCTCCGTTATGAAGCAGCGCTGCCATGGAAGAATCCTGAGGTGTCGTTTGGAAATAATAGGGAAGATGTTCTTAAGAGTCTCCGTTCGCTTATCAAACGGTTATCGAGGAATCCAAGCAAGTTTCAAGAGTATGATGCCGCTATAAATCAAATGGTTCTCGATGGTATTGCAGAACCAGTTCCCTGCACGAAAAGTTCAAATTTGTCTCGAGTGTTTTACCTTCCACATCGGCCTGTTTACAAGGCAAAGAGTACCACCACCAAGATGCGTATTGCGTTTAATGCTTCGTTTCGGTCAGAAGACAACCCTTCACTTAACGATTTACTGCACGTCGGTGCAAACCTACTTCCAGATATCTTAAGCGTGCTTCTTAATTTCCGATTGGGGCGCTATGGAATGGTAGCTGATGTAGAAAAAGCCTTCCTGCAGATATTGCTAAACGAAAAGGATCGTGATAGCCACACCGTATTCTTTGGATCTCTAACAATAAATTGTCTCCTAATGAACCAGTTTACAACGATTATCGAATGACCAGAGTTACCTTTGGAGTAAAGAGCAGTCCCTTTGTCCTCATTGCAACAATACACTTGCACCTATCTAGACAGGAAGATCGTTTTTCTAGAACTTGTGAAGTACTGCGAAAGAGTCTCTTCATGGATGATTTCGTTACTAGCGTCGACACAGAGGTTGAAGGAAAGCAAACTTTTAAGGAAGCTGTAACGATAATGAGCAACGCAAGCATGAATCTGCGAAAATGGAATTCAAACGGTTACCAGATACGACAGTATTTTAATGCAGATTGTCCAGCAAAGCAAAAGGTGTTGGGTCTCGAGTGGTTTGTTTTCAGTGATGAACTTACCGTACCTATGCATACAGTTAAAGATTTGGTAACTTCTAACTTCACCAGGGGTACGAAGCGGGTTGTACTCCAAACCATTGCAAGGATCTTTGATCCATTGAGGATGTTTGGACCTCTGGCAGTTAGGATTAAAGTCTTGTTCCAGTCTATATGGAGAAGTAAAGTGTCCTGAGATGAAGCGCTTTCCGAAGATTTAAGATCGGAATGAGAAAACTGTGTAAGTAGCCTATTGCAGCTAAAGAATCATACCACACCACGGTCAGCATTGCCATCTTTCCCTATCGGAAAAGTAACGATTCACATATTTGCTGATGCCAGCCTTAAGGCTTATGGGACCGTAGCATACCTGAGGAACACGAATTTCTCAGGCGAAACGAGCATCTACTTTTTATGTAAGAGCCGAGTAGCCCCTTTGAAGCAGGATGGGTCCAAAGAACTTACGCTGCCGATACTAGAGATTACTGCAGCATTGATAGGCGCAAGGCTTTGTTCATACCTTAAGCGCTCTCTAAAGGTTTCTGTTCAGCAATTTTACTTATGGACAGATTCAAAAATAGCTTTGAGCTGGATTGGTGGAGAAGCCGATAGATGGAAACCTACGTCCAAAGCAGAGTGACTGAAATTCGTCGCCTCACTTCAATAGTAGACTGGCGCCACTGTACGGGAAAAGAAAATCCAGCCGACTTGTTGACAAGAGGTATTTCCGCCAAGAGTCTCAAAAGCTCTTCTCTATGGGCTCAAGGAACTTCTTGGCTCGAGACCGAAGATTTTAACCAGTATTTTTCGTCGGAAGTGACGATTGCAACGCTTTCGATGCTGTTTTCAGATGCGTGTACGAGAGAGGCTGAACCTTTCGGTTACGTAATGCGTTTTTTAAGATGCTGTATGAAGAAAGACAAACCCTTGTTCATCTTTTTGTCTACAGAGGAACTCAATAACGCTGAGGCTTACTGGTTCAGGTATATTCAACTCAGTATATTTAATAACGAAGTTTGTTCTTTGCAGGCGAATAAGTCAGTGCCGAAATTTTCCAAGATTTCTCCGTTTCTGGACGAGCAAGGAATATTGAGGCTGGGTGGCCGACTCCAAGCCTTAAAAGAGTGTGCGGATCTGCAACATCCAATTTCTTTACCAGCTGATTCATACATCACACATCTTATTGCTAAGGACTATCACCAAAACTCGTTACATGGAGGAGTTACTCTAGTGTTGTCACAGCTCCGGAAAAGGTTTTGGATAATAAGAGGACGACCCTTAATCAAGAATATCGTAAAGCAGTGCGCCGTTTGAAAGAAACTCTGGGGCAAACCAGGCAATCAGCCATTTGGGCCTTTGACAATTGAGAGATTGCACTTGTCTAAGCCTTTCGACAATGTAGGTGTTGACTTCGCCGGACCACTTCACTGTTTCGATCCCATAGGAGGAGAAATAAAGAAGACATATTTTATGATATTTACTTGCGCAGCCATTCGCTCAGTTCATTTGGAATTGGTAACGAGTATACACACCGAAAGCTGTTTAATGGGAATCAGACGCTTTATCGCCCGTAGAGGTGTCCCATCCACCATCTTTTCTGATAACGCTCGGACATTCCGCAGGGCAGCTTTAGAGCTAGAAGGGACCGCATTCAACGACGAGTTGCTTCAAAATTTTCTGGCTACCAATCGTATACGATGGAAGTTCATAGTTGAACGAGCATCATGGTGGGGTGGACTTTAGGAGCGCCTTATTCGTTCTATAAAAAACATTCTCAAGGTGGTGATTGGGGGGCGAAACTAACGTTTGAGCAACTAAGAACAATCCTGGTGGAAGCAGAGGCGATGGTAAACGCTCGCCCCCTCACATATATGTCAAGTGATCCATTGGAGATAACTCCTTTGACTCCAGCACACTTTTTATTGAGTTGCAATCATCTTCCTAACATAACCAACATAGAGGCAAGCGATATTCGGAATCTGTGGAAGCAACCAGTACGACATACAAACCATCTTCGGAGTCGCTGGCGTTCGGAATATGTTCAACTTTTAAGATCTTTTCACCACAAGAAAGGGGGATCGTCAACGCAGCTTCAAGCCAATGATGTCGTTCTTGTCTTTGACTCGGGGAGACCTCGGAGGATGTTAAAAATTATGCAGTGGCAGGACTTAGTTTTCTTTAAATTATAACTACCCTTATTATCTCATTATTGTATTTCTCATCCATATGCCTTGGTCTTTATAATGTAACATATAACATAGTATCTCTTTCTTCAACATACATATTAATATTGTAAAACTTACATATCCTTTTTTCGAATTACTGGACAGTTGGCCTTTATCTTTCGTTAATTACGTACTTGGAATAAAGTTGTATTTCTTAAACTCGGTATTTCGTTTATTTGACTCCGGTTTCATAAAAGTTTTTAATAGAAGACTTAACCATTGGTAAATGAAGAATGGAATTGATATTTTTAACAAAATGAAAATTTGTATGAAACGCTGGGCGGTACAGAATATTCTCGAAAGATGTCAGGGGAGTATAATTATCAGCATCCCTCAAGATATGCAAGTCAGACTACACTTTTGTGCCCAAATAATGTATAGTCTTGATGACAAAAAGTGTGGAGCTAGCTTGTTCATGTTCTACCATAGATCTACTTCTCCCATATTTTGTAGTAGTCTTAACTATTGTGATAACTGTTTCCTAATCGAGAAAGTTGATGAATTTAAATATCTAAGGCTTATCATTGACTCCAATATGTGCTTTTCAAATCACACTGAATATTTGAGGAAGTACCTCCGTTCTCCTCTTAGACATTTCTTTTATCTGCGCATGCTTATTTTAACACAATACGACATTTACAATATAATATTAGTTTTACTACAGCATGTACAATATTAAGAAATTTATGTAGTAAGCCTGTCAGATATCCAAGTTTTCCGTTGTTCCCTGAACTGAAAATCCTTCCTGTTCGTCATCTGTATTGATCTGAAGTACTCGTATTGAAGTTATTCTTTGAGAAATCTGGTAATCGAAATTTTCCTTATATTTCAAATTGCAATTTACGTGGAAACTTTTCATACACGGTATCTATTCCCTTTGTTCGTACAATATTACTCCATACCGTAACTTTTATTCTGTTTCGTCATTTCACCTATTTTATAAACTTCCGGAGTCGATTAGGGCAATATTAACACTTGGACTGCTCTTAAAAAGGGTCAAAAATTGGGTTTTCCAATTCAGTTAAATTAGTTTAGAATCACTTACTTTCGATATTCTGATTTAATTTTCGTTGAGGATTTCATTGTTTTCTTTGATTTTTATTTGTGAATCTATTTAATTTTTCTCTCTATCTTGGTTGCAATAATACTTTGTTTTAATTGAATTTTTTTATTAATGAATTACCTTAATTTTGTTTTGATTTGGCCAACCCATCTTTAACTTTAATTTAGTTCAATAACGCATTGAAATGACATTCAAAACCATTTCATTACTTTTGTCAGTAAAATACAGAATGTCTCAACTTTTTCATATAATCTGCATATATGGTACATATGTACCTTGAACTTAAAACTATTTATGAACTTAATTTGAACAATAATTTATAGTACTATATGAAAAATAAATATTTATGTATTCTTATCTTAATCCATCTGATGTTGCCCCTTTGGCACTCGGTCACTTACTTCGCGGTGGACCTATGGTAGCTACTCTACAACTTGCCGCCGACGAAAAACCTCTGACCTATGCTAAAAGATGAGAACGAGTTAAAATTTTACATCATCAATTTATCATCGGTGGAAACACGAATATCTGAAAGACTTTAAGGGGTTCGGCTTTTTTGTGATTTTTCTCAGGAAAAATATAAAATAAATCGAGTTTATTTTAATTGACTGTAAAATATAACTTTTATAAAATAACTTATTTAAAAATGGCGACTGTGCAGCGTTCTTCAGTTGACTTTTCTTTTTTGAAAGGGTATACGGCCTGTAAATTTTGAATTATGATATTCATTAATTTTTTTTTATTGTACATGACAACAGCTAGAGACGTACGTCGGATTTTTTTTTATATTTTCATTCTTCGCCGAATAGCGCACTTCCAAAGTTAAACTTACAAAATTCGCAAAAAAAATCGCCAGAAAATTGTTAATAACAAATGAATTATGCTATATAACAAAGAAAACATCCTACGTACTTATTTAGACAATATATTTTTAAACATCCAGTTAAAATTTAAATTTGTTGTAAATTGTTCAACTTATGGGTGCGGCCAACTTGAAAAATGCAGTTTAAGTTAAGCTTGTTGCCTACCTGGCGGCCTTCTAGGTACTATACTTTAAAAAAGAAGTACTTCGAGATATTTTCCGGTCATAATCTTTTGGGATATCATTTGTGAGGTCCTAATGGTCCATTGAAAGCAATAATTAAAAAAATCTATTTTTTGAAATCCTAGAGTGGCCTACGACAGAAGATATGTACCTTTGCACGATTTGGCTGCCATTAAGGATGAAAACCTTACCCTAAGGGTGGCCGTGGTGTAGTGGTACTAGCTATCGCTTCTCACTCGGAAGGTCAAGGTTCGAATCCTAGCCACAACAAGTTTTCATTTGTGTAATTGGAACTCAGTCAGAAAAATCTGCGTGTGAAGGCATAACACTGACATGTAGATTTGGCTGTTGTAGGGTTTTCAAACACAAAAACAACCGTTAAAATTCACAACCTCACCATTCCGAGTGAAGAAAATCTCTCCGTCCTATTCGGACTCCCACCCCTGGAGAGTCAATATCGAAACCAAAAACACCAAAAACACCTGAGTTTCAAACCACTACATCACAAACTTTCCTTTCTCCTCCTTCTACCTTTCCGCCCGCGCCCTGGCAAGAGTGTAAGGGTATTCATAACCCCTTAGGCGCGCGTAAATTATAAAAAAAAAAAAAAAAAATGGCGCTTACTACGCATCGTTAAGGTGCATATATCGCATAAGGAAAGCAAAAACGATACCATTACGCCCTCAATGTAATGGAATGGTCGAGTGATTCAATAGGACCTTGAATGAGCATCTGGTTAAGGTCGTCGGTAGCTACCAGTCAATCAGTGGTGTGGGATCCACACATACAACTCTTCTTAATGCCCTACCGAAACGCGGTCCATAGTTCAACAAGACCCACAACATCCGAGCTCTAATTTCGTCAAACACTTCGGTTATCAAGTGCAAAAAAAATCCGGATCACCACCTTCGATGCCTAAGTTGGTGAACGACTACGTGGATGACTTGTGCAGCAGGAATCGGAAATTGCATGAAGACTGCCGAGAGATTTACGAGTAGTGATATAACCCACTTAACTTAACCCACATAAAAGAAAAGAAAAAGTAAAAGTGATTGTGAAAAACGATTGATAATCTTAAAGTCAGAATTGGTTATCACTTTTCTAAACTTGAACAAAATGTAATGCCACCACCTCCTTAAATTATCAAAAACAAATTAGACGGCGCTTGCGATGAATAGCGGTTGGAAAGCTCTGCTCCCCAACTTAGCAGCAGGGCTTTTCCTACTTCTGTTTTTTTATATATCTTTCTTCTTGGGTAAGCAGTCAACGAAAAACGATTTAGCAACGTGTAACATTCACTTATTTATTTAAACCACATAATTTATTATCATCTACTTGTTTTGCTCATTATAATAAGCAATACAAATACAAATAATAGATTTGTAAGACAAAAAAACATAAAATAAAAAAATTAGAATTGTGATATATTCATTTACCCGTATTGTACATATAATTTAATTTTGCTAGGCCTACTACTTACGTAAATCAAGCCGCTTTTTGTATTCCATAATTTCATAGAACCAAAAAAAAAGGCAACGACATCTTTGTACAAACGTTTTGTAAAAAGAGCAAAGTCATTTTTGTTGCATTTTAATGATATCAGTCGCTTATAGTCTCAGTGACTGCTAGATGAGTTTTTAGTTTTGTAATGAAAAGTCTAAAAAAAATTTAAACACATTCGAAAAACCTTTTTTAAGTGCTTAATTAGCGCAGTGGTAACGACACTGGTCGGCAAATACAAGGTTTGTTTGCTTTTATTTTTCTCTAATTATTATTTGTTTTTAGTAAAAACCAAAGAGACAAAGGCAAAACAACAAAATTAGGCGATGAGTAGTAACCCGAGGCTCACTCCTAATCTGGTTACCTGCCCCCCTCATTCGGCTTCAACAGAAAAGTGGCCTGATGGAGCTCAGAAATCGACGATCTTATCATTATCTGCTGAAAATCAACGTCATCATATAAATGGCCATAACAATCGGAATCTCCATGAGGTTCATTATTTGGGTAACAGCAATAGCGTCGCTTTCTGGGCGTCCTCGGATTTTTCATCTATTTATCAGCTTTTATCGGGTCTTCTTTTTATCAGTTCAGCTTTTATCAGATCCACTTTTTTCTCCAGATTTGTTGTTGCTACAGCTTGATAAATCGATGTTATACTAAATAAAAAAACTTTGCTAGCTTATATATGAGGCTTGTTTATAGGTTATAGCTGAATGAAAACATCAAATCCATTTCTGTATCGGTCCTCATCAATAGGAAAGCCTTTGCAAATAGCAACAAATTCATTACTAACCTTCCAACATGTGTCACAAAGATTTCTAAGTTTTTCAAAAGTCAAGTCCATACACACATGATCCTTATAAATATGCTTTAAGTCATTTCTATTTAGATGTACAAATCACATTTGCATTATCTCGTATCAAATGTTTAATAGCTCGCGTATATGTTTGATATAAATAAAAACTGTAGATATTTTTATGGCGACCCATACAAAAGTAAGACCTTATATTGTCCTGTTTCTCACATGCGACATTATCGAATATAATAATGGAGTCAGTTTTTGCTTTATCAGGTGATAAGACCTGCTCGCTTGCGGAAAACGAGTAAAGTCCCATACCTTTTTTGGGTTTTATTAACTGCTGCAAGTACTCATATTTCGGCTATTCTAATGATTTGGAATATAAATATATGTTCTTAAGTCATAACATTTATTTTTCCACAATTTGATGGTCCAACACTTAAGGCACTTTGAAGTTAAAGTTAACTATGCCAAAGTTAACTATGCCTTGGTTACGACAAATTATTTTTTGAAAAATCTGTGTTAGGAATACATATGGTATATCTTTATGTTGTTTAATGAAACGGGTGTTAAACATTATGCTATTAATTTTGAAAACATTTACTTTTATAAACCTATTTCAGTTTAAGTTAAACAACATTGAATAAAATGGTGAGATGTTACAAAAATAAGCACAGTCAGAATCGAAATACATTGTAGTCGGAAGAAGCCGCATAAATACTTTAATAAATTCCCTACCTTTTGAACTTCATCTACCACGGTATCAATTTTGTAGGCCTCGTACTAAGCTTAAGGAACGTTTAGAGAGAGGTGATAAAGAAATAAATCCATTGGATGCTGCTTGCAGAGAACATGATATTGCTAATTCTCAAACAAACGATATAAGCAAAAGACATATTAGCTGAAAAAGCCTGGTCTCGAGTTAAATCCAAAGGTAGTGACTTTTCTGAGCGCAAAACGCATGGTTAGTAACAAACGCTATGAAGTACAAAGTGAAATTCGGATTGGGTAGTAATACAGATGACTACCGTAAGAGAACTGTGAAAGTGGTAAAAAGAAGTAATCTCTTCAATCAGGCTGTAAGGAATGCGAAAAAATCACTCCATGAAAAAAACCTGAAAATGTTGAAAATTCAATACAAATTGCTAGGAAAGCAGTAAATAATATATTTAGACGAAAAAAGTCTGACGTAAAGAAGCTCTATCGCAAAAACAAATTAATCAAGCAAAAGCTGCTCAAGAACAATTAGAGGAAGCCAAATGTCATAATCAAACAATGGAATCCATTGCAATGGAAAAAGATCTATTCCTTAATTAACATAAAAAAGGATACGATCTTTTTTATAGCTCGCAGCCAAAAAACTACCAAGGCGGGCACTAACAGATGTTGACTTGAAGAAATATGTAAATGTATGTATGAAGAAAATGTAACTCATTTTAGAGGAGTCTTTATGCTAGATAATCTTTTAAAAAGTCATCTACAACGAGAATGTGGTATCGTTAACCTGGATCAGGATCTGGAACGCACTGGGTAGCATATAGGAACAGCAAAAACCACAAGGAATATTTTGATAGTTTTGGAAAATTACAACCGCCTAAAAAAATCATCAAATATTTGAGGGAAAACATACGATATAATTACACTCGCCAACAAATATATGATACATATAACTGTGGTCACTTCTGTCTTAAGTTTCTTCATAGATCCACAAAATGAACAAAAATAAAAGAAAAATTTGCAAAAGCAAAATATTGTTTTATTTACAATAAATTGCTTATATTTTACATCTGATGGGGAATATGAATTTGATTTAATTTCACTGTATTTGAATGGATTTTTAAAAACTGTATACATACTGCAGTTTTTTTTTCGATGATTTTTCCATCGCAGGTTTTGGTTTCTGATCTTCCATGGTAATTATGTATGTTCAAGATCGAATGCTGCAACGAGACTGTTTCGATGTTCAAACAATAAAAATTCAATACCTTTGGGTCTATTATTCCGTCCCATTCTTAGTATGTATAAAGTGTCTTGTTGCATATTCTGACATGCTCTCTGAAATGAAATCATCATTCCATAACTCAGCTTGTATGCTTTGACATTAATCATTCAAGGTCTGTTCGATAATCTAAGTTTTTCGTAGTTAACATTTCAATTTCACCATTACTCATAATTCTGTTGGTCTCATGTTCACGCTATTCGAGGCAGCTTATTTATGCTCAATGTACGATTTTTATTAAATAGTTGCTATCGTATGTACATCGGATATTTACTTCTATATTTTCATATTCTAACTTAAAGTTTCGCTTTCAATTCTTCCAACAATATCCTTTTCCTTTCTGATTAAATCTTGCCTCAATGTTTCTACTGCCTCCTCAACGGTGAAATATTTTTTTCATCATTTTGTGGTAATGGTAATGGTGTTGTTTGCGGCAGCTGCGATTCAACAAGTTTCAATAAACCTGTAAATTTTCATTATTGGGCAACAGCAACGTAAACTCCAGACTACCTTTTTCATCACGAACAGCAGACAGATTGATTGCTTTTGACCTAGCTTGCAATAAACCTAATGAAAGATAGATTAACAGCAAAAGAAACTTGTACATTTTTGTTTTTTTTATTTGATTTCCCTAGGAGCTATACACAGTAGGAACAACAAAATAATACTTGAATAAATTTCTTGAAATCAGTGCTTTTATTTTAATGTATTATATAATGACAGTAATTTCTTTGTTTGCATTATTACATAATCTAACATAAAACATTCACAAGTGTACGATTCAGCTTCACATATATCTGATGACCAGCAACATGTTGAATAGTGATGTCTATTTTTAGATTTCAGAAGCGCAGCATCTTTTAGTGATATCGATGAAGTTTCTTTGTTATCTACTAAAAATTAGTGAATCTGCTTTGAAAAAACTGACAAATTTATGTTCTTTTTTTTGTTTTTTTTTTATAATTTGTGCGCGCTCAAGGGATTTAAGTACCCTTAAAATGTTTGCACAGCGCGGACGAACGAAAATCAGGGAAGATGGACAGAGAAGTACCGGTAAAAGTTGGTTTTAAATGTTTGAGGGTTATAATGACTAGGAAATAAAGAGCTAGGCATGGAATTTCATTAGCGAGTTGTACGGCTTAGGAACGAATCACGATATTTTAGAGTACGTCCGAAAGTGGGCTATGATGAGCATTCATAGCGAGACGGGTGTTGCGGTTAAAAGTTTGAAGGGGAGGAATGCTACTGGCGATTTCTATAGAGCACTGGTGGTGGAAATAGCGATAGAACCGAGTGAGACACGACACATTACCTTGGTGTTCGAGGGTGCCCATTGTTTAAGTGATATTGGTATCACCTATGAATTTTATCGCACGGTTTTGAATTCTATCTAGCAGGTAAAGATAAGTTTTGAGCGCACCAGACCAGATGTTGGCACTGTACTCCAATTTCGGGCGGACAAATGTCTTATATATTGAGGCCAGATGAGAAGCAGTAAAGTATTTCTTACATCGTTTGAGGAAACCTAGATATATGACCACAACGTAAGTTATCATTAACACACATACCGATAATGGGAAGTTTATCGGTTTCGATGATGCAAGTGCCACTCATGGATAAGGGCTGGTGTTTAAATTTCGTTTTATTGATAGCAAACAGCATTGTGTTTTGGAAGCATTAAATTCTACTCTGTTAGTGGTTCCCGAATTAGTTATGCTGTTAATATCAGAATTTAATAAGCTTACCACACGCTGCCGTTTCCGTTCTTCAGTCGAAGAGCAGGGACGTGAGTCCGGGAACGAATATGAAAAGCAGAGAGTACTGTCGTCAGCAAAGGAATATATTGGATTAGAGGTAGTAAACAAGAGATCGTTGATGAAAATTAAAAAGAGTTTCGGAGACAAAACGCAGCCCTGAGGGCACCAGTATTTATTTTCTGAATATCAGGCTTGAAACCATCCAATACAACTTGGATTGAAGGTTCCGAAAGGTAATTTCTAATCCATTGAAGAAAAGAGCCGTCGATCCCAAAAGCACACATTTTCGACAAAAGAGCCTGATGCCAAACTCTGTCAAATGCCTTAGAAATATCAAGTGTAACTATCTTTCTTTCGCCAGATTGATGTACGCTTTGGTTCCACTTTTCGGTGAGACATGCCATCACATCACATCACCAGTGGACCTGTTGCTACGAAAACCGTACTGCCGTGTTTCGAGATGTTTCATTAGCTGACGGTTTATCAGTGTTTCCATGACTTTGGGGAGAAGGGACGTAAGTGCAATGCTGTTTCCCAACTTCCCGGAAAGCGTAGGATTGATGAAAAAGCTTACGCAGTGGTTTTTCCAGCGAGGAAGAACACCTCTTCAGAAGGAGGGGAGATATTCCATCTGGACCAGCGGATTTGTGAATGTTAATATCTAAGCACTCTTGCTACTACACGAATGCTAAAGTGGATTTGTCCCATCGAAGATTCTACTCACTCAAATGTAGACGGAGACAAAGCTCAATCTGGGAGTACTCAGCTAGCCGCAAAGAGTGCAGCAAGCAGATTGGCCTTGTCCAAAGAGCTGACAGCTGGAATGTCATTGTAAATGAGCGTTCGGAAGGAGGATGAGGCAGAATTTCTAATAATTTTTACGAACGATCAAACATTTTTACTGCCTTTGGGACATTGTAGTATTTTTTGCCTCAATTTTTGGTCGTATTGGAATTTTAAAGGTTTAAGAAAGGCGTTGCAGTCATTTCTCTCTCGGAAGGAGGATGAGGCAGAATTTCTAATAATTTTTACGAACGATCAAACATTTTTACTATCTTTGGGACATTGTAGTATTTTTTGCCTCAATTTTTGGTCGTATTGGAATTTTAAAGGTTTAAGAAAGGCGTTGCAGTCATTTCTCTCTCGGAAGGAGGATGAGGCAGAATTTCTAATAATTTTTACGAACGATCAAACATTTTTACTATCTTTGGGACATTGTAGTATTTTTTGCCTCAATTTTTGGTCGTATTGGAATTTAAAAGGTTTAAGAAAGGCGTTGCAGTCATTTCTCTTCGTTTGAACTTTTTTCGGCTTTCCTCTGTTGGGCTGGCCTTGAAGGACCGAAAAAGCATTTATCTAACCCTGGCAGCCTCTTTACAGCTCGAGTCGTACCATGCCTGTTCTTTTGGTTTGATACTCTTCATCCGATTCTCATTCCAAAGAGTATGGTGTTTGTGATCATATCAGCAGCGTCATCCACGTCGTTATCGAGGAAACATAACGACCAGTTAAAATTCCTAAAGACTTTTTCAACGAATAATAATTTGGATGCACTAGTTTTATTATCAATTCTTAGATTTTAGTTCAAGTTTATCTATTAATTTTATATCCTCCACCAATATTACTTAAATCATCAAAATCGTCAAATATGCAAGACGCTTGGAAGCGATTTAAAATCATCATACGCCTGACACCATCGCTCGTTGAACCTACTAATGTTATCGCACAACCCACTACTTCAATTCTAAGAGGTTCGCCAGCATTAAATGAAATTATGTATATTGATGACACAAATTATGGTACGGCTTCCCCACTACGCATGTTTAGCAATAAGCTTTTATATCCAACTGACAAATTTTCGTCAATTACAGCTACCCTTACAATCCTAAAATATTTCCGCGATGGATGACATATGCAATATTTGTCACCAGATTTTATTTTACCACAAATATCTTCTTTTTTTATGGGTACACTTTTTTGTTTCTTGCAAGACACGATGAGCAGCAACCACAATTCTTGCCGCGAATTTTGATATCCTAAACCAAAGCATTTGTTATTACTAATATCTTTCCCATTAATAACAATACGAGGGCGGATCAAAAGGTCCGTGACTTTTGGATTAAAACACAGATTTTTTGATAAAAAAATAATTTTATTTTTCAACGTAGTCTCCCTTGAGCTCTCTACACTTTGTCCAACGCTTCTCCAATTTTTTTATCCCTTCCAAAAAAAATGATTTGTTGAGGTCCTCAAAATAGGCCTTTGTTTGCGAGATGACTTCATCATTGGAGTCAAATCTTTTTCCACCAAGCCATTTCTTCAGGTTTGGGAACAAGAAGTAGTCACTCGGAGCCAAATCTGGAGAATAGGGTGGATGAGGGAGCAATTCATAGCCCAATTCATGGATTTTTGCCATGGCAACTGCACATGTGTGCACCCTTGCATTGTCTTGGTGGAAAAGAACTTTTTTCTTGGCCAAATGAGGTCGTTTTTTTTTCAAATCGTCATTGAATCGGTCCAATAAGTTGGCATAATATTCCCCATTGATTGTTCTTCCCTTTTAAAGGTAGTCAATGTGGATTATCCCGTGTGCATCCCAAAAAACAGTCGCCATAACTTTATTGGCTGACAAACCCACCTTGGCCTTCTTTGGCGCCGATTCACCCTTAGAAACCCACTGTTTTGACTGTTGTTTGTTCTGTGGTGTGTTGTGATGGATCCATGTTTCGTCCACGGTTACAAAACGGCGCAAAAACTCCTCCATATTCCGATTAAACAACGCCAAACCTTCCTGTGAAGTTGTTACACGATTGCGTTTGTGGTCGACTGAGAGCAAACGCGGCACCCATCTTGCGGAAAGCTTTCTCATGCCCAAGTGATCATTCAAAATTGAAACCACTGAGCCATGCGAGATCCCCACGGCTTCCACAATCTCTCGCACTTTCAATCTTCGGTCGGCCAACACCATATCGTGAATTTTATCGATTGTTTCGGGTGTAGAGACCTCAACTGGGCGTCCAGGACGTTCGGCATCTTCAGTGCTTGTACGGCCACAACGAAATTCAGTAAACCACTTTTTTACCATTGAAATCGATGGTGCAGAGTCCCCATAGTATTTATCAAGCTTAGCCTTGGTCTCGGTAATGGTTTTTTTTCGCAAGAAATAATGCTTAATAAGCACACGAAATTCACTTTTTTCCATTTTCTCCTCAAATTAGTGAGTAGTCTGATAAAAATAGCTGTCAAACACAAACTAACTGACGCAGCAATTTTGACAGGAGTCAACTGACAAATGCTTGTTGACAGGAGCAGTGTTGCTGTTTCAGTAAAGAGGTCAGAAATTCAAAAAGTCACGGACTTATTGACCCGCCCTCGTACAATCACTCTTATAGGTCAGTTTTCGATAAATAGATATACGGATGTACATAGTATGTATATTCAGAACAATGACCTGAAATACACATTTCCATAAAACGTACCAAACACCACAACACGAAAAGAATTCCTGACCTACGACAATGGGCGTCAAAAACAATGACCTTCAAATGCAAGTTTTGTTTTTTTTTTTTTTTTATGCGGTACACGAACACCCGAAATTTATTTCAGCTAACAACAATCCCAACAACAAAAGATCCACATTACGTTAATTTAGCTGTCACCAGGCACACCCCCCCCCCCCCCCTCCCCAGCAACCTGACACCAGGGATGCCCACATCTCCAACCGGATATCTTATCACATTCCTCATACCACATTCATTGACCTGACACCGTCGATGCCCACATGTCTTATCACATTCCTCATATCACCGCACGCTTCCAAAACCACAACAATAACAACCACAAAAAAACAAATTGACCCTGATTCAGAATGCCTCAAACAAAATTGAATAAAACGACTTACGCAAACTTAATAATTATATTTGTAACCATTGGCAATTCAGTTCAAGACAAATGTCTATAGGGAGGTAGCCCTATGGCTCGACCGTCTAGTTTGGTGGTTGCTACAAAAGTAATCTCTAATGGTCTTGCATAGATTTATCAGACAGCAATTAACCAATGGTCCAATATTCATTGAAGAATAGCAAAACAGTGATCATAATTTCATAATAAAAAAAAAACGTTCGCGAAAGTGTGTGTGCCACTGCAGTGATAAAGAGCAAAAATAAACAACATAAGAAATATGTTCGAGCCATAGGGTAATAACAATATATTGGGCAAAAGTTAAACTCAAAAAGATAAAAAATTCAAATAAGAATCCGAACATTAAATATGTTCACAATGAACAAATATTATTTTTTTCTCAACAGATCCACTAACCCACATCAAGGTCATTGATGTGACGTCAGTGCTTCATGCTCCATGTGCTCCGGGATTGGTAAATAGTATCTATTGTGCAAGAATGTGGAGGAATAATGAGAAAATTCGCCTTTTTTTAGGACCATGCTGGAAGAAGTCGGAAAGTGTCCTTAAGAGTAATATTGACGAAAAGGCTTACGCTCTGGTTTTGCTAGCATGGAAGAATAACACGTCTTCAGAAGAAGGAAAAACATACCATCTTGACTAGCGGATTTGTGTATCTTAAGATCTGTAAATATTTTTGCTACTATAAGAAGTGGCGCGACCTGGAAGTGATGAACTGAAGTGCGCATCGAGCAGATTGACCTTTTACAAGAAAATGACTGCTGAAATATCATTATAAATGAGCAGGCGGATGAGCCAGAATTTTTAATATCTTTGACGAACTACCAGAAGTTTTTACTACCTTTACGACATTGACATATTTTGTGCCTCACTTTGTTGGTCATATTCAAATGTCAGACTCTTAAGACAGGCGTTGCAGTTATTCCTGCCTATTTTTTTGTTCGGTTCCCCTCTTTCGGTTCAGTCTTGTAAGACCGAAAGCACTGTTGCCTAACTCTAACAACTTTTTCACAGCTCGAGTAGTGCTACGCCTTTTCTTTTGGCTTGATACTCTTTATCCGATGAGGGATAAGGATCTCATTCCAAAGAGAATAGTGTCTGTGATCAAATCAGCAGCGGCATCCACGTCGTTATCGGGGAAATACAACGACCAATTAAAATTCCTAAAGAAGATATTAAGTATACTAGAATTAGCTTGCTCGTATTGCCATACGGTTCTTTTGGGAATTTTTTCTCTAACTGCGTGATCAGTATAAGAGAGATTAGCTGATATGATACAATGGTCCGACGAGCCTAGAAAGGAAAGCACATCAATTGTATATGTTACTTATCAGGGAGAGAAGGTTGAAACAATAGCAGGCTTCCAACGTCTGGCATTCACGTTGGCACATTTATCAGCTGCGTCCGGTTGTTTTCCGCAGCGAAGACCTTAACATACCTTCCTTTGAATGTTGTCTGTCCAGAACGTTAAAGCTTCCTAAAAATCGTCTGGAACATGAATCCCACTGTGGTAAAGTTTGGTAAGCTATATCCTAATGCACGTAAGTGGCATGACCGCGGTGAGAGTGATTACTCTTTAGTCGCGTATACTGGCTACATCCGCTTTGAATTCCCCAGTCATTATCACAAACAAACACAAAAAACCCAAACACCGACGACGGTAACCAATGATGAGAAGTGAAAATTAGACGTAGACCGAATCAAATTGTTGTGGATGTTATGCAATTACAACAATGGGAAACAGTGCACCAGCAAAATTCACACTCACAATCCGCTATTCATCTGTTGTTACATACACTCAGTCATGGCTGTTGCTGTTGCTGTTGTATGACAATCTAGTCGTGTAAGTCGTAAGTGTCGCAAATGTCCACACTTTCGTTTTTTAACGAACTTCTCCAACATTACAAAATGTACACGCATAGTACATCTGTTATCTATAACGATATGTTCAAATAGTAAAAACAAAATTAGTCGAAGTGATCCCTTAAAAATACACTGCCTTAATTGCAATTAATTTTTTCATGGTGCGTGTATTGATACTCAAAAATCCGTGTTCGATAATGTGATCTCTATCAACAACAAGTTTTGCTTCGATAAATGCACTGCCCTTCTATGAAAATCACTATAACAAATACTCATAACTAAGTCCAATGTTGTATATAGTATGCTCGAATCAGCAATTGAAACCAGCGCTACTGCAAGTTGCAATATCAAAAAATATAACGGTGTCAACCAACAAGCAGCATGCAGAGGAAAACACAACCCTTCAAATGCAGTATGAAGAAATTCTCATTTGAAAACAATAAATCATTGACAGCGAGTTTTTCAGTTTCAGTTTAAATGCATTTTTATTTGATCTCTTAATTTACTCTTACATGCTAGACAAAAAAATACTTAAAAATTAGCTTAAATAACTTACAAATAGTCTTATTCTAACATACTGGCCCCATGCGGGCACTCTAAGTTAAACCTAACTCTTAAACTATGTCTTTCGACGAATCTTACAGTCTATATTTAATTTTATATTGAAGTTAAAACTAAAACTAAGAAAATAAATTTTGATCAAAAACTTAGTATATGGACTTTTTTTTAATTAAACTTACAGACCACCCAAAGAATAAATCCCAATCTACTTAACCTACTTACATATAATACATTCATACACATATATACAATACACAACGCATATACACTTCATACATACATATATGCCTATACATGTACATATATGTATATATTTATAATTTTTTTTTTTTGGATTCTTCTATTTTTACACACCCTCTTTTGTTTTTTTTTTTTTCTTCCTCTTTCTGGCTAAAAAAAACAAAAATTAGGCTGGCCCACTCTGCTTCACATGAAGCTACCTATCACTGGAGGAGTTCGACGACGAAGCATCCTCGTCTTCATCAAGCCACCAAAATTGCTGGTGCTGCTGAGCAACATCCCTCCTGTCACGACACCCATGCCATGTGCAACGTCTCTCTCGTAGTTGAGTCACCTGTCCGCAGCTGTTCGAGCGACGTGGAAGATTAGCGGCACCGCCAATCTGTCCTGGATCAGACCTTTGCCATCCAGGTAGAGGAACGCTTCTGGAGGAATAAAGCCGTCAAGTCGAGCTCTCTCGTGATACATATAGTTGGGGTAGTAAGCCCCTGAGATCAGGTTGTTCGATGAGGTCATTGCTCTCGCAATGTGCCTTCGAGTCAACTTAATGACGAAATTGTCCACTCTTATCAGGTTCGCCGCATTGTACAAGACCTCATTGGGATAGAATTTTATGTACTCAGACTCTGGAGTTCTGTATAAGCGAAGACAAGGCCTAAGACAAGCCCTCTCAAACACCCGAATCTTTTCCAATAAACTTGCTCTCACGTTGAACCACACGGGACACCCAAATACAAGCATGGTCCTGATAAGGGCCATGTAACAGATTACCTTCACCCTCGCATCGAGTTGGCTGTTATAAAACAGTCTCTTTGTAAGGGCAAAAGCACCTTTTGCTCTGGCCAGAGCAACATCTATATGTTTGTTAAAATACAGATATTGATCTAGCCAGATCCCAAGGTATCTGACTACATTTCGACAAGCAAGTGGCTGTCCATGTTGTCCGACGATAGAGAATTGTCGCCAATTCTTTCTAGTATCCCTAGAGGCCCCAGACAAAGGCGTCCTAAACAGAATGGTTTCCGATTTCTGGAAGTTGATTTTCAACTTCCAGTCATCGCAATATTGTTTAATTTTATCGAAGTCACGTTGCAAAAGTATGTTAATGACCTCAATCTTTGGACCCGATCTGTACGCGATTAAGTCGTCTGCGTACGCTATGGCATGGTGAAGTGAACCCATCAGATCACTTGTGTAAATGTTGAATAGGATCGGTGAATTTACCGCACCTTGTTGCAGACCGTTTTTAATGTTAAATATTCCAGCGGAAGTCACATCGCCATTCTTCACGATGAACTGTCTACTGGAGAGCATATCAAAAAGAATATACAGCAGTGGTTTACTAATGCCCAACCTGTCCAGCTTGAAAAAGAGTCCTTCTAACCATACGGTATCGAAGGCCTTCTCCAAGTCAATCAGGCAGGCACCAGTGCACTGGTTCTTGCCTTTGTTCCATTGGATATCAGAAACCAGTTTCGACACAGCATGAATGATAGCATGCCCCGCCTTGAAACCGAACTGATTATCCGGAACTATATGTTTGTCCTCAACCCACTTAATCAGGACTCTATTGATTACCTTCTCGAAAACCTTACTGATGTTTGGAAGAAGACTGATCGAGCGGAGATTCGCCGGATTGGAAGTATCTTTATCCCTTTTGGGTATGGGATGTACTACCGCAGTTTTCCAATGCGCTGGATAATGTGCATTATTCATTGCATTATTAAACAGGGTGGTATAAATGTTCACCGCTTCTAGAGGGAGATGTCGAAGCACGATTTTCGGTATTTCATCGGTTCCCACTGATTTCTTACTTCTAAGCGATTCGAAGATCGTTTGGAGCTCCTCCTTCGAAATGAAAGGGAGTACTACCCTATCGTTGGCGATGACGTTATTTGACCTATTCTCGTCACTAAACTGGGTGAAGCCCGAGTTCTCGAATCGCCAATTCTCTATTTCATTTCGAAGGTAGAAATTGTGCACAAGGACTCGATTCTCCAGGTCGTGGTTTGGGCCAATGATAACATTCGCCTTGTACCCTTCCTGGAAAGTCGCTCCTATAGCCTCTACCTGCTCCTGCGGATCCTCGATTACAAAGAAGTTGTCATCATCAACGGCCTCACTTGGATCAATGCCTGCTGCTACAAGTATTTGTTCGTTGTTCGTCGTTCGGGTGATTCTAAGACATGGAAGGTGGTTCTGATTATTTCTCCGAAATATTTTATTTATTTGGTGGAACATATTCGAGTTGCTGGTGTTTACAGCCCGAATTTTATTGTTCCAATACAAACTTACAGAATTTCTGTAATTTTCCTTTATTAATGTCTGGAGGTTTTTAATCGACGACTTCAATGTCATGATCTCCGGGTTATGTCTGTCAGTAAACTGTCTGTACAAGGTTTTTAGTCTTGACAGCAGTCTACTTTTTTGTCCGTGCAGTGCGTCAATAGTTGAGTTGCGGAATAAGTCTTCGTCGTCAGTGTGTTGATACCGAGGTATCGTTTTGTCCATTGTTCGTTTGATTGTATCGTCCATTAGTCTAAGATACCTGTCAATCTCCTCGTTTGACAGATTTCTGTTGGACGGTGTCATTGACAGCGAGAGTCACTTTTTTGTGGACCAAATTGAACACTGTGGGGTGGCCGTGGTGTAGTGGTACTAGATATCGCTTCTCATTCGGAAGGTCAAGGTTCGAATCCTACCCACAGCAAGTTTTCATTTGTGTAATTTGGAACTCAGTCAGAAAAATCTGCGTGTGAAGGCATAACACTGACATGTAGATTTGGCTGTTGTAGGGTTTTCAAGCACAAAACAACCGTTAAAATTCACAACCTCACATTCCGAGAGAAGAAAAAATCTCTCTCCCATTCGGACTCGCACCCCTGGAGAGTCAATATCGAAACCAAATACACCTGAGTTTCAAACCCACTACATCACAAACTTTCCTTTCTCCTCCTTCTATCTTTCTTTCTTATAAGGGTATTCATAACCCCTTAGGCGCGCGTAAATTATAAAAAAAAAAAAAAAAAAAAACTGGAATGAACAGAAAAGAATGGAGAGAGGGTAAGAAATACTCGCAGTTGGAAATAAACAAAACCAGCTGAGACTGAGATTCTTTTCTTCGTTTGTGCATGTAAAATGGTGATGCGAATGTACTCAAGTTAATATTCTTTATTGGCTCCTTTTTTCCTGTCTATGTGAGATTCCAAAAGAGTTATTTTTAAAACTTTAATACAATATTATTTGCATCAATTAATAACTTTGAATAACGAAATATATAGTAATTAAGAGGACATACGAGTAGGTGTATAAAAAATATTAAATAACTTTTTTTTATCACTTTAAAGTGTTCAGAATGTTCTGTAGAATTAACATTTAAAATATTTTCCTAGAAATAGCGTATGCAAGTGGTACGAGTAATAGAGACGGGCAGCGACGTACAAGTAGGCCAATAAGGCAACTAGTTGCGATTTCGAAAAAACTATTTAACGCTGATAGTGATGAAGAGATATACTCGTATTATATAGACAATGCATATAGTTTTATAGAGTTATACATACTTATATAGTTATATAGGGTGTCCCCTAATTCGTCAAGGATAATTTAGGAAATGATTTTTGGGTATATTCTAAGAAAAAAATCGTGTTACTATAGCGATCTATCTCCAATCTTGTAATCGTTTATCGAGGATTTACGAAAAGGCTTACTTTGGTATACCCAAAGTTAATTGATATGCAGTGTGTCAAAAATTGCTTAGGAGACAACTTAGAATTAGCTTAAATATAACTTAAATATAAATACATATCAGTTGTTAGTAAGGCCCTATGTCTCTGCTGAAGAAATTGAAAGATGCTACAAAAAACTTAAACCAGCGAACACAGCTAAAGTACGAATACTTTGTGCATTGACCTATCATCGGTTGAAGCGAAAGTGAGAATAATAAAGTGGTAATGGTTAAGTAATAATTTTTCTTTCTTTTTTTTTGCAGCCAAAAACTTCAAATTAACAAAAAAAAAAAATTAAATACCTATGGTATGTAATATTCTAATGAGAAAGATTGAAAATCATAAAGTTGGTGTAATAAGATGTTTTCGCGATCTAGAAAAGATTGAAGAATATGCTTGATAATTTTAACTTAAACAGCAACTTTACCTACAAAACCATTCACAATTTCTAAAGCAGTATTTTCTCTTCAGATGGTAAAGAATACAAACCTATAGTTTTAGTGCATCACAATACCAGAAGCTTCCGACACATTTTTATTCTTTAGTGTGTAATATTCAAGGTTTAAAGAATTTATGTGTCTGAGATCTGGATTCACTCTTGCGAGTGTTTATAGTATTTGGAACTATGATTTTACCCTAACCCTAATAACAGTTTTCCGCGGGTGGTGTGGGAGTATTTATCACAGATTCATATGTGCGTGGTGGTGTTTCTATACCTTTTGTATACATAACTAAAGCCTTTGATATGGTAGGTCACAACATTTTATTAGTGGGTGGCCGTGGCTCAAGTGGTAGTGGACTGGCTTTAGTCGTTCACGGTCTTTCGTAGAGTGCGCATGTGTTTCGGCTTTTCTTAAAGCGAAACAAAAATAGTGAAAAAATTTAAGTAAGACATTTGCCAAATCCCTTATAGGCTCCAAGTTAGCACAGTAGTAGTGTGTTCGCTTCAGATGACAAAGGCTGTGAGTTCGAATCCAGTCGGGGACATTTGCTTTTTATTTTTCTTTTCATTTTAATTTAAAATAAAAATATATAACTAAAACCGTAATTGTGAGTGTTAGTAACGGTTGTGTACTACAACAGCACGTGATGGATTGTGGAGAGCGGTCCGCTATACAAATAGCGGGATCTGCTGAAGTAGCATGCGAGACATCAAGTGGCTCAAGCCAAACACGATTGATGTCTGAACCAAAGATGAAGAGAAGGAGGAAGCTAAGGCCAATCCCTAACATGAAACAACGTCCCTCCCGATCAACTTCTACTGAAAAGCTGCTTGGTGGAGTGAAGGAAGGGGCGCAATCAACGTCAACAACAGCAGCAAATAAACGTCCCGGGCAAGTTATTGACGACTACCCATATGTCTCTAATGGTGGTGAAAGCCATTATCTGAAAGGGAACAGCTTCGCTTCTTTGGCACCAACCGAATCGGAAGATGAAGAGGAAGAAATTGAGTCTCTTAGTAGCAGCATCAAAAGGCTACAACAAAGAGTGCTAGCAATAAAAAACATGCAAACGGCAAGAAGGATGAGGGATGAGCAACAGCAACAGCAGACGCAGCTGGCTCAAAAACAAACCGAACAACAACAGCAAACTAACCCAATATCACAAGTGCTGAAGCAACACCAACAAAAGCTGAATAAACACAAGAGCAGCCACAACAACGGCAACAGCATAAACTGCAGCTGTCACAACAACAGCAGCACCCACAACAACTTCAACAGAAGAAACAGCAGCAGCGACCACAACAACAACGGCAACAGCAACAACAACGTCAGCGGCCACAACAACGGCAGCAGCAGCAAATATCAAAACAAAGGGTTCCACCGATAAATACTTTTAAGATGGAGCTAAAGAAACCAAGGAATTATGTAAGTCGGCCATAGGCAACAATTTTTTTATAAAAAGATTACCGTTAAATAGGCATGCGATCCATTGTAACACAGTGGAGCGCTATCATAAAATAAAAAATTTACTGAAGGATTCGACGACGGAGTTCTTCTCCTACACCCCGAAGGGTGAAATGCTGCTGAGGAGGTTAGAATCGTCGACTGATCCGGAGGAGCTCCTTGCACTGCTGAAAGAGAAGAAGTGCGAAGGGCTCCAATTCGTGGGGGTCAAGCCTTTCACCACAGCCAGAGCTAAAAGGGAGAAGCGGCAACTGCCCATTTTCCTGGTCCAGCTAAGTCCCGACAGCAAACTGGATGGTCTAAGGAGTATCAAAGTCCTGGACTACCAGGTTGTACACTGGGAGAAATTAAAGAGGAGCGAAAACATTTTCCAATGTGTTCGCTGCCAAAGGTTCGGGCACGCCGCGTCGAACTGCGAAATGCAGCCTCGATGCGTGAAGTGTGGAAAGAACCACAAGTCAGAGGAATGCGTTCTGGGTAAGGACGGAACTTCAGAAAAGAGAGAACTCTCGTGTGCTTTGTGTAGGAACACGGGACACACCGCAAATTATCGGGGTTGTCCCAAATTCCAGTACATCAAAAGAATAAATCTGGCCCGGCAGCAGAAAGTGGAAGTTAAACGTCCACCCGCACATTTACAAACTCCAGCCGTTACTCCCCATGTTACCTACGCCCAAATGGCGGAAGGTAGGGGAAATACGGTACAGCAAGCGAAGGTTGCTTCTCAGGCCGCAGAGCCTAGAGCGCCGGAACCAGTACCTGACATGCTAGCTATCTTACTCTCTATCCAGGGACAGATGGCTCAGCTACAACGTCATTTAACTGAACAGACCGCGCGGGTGGATCAAGTTTACGCTCTGCTGCCTGGCCTAACGCACCTTTTGTCATAAAGGGTACGTACGTGGCGGAGCAGACCCTGAAGGTCCTTGCAGTGAATGTGAATTCACTGATTAGGTTAGCGAAACTAAGCTTACCAAAAGACATAAAATGAGGCACAGAAGATACAAAATAGTACGGAGAAACCGACCCAACTCCTTTCAGGGAGGTGGCGTTGCGATTTTCGTAAGAAAAGGTATACGTTTTAAAAGAGTACACAGTCGTGTAGTACGTAGGTTCCAAGTGCTGGAAGCATGCATCGTGTATATTCCTCTCCGTAGTGGAAAGCGGCTGTACATGGTGTCTGTCTATGCACCTAAGGCTACTCAATCCACCTTATTCATCTCAGAGCTCGAGACACTTTTTTGATTCCTGAGGCTGGAATTGGAAGATAACTATTTCATTATCGGCGGAGATTTCAACGCCAAACATAGTGATTGGGGAAATAATACACCAAATACTAGAGGGAACCTACTATTCAATTGGTGGGGTCAACACAGCATAATGTATCGACTCGGGCTTAAGGCGACGGATAGTCCGTCGTTTCCCAGACACGGGTCCTATTTGGATCTTCTGCCGTCCGACTCACGAATACAACTGACATGCACTAACCAACAATCTACAAACTGTCTACGCACTTTCGTGTATGACAGTGACCGTTGCGGTCTCAGCACCGAAATAACTGTTCCCAACGAGATTGCGGAATTGGATGAGTTTGTTCAAAGGCATTCCTACAATTATAGCAGGGTGCGTTGGACACACTTCACCAGAACACTGACGAGAGCACTCTCCTCGAATTCGCTCTACCCACCGTCGAACAGAAATCTGTCAAACGAGGAGATTGACAGGTATCTAAGACTAATGGACGAGACAATCAAACGAACAATGGACAAAACGATACCACGGTATCAACACACTGACAACGAAGACTTATTCCGCAACGCAACCATTGACGCACTGCACCGACATAAAAGTAGACTGCTGACAAGGCTAAAAACCTTGTACAGACAGTTTACTGACAGACATAACCCGGAGATCATGACATTGAAGTCGTCGATTAAAAACCTCCAAACATTAATAAATGAAAATTACAGAAACTCTGTAAGTTTGTATTGGGGCAATAAAATTCGGGCTGTAAACACCAGCAACCCGAATATGTTCCCGCAAATAAATAAAATATTTCGGAGAAATAATCAGAACGACCTTCCATGACTTAGAATCACCCGAACGACGAACAACGAACAAATACTTGTAGCAGCAGGCATTGATCCAAGTGAGGCCGTTGATGATGACAACTTCTTTGTGATCGAGGATCCGCAGGAGCAGGTAGAGGCTATGGGAGCGACTTTCCAGGAAGGGTACAAGGCGAATGTTATCATTGGCGCAAGCCACGACCTGGGGAATCGAGTCCCTGTGCACAATTTCTACCTTCGAAATGAAATAGAGAATTGGCGATTCGAGAGCTCGGGTTTCACCCAGTTTAGTGACGAGAATAGGTCAAATAACGTCATCGCCAACGATAGGGTAGTACCCCCTTTCATTTCGAAGGAGGAGCTCCAAACGATCTTCGAATCGCTTAGAAGTAAGAAATCAGTGGGAACCGATGAAATACCGAACATCGTGCTTCGACATCTCCCTCTAGAAGCGGTGAACATTTATACCACCCTGTTTAATAATACAATGAATAATGCACATTATCCAGCGCATTGGAAAACTGCGGTGGTACATCCCATACCTAAAAGGGATAAAGATACTTCCAATCCGGCGAATCTCCGCTCGATCAGTCTTCTTCCAAACATCAGTAAGGTTTTCGAGAAGGTAATGAATAAAGTGCTGACTAAGTGGGTTGAGGACAAACATATAGTTCCGGATAATCAATTCGGTTTCAAGGCGGGGCATGACATCATTCATGCTGTGTCGAAACTGGTTTCTGATATCCAATGGAACAAAGGCAAGAACCAGTGCACTGGTGCCTGCCTGATTGACTTGGAGAAGGCCTTCGATGCCGTATGGTTAGAAGGACTCTTTTTCAAGCTGGACAGGTTGGGCATTAGTAAACCACTGCTGTATATTCTTTTTGATATGCTCTCCAGTAGACAGTTCATCGTGAAGAATGGCGATGTGACTTCTGCTGGATCATTTAACATTAAAAACAGTCTGCAACAGGGTGCGGTAAATTCGCCGATCCTATTTAGCATTTACACAAGTGATCTGTTAGGTTCACTTCACCATGCCATAGCGTACGCAGACGACTTAATCGCGTACAGATCAGGTCCAAAGATTGAAGTCATTAACATACTTTTACAGCGTGACTTCGATAAAATTAAACAATATTGTGATGACTGGAAGTTGATCTGTTAGGACGCCCTTGTCTGGGGCCTCTAGGGATACCAGAAAGAATTGGCGAAAGTTCTCTATCGTCGGACAACATGGACAGCCACTTGCTTGTGGCATGTAGTCAGATACCTTGGGATCTGGCTAGATCAATATCTGTATTTTAACAAGCATATAGATGTTGCTCTGGCCAGAGCCAAAGGTGCTTTTGCCCTTACAAAGAGACTGTTTTATAACAGCCAACTCGATGCGAGGGTGAAGGTAATCTGTTACATGGCCCTTATCAGGCCCATGCTTGTATTTGGGTGTCCCGTGTGGTTCAACGTGAGAGCAAGTTTATTGGAAAAGATTCGGGTGTTTGAGAGGGCTTGTCTTAGGACTTGTCTTCGCTTATACAGAACACCAGAGTCTGAGTACATAAAATTCTATCCTAATGAGGTCTTGTACAATACGGCGAACCTGATAAGAGTGGACAATTTTGTCATTAAGTTGACTCGAAGGCACATTGCGAGAGCAATGACCTCATCGAACAACCTGATCTCAGGGGCTTACTACCCCAATTATATGTATCACGAGAGAGCTCGCCTTGACGGCTTTATTCCTATAGAAGCGTTCCTCTATCTAGATAGTAAAGGTCTGATCCAGGACAGATTGGCGGTGCCGCTAATCTTCCACGTCGCTCGAACAGCTGCGGACAGGCGACTCAACTACGAGAGAGACGCCGCTCATGGCAGTGCGGAGCTTCTCCGGTTCAGTAGGTCGGTAGGGAGTCGCGACAGGAGGGATGTTGCTCAGCAGCACCAGCAGTTTTGGTGGCTTAATGAAGGCGAGGATGCTTCGTAGTCGAACTCCTCCAGCAATAGATAGCTTCATGTGAAGCAGTGTGGTCCAGCCTAAGTTTTGTTTTTTTAGCCATGGCCGGCTTACATAGTTTAGTTAGATTGTAAGAAAAAAATATAAAAAATCAAAAAAAAAAAAAAAACAAATAAAAAAATAAAAAAAATTAAAAAAAAAAAAATATGTACATATTAGATGTAAGTAGGTTAAGTAGATTAAGATATATCTTTTAGGTAGTATGTAGGTTTTTAGGTTTAAGTTTTATAAAAAAATAAAATGTCCATATACTAAGTTTTTACTTAAAATTGATTTTCTTAGTTTTAGTTTCGTTATATATAAAAATAAATATAGACTGTAAGATCCGTCGAAAGACATAGTTTAAGTGTTAGGATTAATTTAGAGTGCCCGCATGGGGCCAGTAAGTTAGTATAAGATTATTTGTAAGTTTTTTAAGCTAATTTTTAAGCATTTTTCTGTCTAGCATGTAAGAGTAAATTAAGAGATCAAATAAAAATGCATTTAAACTGAACTGACAGAATATTTGCAATTAGTATCAATGAAAAAGGACATAATTTCGTTGCACGTAAGCAAGTACTCATTTAGTCGTTAGATCCAAGTAAGGCATTTCCAGATGGCATGATCTTGAGGATCGGAAAAAATCCCCTTTTTGGTTTCCATTTAACTGTGTAATAATAATCTGCGAGCGTTGGTGAAAATGCATAAAGGATTATTGTTATATCATTAAAATATTATCGAAAATTTCAAAATTTCAAAAGGATCAACGTGTGCCATCAGTCACGAAGCGGCCTTTTAGCGGATATTCTGTTATGTTAAATCCTTCATTAAAATAAAAACATCAGATCTTCTCCAATAAACAATGCATTTTTTTAAAATTTCAAAATAGGCCGTCTTAATGGAGGACCCGATATTTTATTGGATTTGTATGTCTGAATAAATATGAAATTTTGTCAATTTGAAACACTTAAGGGATCTTCACTAATGGAAACAAATTTTTCTAATTGCCCATATCCAAAAAAGCCCACAAATATACATATGTTTCATAACTATTTAAAACTCAAAATCCAAGCTTTTCAGTGAAGAATTACCTACTAGGACTGGTTAGGGATATATTTAATGCAATAAAGAATATTATTTTTGCAAATTAATAGAATTACTCAATATTTTGTTCCAAATCGTCTATCAAAAAGAAAATCAAATCAAATAAGAAACATAAGCTCTTTAGATTTAACCGAATTATTTATTTCATTTTGAATAGCTTACTTGGCTTCATTAATATCGGGTAGTTCATTTTTGTTTTCAATTATCGTTGATAAAAAATTAACCACTTCAGAACGATTTAAATTATAAAGTTTGGAATCGTTTGCTTTTTCCAATATGGTAAAGCGTCTCAAAGCCAAAATTGTACAGTTTATAAGTAATTTTGTGTCCACTCCTTCAGACATATTATTATTTTATGAATATTGTTATTTTAGCTTCACACAATATAAAAATCACCAATTTCAAAAGTTTTTTCGTATGTCCTTTGTGCATATAAATACCAAGCTAAGTATTATACAATACGTATGTACATATGTATCAGTATGTAGATTTAGAAAATATTAACCTATTAATTTTTTAATTCTTGTAATAATAAGATATGATTTAATTTTTCCACATTCCACCTAATAATGTATATATAGAGAATATACATACGAGTATGTACCATATTTTGCGTCGTCAATTCGAAATATATTTTATTTCCGCCGCGCAAGTACCTATAAATATATTGTAAATAATAAGAAGCTTAAAGCCTTTTCGCTACTTATTAGCTTTTGCGTATAAAAATAAAGTTCAAAAATTAGGAAGCTTTCAGAGACCTGTTCTTTACATATTTCATAAATGATGGGGTATTTAATATAAATTACTATGATTCCATTTTTCTCTAAAATTTTAAGATTTTAAATGTCAATTATGTCACTTATGGTGGAAGTTTTAATAACCTAATTTTTTTACAATTTCAGTAATGGCTGAATTTAAAATTCTCAATTTTCCTAAAGTTAAAGTGTTGATTATATTTTGTAATTAGAAAAATATTCGTTTGATTTTTTCAGGAATGAGTTCATCTTAAATCGTATGTTTCTGTTCCGTATGTTTCGTATGTTTCTCGCACTTTCAATCTTCGGTCGTGAATTTTTTCGATTGTTTCGGATGTAGAGACCTCAACTGGGCGTCCAGGACGTTCGGCATCTTCAGTGCTTGTACGGCCACAACGAAATTCAGTAAACCACTTTTTTACCATTGAAATCGATGGTGCAGAGTCCCCATAGTATTTATCAAGCTTAGCCTTGGTCTCGGTAATGGTTTTTTTTCGCAAGAAATAATGCTTAATAAGCACACGAAATTCACTTTTTTCCATTTTCTCCTCAAATTAGTGAGTAGTCTGATAAAAATAGCTGTCAAACACAAACTAACTGACGCAGCAAGTTTAAATTTTGACAGGAGTCAACTGACAGATGCCTGTTGACAGGAGCAGTGTTGCTGTTTCAGTAAAGAGGTCAGAAATTCAAAAAGTCACGGACTTATTGACCCGCCCTCGTATTTACTGAATTTAATATGGTTGATCTTTTTAACAGATGTCGTATAATCTTTGACAATTTTAGTCATGGGGTCCTTTACCACGCAACAACGTATTTTTGTTATTCAACCTTATTACGAAAATGGGTGATCGGTAAAAGTGTAAAATTGTCATCTAATTTGATCTTTTCCGATGAGGCTCATGTGGGGATGGATGAGTACGTAAATAAACAAAATTATCGTTTCTGGGG
Source organism: Volucella zonaria (assembly GCA_963966105.1). NCBI lineage: Eukaryota > Metazoa > Arthropoda > Insecta > Diptera > Syrphidae > Volucella > Volucella zonaria. The sequence continues at coordinate 125,272,000 of OZ014530.1, read as the reverse complement.
AAGGGAAAACCCATACGAAGCTGAAATTTTTCAAAAATGATGGGGTATTTAATAAAAATTACAATGATTCCATTTTTCTCTACAATCTTAAGTTTGAAATATCAATTATGGTGAAAGTTTTAATTACCTCATTTTTTACAATTTCAATAATATCATTGATATTTAAAATGGCTAGATTTAAAATTCTTAATATGACTTCATTAATATAATAGGTAGATAATTTTTATTTTCAATTATCGTTGATAAAAAATTAACCATTTCAGAACGAATTAAATTATAAAGTTTGGAATCGTTTGCTTTTTCCAATATGGTAAAGCGTCTTAAAGCCAAAGTTGTACAGTTTATAAGAACTTTTGTGTCCACTCCTTCAGACGTATTATTATTTTATGAACATTGTTATTTTAGCTTTACACAATACAAAAATCACCAACTTCAAAAGTTTTTTCGTATGTCCTTTGTATTATACAATACGTATGTACAATACAATAGGTTTGGAAAGTATTATCTTATTAGTTTTTTTGGTTCTTAGAACTTACGAGTATATATAGAGAATATATACGAGTATGTACCATATTTCACTTATGGTGAAAGTTTTAATTACCTCATTTTTGATTTAAAATTCTCAATTTTCCTAAAGTTAATGGGCCTTACTAACAACGAATCGTTATTCATGACTTTAAAAAAGTGTCAACTTAAATATTAATACAGACTTAAGTCGAACGTGTACTAATAATGGTTTTATAGGCAGCTTTTATTTAAACTTGACCCTTTCAAAGTCTATTACATTTTTATTGAAACTACTACATAACATTAGTTTGACATTTCATATTCCCTTTGAATTTGGTTTTTCTTGGAATTTGGTTCGAAAAATAAAACTGTGGTGCTACTTTCAGTACAGATTTAATTTTTTCTTCGTAAATGAAAACTGAATTCCATAAGAATTCTTCTTTAAACTCGAATATTATATTATTTTCATTAATTAATAACTTTGAAGTATTTAGTAATTTATTGATTAAATGAAACATTCACGAAAAATACCAATATACTAAAATAAGCTGTAAAGTATTTCATTAAATTATAATGAAGGAAAATGAATTTTCAAAACAAATGAAAATTAAATAGTACTTATACCAGTTCGACTTACTTAACTAAATAGTATTTTACGAATAATTTAATTATTTAAGATACCAAATTTAATTCTTATTAGTAGAAATTAGCTAAAATAAATTAGTAAATTGGCATCACTCTGTTCTTTAATTTCATGTCTAAAAATTTTGACATGGCTTCGTGTACACTAAAACTTAATACCATACTAACACTAAAGCCCACTTTAAATTTGTTATAAGTACAAACATTTTTGAAAGTGTGTAGATTATACTTAACCTGTATACTAAATTAGTAAGGCTCAAATTGTTGATCATATTTTGTAATTAAAAGTTATTCGTTTCCTTTTTTCAGAAATGAGTTCATCTTTAATCGTATGTTTAACTGATTTAATGTTAAATTATTTATTATTATTTGCAATTGGACCGTAAGTTCATCATCATGATCTCGGGATCCTTCTATCCATTTCCAGAGAATCGCTATTGTTTCTATTGCTCGTTTAGAGCGTGAGACCATGAGTTGATCTAAAAGAGTTTGAATGATGTTGAAATTATTGTCATGTCTGTTATCTCATTGTGAGCCAGCACAACTCGTTTCATAATAGTCTCGTTCTAGTTCTTGTTTAGTTTTGCCTAGAAAATCTGCAGTGTATGTTCAATCTGTCACATGAAAGATAATTGATATATTTTCATACAATAGTACGTCGCCGGTTTCGACCAATATGTAGTTGTCTCGAGTGTAATCGATGATCTCCGCATTAACCGTTAAGATGAGGTTTAGTAGTACGAACTGAACAATGGAAAATCTTACCATTTTGTAATTCCACTTTATTATCAAAATCCTTCCTTACTTTCTGAGGTTTATACATATTTCGGTTGTAATTTAACCCAATGGACACCTAGTTTTTTGGTATACTATATTATATCGTCAGTTTGGACTACTCTTGATTTTCTTCTCTAGTTATGCGTATCTAATAATTTGTCTTCTGCAATTGCTAATTTGAGAGGAAGTTGGTTATGAGTTGTTTTGTTAAATAAGGACTGAAACGAATAAAATTTTAAAATTTGGAAACTTCAAAGTAAAAAAAAAAATATTTTCAAAATTCATGTAAATTTTTTTTATTTGCTTTAAAACTCTGTTTTCATTAAATTCATTCACAATTACAAAAAATAAAAAAAATATTTGGGTTCCCATCTTTCCTCAAAGTCGATATTTTTAGCAACAAGAAAGCTCACCGTCGCATGAGAATAGTGAGCTGAAGCTAAATCTGGCCAAAATAATGTTGAACCCTCGTGTTTGTTTAAGAAAGGAATCAACCGTTTTTTTTGGCACTCGTTAATGTACACTTCTCCGTTAATTGTTCCCGTTGTAATAAACGATGAGCTTCTGTGTCCACATTGGCAAATTGCCAGCCAAACGTGACCCGAATTTTTCCATCTCAGCTTCAAGCTAGTTGTAAAACTGCGCACCTGGAAGAGTAGTAAAGTCGGCTTTGACATAAGTTTCGTCATCCAAAACCAAGTACGCTTTCTTGTTGCCGATCAACTCTATAGCTTTCGGGCTCGCGTTTTTATGACTTTTCTTGCTTTCAGTAACTTTTGGTATTTTTTATTTTTTCGTGTTTTTAGACTGTTACGTTTTTTAGATCTTTGTACCATTGTTTGGTTGGTATTACATTTCCGAGCAACATCTCTGGATGACATAGTCCGATTTTGTACCCAATATTTTCCTGTTAAAATTTGTATCATGTGCTCCACTTCTAGCTCCACTTTTCTGTTTTCGCTTAACTGTCAACGTCTCCAAATATCGTTTAATAACAGAATCCACTGTACTGCGTGCTATGTTTAAATTTTTTGCGATGAAATGGTTTGGACGCGAAGTATTTTCAAGCCATTTGTCGATGATCTTTTTACGGCGTTCCCCTTGACTCATATTTTATAAATATTTTAAACCGCACAGAACTAAAATCAATAACAAACTGAAACTAGAGAATATACAGGCTAATTTGGGTACAAAATTGGATTGCAATTTTTACGCCCGTATTAAAATTTACAGATTTTATTCAGTCCTCAATGCCTCGATGGGTTTCTTTTCAGTTACGGAGTGTATAGTTCTGTTGTACGAGTATTCCCCAGCTGCTCTGATAAATATATAACTTAATTCGTTTTTTTTTCAAAATTTGATCGTTTATTTAAGAAAATCATGTACAATAGTATTATTCAAAGTATTGCCCATCTGAAGCTATGACTTTTTTCCATCTTTCTGGCAATTTGTGGATCCCATCCCAAAAGAACTGCGTCGGCTGGGCAGCCAAGAATGAATCAAGCCAATTTTTGATATTCTGCTCTGATGTTAACCGTATTTCAATGAGGGCGTTCTGCATCGACCGGAACAAATGGTAGTCAGAAGGGGCAAGGTCTCTGCTATAAGGCGGGTGGGGTAAGACTCCCCGTCCACTGTTTTCCAAATAGTTCTTAACCGGAATAGCAACGTGAGGCCGAGCGTTGTCATGATGGAAAATTATTGCCTCGTGTCTGGTCGCATATTCCGGGCGTTTTTCGGTCACTGCTCTCTTCAAACGGATTAATTGTGTTCGGTAGCGTTGTCTATTGATGGTTTCACCCAGTTTTAGCAGCGTATAATACAGCACACCCATCTGATCCCACCAAATACAGAGCATTACCTTCGCGCCATGGATATTCGGCTTTGCTGTTAATTTGGCTGGTTGGCCGGGTTTCACATATCATTTTTTGCGCTTGGGGTTGTCGTAATGGATCCATTTTTCATCACCAGTAACAATCCGATGCAAAAATGACTTCCTTTTGTGGCGTTCCAGCAGCATTTCGGACATGCAAAACCGCCTTTCGACGTCTCTCGGCTGGAGTTCATGTGGAACCCAATTTCCTTGCTTTTGAATATATCCAGCTGCTTTTAATCGTTTTGAAATGGCTGCTTGAGTGACACCCAAGGATTCTGCGAGCTCATCTTGTGTTTGGCAACAATCTTCATAGAGTAATACTTCCAGTTCTTCATCTTCAAACTTTTTTGGCTGCCCAGGACGTTCATCGCCTTCCAAGCCAAAATCACCACTTTTAAATCGTGCAAACCACTTTTGGCACGTTCGCTCAGCTAGCGCATGTTCACCATAAACTTCCACCAAAATACGATGACTTTCGGCAGCAGTTTTCATCATATTAAAATGATGAAGAAGAACTCCCCGCAAAAATACTTTTTCAGGCACAAAGTTCGGCATATTTGAGTGAAAAAAAATTATTGTTGTTTATGCTTCAAATGAATGACATATACTGAAATGACGTACAATGACTGTTGCTTTCCAACGCATGTTCCAATGGAATAATAACAATGGAATAATACAAGTTACGCCATCTGTTAGCAAACCACGAATTAAGTTATAGGCCCAATATTTCAGCTTAACCTAGGAGTTTAAACTCTTTCTTTAAGCATCTAGCAATTTCTTGCAGTATGCTGTAATGTAATAAATGATAATTTTTGATCTTTGCATTAATATTGCCAAGGAAGCTGAAGTGAGTGATGGATCTTGACCACAAATTAGATTTTTGCTTTCAGGCAAGGTTTATAATATTGTCATATCTCGGCAGTTTTCCAATATAATAAATACCAAGAATTTAGAATATGCATCTAACAAGTTGGAATTTTAGTTTTTTCGGCGTACATAATATCGATATGTAAACACTCCCTGTTGAAGATATGTAAAATTAATTTGCTTAATTTGCAATCAATTTTTGTATTGATAATTGCGAATATTGTAGTTAAAAGAATTTACGATCAAAAACAAAATAAATGTCAAAAATGTTCGGCAACATAGCCAGTTGAAACATTTGTAACATGAATATATGGTAAACAGCAAGCGAACACAAAATAAAATCTGTATTTCATAACGTTTCAAAGAATTTATTTAAAATATACGGTTGAGCATCTGGTCTTCGAGCCGTTAGTGGTGTAATTTAAGTAATTACTCATATAAAAAAAGAAAAAAAAAATCGTTCTGAAAACCTACACCAAACGAAATCGAACTTAACACAAGTCATTTCAGTTTGCCCTTTGAAATTTAATCTGCCAATAACATTTTGAAGCCTTGAAGTGTCCATTTGAACATAGTTATAAATAATATCTTAACTCCTAAAGTATCTATTTGAGCTTAACTCTAAAATCTGCCCATATCAACTTAAATCTAAGTATCAATAATTAATTCTATCTACATACATACGAGTACATAAGTGTCCATAAGTTGACTATCTATAAAATAAAAGAATACAAAAGTGTGAATTCATCTACAGTATTTCAGTACACATACAGTATATACATATATAGGATCCACCGTCCAACCTCAAGTTCCAGCCTGGCGAAATTGCTCATCGAGGAAAGTAGTATTAACCAGTTTCGCAATATCCAGGTAGAAGCAATACCCAAAGCAGTCCAACAGTATCAGGAACAGCATTATCTTACTTATTGTATGAAATCGCACAAATCTTGTCTGAAAATAAAATAAAACATAAATTACAAAATGTCATTTGAGAATCTACAAATTGCGTTTCTTACGCGTTTTAAAAAGACTACGACAATTTTCAGAAGGCGGATAGTGGTAGGTTGAAAAGGAAAATTTATCTCCTAACTAGGCTGGCCATGATGGAAAATTCGTTAAAGACTGCAGAACGGTATAATGAAGAGATTGTAGGGTGCGGAAAGTTGGAGGCTGATTTGAAAGCACCGGATTTAGCTGAAGTGTTTGACAAATTCTTAGAACTGTACTCCGAATATAGGGCGGACGTGTTGGATGCGGTGGATAGAGTAAACAGTGTCATCAAGGCAAACATATCGGTCACTATGGACAACAGCGGGTTGCAGTTGCCAAACATTAACTGCCGATGTTTTCAGGGGGTTATGAGATGTGGAGGTCCTTCCACGATATGTTTGTATCTCTAATTCATACAAAGGCATCTCCCTCAGAGGTACAAAAATTGCACTATCTCAAGTGGTGAGGCGGAGAGGCTGCTGCAACATCTAGACATCGACAAAGGAAACTATGAGCATGCAAGGGGAATCCTCAATGATCGATACGATCACAAGAGGGTACTGGTAAATACACAGCTCAAGTTGTTCTTTGGTCAAGCGTCGTTCAACATGGTAACAGCAGCGTTGAGATTCTATCCTAATGAGGTCTTGTACAATAGGACAAACCTAATAAGAGTGGACAATTTTGATATTATGTTGGCTCGAGGGCACATTGCAAGAGCAATGACCTCGTCGAACAACCTGATTTCCGGTGCTTACTACCCCAAGTATAAGTATCATGAGAGAGCACGCTTTGACGGTTTTCTTAATCCAGAAGCTTTCCTCTACTTCGATATGACAGATCTGATCTAGGACAGATTAGCGGGGCCACATTGCTCGGACAGCTGCGGACAGGTGACTCAACTACGACAGAGACATCGCACACGGCGGAGCGTTTCCGTTTCAGTAAGCAGTAGGAAGGCGCGATATGAGAGATGTTGCTCTGCAGCACCAACTATTTTGGTGACTTGCTGAAGGAGAGGAAGCTACTTCGTCATATTCCTTCAATACAGGGTAGCTTCACTGGGAGCAAAGCTGGGTCAAACTATTTTTTTAGCCCTGGCCGACTTATATAGATTTAGGTAATATTAAGTTAGATTTAAGAAAAAAAAAATTATAAAAATCACAAAAAAAAAAATATGTATATACTCGTATATACATACGTTCAATATATTCTCGGTATCGATATGAAGGAAAATGCGAATTCAATTTAAATTGTTTTTATTTTTCAATACAATCTCCCCTAACATCAATGCATTTGTTACATCTTGAGATAAGCTTTTTTAAACCCTCAAAAAAATAAATTTCCTCTTTCTCTGCAAAATACCGACTTGAGTTCTTCATCATCCGAAAATCTTTTTCCACGAAGACATTTTTTTCAAATCCGGAAACAGGAAATAATCACTAGGGGCAAGGTCTAGACTATAGGGTGGGTGTTGGATTTCTTCGAAACCACAATCTCGCGCAGCAGCCTTGGAAACTCGCGCCGTGTGAACAGGAGCGTTGTCATGAAGAAGCAACACACCCGCTGCGAGTTTACCCCGTCTTTTCTTTTTAATTTCCTCCCGCAAATTATGCAAAGTGGAAGCGTAAGATGTGGCGTTGATGGTTTCACCTTTTTTTTTTGTACTCAATGAGCAAGATTCCCTTTGAGTCCCAAAAAACTGTGGCCATGAGCTTGCCAGCAGACGGAGTGACTTTGAACTTCTTCGGGGTTTCTGTTCCTTTTTTATGCCACTGCATGGACTCTTGTTTGCTTTCAGGGTCATAGTGGTGGACCCATGTTTCATCCCCAGTAACAATTCGATCCATAACACCGTCCGCGTTCTCACTACACATCTCCAAAAGCTCTCTACAGCATGCGATTCTCACTTTTTTCTGAGGCGCTGTGAGCATTGAGGTTAAGATGGTCATGAAGAATGGTGTGAATGGTACGAATTGAAACCTTGGTGATCTCTGCCATCATTTTCACCTTTATTCGGGCATCCTCAACAACAAGTTTTTCGACTTCTTTGATGCTTTCTCCCGTACAAGCAGTAGCCGGGGCGCCGGAGCGGGGGTCGTCTTCAATGCTCTCTCTGCCTCTCTTGAACTCACTTGACCACTTTTGCTCAGTTGATAATGAAGGTGCGGAACCCTGGTAAACAGCCACCATCTCTTCATGAACAGTTTTTTGACTTTTTCCTTGCTTAGTGAGAAATTTAATTACAGCGCGATGCTCAATTTTCACCATCATCGTCTCAGTTGCCATTATGATTCTGTTTAACTAGAGATAAAACGCGAATTGATAATCACATTTATATGAAATTTTACACGAATGCACTAAAATAACAGTATTACTTGATAAATAAGTCAATTTATATATACAACCACAGCTTCACCCCGATATCGAGAATATGTTGAACGCCCCTCGTATATACATATATGCATATATTTATATGTATATTAATTATATATATATATTATGTATTGTATATGAAGGGTGTCCCAGTTTAGGTTTTCGTTCTGATAGCTGAAGATTCCTGAAGTTATAGCAAACAAAAAATTGTATTGCAGGGGGGTCTATTTTCAGCCCTCACCTAGTCATAGGCCGTTAAAGTGAGGAACCTCTGATTTCGAGGTAAAACTTCTTAAAGGGCCGTAGTTTTCTAATGGATTCAGCTTGAGAAACCGTTGTACACACTTTTAAAAAGAATTTCAGTGTGCATAAAATACATCGAGTTTGATGAACGCCAGCCAAAATTATGGCATTTTAAAGCTAACATTTTCAAAAATATTTGGATCAATTTCATCAGATAAATGGGTTTATTTCGAAATTTTCAACCAACGGCGTTATCCTAGACGGAGGATCCCTTCTAGGCCAACTTTTATCAATGCTTTTCACCGCATTTCAACTGTCAGCTCAGCATATGGGTTAAGAAGAGAAAGATTGTCTAACATAACAGCAGAAGAAGAGGAAGAAAGAATTTTAAATGCTGTAAGAATGCAGCTATCTATTAGCACCAGAAAGCTTGCAGCACAGTTGCAAACTCCAAGAACTACAATTCATATAGTTCTTCAAGCTAACCGCGTTTACCCCTTTCATTATACGTCCGTACCAGGGGACTTCCAAAAAAGGATTGAATTTTGCCAATGGCTGCTGCATCAAGATGAGAATGAGCAGTTTATTCAACAAAATTTATGGACTGACTAAGCCCAGTTTACGAGAACGAAATTTCCACTATTGGGCAGTGTGTAATCCTCACTTAACACGAACAACATCTTCTTAAAGGTAAGGATTCAATTGAAATGCAGATGTTTTTCTTAACTGTATACAATTTTACAGAAGGTTTAGCGTGAATGTCTGGGCCGGAATATTGGGTACTTTAATCGGGCCATTCATATATCCACATGTCCTAAATTCAACATTCTATTTACAATTTTTGAGAGACCAGTTGCCGTAACTCCCGGAAAATGTTCTTCTTGCTCAGAGGCAAAGAATGGTTTTCCAACACGATGGAGCTCCTTGCCATTGTAGCAATAATTATTATTATTATTATTATTATTATTATCAAGGGAACGATACAAATTAATTTGTAGAGTCCGGGATTTAACGCCGGGGTACTATGCCCATGTGGCGCGTTTTTGTCAACAGCACGCGGAGTACCGAGTTCCCATGTGGTCACCCACCGAACCGATGCTTTCAGTGTGGCGAGGCCGTTGATTTCCGTTTTTATAGTTTATTTTTGTTCTTTAAAGGGATCGTCGTCGCTTCACCTATCGAACCTGACTTTTACAGCTGGTACGTCGTTGGGGTGTGCTTGATTATGCTGGCCATCCGCCTGCACACCACTGCTCCTCTGTTACTCCCTCGTTGGGGTGATACTAAAGGTTGATTTTTTTGCTCTTGGGTTTTTCAGTGTTCTATTTTTGACAGCTCATGCGCGATTCGTGACATGTGTAAAAGTCAAGCATGCTCAGTTAGCATTGCCATTTCACTATGGAAAGACTTACACCCGAACAACGCTTACAAATTATTGAATTGTATTATCAAAATTCATGCTCGGTGAAAAAATGTTTTTCGCGCACTTCGACCCATTTATGGTCGTAATAATCGACCTACTGAACAAGCAATTCAAGTCATAGTGACAAAATTTCGCACCAATTCCACGCTATTGGAAATCAAGCCACCTACCTGTATGCGTAGAGTTCGTACAAAAGAAAATAAAAATAAAATGAAGACCGTGATTTGTCCGTTCGTCACCGTTCACAGCAATTGGGATTGGGTTACTCGACTACATGGAAAATTTTACGCCAGGATCTTGGTCTAAAACCTTACAAAACAGCTCGTGCAAGAAATGAAGCCGACCAACCTGCCACAGCAATAATGTAACTTCGTTTTTAAATCTAAAATTTAATGGACGGTGGATTGGCTTATTTGGTCCTTTTCCTTGGCCACCTAGATCTCCTGAGGAGCCATAAAAGGAAGAGTTGACTTGAGTGAGATCTCAAGTCGGGAAGAGCTCCAAGAGAGAATAAATACAGTGTCAGAAAATCTAAGAGGCATTTTACCATGCGCTAGAGCATGCATCCAAAGGCAGGGACAACATTTCGAAAATTTACTATAAAAGTGGTTTGAAATCTTAAAACATAACTGCCTTTTTAGGACAACAAAAACTATTTAAAGGGATACCACCTTGATCAAAAAGTTCCCGGGGGACACCACCGTGTGGCGCTCCCATTGTTCCGGTGCCAAAAGTCCCCAATTTCATGCAAAAAATAGACCGTTTTGACATCGCAAAAGAGACGATTTGCGAGGCTGAATCCGTTCCCACATTTATCAAAAAGATCATTACTGGAGACGAGACGTGGGTTTTTGAGTACGACACGCAATCCAGACATCAGGTAAGTGAATGGCGTTCACCAAATGAGCCGAAACCAAAAAAAACACGTCGTTTTCAGTCAAAAAAGAAGGCAATGCTCACGGTTTTCATGGATTACAACGGTGTAATGTATCATGAATTTTTGCCAGAAGGTCAGACAGTAAACAAAGTGTATTATTTGGGCGTTATGAGACATTTCCTTGAAGCAAATCGCAGGAAGCACTGATGGACATACCGAAAACCGAGGATTGCATCAAGCGCTGGCAGAAGTGTGTTGCAGTCGATGGGGATTACTTTGAAGGCCGCAATATATGCAGATTTAGATGAATAAACTTGCATTTTTAATTTTCTGAATAAATTCCGTAAAATTTTTGATCAATTTATTTTGTGATCCATTTGTCTGAATAAAATAGTGGTTTGCAATAACTTCCGTTATTCGAGGTGGAAAAGTCATACATAAGAATCATAGATAATGAAGAGAAGACAGAAGCTTTGATAAAAAAAATGTTAACCTAAAAGTTGAAAATTTCAAGATAAACGCATTTTTCTGATGAAATTAGTCCAACGATTTTTCCAAATGTTAGTTTTAAAATGCCATAATTTTGGCTGGTGTTCATCAAACTCGACGAGTTTTTAGTATTTTATGCACACTAAAATTCTCTTTCAAAAACGTGCCCAACGGTTTCTTAAGCTGAATCCGGTAGAAAGCTATAGCCTTTTAAAAAGTTTTACCTCGAAATCAGAGGTTCGTCACTTTAACGGCCTATAACTTGGAGGGGTTTAAAATAACGTAGACCCCCCAGCAATACAATTTTTTGTTTGCCATACCTTCAGGTATCTTCAGCTATCAGGACGGAAACCTTCCGGTCAAGCCGGAAACGGGTGATAGTGGTGTCGGTTATCAGAAAATTATAAAAAAAAATTTAGGTCATGTACTTTTAAAATTATTGGCACTCAAAAAAATCTAGAAATCTGACATCCTGTGACGATGTCTCAAGTACTGTGACCGCAAATCTTTACTTTTGTTCGATTTTTTTTTGTCACGTAACCCTGAGTAACTCTTCTGTAAATTACAGTTCAAAATTGAATCATAACTATATCGGCTTTAACTAAAATACCATATTGCTTTTTTGTCCATCCATGTATCTAAAAATCATTAATCACCCAAATTGAACTGACTACACTGCAAAAATAATAATAATAATTTTGAAAATACGTGACTTAGATTTTTTTTTATAATTTTGTGATAACCTACACCACTTGACCTATTACCCGTTTCCGGCTTGATGTTGATTTTTGGGACACCCTGCATATTTGCATGCGTATATTATGTATTACATGTAAGTAGGTTAAGTAGATTAAGATTTATTCTCAGGTAGTTTGTAAGTGTTAGTTTTAAGTTTTATAACAAAAAAGCAGTCATGTTATTAAGTTTTTGTTAAAAAATGTTTTTTTGGTTTTAATTATAATGAATAGATATAGTAAGATAGATAACGTAAGATACATCGAATGACATAATTTGAGTATTAGGTTTAACTTAGAGTGCCCGCATGGGGCCAGTAAGTTAAAATAAAATAATTTTAAGTTAATTAAGCTAATTTTTAAGCGTTTTTTTGTATAGCTGATAAGCGTTAATGAAAATATAATAAAAATGCATATACACTCTTTCTCATTGGGATACTATATTAATTTTCGTAATTCTGCAAACACTAGCCAACGCTACCCAACAATTATGGGAAGAAAAATTGGGCAGTAGTAAAGAGCTACCTTCCATTACAGTATTTTTTGAGTTTTTGTAATATCGATTTAGGGCTTTGGAGGCGATCGAGCAGCAATCTGTACTCAAGATTCCTTGTTAAGTTGGAGCGGAAACGCAAGTGCTTCATTCCAGAGGGGAGCCCTCAAACAGGCAAACGGCTTGCAAGGTTTGTAAGAAGGGACAGCATTCCTTAAGGGATTGGAAACAGTTTTTGAAAATGGATGTGACAGAGAGAAAACAAACTGTGTATAATATATGGGTTTGTGAGAATTGTTTGGCATATAGTCATTTCAAACGAAACTGTTCAAGCCAGAAATGTTGATATTATTGTAAGCAACGGCACAACACTTTGCTTCATACAAGCCCACAAACCTCGTATCCGACACAGCTTGTTTCATCAACACAACACAGCACAAAATATACATCATAATAATACAACACGATTTAATCGACTAGTCCAATAAATATCAGCACGAGCGAACAGAGACAAGCATACCAAGGATCAGCCCTCAATGCTAACGCCCCCGATTTTCAAGCAACGACATCACAAGTTAACAACTGCCATGCACACACCAAGCATCTAATGGAAGTTTTTTGACCTTGCGAGCATTGGTTGACTCAGGATCCGACGCATAGTATGTCACAGAAGAAGCGGTTCAACGTTTACAATTGCAAATCAAACGGACATTAGTTGTACCTTTCCGTCCGATGAGAAGAGCAACGTCAAAACGCTGGGTATCAAATTGTTACCATTTTCGGATTGCTTTACACTGGAAGTAACTAAATACGACGAGGCAGAAGTCATCACGAAAAGGTCGTTGCTGATAACTATTGCCAGATTATACGAGCACCACCTGCAAGATGGAAGGCATTCATTTACAATCGAGTGTCCAAAATTCAAAAGGGATCATGATAGAACACCTACAAATTTGTTATCTTCATTGTTGGTTTTGTTTTTTTTGTTCTTGTCCATGTTGCATATATTTTCCTTTTTACTCATTTAGTAACCATCTCTCTTCTTTACATGAGCTCAAGGCCAAGGGGTATATGTCACCAAGATGATCAATAGGCGAAATGAAGGATGTTCACACGGCACAATGTAAACGATAACATAATGGTCATCACACAATTAACAATTTGAGCATTGAGAACTTCTTTCACAGGGCGGGGAGAATGTTGAAGATATATAAAATTTGCTTAAATTGCAGTCAATTTGTGTACTGATAATTGTGAATATCGTAGTTAAAAGAATTTACAATCAAAACTAAAATAAATGTCAAAAATCTTTAGCAACATAGCCAGTTGAAACATTTGGAATATGAATATAAACAGCAAGCGAACACAAAATAAAATCTGTATTTTATAACGTTTCAAAGAATATAGTTGTTTTATTTAAAACATACGGTTGAACGCTCCCCTCTGTTACAGGAATTGGCGCCTCGCTAATTGGGTGTTTATTGGGATGTCTGTCATACTTACTGGCATTATATACCTCGTAATTTCGGGTAAATTGTTGGAATTCATCTGACATTACAAGCCAATAATACTTATCAAGTACTTGCTTCATGTCCTCACGAAAGTTTCTGTGAGCTCTAGGATGTGTATTTTTGATAATACCTGGTCGTCTTTATTGCTAATGTCATAATGCAAAATATTATGGTTGAATAAATTTATTTTTAAAATGTTCTTTTAATGTATTTTTAATTTCATAGTTAGTTTCGAATATTCGAATGTAGTTTCAATATTCTTCGAATATTGTTACTAAATCATTAACATTGTAAGTATTAATATAGTATATCCCGTTTTAGAAGGCAATGGTTTAAAATGCTCATGTACTCGTATAGTTTCAAAACCATTAGCTATGGTAATAATTTGTTGATTTTATTCGTTAACTAGACGATCAATTAATTCGATCCGATATTCATCACTGTTTTCTGCAGAATGTTGCGTACTTATTAAGAGGATTTGTCAGAAATTTGGTTCGGATTTTGTTTGGGTAAGCCGTCAGCTACTAGATTTAGGTGCATGTTCCTCAATTGACGCATGCTACCGTTTCGTTTTAGCATTTGGGTTCCTTGGGTGAAACCGCGAACGCTAATGGTCGGTGATCTTGTATAGATCTCCAAATTGGTTACTCCATATAAATAATTTCTTAAGTTCTTTAAAGCAAAAATTATGGCGAAGAATTCCTTCTCATTTGCCGTATAGTCTCTTTTAGATATAAACGTTATGGGTTTACCGTCTTGTGATAAGACAGTGCCTACTGCATCATCGGATGCGTTTGTCGTCAACACAAACTTCATCGAGAAGTTTGGTTTGGGTTAATTCAGTTTATGCCACTAAATAACTTTTAAGTAATTCAAAGGCTCTGACTGCGTCTGAATCTAATTTAAGATTTGACTTTTTTGCCATGTGGGTAGATATTTGACCACTTTCACTTTGGAGATATTTAGTAAAAGGTTTGGCAATGTTTGCATAATTCCTTATAAACGATTATAAACGATAGTAACCGATCATTCCAAAGAAACTTCTGAGTTGACGTAAAGTCGGAGGCTCAGGATATTCCTTGATCGTTATCACTTTATCTGGGTTGATTTTGATGACGTTATGTCCTACAACATAACCAACGCGGTAAGTACGTAGAGAATTCGGTACTCCGCGTGCTGATGACAAAACGCCATATGGGCATAAATAAAATTTTATTCAAGTTTCCAGGATTGGATAATATGACATTCGTGTCTTTTATCGGGTATTCATCCGACACAGTATTCTCATTGAGCTTTTTGTAGTCAATTTTTGGCTATCGTCCTCATTAAATCCTTTTTTGTACACGACCCACACTGGAGAGGTGTAAGGAGATTTAGATGATCTTATTTAAAAGTTTCTTTACTTCTTTCTTCACAAAGTTAGAAGTAGAGACAGGATAGGGATATTGCATATTCCAAACAAGTTTCTTGTTATCAGTACGGGTTTCTACAACGATATCTGTCCTAAAGAGTAAACTCGTATATATCCATTCCCCCGTCATTGAATTGATGAGTATATATTCTTCTTTAATGTTATTTAATTTTTCAACATTATCAAAATGCATTATCTCCTTCTTATTGCCGTAGTTAACGATATACATATGTTTGGAAGTCGAGTTGAGCATTTACTTTATTTAGTGAATTTGTCCCTATTAAAGGTTCATACTCCAAGTTGGGTATGACATATAGTCTAGAAATTTGTTAGTGTTAATGTTAGCATATCGTAGTGCATCGTGGTAAAGGGTAAACCAGCAGATGTAAGTTGAGTGTTTGAGGCGAGCGGTCGTGGTTTTCTCTGCTCCTGTAAATCTGATTAGCTTGTTGTTCTCTAGTCAATAAACTCCAAAGTATAAAGACTCATTTATTTTTTATTAGAACCACATAGTTTTTTCTAGAAAATTTCAAATCTTTGTATATTAACTATGTCGTGTAAATGTGGACTGAAAGTTGAAAGAACTGGGTCAAAAATCCAATGTGCAGTGCGCAAGGTCTACTACCACCTAGCTTGTGTGAATTTACAGCAAAGTGATATTGAATACATTAAAACAAACAATATTCCGTATCGGTGTAATTCGTGTGATCCCCAACAATCAGACGTTGGACTCAGCTGTCAAGTTGCTGACGGGTGGCTTAGGTGTAAACATTTCTCGGGATGACATAAAGTCGTGCTATGTCAAGAAGATTGTCAGAAAGTTGCCGAATAACACAACCTCTACCTGCGTTAAAGCATTGGATGTTTTGTGTATTAAATTCAAGACGTTGGAACAGAAGCAGATTGTTATCAGTAAAAAAAGAAGTATTAAGTTAAAAGCTATCGTTATCGGGGAAAATTTTTGGGGATAAACAGATTTTTATAAATGAGAGTATTACCAATTTTAATAGAGCGTAGTTTAATAGAGCTAAAAAAATCAAAATAGAGAGAAAGTTTTCTTACTTATGGATTAGTAGAGGAGTCATTTTGATGAAAAAACAAGAAGACGATAAGGTACAAACAATTTGTTGTTTTGAAGACCTAGAAAAGTTGTCCTAATTTATTTCTTTACTATGTTAAATATAATTAATAACGTACTCCATGATTCCCAAAACTCTATTCCAAATGTTATTCCATTTTGTAAATTTGAAGATGAGATGGTAAAAATTGTTTTCCATTCTAATAATTTATGGTTTTCCATTATTCACCAAAATATTCGAAGCATGAGAAAAATTTTTTATTTATTTCTAGCCCATCTTGAATCTCTTATTAAGAAGCTTGATTTGATTTTGATACTTGAACATGAACTAGAACTTTATAATATACCGGGTTTTAATTTGCATGCGAAGTGCAATGATACATATGCAGCAGGAGGACTTGCTACGTCTGTAAACAATTACTTAGAATATGAGTACTGCAGTTTTAATGTAATAACTGCGGATGTAATTAACGTTTCTTGCACAATTGATGAAAAAAAAAATTTTTTATGTGCGTTTATAAGTTGCACGAAAAGAGTAAGGTCATATTTGTTGAAGAACTGAGTTTTTTATTTTATTTAAAATATTTATCTTTGGAGATATAAACTTAGATATCTTAAAAGAATCTCCGATAGTATCGATATCTATCTGTAATGTCGGCAAATGGGATGTACTCATGCATTGATAAACCAACTCGAATTACACACTCTTCTCAAACGTGCATTGCTCATATAGTTGATAGACTTGATCGTTATGAAAATTGCTCGCTTATCAGTTCGAGCTCGAACTACAAGATTTCTGATCATTGTATGACAGGTCTTTTTTTGAATTTTAACAGCCAAATAAAGAAATCAAATAATTTATCGCACGATGGATCTGTAATTAATTATGATCGACTTATTTCGTGTCTAATCCACGAAAATTGGACAGCCGTCCAATTTGTAGGAGACCCGTCTATAGCCTTTAATAACTTTTCCAACATTTTAAAAGGTCATGTCGCAACATGTTCACTGATAATTTCAAGTAGAAATAATAAATTAAAGAGACTTAAACCCAGGATGTCGGCAACTTTATTAAAAAAAATTTATTATAAAAGTAAATTAGGAATCAAATGCAAAAAACCATCCCAATAATGCTCATCTTCGTCATCTCTATGAAAAAATCGGCAAAGAAGTTATTGCTGATGGTCACACTTTTAAAGAAAATAATAATCAATAAATTTCAATTAGCTAAAAACAATATTAAAAAAGAATGGACAATTGTGAACGATCTACTCAACAAAAAAGTATCTCTGAATAACACAACCTGCGTAAATTATAATGGCAGGGTCATCTCTGCACCCGTTTAGATGGCTGATGCGTTCGATATCTTCTTTACAAGTGTGGCCTCAAATACACTTTCTGATGCAGGATTTGATTCATCTGTTGATAACTACTCATGCTGCTTAAGCGGCGAAAACTCCCAAGTGCACACTTTTGCTTTTGATCCGATAACATCCTTCGAATTGTATAGAACCATTAGGTTATTAAAAATAAATCTTCTTCGCCTATAAATTGTATTTTTTTAATTGATCTTATTAAGAGAATCCCACTCTTTATTGTTGATGTGTTAGCACATATTTATAATAAAATATTTACTATGGTATTTTTCCAGACTGCTTAAAAGTTGCTGAGGTGGTACCTATCTTTAAAAAGGGGGAAAGAAACAATTTAAATAATTACAGGCCTATCTCTCTTCTTCCCGGTCTTTCGAAAATTTTTGAGAAAGTGATTAAAAGTAGAATCGTCTCTTTTTTAGAGCACTATTCTTTTTTTAGTCCAAATCAATATGGGTTCAGAGCTGGCAGATCAACCGAGGATGCACTCTTAAAATTTTGTAATTATAATTACGAAAGCTTTAATAAGAAAAAGAATACTGCTGCACTTTTTTATAGATATAACCAAGGCATTTGATACTGTGGACCATAAGTTACTACTAACAAAACTAGAAAAAGCTGATTTTAGAGGTTTTATGTTGAATTGGTTTCCTTCGTACCTTAATAATAGGAAACAAGTAGTTATGTTAGAAGGTAAATTGAGTAATAGCCTGAATACTGATATAAGTGTTCCACAGGGCTCGGTGTTGAGTCCAGTTCTATTTTTAATTAAACTATATCAATTCAATCTATATCAACAAGTGAAGGGCTACAAATCGGGTTTGCAGATGACATAACTTGTTCGTATTCCAATGATTTCACCTTGGATTTATTTGGCGATATAAATCATGACCTGGAAAAACTGAGACATTGGTTCAGTAATCATAAGCTAGTCATAAGTTGTAAAACCAAAATTATGATTTTTAGCCTATCATCTAATATTACGCGACTCTCTAAAATAACTTATCACAGTACAAATTGTAAACATGCGCTGGTTAGTTCCAATACTTGTGTAGTAGTACAATCAAAGGTGCAATATGGTCTAGTTTGTTGGAGAGGAACATATAGCAACAAAATCCAACCTTTGCTAGTTCTGTAAAAACATATCCTAAGAATCATTTGTGGAAAAAAACGTCTAGAAAACAGTGTTTTGCTTTTTTGCGACTCTTTAATACTTTCTCTGAAACATCTTTACTTTTACAAAGTGCTTAAAATATTTTACCTAAGGAGTGGATATTCATTAAATCGTAATCCCACCGTTCATGGTCTTCGAAGCAACGCAAGATTCCTGGCATTTGTTCCACTGCATTGCACTCACCACTATCTAAATTTTTGTACTTCGGTTGCACCAAGAATTTTTAACCTACTACTGGCTATACGCTGTAATACCAATGCTCTGTCGTTTTCTCCAGAGGTAAAAAAAATGGCTTTTTAATTTCGATTTCAATGATGTAAAAGATCTAATAAAGATAGTACATTGAGGATAATTATAACTAAGAATAATGATAATTAAGAATAATGATAAACACAAAAATCATTCTATAGTTTTTTCCTTTTTCTTTCATAAATCACCCTTTCACCTTTTTATTTTTATTTTTGAATTACTTTTTTTAACAATTCTTTAGTGATACGTTCGACACTATATAGTTGCCTTAACTACAGAATGTATCTAAATATTATTCAATACCAATTAAAAATACTTATAGATGTCTAATTTATGTACATAACATTAATGGACTTAAATTATAAAATAATTCTTTGTAATTGTATGCAATTTCTCTTGATCTGTACTTTATAATGAATTGTATTGAATAATAAAATAAATAAAAAAAATATGGTGTGGACGTTGACTGTCTATTACTGTCATTTACTGAATTTGTCGGTTCTGGGGAAGGGAAAACCCATACGAAATTCACGAAAAACCAATGCATCCCAAAAAAGTCATTGTGCGGATTATGGGCTGGCGGCATCATTGGTTCGTACTTACTCGATGCTGAGGCTTGAGAGACAATTACAGTGAATGGAGAACCTTACCGCAACATGTTGACCGGCTATTTGTTTCCAAAACTAAATGAATTGGGTCTGGATGATCTCTGGTTTCAACAGGATGAGGCTACCCCCACACAAGCCGTCAATCAATCAATATATTGCGTACGAAATTTGAAGATCGCATTATTTCGGTTAAAGGAGATGTTAATTGGCCTCCAAGGTCATATGATTTGACACCTTTAGACTTCTTCCAGTGGGGTTACTTGAAGAGTAAGGTCTATGCCAATAACCCAGCGACAATTCAGGATCTCAAACAGAACATCCAAACTGAAATTGATTTCTCAATATATGTCCGTTTAATTTAATGAAAACTTCCACACTAGCTGTTTTCACACCCTTTATGAGTGAATGATGATTTCACCATTTACCGTGCATGCTCATTTTTTTATGTCAAGCGTGATCTCATCATTAAAAATACCTGGTTACTGCAGTTACTGCTTGCACCAATGTCGATGAGAATTTTTATTGTTTTGTTCCTTAGTTTTCATCGTAAGCGGGGCAGACCCACTCTTCTCCTAAAAAATGTTCCCCATCTTGGCTTAAATTATTAATCCTATCATTCTTTACGGGCGGAGGTTTGAATAGAGTTTTGTGTACTCGATTCATTTTCTAGCTTAAAGATCTGACGTGTATTATTATTATACGTATCGTATGAAAATTTTTGCCAGCGTTAGTTGTTTCCATCTTTATTATAAGAAATGTTATTATTATACTGATTATTGCCACGGAATGGACTGTTCTTGTTGGTTTTCTGGTGTACGAGAGGCGTTCAACATATTCTCGGTATCGGGATGAAGCCGTGGTTGTATATATAAATTGACTTATTTATCAAGTAACACTATTATTTTAGTGCATTCATGTAAAATTTCATATAAATGTGATTATTAATTCGGTTTTATCTCTAGTTAAACAGAATCATAATGGCAACTGAGACGATGATGGTGAAAATTGAGCATCGCGCTGTAATGAAATTTCTCACTAAGCAAGGAAAAAGTCAAAAAACTATTCATGAAGAGATGGTGGCTGTTTACCAGGGTTCCGCACCTTCATTATCAACTGTGCAAAAGTGGTCAAGTGAGTTCAAGAGAGGCAGAGAGAGCATTGAAGACGACCCCCGCTCCGGCGCCCCGGCTACTGCTTGTACGGGAGAAAGCATCAAAGAAGTCGAAAAACTTGTTCTTGAGGATGCCCGAATAAAGGTGAAAATGATGGCAGAGATCACCAAGCTTTCAATTGGTACCATTCACACCATTCTTCATGACCATCTTAACCTTTCAAAGGTCAGTGCAAGGTGGGTGCCACGAATGCTCACAGCGCCTCAGAAAAAAGTGAGAATCGCATGCTGTAGAGAGCTTTTGGAGATGTGTAGTGAGAACGCGGACGGCGTTATGGATCGAATTGTTACTGGGGATGAAACATGGGTCCACCACTATGACCCTGAAAGCAAACAAGAGTCCATGCAGTGGCATAAAAAAGGAACAGACCCCCCGAAGAAGTTCAAAATCACTCCGTCTGCCGGGAAGCTCATGGCCACGGTTTTTTGGGACTCAAAGGGAATCTTGCTCATTGAGTACAAAAAAAAAGGTGAAACCATCAACGCCACATCCTACGCTTCCACTTTGCATAATTTACGGGAGGAAATTAAAAAGAAAAGACGGGGTAAACTCGCAGCGGGTGTGTTGCTTCTTCATGACAACGCTCCTGTTCACACGGCGCGAGTTTCCAAGGCTGCTGCGCGAGATTGTGGTTTCGAAGAAATCCAACACCCACCCTATAGTCCACACCTTGCCCCTAGCGATTATTTCCTGTTTCCGGATTTGAAAAAATGTCTTCGTGGAAAAAGATTTTCGGATGATGAAGAACTCAAGTCGGCAATAAATGGAGGAGGAGGAAATTTATTTTTTTGAGGGTTTAAAAAAGCTTATCTCAAGATGTAACAAATGCATTGATGTTGAGGAGATTATATTGAAAAATAAAAACAATTTAAATTGAATTCGCATTTTCCTTCATATCGATACCGAGAATATATTGAACGCCCCTCGTATGTACTTGAATCGATTTAGCTCATGGGAGCTGATTAGTCAATTTGCAGAGCTAGAAAAATCGGATAAGGTTCCGAAAAGTGCTCATCTTATATTTGCTTGAAATTTCTTTTATACATAGTCTACCACTCAGGAAGGTTAAATCCAAAACGCTTTTTGGCGCAAACTGGAAAGCACGAAAAGGACATTTGAAAATTGAAAATCCTTTTAAACAAAGATTCAAATATCTTTTAAACCGTAAGGCGTATGTAGGTAAACTATATCTCAAATTAAAGCTACAATTGGAGGTTGAGCTATAAACCGTTACAATCCGTTAAAAAGTTTTAAAGTTATTGTTAATTTTGTAAAAAGATGTACATCTATTTAAGAAAAAGATATATTTTTTAAGCCTGTAAGAAAGTCTGGTGTATTTAAAGTATGACGTGGATGGTTCACTTCGCTCGCTTACAAGATCTTAACCCTTTTTCCGCAGGGTTTAACCCGCTCACGCGATTTCGTCGCTCCGCTAAGGGTATGTCAACAACTGTCAGGCAGGCGCCTGGAGCTAAATTACTTATAACCTTCAAACTTTTTAACTGATTGTAACGGTTAATATCTCAAATAAAAACCTTCAATTGTAGTTTTAATTTGAGATATAGTTTACCTACATACGCCTTACGGTTTAAAAGATATTTGAATCTTTGTTTAAAAGGATTTTCAATTTTCAAATCGCTTTGGATTTAAGCTTCCTATGTGGTAGACTATGCATAGACTTCACTCGAAAAACCTTGCATATACCTCACAGGCAACAAATATTGACATGCCACTCTTTTAAAATAATACTATATAAAATCGAAATTCAAATTAACTTATATTTCACACATTTATTTATAATTATACACGTAATTACTTACGTTTAACCCATTTTATTTAAACAAAATTATTGACCGGGATAACAACGCTAAATGTCGATTAATAGCTGGTTAAAAGGATCTTTGTTAAGCCTCTTTAAACGACGGCGCCAAAAAAATTCACACAAATGTTTATCAATACAATTGGTATGCACACCACCACGAGATAATTAACGCCGCATCCACCGCCACGACGACTCAATATTATGGGTATGAGCACCTGTTTCAGAGTCCACAAACGCATTGGAATGGTTTACCGTGAAATGCTGGTATCCAAAAGATGATAAATCAATGTATCCTTTCCAACAATCTGTGTGAATCGTTGTTCCAGTCTTAACGTGCTTTTGTATTAATCCAATCAAAGTGTCTTTGTCTCTTTTATTATCTGGACAAATCTCTAATCTATATTTAAAAGGTTCTCCACGAGCGATCATACCTAAAACCCAAGACCCCTCAACAACACGCCCCCGTTGATATTTACGACGACCGATTTTACACTCATCAATTTGGACGATTTGACCAATACCTCCTATTTGCCCTTCTTCCGCGAATTGTTCATCCAATGCTACTAAACAAACTTCCAAAAAGAAAATCGATCCGAAACCGTCTCCCGTGAAACTACTGTATTATTTACAACAGAACTTTCCCTAATTGTTTGTTCAAATGTCATATTCATCGAAAAACAATAAGTAATGAGCATGCACACCTCAGGAGAAGTATGACATCGTTCAAACCAAGTATTTTTCGCCACCGAAACACAATGATAATATTTACTTTTTCTACGATACTGAAATAACCCACAGATTAATTTTGAATCATTTAACACCTTATATTTTTTATGCTTGTTACAATAGTTTTTAGTTGGAATTAGTTCCATATTTTTTAACCATTCTAAAGTATTTGTATGAGTATTCAAAGTACTTGCTAATTTGAAAAGATTATATTTGCTTTCCATAGTGAAACACAATTTATACAAATATATCACGAAAGGTCGAAAAGAACGCACGTATATCGAATTGTAGTTGCGAGGAGAGTTTGTGATCAACAATGGAGGTGTAAAGCTCCTGCATTATCGCTTATCTTTACTTGCACCCGTTATTAATAGTAACGGAAACATATGTGATGCAAATGTGGATCACAGCAGCTACTCTGACAGTGAATTAATGTCACGTGTAAAAAACATAATGGTTCGTATTATGCATTGTATTGCAGTAAATATAACATATTTAGTATCGTTGGAAAGGTCAAGAAATGGAGT
Source organism: Volucella zonaria (assembly GCA_963966105.1). Lineage (NCBI taxonomy): Eukaryota > Metazoa > Arthropoda > Insecta > Diptera > Syrphidae > Volucella > Volucella zonaria. The sequence goes on along the minus strand of OZ014530.1, from coordinate 125,248,055 downwards.
TAATTAAAATGCTGGAATAAAATAATCTTGCTATTTTTTTTATTCATTTTGCTATTTTTAGCATAAATAAATGTACATCTTTTTGCAAAACTTACTATAACTTGAAAACTTTTTAACGGATTGTAGCGGTTTATATCTTAAATGAAGGTCTTTAATTGTAGCTTTAATTTGAGATATAGTTTACCTGCATACGCCTTACGGTTTAGAAGATATTTAAATCTATCTTTTAAAGGATTTTCAATTTTCAAATGTCCTTTTCCTCCTTTCCAGTGGTTTGCGCCAAAAACCGTTTTGGATTTAACTTTCCTGAGTGGTAGGCTATGTATACAAAAAAATTCAATCCAACCGGAGGTGAGTACTTTTCGGAACTCCAACCGAAAAATCATGGGTTCGGATCTCTGATGCAATTGTCTGTAATCATTGTTCCTACTTTGTGGTTGAATTTTTGTGTGTGACCATTGCTTCGTGTAGGGAAACACAGACTAATTGAATCTCTTTTTCCTCTCCTGTAAGAAGTAAATTGAAGGGCAAAATTTGCTTTTATGCTGTTAGACTCGAGATCCTGTGCTTTTGCCAAGGCGTTTGGATGGTCTTGCGGATTTAAAGAGAATAAAATATTAGATAGCTGGCCATTTAGGCCAGTAATAAAAACTCGCAAGCATTTCGTCGGTCTCTAGTATTAAGTTCTAATGTGACGGGTGAATTGATCCCATGATTGTTTTATTGGTCAAAAATGTTAATTCCTGATTAACAGTTTGACAATAGTTTATTAACGACATTGAACCTTATCATTTTTTTTTTTTTTTTTTTGTTTCATTTATATATTTATTCACTTTACAATTGACAAAATTAGATACAAATATAGAATGCAAGATCTTAATTAAAAAGAATAAAAAATTCAGAATTAATAAAAGAAACAAGCAATTACTTAATAGAATACAAATAAAGAGAGATTAAAAAGTAAATAATTTATCAATTGAAAAATCATAAGATACATTCTGTAGTTAACTAAAACTAGTGTCGAATGCATCAATTATAAGACTATAATTAAAAAATACGAAACATAATAAAATGGTGTGAAGAGAGGACAAAACAAATGTTAAGATTCATCGATTATTAAAAAAAATCATTTAATCATTCAACAAAATCAGACCATGCGATTAATTAAATGGTTTATTTCATGTAGGTCGAAGTGAAATAGCCATTCCTTAACCTTCCTATTTCGAACGACAAGATTTCTGCTTTGCCTAATTTCAAGTGGCAATATATTATATAATCTTGGAGCAGTAAAAGTTCAAAAAGTGATGTGTGTTGAAAGATGGAATGATAGCAAGATGATTACTGCTAACGAAAAAAATCCTTAACACTTTGTAAAAGATAAAGAGTGGTAGCATTTTAGAGTTTACAAAAAGCAAATAACTACTTTCTCGGCGATTCTTTCTCCAGATTATTCTAACTATATGTTTTTGCACAATGAGTAACGTATGGACTTTATTTTTATGAGTTCCTCCCCAACAGATTAAGCCGTACTGCAACTTTGATTGTGCTAGTCCATAATATATTGTTTCCATCAGTTTTTTAGAACATAATTGCCTCAAATGGTACATTAACTTCGTAGTTTTTAACAAGTAAGATCTTAGACTGGCAGTATGATTACACCAATTCAGTATGCTATCAATTTCCAGACCCAGATATTTAAAAACTGTAGTTCTTTCTATATAAAAACACTGAGGTGAACAAGTTAAATCCCGATTAAATAAGGTAGAAGATGATGTCGCTTTGCATGTAACTGGGCTAAATAATAAATGCACTATGAAAAATCATAGGTGGGTAATCAACCATGTTAGAAGACAACTTGAAGAACATTATTTTAGTTTTATCACTGATTACCAATTTATGTAAACAAAACCAATGTCTCAGCTGCTCTAAGTCATAGCTAATATTAGCAATTAAATCTCATGCAGAGCTATTAGAATAAGAACAAGCCATATCATCAGCAAATCCTATTTGTTTACCTTTGATATCGAGGTTAAAAATTGAATTGATGTATATCAAGAAAAGGATTGGACCAAGTACTGAGCCTTGTGGAACACCAATTTTAATATCTAACGATAGGCTAAAACTATCATTAATCTTTACAACTTGTTTGCGGTTGTTTAAATAGGAAAGAAACCATTTAAACATAAAACCTCTTATTCCCGCTTTTTCTAACTTTTGTGTTAATATCATATGGTCGACAGTATCAAACGCCTTAGTAATGTCAATAAAAATAGCAGCCGTATATTTTTTATTATTCAGGCTTTCGTAGTTAAAGTAGCAGAACTCTAAGAGGGCATCCTCTGTTGACTTCCCAGCTTTAAACCCAAACTGATTATTACTAAAAAAAGAAGATGAATCTAGGAAAGTCATTATTCTATTTTTCACTACTTTCTCAAAGATTTTAGAAAACACAGGAAGAAGAGAGATTGGCTTATAGTTATTTAGATTTTTACTATCACCTTTCTTTAAAACAGGTATTACTTCTGCAGTTTTTAAGGCATCAGGAAAAATACCACTGTAGATACTTTTATTAAAAATATCCGTTAAGACATCAACAATATTTAGTGAGACCTTCTTAATAAAATTGTGAGACCAACTATCTCTCGTGGACGAATTAGAATTTTTTAGAGAGTTTAGTTAGTTAGTTAGTTAGTTAGTTAGTTGACTTTTATTTTCAATAAATGTTTTACAATGTAACGATTAACCTAAGTCTTTAATGGTTTGGCCTGTGGCCGTCTACCAGGTTGACAAAATAAATACTTAAGTTTTACATTAAAAATCTCCATCTATGATACGCTTTCTATAACAAAGTGCTGCGACTGAGTAATCATATAAGACTTTCCATCCTTTTTCTCCATTTAAAATGCTCATTACTTCATCTTCGTCTAGATCATGTTTTCCGAACATTGATAGTCGAAATTCTTTTAAAATCGGACAAACACCAAGAAAATGTAAGATGTCTTCTCTCTTCTTCATGTTGCAGAGGTCACAAAGTATTGGTAAATCGTTTAGCTGAACGAGTTCCCCTCTCAGTTTGAAAATAGTACTTATTTTGTCAACTGCGTGACTATCTAGGAAGTATGTTTTTTCATTTAGAAAATGGTTTAGTTTGCTGTAATAGTTCCTAAACAGTGACGATTCAGCTTCTTCGACATATTGGTCATATGTATGTCTGCCAAAATTCTCCAAAACCAAGTTAAATTTTTCTCTTAAAAGATGAGGATGCTCGTTCACTTGAATAGACAGATTTAATCCGCATTCAGAAGCTGTTTTCTTCCATTCCTCGCAAATGCTTCCGTTTATTCTAATTATGCTTCTTAAAACTACGTTTGGTATTCTGCATTCATTCATTTCTAGTATTTTTAGGATATAGTTAAAGTGCATTTTGAGCGTGTACAAGAGCAAAGGAGGAGTTCCCGTTTCAAGATGTAGCATATAGTTCGGGGTATTTTTTGGTAATCGGAAAATCTTCTTTAAAAAGTAGCGAAGAAATTTTTCCACAGCATCGTAGCCTTTGTAACCCCATACCTGAGCTCCGTATAGCATTATCGACGATGCGGTTGAGTGGAACAAAGTTTGTTTTGCACTTTGCGATACATATTTATTTTTGAAGCAACGTTCCCAAATCGAACAGATAGCTCTTTTAGCAACAGCTAATTTTTCCTCAAAGTGTGGTTTGAAATTTAAGGAGGACGATATTAGGATACCTAGGTATCTGTATCTGGATACTACCTCAATCTCTTCCCCGCCTAACTTCCACTTTTCCAAATGTGAGGGGCGTCCTCCTGCATTTCTGAATATCATCATTTTTGATTTATCAAGATTTACAGTAAGATTCCAACTTTTACAGAAAGCATTAAGCCTGTTTATCATTAATTGCATACCTTGGGTTGTGTCACCCAGAAAGACGATATCATCAGCATACATCAGCGCAGGAATTGATACACCGTTGAATCTTATTCCACCTTTGACATCATCTGTTATATCATTGATGTATAATATACGAGTAAAAAGCAGAGCACTTAAAATACAGCCTTGTTTAACACCCATTGAAGTTTCGAACTCTTCAGAAATTAAGTCTCCATCCCATACATATGCAATATTATTCTCATACAAGGCTCTCAGGATTCGAACAATTTTACTTGATACGCCGATTTTGGAAAGCTTCTAAAAGAGTGCTTCACGTGGTATTGAATCGAACGCTGCTCGAAAATCTACAAAGAAGGCGTACAACTTTTTTTTCTTGCTCTTATATGTTTCAGCAATGTTTGTTAAGCAGAATATCTGGTCGATTGTAGAATAACTTTTCCTAAATCCAGCTTCGAATTCTTTAAGGATGTTATGTTCTTGTACCCATTCATACAATCTTTTGTAAATTAATGAAGCAAACAATTTGGCTGAAGTGTTTAAAAATGTGATTCCTCTGTAGTTCTTCGGGTCCCTGTAATCACCTTTTTTGTGTAGGGGAAAAATTATTGCTTTCCTGAATACGTCGGAAATATTAGCAGAGTCGAATATTCGATTAAATTCAATTGTGAGAGAATTCATAAACTCATATGTGCAATTTTTATAGAACTCAAACGGGATGCGATCAATACCAGGTGCTTTATTTGATTTCGATTTGCATATTACTTCATTGACTTCTTCCAGGGTAAATGCAGAATCTAATTTTTCGTCTAAGAGCAGAGGGGCTGCATATTGATGTAGCGGCGAGGTTAATGGGGCATTAAGAAGTTTATCGAAATGAGTCCTGAGTTGCGGGGCTTTAAGAGTTACAGAGATGTTAGACGTGTGTCCGTTTAGGTATTTGACAGCTTTCCAGAACTGAGCAGAAGATTTTGAATTATTTATAATCGCAATGTTTTGTTGTTCAAAGGCTACTTTTTTTATGTAACAAATGTGTTTGTATTCCTTGCTGGCATCTTGATAGAGTGCTTTAAAGATATTGGAGTTATTCGACCTTAGAAGTTTGAGAAATTTAAAAGATTTGGTTCTAACTTTCATGCAATCAGAATCATACCATTTTTGTTTATATATTTTATGAGTTTTTAAATCTTTCTGTTGCGGAATGGATTTCTTTATTATTTCCGTTAGAGCTTCAATATTGGCTGTATAACGCTGTGTGCGTAGTTCCATAAGATTCACATTCATGTTTCGCTGATACGATTCCATTATTCGGTCATTCCAGACAAATTTCGGCAGAAGGCTTAATGGTTTTGTGCAAGCATAGTTGCCGCTAGCAGTAGAATTAAGGGTTACTTCCAAAGGCATGTGGTCCGAAAAGATCTCGGTTCCTATTTGAAAACTGTCTAGAAGCTTGAGCCAATTTCCCGAAACAAAACAGTAATCTATTATTGAGCATGATGTTCCTCTGATAAAGGTCAATTCGCCATCTGGATCTCCTTCGCAACTACCATTCAACAAGCACATGTCATACTCATCAGCAAGTTCAATTATTTTTGCTCCTTTGTTATCACAAATTAGGTCTTTAGATCTGCGACACGGTTCCAGCAGAGTACTGTTGTATCCCGATGCGAAATTATTTTGAGTGAGTCCTACACGACCATTAAAATCCCCAATAAGCATTATATCCGCACAGTCCAAGGAGTGCAGTGAGTCGCAAAGTTTATCAAAATCACGCTGCCAATGATTACAGTTTAAGTAGATTGGTACCAAAACTACATCCAGTGTATTCAGTTTTAAGTTAATAACATCCATTTCGCCAGCTTTTACAAAGATACTCGTATACAGTCCTTCGAGGTCGTCACGAAAGCCGAATAGTGTTCCACCACATCCTCTCCCAAAAAGTGAAGTTTTTATAGCAGGAGACCAGATTAATTCATAGTTTGAGAAAATATTCTTAAATCTAATTTCTTCATTATCTAATAGATGTGTTTCAAATAATACAAAAATATCAAAACTTTTTACATAATTAAAAAATGTTACAAAATTCATTTTGTTTTTTAAACCTGACACATTGTAGCTTAAAATTTTTATTTTCTTGATAACTACGAGTATGTTTTTTTCAGCATCATTCTGGTAGACATGGGCACATCATGCGTCACGTACAACCGCTTAGAGCTTGTGGAAGGACCCAAAGACTTTTTGCATATTGGTGTTTTGCTAAGTTTGGCATCATTGCTGCGATTGACATTAGCCGTCAAATTTGAAGTTTTGTGAGAAGTTTTCTCTTTCGTAACTGTTTTGTTTGTATTTCTGATTTCATTAATAAAAAGATTTTTATTTAGCGAAATGTCACCAAAAATAGATTGTATTATTTCAATGCCACTTTTTTCACCACACCTCAATCCAAGCGCAGAATCCCAAGTAAAGACATTCTTGGCAATGTGGAGCTTGTCATCCCGTAGAGAAATTTTTATTGATGCGTCTTTTTGACGAAGCTCCTTCATGATTGGAATCATTTTTGCCCGACGTTGTCTAACGTTAAAGGGTAAGTCCTTTTGGATGCTTATTCTAGTACCCTTCAATTTGAAGGCACTCCTCATCACGTATATAACTTCGTGCGTTTTTTTTTATAAAAACATGTTTATTTAATAAAAACATGTACAATAGTATTATTCAAAGTATTGCCCATCTGAAGCTATGACTTTTTCCCATCTTTCTGGCAATTTGTGGATCCCATCCCAAAAGAACTGCGCCGGCTGGGCAGCCAAGAATGAATCAAGCCAATTTTTGATATTCTGCTCTGATGTTAACCGTATTTCAATGAGGGCGTTCTGCATCGACCGGAACAAATGGTAGTCAGAAGGGGCAAGGTCTGGGCTATAAGGCGGGTGGGGTAAGAGTCCCCATCCACTGTTTTCCAAATAGTTCTTAACCGGAATAGCAACGTGGGGCCGAGCGTTGTCATGATGGAAAATTATTGCCTCGTGTCTGGTCGCATATTCCGGGCGTTTTTCGGTCACTGCTCTCTTCAAACGGATTAATTGTGTTCGGTAGCGTTGTCCATTGATGGTTTCACCCAGTTTTAGTAGCTCATAATACAGCACACCCATCTGATCCCACCAAATACAGAGCATTACCTTCGCGCCATGGATATTCGTCTTTGCCGTTAATTTGGCTGGTTGGCCGGGTTTCACATATCATTTTTTGCGCTTGGGGTTCAAACTTTTTTGGCTGCCCAGGACGTTCATCGTCTTCCAAGCCAAAATCACCACTTTTAAATCGTGCAAACCACTTTTGGCACATTCGCTCAGCTAGCGCATGTTTACCATAAACTTCCACCAAAATACGATGACTTTCGACAGCAATTTTCTTCATATTAAAGTAATGAAGAAGAACTCCCCGCAAAAACACTTTTTTAGGCACAAAGTTCGACATATTTGAGTGAAAAAAAATTATTGTTGTTTACGCTTCAAATGAATGACATATACTGAAATGACGTACAATGACAGTAGCTTTCCAACGCATATTCCAATGGAATATAACAATGGTATAATACAAGTTACGCCATCTCTTAGCAAACCGCACGAATTAGTATATATTACCCTGGGATAAGATTGCACCAAGTCCGAAATTGCTAGCGTGTGTTGTAAGCATAAAAGGTTTGAAGGGTTTTGTCAACTTTGCGAAGTCTTTTGTATACTTCCGATAATATCCAAGAAGGATTTTATTTCTTTTTGTGTCCGGGGAATTGGAAAATTTTGGATTGCTTTGATTTTATCTGGATTCGGTTTGACTCCCTCGCTAGTGACCAGATGTCCTAGGGAAGTTAGTTCTTTGTGGAGGAATTTGGTTTTATCTAGTTGACTTTTAAAATTAACTTCACGCAATTTGTCAAAAACTTTTGTCAAATTTTCGGAATGATCTTCCAAGGAGATAAACCAAGCAGATCTTACCCTGGAGATTTCTTAGCACATTGTCCGTGACTATCTGGAAAGCCGATGGAGCATTCTTTAGGCCGAAGGGCAACCTGACATATTCATAATGTCCTCCTTCTACCTTAAAAGCTGTCTTTTCAATGTCTGATGGGTCCATTTCGATCTGATGGAACCCACTAGCAAGATCTAAAGTGGTAAAGTACATACTTTTGCCAAGCTTGTCACGAACATCATTTATGTTATGTAATGGATACTTTGTTGCTAATTGTTTTTTCGTTTAGCTTGCGATAATCTATAACAAGTCGCCATTTTGTTTTCTCAGTGGCGTCTTTGTTTTTAGGGACAATCCAGATTGGAGAGCTCCGAGGTGAGTAACTGGGTCTTATTACAATTTGTTCTATCATTTGCTTAATCTAGGATTGAACTTCAGATTTATAAATGTGGGGATAAAAATGTCATCGTAATTTCTACAGAGTTTGTATATAAGTTTCTCCTCTTCTGTATTAAGATGCGATGTTCGTAAAAGATTAATACCTAATATCGTCAGAAGAAACAGTATTTAAATCCGAGTTTATACTATTGATTTCAAGGTTATTTACTTCATAAAAATGTTCGTTAAGTTTTTCAACTCTTAAGGGTTGTTCTAGGAAAAGCGTTTGGTTTGGCCTTATTGATTACTATTAGGTTGCTATGCCAATTGTCTTTATATATAATACATATACCTTCTTGTATGTATAAATTTGGGTCAATAAATGTTGTTCTTAGCAGAAAGTCGCCGTTTTTAACATGGATTGGGAGTTTGACTATGGTTTTCGAATTTCCTGAAAGAGTGTACTTATGAGACGCGAAATTAGGTTTGAGTTGTAAAGGAGTCTAAGAGTATTTGGTTACGAACAGTTGATTGTCCAAGTCAATCTTATCTCCTAATGCAGTAAGTGCATCAATTCCAAGTACGCTATCAAAGTATCTGTGAAATCGCAATACCTAAAAACTAGTTTGTCCAGGCTGATTAAACCCTATAAAATTTAGTAAGAAAGTGTCTTTATCTATTTGGTGGGTATTCAGTATTGTTTTGATGGTTGTAGGTTACATATTCATAAGATTATCGGGATGAATGTATTTGAGAAGGATGAAGCTCCCGTATCTATAAGAAACTTAAGCGGATGACCGAATGGTGAAGAAATGTTTATGTATGGGAGAATTGCGCCATGTCGACATATCCTACTGCTGTATCGAGGCAGGTATATGAAAATTTGTGTCATCCAGTTCATTGGATGCCTCAAGAGGATGATGGTCTATTGGGGTCAGCTCGTTGTTCGGATTGTAGTATTGATCAAATTGGGTAAGGTGATTTATATTGTTATTATCTAAATTGTCTGTCGGAGGGTTTTCAGGTAGGTTTAGTTCAGAAATGTGCATATTTGGGCGGTTGTTTTGTGTTTGACTTCTGAAAAAGTTAACGGGACTTTGTTGAGCTTTTAAAGCTTGCTTTCTGGAATATAGTCCACAGTACGCCAGCCAATGATTAATAACAGGCTGAATCTTCGTGAGCAGCTTTGTTTTGACGAGACGCCCATATTGCGCCCTGCTAGAATTCCAATTAGTGGGACTTAACAAAATGCGCATGTGTGAAACATGTCGATTTGGTGATTGTTTAAATTTTATTTATAACAGTTAAGTTTTCAGTTTAATCATAAGATAAGTCGATAAAAAAGTAGAAAACACGTCTGTCCTAAAAAATGTTTGGTTTAACAAATGCGTCCCCCACTACCAAACTGTCCAAATAACGAGGTCCCTAAAAATTATTACTAACCAGTTGATTTTTTTACTGTTGGTTAGTAATTATTTTTTAATTCAATGGTCACATTGTCCTACAAATGTAACGGTACGTTTTCTCAGTCCTACGCTCGTAAATTGTCAATTCTACAGTTATATTTTTTTCATTAATAACTGTAGGACGAAGGTAACATACGAAAGATTAGTGTATTCTCTGCCCAAATAAAATAGGTATGTATCTCTTGTCCGACAAAAATTATTTAAGGGGACTAGTTCGTGCCTATATTGCGCATTTCACGTTCTCTCTTGATTGTCGTGGGGTGCGCTTCATCTAAGAACTTATTGTTCCTTTAAATAATTGATTATATAATACATATTCAATATGAATTGTTCGGTGTATCTACAAAAAATTGATAGATTGCAAGCACTTCTTCCATTTTATGCCGAGTATTTTAAATCGAGTGGTAATTCTTTTCGCTGTGACAAATGTGCAGTTCTTAGCCGCCGTTCACTTCATATCCCAGTGTCGGCCTCTACCAAAACAGCTAACTGCAATAAACCAAACCAGCAGCAACAGCAACAACAACAGCAGCAGAAACAACAACAGCAAAAGCAACAACAACAGCAACAGCAGCAGCAGCAAAAGAACAAATCGTAAACAGCTGCTGTCGAGGCCACCCAAAACAGTGGAGATTGTGAAGGTCAGTACACTCTTCAGATAGTTTATGCAAAGCTATCGCAATTAGAGGAAATAAAAAAACTATTTCTGCAAGAAGTGAATGTACTACGTGTAGAAAACGCTGACTTCAATCAGAGAGTAAATTTTCGGGAGAGCAAAGTTAACTGGCAACAACAACAAACGCTAAACGAAACCATAGAAATTGTGGGTGTATCAAATGTCACTCACTTGAACGCTATCAATGTGGCAAAGCAAATATTCACCAACGCATTGTCCATTGAAGTTGCTGACGACGAAATAAATAAGTGCTTTGTTAAAAATACAAAAACAAAATCTTCATCTGTTGTTAAACCGGTGATATGTTTAAGTTTTGCAAGCCTAACAACCAAACAACGAATAATGTGCGCAAAGAGGACAAACAAAAACAAACTAAACGGTTTTTCATATAGCGCCGATGGACCGGTGAATTCGAGTGGTAGCAGCACCAGCAGCAGGAAAAAAGAGAAAGATTCCAGAATTTTTATCAATGATGCTCTTACAAAATATACTGCGGCACTCTTATCAAAAGCAAAAGAAGCCATGAAGCTGAAAGGAGGAAAATAGGTGTGATTTGGTAACAATCAAATTCTCACCAGAAAGGAAGAGGGGGGAAAAGTCATCTCAATTAAATCTTTTAACGACCTTGCACTAATTTAGTGCGTAGTGCGTATTTTAAATGAATTATGAATTTAACTTATTAGATGACTTTTCTTCCCCTAATTCTTGTGATTCTTTCTATGATAATGTTTTCACCAATAGTTCTCTTTGTAACGACAAATTGTTTATTGTACACCAAAACGTAAGAAGTTTGAGAGAAAATTTCTCGTCCCTTGTTTCTCATTTGGGTTCCTTTGCTTGTTTACCTGATATTGTTTTCGTGTCTGAAATTTGGATTTACGAGTTGGAAAAAAATGATTACTACAATATATACCTGGTTATGAATTTTTTCCCAAGACAAATGAAAATTACGCTGCAGGTGGGGTTGGATGCTTCCTAAAGAATGACTTTAAAATTCTTGACATCGCTTACAGGATTTTCTGAGTGCGGATATTTTAAAAGTATCTATTGAAATAAATTGTGCTAAATTTGTGTTCCTCTGTGTTTACAGATTGCATATGTTCAATGTGTTGTATTTTATAAGCGAGTTTTCTAGTCTTTTAAGTAATGAAAAATCATCAAATTTAATTATTACTGGAGATTTCAACATCAACAGCCTTGACTCAAACGATACAATCTTCAGCTATTTTTCGTTACTTTCGTCATACGGTCTAGTTTCCTATATAAATGAGCCGACCAGGGCTGCTTCTGGCAGGTGTCTGGACCACATTTATGGACGACTTAGAAATGTTATGACCAAATGCGAAAAGTGTGTGCTTGACTTAAATATTACTGACCATGCTATGACAGGACTCCTAGTGACATTAAATAAAGACGAAAATTGTAGACTCTGTAAAAAGTAGTGATAGAATCGACTTTCTTATACTTAAAAATAATTTATGTTATGAGTTCTGGGATAATACAATATATATACTTCGAATAATGCATCTAGTGCTTATTCATTGCTTATTAGCTCTCTAAAAAGGCACATTCTTTGTTGTTCTTACTCCTTGCCTCCCAAAAAATTATTTAAAAAACTGAAGCCATGGATATCGACCAACTTAATGTTTAAAATTAGGAATAAAAATAAACTGAGGATCTTGTGTAAAAAGTATCCCGATAATTCAGATTTAAAATGTAAATATAAGCAATTGTGCAACAAAGTGAAAACAGAAATTCCGTTGTGTCGTGATAAATATTACCGTGATTTATTTAGATCAGCAAAGGGAAACTTGAAATACGGCAAGCTGTAAATACTAAACAAATCAACTACGTCGCAAAAACCCAATTTTTTATTACTTGACAACTCTGAAGTGCATGACAAACTGGTTATGGCTAATGCTTTTAATTGTTATTTTGTCAATATTGGCTCCAGTCTACAAACGAGTCCTGTCAAATCGGTTTGCCCTATTTGTCGTCCCTTACATGGGTTTATTGAGAATATAGAAAGAAATTCTTTTGTTTTTCAACCCATTACTCCTCTGGAGATTTTGAATGTTATTGGGTCCTTACCTAATTCAAATACATGTAGTGGTGATTGTATCTCAAATTTAACGCTTATAAAGATTGCATGTTTTTTGGTTGATGTCTTATCTTTTATTATTATTATTATTATTATCAAGGGAACGACACAAATTAATTTGTAGGGTCCGGGATTTAACGCCGAGGTACTATGCGCATGTGGCGCGTTTTGTCAACAGGACGCGGAGTACTGAGTTCCCATGTGGTCACCCACCTACGTACTTACCGCGCCCAACACTGCTTGATTTCTGTGATCTAGCGGGAACCGATGCAGTTTTCAGTTTTCAGTTTAAATGCATTTTTATTTGATCTCTTAATTTACTCTTACATGCTAGACAAAAAAATGCTTAAAAATTAGCTTAAATAACTTACAAATAGTCTTATTCTAACATACTGGCCCCATGCGGGCACTCTAAGTTAAACCTAACTCTTAAACTATGTCTTTCGACGAATCTTACAGTCTATATTTAATTTTATATTGAAGTTAAAACTAAAACTAAGAAAATAAATTTTGATCAAAAACTTAGTATATGGACTTTTTTTTAATTAAACTTGCAGACTACCTAAAGAATAAATCTTAATCTACTTAACCTACTTACATATAATACATTCATACACATATATAAAATACACAACGCATATACACTTCATAGATACATATATGCCTATACATGTACATATATGTATATATTTATATATTTTTTTTTTGATTTTTTTATTTTTATTCATTTTGTTTTTCTGTTTTTTTTTATATTTTTTTTTTTTTTCTTAAAATCTAACTTAATACTACCTAAAACTATATAAGCCGGCCATGGCTAAAAAACAAAAATAAAAATAATTAGGCTGGCCCACTCTGCTTCACATGAAGCTACCTATCACTGGAGGAGTTCGACGACGAAGCATCCTCGCCTTCATCAAGCCACCAAAATTGCTGGTGCTGCTGAGCAACATCCCTCCTGTCACGACTCCCTACCGCCCTACTGAACCGGAGACGCTCCGCACTGCCATGTGCGGCGTCTCTGTCGTAGTTGAGTCGCCTGTCCGCAGCTGTTCGAGCGACGTGGAAGATTAGCGGCACCGCCAATCTGTCCTGGATCAGACCTTTGCTATCTAGGTAGAGGAACGCTTCCGGAGGAATAAAGCCGTCAAGGCGAGCTCTCTCGTGATACATATAATTGGGGTAGTAAGCCCCTGAGATCAGGTTGTTCGATGAGGTCATTGCTCTCGCAATGTGCCCTCGAGTCAATTTAATGGTTCGGCGTATTGTACAAGACCTCATTAGGATAGAATTTTATGTACTCAGACTCTGGTGTTCTGTATAAGCGAAGACAAGTCCTAAGACAAGCCCTCTCAAACACCCGAATCTTTTCCAATAAACTTGCTCTCACGTTGAACCACACGGGACACCCAAATACAAGCATGGGCCTGATAAGGGCCATGTAACCGATCACCTTCACCCTTGCATCGAGTTGGCTGTTATAAAACAGTTTCTTTGTAAGGCAAAAGCACCTTTGGCTCTAGCCAGAGCAGCATCTATATGTTTGTTAAAATACAGATATTGATCTAGCCAGATCCCAAGGTATCTGACTACATTTCGACAAGCAAGTGGCTGTCCATGTTGTCCGACGATAGAGAACTTTCGCCAATTCTTTCTGGTATCCCTAGAGGCCCCAGACAAAGGCGTCCTAAACAGAATGGTTTCCGATCGCAATATTGTTTAATTTTATCGAAGTCACGTTGCAAAAGTATGTTAATGACCTCAATCTTTGGACCCGATCTGTACGCGATTAAGTCGTCTGCGTACGCTATGGCATGGTGAAGTGAACCTATCAGATCACTTGTGTAAATGTTGAATAGGATCGGCGAATTTACCGCACCTTGTTGCAGACCGTTTTTAATGTTAAATATTCCAGCAGAAGACACATCGCCATTCTTCACGATGAACTGTCTACTGGAGAGCATATCAAAAAGAATATACAGCAGTGGTTTACTATTGCCCAACCTGTCTAGCTTGAAAAAGAGTCCTTCTAACCATACGGTATCGAAGGCCTTCTCCAAGTCAATCAGGCAGGCACCAGTGCACTGCTTCTTGCCTGTGTTCCATTGGATATCAGAAACCAGTTTCGACACAGCATGAATGATAGCATGCCCCGCCTTGAAACCGAACTGATTATCCGGAACTATATGTTTGTCCTCAACCCACTTAGTCAGGACTCTATTGATTACCTTCTCGAAAACCTTACTGATGTTTGGAAGAAGACTGATCGAGCGGAGATTCGCCGGATTGGAAGTATCTTTATCCCTTTTGGGTATGGGATGTACCACCGCAGTTTTCCAATGCGCTGGATAATGTGCATTATTCATTGCATTATTAAACAGGGTGGTATAAATGTTCACCGCTTCTAGAGGGAGATGTCGAAGCACGATTTTCGGTATTTCATCGGTTCCCACTGATTTCTTACTTCTAAGCGATTCGAAGATCGTTTGGAGCTCCTCCTTCGAAATGAAAGGGGGTACTACCCTATCGTTGGCGATGACGTTATTTGACCTATTCTCGTCACTAAACTGGGTGAAGCCCGAGTTCTCGAATCGCCAATTCTCTATTTCATTTCGAAGGTAGAAATTGTGCACAAGGACTCGATTCTCCAGGTCGTGGTTTGGGCCAATGATAACATTCGCCTTGTATACTTCCTGGAAAGTCGCTCCTATAGCCTCTAACTGCTCCTGCGGATCCTGGATCACAAAGAAGTTGTCATCATCAACGGCCTCACTTGGATCAATGCCTGCTGCTACAAGTATTTGTTCGTTGTTCGTCGTTCGGGTGATTCTAAGACATGGAAGGTCGTTCTGATTATTTCTCCGAAATATTTTATTTATTTGCGGGAACATATTCGGGTTGCTGGTGTTTACAGCCCGAATTTTATTGTTCCAATACAAACTTACAGAATTTCTGTAATTTTCCTTTATTAATGTCTGGAGGTTTTTAATCGACGACTTCAATGTCATGATCTCCGGGTTATGTCTGTCAGTAAACTGTCTGTACAAGGTTTTTAGTCTTGACAGCAGTCTACTTTTTTGTCGGTGTAGTGCGTCAATAGTTGCGTTGCGGAATAAGTCTTCGTCGTCAGTGTGTTGATACCGAGGTATCGTTTTGTCCATTGTTCGTTTGATTGTATCGTCCATTAGTCTAAGATACCTGTCAATCTCCTCGTTTGACAGATTTCTGTTGGACGGTGGGTAGAGCGAATTCGAAGAGAGTGCTCTTGTCAGTGTTCTGGTGAAGTGTGTCCAACGCACCCTACTATAATTGTAGGAATGCCTTTGAACAAACTCATCCAATCCCGCAATCTCGTTGGGGACAGTTATTTCGGTGCTGAGACCGCAATGGTCACTGTCATACACGAACGTGCGTAGACAGTTTGTAGTTTGTTGGTTAGTGCATGTCAGTTGTATTCGTAAGTCGAACAGTAGAAGATCCAAATGGGACCCGTGTCTGGGAAACGACGGACTGTCCGTCGCCTTAAGCCCGAGTCGATACATTATGCTGTGTTGACCCCACCAATTGAATAGTAGGTTCCCTCTAGTATTTGGTGTATTATTTCCCCAATCACTATGTTTGGCGTTGAAATCTCCGCCGATAATGAAATAGTTATCTTCCAATTCCAGCTTCAGCAATCGAAAAAGTGTCTCGAGCTCTGAGATGAATAAGGTGGATTGAGTAGCCTTAGGTGCATAGACAGACACCATGTACAGCCGCTTTCCACTACGGAGGGGAATATACACGATGCATGCTTCCAGCACTTGGAACCTACGTACTAGACGACTGTATACTCTTTTAAAATGTATACCTTTTCTTACGAAAATCGCAACGCCACCTCCCTGAATGGAGTTGGGTCGTTTTCTCCTTACTATTTTGTATCTTCTGTGCCTCATTTTATGTCTTTTGGTAAGCTTAGTTTCGCTAACCAAAAGCACATCAGGGGCTTGGTCTTTAAGCAACTTAAATAGTGCGGCTCGTCGTTCGAACCTAATCAGTGAATTCACATTCACTGCAAGGACCTTCAGGGTCTGCTCCGCCACGTGCGTACCCATTACGACAAAATTTGCGTTAGGCCAGGCAGCACCGCGTATACTTGATCCACCCGCGCGGTCTGTTCAGATAAATGACGTTGCAGCTGAGCCATCTGTCCCTGGATAGAGAGCAAGATAGCTAGCATGTCAGGTACTGGTTCCGGTGCTCTAGGCGCTGGGGCCTGAGAAGCAACCTTCGCTTTCTGTACCGTATTTCCCCTACCTGCCGCCATTAGAGCGTAGGTAACATGGGGAGTAACGGCTGGAGTTTGTAAATGCACGGGTGGACGTTTAACTTCCACTTTCTGCTGCCGGGCCAGATTTATTCTTTTAATGTACTGGAATTTGGGACAACCCCGATAATTTGCGGTGTGTCCCGTGTTCCTACATAGCGCGCAAGAGAGCTGGCTCTTTTCTGACGTTCCGTCCTTACCCAGAACGCATTCCTCCGACTTGTGGTTCTTTCCGCACTTCACACATCGAGGCTGCATTTCGCAGTTCGACGCGGCGTGCCCGAACCTTTGGCTCTTTAATTTCTCCCAGTGTACAACCTGGTAGTCTAGGACTTTGATACTCCTTAGACCATCCAGTTTGCTGTCGGGACTTAGCTGAACCAGGAAGAACGGTAGTTTCCGCTTCTCCCTTTTGGCTCTAGCCGTGACAAACGGCTTGACCCCTACGAATTTGAGCCCTTCGCACTCCTTCTCTTTCAACAGTGCAAGGAACTCCTCCGGATCAGTCGACGGTTCTATCCCCCTCAGCAGCATTGCTTGCAGCCTGTCCCCGTTCGGGGTGTAGGAGAAGAACTCCGTCGTCGAATCCTTCAATAAACCTTTTATTTTATAATAGCGCTCCACTGTGTTATAGTGGATCACGTGCCTATCTAAGCTAAGTCTTTTAATATAAAAATTATTGAATATGGCCGACTTACATAATTCTATCGTTTCCTTAAGTTCCATCTTAAATGTGTTAATGGGTGGAACCCTTTGTTGCTTCTGATGATGTTGTTGTTGTTGTTTTTGCTGCTGCTGTTGTTGTTGTTGTTTTTTTTGCTGCATTTGTTGTTTCTGCTGCTATTGTGGCTGTTGCCGTTGTGGTGGCTGTTGCCGTTATAGTGGCAGCTGCCGTTGTTGTGGCTGCTGCTGTTTTTGCTGTAGCTGTTTTTGCTGTAGCTGTTTTTGCTGTAGCTGTTTTTGCTGTAGCTGTTTTTGCTGTTGCCGTTGTTGTGGCTGCTCTTGTTGTTGCTGTTGGTGTTTGCTCAGTGTTTGCTCGTGTTGTTGCAGCACCTGCCTTATTGTTTTTGTTTGGGATTGATGCTTCTTTTGAGCTAGCTGCGTCTGCGTCTGCAGACACCAGAGACACCATTTCTTCCTCTTCATCTTCCGATTCCGTTGGAGCCAAGCAAGCGAAGATGTTCTCTCTCAGACAGTGGCTTTCACCACCATCTGAGATATGTGCGTTGTCGTCAATCAATTCAATTTAAATGCATTTTTATTAACATCTTAATTTACTCTTACATGCTAGGCAAAAAACGCTTAGAAATTATCTTAAATAACTTACAAATATTCTTATACTAACTTACTGGCCCCATACGGGCACTCTAAATTAATCCTAACACTTAAACTATGTCTTTCGACGTTTTGACAGGTTTTTTTTCTATTCTTATATTTAGGACAATACAGCTACACTAAGAAAACATTTTTAAAAAGCAAAAACTTAGTATATGGACTCTTTTGAGTTTAATACTTAAAACTAAAAACTTACAGACTACCTACAAAATAAATCTTAATCTACTTAACCTACTTACATATAATACATTCATACACATATATACAATACATAACACATATACACTTCATATATACATATATGCATATACATATACATATATGCATATACATATACATATATGTATATATTTATTTTTATTTTTTTTTATAATTTTTTATTTTTATTTATTTTTTTTGTTTTTTTTTTTTTGTTCTTAAAATCTAACTTAAACTATATAAGCCGGCCATGGCTAAAAAACAAAAACAAAAATAATTAGGCTGGCCCACTCTGCTTCACATGAAGCTACCTATCGCTGGAGGAGTTCAACGACGAAGCCTCCTCGCCTTCATCAAGCCACCAAAATTGCTGGTGCTGCTGAGCAACATCCCTCCTGTCACGACTCCCTACCGCTCTACTGAACCGGAGACGCTCCGCACTGCCATGTGCGACGTCTCTGTCGTAGTTGAGTCGCCTGTCCGCAGCTGTTCGAGCGACGTGGAAGATTAGCGGCACCGCCAATCTGTCCTGGATCAGACCTTTGCTATCTAGGTAGAGGAACGCTTCCGGAGGAATAAAGCCGTCAAGGCGAGCTCTCTCGTGATACATATGATTAGGGTAGTAAGCCCCTGAGATCAGGTTGTTCGCTGAGGTCATTGCTCTTGCAATGTGCCCTCGAGTCAACTTAATAACAAAATTATCCACTCTTATTAGGTTCGCCCTATTGTACAAGACCTCATTAGGATAGAATTTTATGTACTCAGATTCTGGTGTTCTGTATAAGCGAAGACAAGTCCTAAGACAAGCCCTCTCAAACACCCGAATCTTTTCCAATAAACTTGCTCTCACATTGAACCACACGGGACATCCAAATACAAGCATGGGCCTGATAAGGGCCATGTAGCAGATTACCTTCACCCTCGCATCGAGTTGGCTGTTATAAAACAGTTTCTTTGTAAGGCAAAAGCACCTTTGGCTCTAGCCAGAGCAGCATCTATATGTTTGTTAAAATACAGATATTGATCTAGCCAGATCCCAAGGTATCTGACTACATTTCGACAAGCAAGTGGCTGTCCATGTTGTCCGACGATAGAGAACTTTCGCCAATTCTTTCTGGTATCCCTAGAGGCCCCAGACAAAGGCGTCCTAAACAGAATGGTTTCCGATTTCTGAAAGTTGATTTTCAACTTCCAGTCGTCGCAATATCGTTTAATTATATCGAAGTCACGTTGCAAAAGTATGTTAATGACCTCAATCCTTGGACCTGATCTGTACGCGATTAAGTCGTCTGCGTACGCTATGGCATGGTGAAGTGAACATATCAGATCACTTGTGTAAATGTTGAATAGGATCGGCGAATTTACCGCACCTTGTTGCAGACCGTTTTTAATGTTAAATATTCCAGCAGAAGTCACATCGCCATTCTTCACGATGAACTGTCTACTGGAGAGCATATCAAAAAGAATATACAGCAGTGGTTTACTAATGCCCAACCTGTCCAGCTTGAAAAAGAGTCCTTCTAACCATACGGCATCGAAGGCCTTCTCCAAGTCAATCAGGCAGGCACCAGTGCACTGGTTCTTGCCTTTGTTCCATTGGATATCAGAAACCAGTTTCGACACAGCATGAATGATGTCATGCCCCGCCTTGAAACCGAATTGATTATCCGGAACTATATGTTTGTCCTCAACCCACTTAGTCAGCACTTTATTCATTACCTTCTCGAAAACCTTACTGATGTTTGGAAGAAGACTGATCGAGCGGAGTTTCGCCGGATTGGAAGTATCTTTATCCCATTTGGGAATGGGATGTACCACCGCAGTTTTCCAATACGCTGGATAATGTGCATTATTCATTGCATTATTAAACAGGGTGGTATACATGTTCACCGCTTCTAGTGGGAGATGTCGAAGCACAATGTTCGGTATTTCATCGGTTCCCACTGATTTCTTACTTCTAAGCGATTCGAAGATCGTTTGGAGCTCCTCCTTCGAAATGAACGGCGGTAGTACCCTGTCGTTGGTGATGACATTATTTGACCTATTTTCGTCACTAAACTGGGTGAAGCCCGAGCTCTCGATTCGCCAATTCTCTATTTCATTTCGAAGGCAGAAATTGTGCACAAGGACTCGATTCTCCAGATAGTGGTTCGGGCCAATGATAGCATTCGCCTTATACACTTCCTGGAAAGTCGCTCCTATAGCCTCTACCTGCTCCTGCGGATCCTCGATCACAAAGAAGTTATCATCATCAACAGCCTCATTTGGATCTATGCCTGCTGTTACAAGTATTTGTTCGTTGTTCGTCGTTCGGGCGATTCTAAGACATGGAGGGTCGTTCTGATTATTCCTCCGAAATATTTTATTTATTTGCGGGAACATATTCGGGTTGCTGGTGTTTACAGCCCGAATTTTGTTGTTCCAATACAAATTTACAGAGTTTCTGTAATTTTCCTTTATTAATATCTGGAGGTTTTTAATCGACGACTTCAGTGTCATGATCTCCGGGTTATGTCTGTCAGTAAACTGTCTGTACAAGGTTTTTAGTCTTGACAGCAGTCTACTCTTATTCGGTGCAGTGCGTCAATAGTTGCGTTGCGGAATAAGTCTATGTTTGGCGTTGAAATCTCCGCCGATAATGAAATAGTTATCTTCCAATTCCAGCCTCAGGACTCGAAAAAGTGTCTCGAGCCCTGAGATGAATAAGGTGGATTGGGTAGCCTTAGGTGCATAGACAGACACCATGTACAGCCGCTTTCCACTACGGAGGGGAATATACACGACGCATGCTTCCAGCACTTGGAACCTACGTACTACACGACTGTATACTCTTTTAAAACGTATACCTTTTCTTACGAAAATCGCAACGCCACCTCCTTGAATGGAGTTGGGTCGGTTTCTCCGTACTATGTTGTATTTTCTGTGCCTCATTTTGTGTCTTTTGGTAAGCTTAGTTTCGCTAACCAAAAGCAACTTGAATAGTGCGGCTCGTCGTTCGAACCTAATCAGTGAATTAATATTCACTGCAAGGACCTTCAGGGTTTGCTCCATCATGTACGTACCCATTACGACTGGAGGTGCGTTAGGCCCGGCAGCAGCGCGTATGTTTGATCTACCCGCTTAGCCTGTTCCTGTATTTGACGCTGAAGCTGAGCCATCTGCCCCTGAATAGAGAGCAAGATAGCCAGCATGTCAGGTACAGGTTCCGGTGCTCTAGGCGCTTGGGCCTGAGAAGCTACCTTTGCTTGTTGTACCGTATTTCCCCTACCTGCCGCCATTTGGGCGTAGGTAACGTGGGGAGTAACGGCTGGTGTTTGTGCCTGCACGAGTGGACGTTTAACTTCCACTTTCTGCTGCCGGGCCAGCTGAAGCGAACACACTACCACTGTGCTACTTTGGAGCCTATATGGTATTTGGCAAATGTCTCACTTCACGCGTTATTCCACTATTATTATTATTTTTAATTTTTTGTTCCTTTAAGCAAAGCCGAAATACATCCGCACTCTATGAAAGACCGTGAACGACTCATGTGCGTTGTCGTCATTGACTTGCCGTGGACAATTAATTGCTGCTATTGTTGATGTCGAATGCGCCCCTTCCCTCACTCCCTCAAGCAGCTTTTCAGTGGAAGTTTGTCGGGTGGGACGTTGCACCAAGTTACTAATTGGCCTTAACTTCCTCCTTCTCTTTGTTTTTGGTGATTGGCTTGAACTGCTTGAAGCCTCACCAGATGTTTCCGCAGATCCCGCTATTACCATAGCGGGCCGCTCTCCGCAATCCATAACGTGATATTTATTTCAGTACTAGTATACAACACTTTATATCACCACACACAATGAAAATTAAATTAAAAAAAAGTACTCTTGCCCGACTCGGAGTCGAACCTTTGTCCTCTGAAGCGAACACACTACCACTGTGCTACTTGGAGCCTATAGGGGAATTGTCAAATGTCTCACTTAAATATTTAAGTCACTATTTATTTTTACTTTAATAAAAGCCGAAACACATCTGCACTGTACGAAATACCGTGAACGACTGAGCGGGAACCGATGCTTTCAGTGTGGCGAGGCCGGTGACTTGTCTTTTATTTATAACCGTTGTGTTTTTGAAGGGATCTTCCCCGAGGATCTTAAAGTTGCCGATGTCATTCCTGTTCTTAAAAAAAGGTTCTGCATCTGAAATTGGTAACTATAGACCGATCTCGTTACTTCCAGTTTTCAGTAAAATCTTTGAAAAACTGATGAAAAATAGAATAGTGAGTTTCTTAACTAAGACTAATTTCTTCAATTCAAATCAATTTGGGTTTCAGAAAGGGAAATCAACGGAAGATGCACTTTCACAATTCTGTTCCCAAATTATGTCACACCTTGATGCAAGACTATTTATTGACATCACCAAAGCTTTCGACATGGTCGAGCACAACCTTTTGTTGAAAAAGTTAGAGAATGCTGGTTTTCGTCGATTTACCCTGGATTGGTTTGGGTCCTAAATTAAAAATAGGTCTCAAAGGATCAAGATTGACGGTATTAGAAGTGGAAAGATGTTTTTTAATATCGGTGTTCCTCAAGGGTCTGTCTTAGGTCCCATTCTGTTCTTAGTCTTTATAAACTCATTAATTTCAGAGGTTCGCCCACTGCATTTGCAGATGACATTGGCTTTTCTTATGGCTCGAAAAGTGCTCTAGACTTGGTCTCTGACATAAACTGAGATCTTGATTTATTAAGGCATTGGTTTTCTGCTCATAATTTAGTTTCGAGCTCCAAGACTAAATTAATGTATTTCAGTCTCTCCTCGAATTACAGTTGCGAAACTAATATTTACTTTCACTCACAGGAGTGTAGAAGATACTGTCCGCAATCATCATCTGATTCCTCCGGTTACTCATATAATAGTAATATAAAATGTAGTAAAAATTGTTTCCTTGTAGAGAATGTTGTTGAGTTCAAATATCTGGGACTTACCCTTGATTCTAGGATGAGCTTTGTTAACCATATAAATATATTAAAAAATTACTTCCGATACATCCTTCGTCATTTTTATTATATGCGTAACGTTTGTTCAATCAGTCTTTTAAAGGCTATATACTATGGCATCTTCCAATCTAGACTTCAATATGGACTTGCCTGTTGGGGCGGTGTGTATCTAAGTAATATTCAATCATTGTTGATATTACAAAAATATGTTATAAGAATAATTTGTCGTAAACCTGCTAGACATTCTAGTTTTCCGTTATTCTGTTACATGAAAATCCTTCCTATTCGTCATTTGTTGTATTTTAAGGTGTTGAAAATATTCTATATGAAGTCCGGTAACCGTAATTTTCGTTTAATTTCTAGTCACAATCTCCGTGGAAACCTGTCTTGCACCCATTCCATTCCTTATTTTCGAACCTCTGCACTTCGTAATTTTTATACTGTTTTATCTACTCCTTTGTTTAATAAACTTCCTGTTTCCACTAGAACAATGTCATTTACGTCTACCTTTCTAAAGGGAGTAAAATGCTGGCTTTTCACATTTGATCTTAATCAAATTGAATGTCTTGCTTTTGACGTTTTGGTTTATATATAAATTTTTTGTTCCACCAGTTTTTGTTTTTTGATTGTAAGCTTTTAAATTTTGAATTAATATTAGTTTTATAAAAAAGGGTCACCCCATCCATAAATATTTATCACTATTATTTTATTAATGTAATGGATTTCATTCAATTCTTTTTTATTTAAAATACTGAATGTTAATCTATTTCTTATTATTTAAAAGCTATTTGAATTTGTAAAAAATTATATGAAATATTAATTATAAGAAATAAGAAATAAATAAAAATTTAAATCCTTGCAACTCCCGAACCCCCTCCCCGATTACATTAAAACTTCGCCAAAGTTATCTCATAATTATAAAAGTAAGCTGTACAAAATTTTAAGTGGTTTGGACTTCAAGTAGATATAAAAAACATTGCATACATTTGGAGTACTTACTAGTAAAAGTAGCCTTTTTTCAGGTTCTTAGAATAAAAAAAAAATGCATACTCGTATCTTTCCCGTTCACATAAATTCTTGTTTCCTGTAAAAAAAATAATACATTCATACATATAAAAAAATACCTTAATCTTCATAACATTCATCTGTTGACCATTCATCTTCTTCGTTACTTAAATCATTCTCCCCGTCTTCATCTTCTTGGCAATTTATATTATCTGACTCTGTAATAAGGTAAAAAACAAGTAGTTGCTGAATAATAACTAATTATTAAGTCTGTTTGTCACATTGTCACATAAAGTCACAAAACGTCACGAACAATACCAATGGTGTTTGGGTACAATCCGAATGGAATTGTTTCTGAAATTTTGGGACAATTTTCGGAAAGGTTTGAGAAGTACGCAAACAGACCTATTATTGATGTAAAAAAAGTGCCAACGGTTACATTGGAAATCAGGAAATAATCCTCCGAAAGATGGACTTTCAGGACCATCGAACCAATAATACTGGTATTTGCCATCAATTATTGTCCATTCATAATTTTCTGGCGTTTTTTCGGTGGGGCTTCGCATGTGTGCATTACACCATTCACTGCAGACAGTTCTTTTTATTTGTTGTAACAGTTCCTGTTTTGTTGCTGGCAAACTAGATGGATCGTATCCTGCGATTTTTTTTTTAAGATTTCTTCGGTTTCGTTTTGGCATAGATCCTGTACACAAACTCTTCAATAACTTGGAAAACCTTGCTCGATGTTGTTAATTCAAGGATGTCCACTTAGTAGCAGTTGCAGAAAAGACTCTTGGAATTTTGTATTTTTTTTTTTTAAATATTGAACGGCTTTTTTTTTACAGTAGAAAGCCGGGTTGAAATCGTTTCCCGTGAAAATGTGGCATATAACGAGTGAACAAGATAATAGTTCCCCGAACTTGGAGTGAATGTCATTTATACGAGTATTAAGGTACAACTTTTTCTTCCCTGTACTTAAGTTGAATATTATTTCAATATTATCTTTTAAGTATTTAAAATTTGCCAACATTATCACAGGTATATCAGAATCCGTACAACGGACCTGAAGACAGTAATTGGTGTTAAACTGGCAAATATGGTACACAATTTTTGTGTCAGCTTCTTCGTGATAACAACAGAGATTATAGTCAATCACTCTTTTTATTTTATTTTCACTGGAGATCCCATAAACTGATCGTAATTGAGTTTTACAGTCTTTCCCGTGATTAACGTAGTAAACTCATCGTCCGCCCAATCTTCAATTAAAAATTCAACAATTTTTTTTTTTTTGAATTATGAGCTTCTTAATAATTTGCAGAACTCGGCGGGACGCTTATTTCCTTTACGTATATCATACTGTGTGTCCTCTTAACCTCGCAGATCGTGCTCAAAATCTTTGATACTGGGTTTCTTGTACTTGTCGAATATAATATGTATCTCTTTTCTATTATATGTAAATATTTTTAGTATATTCTTCGAGATTTTACCATAACTGTCTGGAATGTTCTTTAGTGTATGCAATAAATAATATCCGTCACCTAAGTGAATATCTGCTTTTGGAGGATCTACAATTTGAGCTTGATGTTGGAGTAATTCACTAATAACTACAGACTTCGGCGTCTTGCAAATTGTTCCATTAGTATGACAAAGCGAAAACGAAATAGGAGACAGAGGGTAGCTTAATGCCTTTTTAATGTCAATATTGCTTGTCAGTGAAGCATACAATAAACGGCCAAAAATATCTCTCTGAATCTTAACTTCTTTGATTTTTCCATTAATTTTAATTTTTTGGATATTCATTCATTAACTTTTAGTTAATAATTTTATTGTTTTTAATGGTTTTGTCAAACCTATCTAGTGTTGCTCGCGTATCAGCAATAAAGCTGTTACGTTGTTTTCGCCCTCGATTTCAATCGATGACAAAAATTCATATATCTGTTTGTTTACCGTCTGACCTTTTGATATGTTATACAGATGGTGTGCTGAAGGTTGGTGTACTGCTTTATTAATTGTGACATAACTTGTAACTGCCTAGCAGATTTTGTGATTATCGACTTCTTCAAATCTTTCGTTATATCATCTGTAGGTTTTATATCGCAAAACTCCATGATTTTTGATATAACACTGGTTCGCAGTGAATGAGTTGTTGACCATTTTTGTCTGACAACATTGATAGTTTGTTCAAGTGTTAAATCCACCGGGATTCTCGAAAATGGTTTTGATGTTCGTCGGATGCCCAAAAAAGTTTTTCTGCAATCATCGAGCAATCCGGGATGTGTACTATATTTTCGATATTTAACAACTTGTCACAATAAATAGACATACGAGTATATCTTGCATAATTGTGGTGGTTGATTGAAAAAAAAATGTATGAACAAATCAAAATCGCCCTTATGAATACTATATTCTAATACTATCTTATATTCAACTATTCTTGTGTACATTACATAAATTTATATATAACACTTTTAACTTTTCGTTTATTATTTGTGGATGATCACTCAATTGTTCATTAAATTCTTCTAAATATTGTTTAATACTTTCCAGATCCTCGTTTTGTATTTGGAAGAACCTTTCCAAATGCAAAATTTGCAAAGGAAGAGATAGTAAAGGATGAATTTTTTTATATCGATTAAAGTGTTTTCCACTTAAAAACGAACCAACAGAACCACTGTCTAACGTTTCGCTATCAATAAGAATATTTGTCAACCCAGATCCAAATGACAACATAATGTGAAAAGGGCCAAAGTGAATAAAATGTTTTTGAAATTCATCCTCTGCACTCTGTATTCGTAACGCAATTTTGCCCATGGCTAAATCATATGTTAGGCTGAAGACATTTTTTCCGAATTCAGAGGCGATTTCCATACTTCTTCGCATCGTCTCTTTTACAACAGCCGGATCTGTAGGTGTTTTATTTATTTGTGTTAGGTACTCAGCTTTTTGAATTCTACTACTATCTCTAAAAATTTTGGCATTGTACTCTACCCACATTGGAGTATCTAAAATTTTTAATTAATGGGAAATGCAAAACATATTTGTTGACAGTTTATTAGATTTTGAGGATCCTTAGTTGGTTGTACAATACTATGCCAAACCTGTGGGCGGCGTTGCTTCGCGCATATTAGATTTTCGAAAACCTCTGGCTCAAATGATCGTTTTCGTGGTCCAGACAAATCCCGAAAATAAGCTGAAAGACTCTGCTGAGTTTCAATGCATGTAGCACCACTTGTATCAATAACCTTATGTTCTTCTTCTGGAGGTATATTTTGATAAATGTTTGTCTCCACAGATCTGTCATAGTTACCCCAAGCTACTCCAGATTAATGTCGGAAGGGCACAAACGATTATTGGAAGTGCAAGCACATGATACAGATATCACCAATTCCAGTATACTTGGGTAGCTGATACAGTAACCTTGTCCACTTAATATATCTCCAACTTTTTGACTTTCCGTCAGACTTTTCATAGGAATACCTAATAAAATATTGTTATTATAGGAGGTTTAAGATAGAGGGTAGAAGGTAGGAAGAAAAGAAGCTAGGAAGAAAACGGTTTGAGTAGAAACATAGGATTATAGAGGGCGTTGGAGATGAGAAGATGACAGGAAACCAGGATGTGGACCGGACTGGGAAGGGAACGGAAAGGATGTCTCGGAGTGAGGGGCGTGGCATGCTAAGCTCGCCGGATGGGGCTGGTTCTTGTCCTCACTCCTTGACAGGACCTACTACAACAAAAAAAACATAAATCATGCCAACATACAATTCAAACTAATAACCATAATAACGGACGGAACTTACGATGCCGAGGGGTGCTGTGGTATTGATCATCTCGGGCCGTTTCCCTTCCAACCTGGAAATCTGGTGGCCGACTTCAGGATTTCCCCAATGAGCGGACATCGTCTCATCCGCTCACATCATCTCCAGCCAAAATTCGCTTACCTATAACATTCTCTGAAAATTTCTCAGCCGCTCATAATAGCGCCTGTTTGCACGCTATTAGTTTCAGACAAAAACAAAATAAATTTTTTTTTTCTGCCCTTCTTTTATTTTTATTTCATATTTGTAGTATACTTTTCGGCTCTATAATATTCAAAGCCCTATTATGTGTGCATTTAGAAGTGTATATTTATTAACTACTATAAATGTATATTTGCGCTTGGAATTAAGTGATACTGAAATTTTTTTATATATATATTTTTTTGTATATATTATATTGATACATTGATATTTAGGTATATTTATATAATATGTATATATTTTTTTTTAAACTAATCTATCTTCACCTGAGATGGATGTGTGTTTTTATTACTACTGACCTGCCTCAAATTCGAGCTCAAATTCGAACGGTATCGCAACCACTTTGCGCCTTCCGTAAGGGATAACTAGGAGTGATGTATGGAATTAGTTTTTTTTTTTTTTTTGCTAAACTTATGCGAATAAAGAAAATATATATATATGTAGGTAACTAACAACGGTAGGCATACAATACAATATAAATCTTAAAAAAAAAATGTAACACTAACCCTAAAACCTAATATTAAATATTTGATATAAAAATAATATACATATATATATACGTTTTTTTTTCTCAATCAAAAAAAATTTTACGAATTTCTTTAGTGAAGTTGCTGGAAGAACTTATACTTTCGAGGCTTCAACAAAGGGAACTAAGGAGAAAAAGGTGAAAAAAAGGCGGCGATCACGGTATTTATTTTTTTTTTTTTTTGCCGTGGTCGCCCCGTTCTCACTTTTCTTTGTATGTGTGAATATCGCTCGACTCCTCGCTGTTTTTATTTAGCGTCACGCAACTATAAATCTAAATTTAAATTCATGCTTTTAATGCTTATCTATACTGTAACACACTTATTGTTAACCCTTTCTCCTCGAAGTGTTCCACAAATATTTTTTTTCGCCTTTAAATTTGTTTTCCCTTTTTTTCTTTTCTTTTTTTAATGTTGATATATCACAACTTGTCCATGCACATACATATATATACAATATATATATATATTTTTTAAATTATTGTAGCTGCTTTTCCTCCTTTTTTATTTTTTATTTTTATTTCACCTTTATAATTTCTTTTTTTTTTCAATTTTGTAGCTTTCGCACTAGTTCTTTACAGTTTTATTTAGACTCTTTGCCTTTTCAAAAATAACAAATTTAATTTTTTTTGTTACAGGAGGATTACTGCAGCTTGCTGCAATCACTGCCCTTTTTTTGTGGCGTGATGCGCTTTGCTCTCCTCATTCCAACGTATTCTTGTCCTGTTGCTTTTTGTCCCATCATTTAGTCACTCTCTCTCACTACCACAGGCTTAGTCATCGTAGGCAATTAGGTTTCTCTTCCGAATAGCTTATTGGAAGTTTTAAGCTATTGCTCCCTACCTTACCCACTGCCTAAAATTCTTGGTTCTAAGCCTTGCTGGCTTGGCACAACCTTCTTAGTTTTCTTCGAAAATCGAAATTCATTCGAAGTTCGAATTCCTATCCCCACCATCTTGGTTCTGGGTTTGACAATTGTCAAACAAATTAAATTGTTTTGTTTTGTTTTGTTTAGATAGGAAGATGTTCTGCTAAGTATTTGGATAAGTTTTTATTTTTATTCAACCTAATTTCTTTTTTACAGGGAGATGTAACAATATGTTTTCGGGGTTTGATATTACCCCTTGTAATGCCATAAATAGAGTCCTGTGCGTAGCATGAAGATAATCTCCGATCCCGATTGCATTTTTTCTTGTCAACACCACTTAACGTAGAAGTTCAAAATATACTTAACCATTTTGGAATATCGCATTCTCCCCTATCCAATACTTCACTATCTATGAAATCTGGTAAAACATTTTTTTTTATTTTTAGTATATGCGTTCGATATTTGAAGGTGAAATCTTGGGCTTTTTGTTCAAATACTATATTTTGTATTTGTTCATCACTGACTGTTTCATCTACTTCAGCTGACAGAACAAATGGCTTATGAGAAATACTAACGAACGAAATTTTATTTTTTAGTTGACCTTGTATGTATATGGTCCTTAAGAGCTTGAGTGCTGAATAAGTTAGTCTGAAGATCTGCAATTTCATACATTTCTCTTAAAAATTCAGAAAAACAATTCTTCAAGTGAGCCAATTATATTACTCGTAGATTTTCAATTATTTCGTCTTGAATGTAACGAATCAATCTTTCTCGCGCATTTGTATGGAATTGTCTTTTTAAAGTCCAATCATCAGATGGTGGTCGATTTAGCTTGCTCTGATACTTGCCAAAATAATCTAGACTACAATTATCATGATATGATAAACATGTATCATCGAAAGAATTTATCTCTTTATGATTTTTTTGTAGCGTACACATATCATTTAGAACTGTCGCATACTTTTTAATTTTCTTAAGAAACGTTGCTTTGTTCTTAATTTGACGACAGTATATTCGTCGCCCTTTGCGGTTAATAGAAATTTTTAAACAAAAACAACATTTGTTGACAGATTTTTCATCGTTTAAAACCTGTACACTAACCTCACAATCCTCATTATCCTATTTGATTATTTCATTTTAGCTACAATTTATACTATTGTATGTACTTGCTTCCATTTTAATTTAATAAAATTAAATTAAAACTTTATTAAAATTTAGAGCAATTGTGTAATAATTATTAAGCCGGCAAAATTGATGGTTTGGATAATATTTTGATATTATCTGCCTTAATTATTTGAAACCCTTTTTCTCTTTAATATGGTGTGTGATCACCCTTAAGCGAGGAAGAGAAGGAGAGGAAATTTATTTATTTAACTAACCGTGAAGTGGATGGTGATGGGGTTATTTCTACACTTGTAGAAGACGTTAACGACGATATCAAAGATGACTCAGAGCTGTATATAAAAGGAAACACGGTACATCGAAATTTGTAATATTTTTATTGCTTTGACGCCAGTAATATTTTTTTCCAGTATGCCACAATCTTCACTTTCGACACGCAACCGCATGTCTTTACTTATATATACGAGCCCAGCAGACAAAAAAAAAACAACAAAATAAAGAATACGTAAACAAAATTCAACTCAGGCGTGCGAATGGATCATTCTGTTCCGCAAACATGAAAAACCCATGAAGGATAAAATTATTCGTTTTTATGATTCCTCCCCTGATACATAAGTATACTAACTTCTTCACCCAATCGTTATCGTTTTTTTCGTTTTTAACATTTTCTGCTTTTTTTCCGTTTTTTGTTTGCTTGCACTAAAAGATGTGAAAACGCTTTTTCGTTCGTTACATGAATGTAGTTGCTGTCAGCCAGGAGTGGAATCAACAAGGAAAAGTTGGGTTTATTTTACATTGAAAACAACGGTTTCATTTGGGTGGATGAGATGAAAATGGTTTTTGGTTTTCTCGCAGTACATGATTATAATTTCTTGTTAGTTCTTCTTATTAGTTAATTAACTAGTTTTTTAACTAGTTATATTTCTTTAAATAACTGTTTCGTTTCGTTAAGACGAAAAACGAAAACGACCTACCTCTAGTATATATACATATATGTTTTTTGTTTCGTTAGTTCGTCTCACCAAAAATTAAAACACATTGTTTTAATTTACATTTATTCAATATTAACAGCGTGGAAGTCAAGATAAAGAAGAGATCAGGTATAGCTTACAACTAGGTATAATATCAACGCTAAGAATGTTAATGATCATGGTAATGCGAGTATTATTTATGATAACAATGATCATGGTGAGGAAATACAAATGTTTCACTTCAACGTTCGAACCTGCTTTGTTTATATTAATTAACCAACAGAGTCAAAGAAACCGATACTCTTTTCCGCTGTTTATAAAATACAGTTCCAATTCATTTGTTTCCAATTCTTCTTGCCTGCGTTCGCATTATCGAACTCTCCTTACGATTCTTATCTCTTCTATAGCATTAAGCAAATATTATAAATTGTACTGAAGATCTAAATAGACCAGAGTTTCAATTGAACAGTCCGAGAATTCACCTCGGTTCAACTTAAATAAAACACTCTTCCACCCTCATAAAAAGGAGTGGGAAGGGCAAGAAAAAACGATTAAACATCCAGTAATATTATAAATATGAAAGTGCATTTTATTTATTTTTTATCAATTTACCACACTTTCTGTGTAGGACAGTAGAAAAATCGTGTTCCGCACAAAATATAACTGTAGAATTGACAATTTTCGAGCGTAGGACTGAGAAAACGTACCGTTACATTTGTAGGACAATGTGGCCATTAATTAAAAAAATAATTACCAACCAACAGTAAAAAAATCAGGTTGGTAGTGGGAACGCATTTGTCAAACCAAACATTTTGTAGGACAAACGTGTTTTCTACTTTTTTATCGACTTATCTTATGACTAAACTGAAAAGGTAACTGTTATTAATAAAATTTAAACAATCACCAAATCGACGTGTTTCACACATGCGCAATTTGTTAGGTCCCACTAATGGGAATTCTAGTAGGGCGTAATGTGGGCGTCTCGTCAAAACAAAGCTGCTCACGAAGATTCAGCCTGGTATTACTCATTAAAAAAATGGCTGGCGTGCTGTGGGGTAATATTGGTTGTTGTTGCTGGACACGCTGTTGGAAGAAAGGGTGTTGTCGTTGGGCATGTTGCTGGAAAAAAGGATGTTGTTGTTGTACGTATGGTTGAAGTCCAGGTTATTGATGTGGAATCCTTTGTTGTATATGTGTTTGGAAGGCTGGAGGCTGTTGTTAAGTCAGAAATCTGTTTGGACCTAATACATTTTGAGGAGGGTAGAGTTGCTGGAGTCCAGGTAGATTTTGTCTTCTAATTTGTTGAGGGAATTGTGAAAAGATGTATAACAGTTCCGGTGGTTTCCTGAAACCCGTTTTGCGATTCGATTCTGTTTTTGCATAAAAGAAATTCTGTTCTTTTATGCAGAAGGAGAACGCGTTCGGCAATGAAGTAGGATTCATTGCACGAACTCTTGAGCCCAGAGGTTCGTGCAATCCAATTAGAAATGCGGCAAGCCACATTCCTTGATAACGATCGCTTTTTGCTTTTATGACACTACAATTTTTGTTCATTTACCTGTACATGTTTACTTATGGTGGCAAAGATTTCAATAATTTGATTGTAGAATTGTTCTACAGTGCTTTCGTTTTGTCATAAACTATGCAAGTCTCTGATAAGAGAAGCCTCGTTTCTCTTATCGGAGTAGCGTAGAACTAAATTGACTCTGATTGCCGACCAATTTAGTGGAGTTCTATACATATTAAGTATTTCGTTGGCCCACTACTTTATTTCGTATTGCTCGTAGCAGGATTTTTCCATGAGGTGTGCCACCTACTGTCGGTATCAGGATTAGTATTTCCTCTACATTATAAATGAACTCGAAGAGAAGTCTGGGGTTGCCATCAAATATTGGCAAGTCTTTAATTGCGTCTGGAACCCTAAGGTTTTGAAAAATATCAATGTGGGGATCATTTTTCCCTTGTTGTACAGAGTGAGCAACGAGTTGTGGTTCCTGCATTCCCTTTTTTAGTTGTTTAAATTTGTATATTGTATTATGTCTAATTGGTCTAATCCTATTCGTTACATTATTATTCCAACTTAATTCTTCTTCTGAGTCACTAAAACTACGATACGTTACTAAAATAAGCTTAATTGACACTTAACTAAATTAAAAAAAAAAAACTGCTTTACCTTGAATATAGTATATATTTTCTTTTATGATTTATCGTATTGTTGATTAAAGGAACAGCGTTTTCAGGTTCCTTCTTTTGGGCTGGTTGTCCGCATCCGGTGGTTTAAAGATTGAATTGGAAGATCGGTGCACTGGTGAAATACGAGTATTACTGTTCAATAAACCGTTTCGAATCAATAACCCGTCGATTGTCACTTTTGTGGAACAAATTCCGATAAGAGTTTTTTTTCTGTTTTATTCCGCGCTTATTCCTTTTGAATTCCGATTTTCCGTCGAAACTAACACCATTTTTACACACGTTGTCGATTAACCGTCAACTTTGTTTGCCGTATACAGTTCCGCAGACTGCGTCAGTTATGGTTCTCAGCTTAATGACTTTGAAAAAAAAAACAAATTTTAGATCGTAAGAGAAACGTTCTCTGCGGTTTATTGAACTTAAGAACTAATTTTCTTCTGGACACCTATTTATTTATTTATTGTTTTAATAGCCTAAGTCTGCTCTTGACACCTTTTAATGTATTATGGATCAAGCAATCAATGCAATTTCTTTTTGAACACCTATATTTTGTCTTAATTGCCTAAGCCAACTATTGACACCAATTAATATAAATGATGCAACCAATGCACGAGCCGCTGTCGCCAGCAATACTGTTCAAATTGAAAGGAAAGTTCCAAAACAAAGTTCAGCTGTTATGTAAATATCTCATTCTAGGTACCAAAAGTGCAGTAAATTAATCCACGTTCTCATTGTGCAACTTTACTACTGCATGGTGTTTGGAAACGCACTTATAGTTTGTAACATAAATGAACTAAACCATACTACTTCCGCAATCATTTGCTCTGCTTACCAATAGTACACTAAAAGATGAAAATACACTATTGGGAGTATGTGCACTGCGCGAACACAACCTCCACTTTCCATCTATGGCATAGACCATGGGCATAGACGAACTATCATAAATGGCCAACTCCACTAGTCCTATTGCAACCCTTGGCAGTGCTCACAAATGCACTGCAACAAAAAAAAAACACTAACACTAGCCTGAGCCTGTCTGAGCCTCTGTGCTGTTTGTACACCGCATGTGATTGGTTCGCTGAGCTTAAATTTGTCACAATGTCAGTAATTTATACGTAAAGTTCACTATACATGTGTAATATGGATGGCTTATATGTGTAAAATGTGAGACGAGTTGATATTGTTGACAATTTACACGTATTCACAACCAATTTCGCTCAGATAGGGGCAATCAGTGGAAAGTCGTTTTTGGGAAGGGCCAATATACTCGTATATACAAACCTGTAATGGTTTGTTTATGAGTAGGGATTCTTGAAAATTCTAAAGTAAATATTGTAAAATGTTTGTGTGGGTACAAATGATAGAACTTATTCCTTTCAATACAACCACTCTACAGTTACAATTTATAATCCAATTATTTGTTTAATCACTTTAACTTTTCTTTATCTTTTACTTAAACCAATTTATCATTATTAGTAAATCTCATTTCAAATTCCACTTTAGAACTGACTTGCATATTCTGAGAGTTACTAATATTTATACTCCCCTGACATCTTTCGAGAATATTCTGTACCATCCAACGTCCCATACAAATTTCTATTTTGCTAGAAAATTCGATTCCATTCTCTATTCTCTAACGGTTGAGAATTCTGTTATTCAAATATGGAAATCTTCTGCATTTCAAATATAGATGACGCCGTTCATATTCCAACAGATATCACACTGTCCACTTTTTAGGTGAAAATCAATGTTTTAACATCTAAGTGTCACCAAAAATTTCCTACCAGGGATACCTTATGAAAGCGATTATCTAATAATAGCATTTTGATTTTTTGATTTTCGGCATACAAATTTTTTTCGAGGCGCCTCCGAAGATTTGCTGCCATCGGCTTAATTATTAATATTTTGCTTTCAAAAACTAAGGAAAACAACTTATGTTATGTTAATTAGGCATTTTCTGGAGAAAAGTGATCTCAAAATCAAAAATTAGAATGGGCAATGAAAATGGAACAGACTTAGAAATGGATATCCAAGATTCAAACAAGATATCAACTTTATTTAAACGCCGTTGCAAAGACTAGTATTTCTTCTAAAAATAAAGTCCTACATGAAGTTTCTACCATTAGTATTAACAGAGCAATTTCCGTTAACATGGGTCAGGGTACACCAAACTAAATCTTTTCTGAAATCCTCGATAAATGCTGTCAACATTGGAGATAGACCCTTAATGTAGAAAAATGTTCTTCATACCCAGGAATCATTTCGCAAATTATCGTTGACGAATTATTGGACACCCTGTATAATGTCCTGCACAGAATAGGACTGTAGTTTCATCCACTAATCACATATATACATATTGTCACACGCGTGCACACAAATCCAGGTCACAAAAACGGATTGTGAACTAAGCCCAACTGGTACGCCTAGAAGAAAGAAACAAAGAGAGCGGTCGACCGGCAGCATAGATGGACTAACATTACCTAACGCGGTAACAACCCAAGTTTTGCCACCGTGTGTCAAAATGACTCGTATGTGACGAACAAGTTTCTTTCGATAAGGCATTTGTAAAAAACAGCTGTTGCCATTTTTGTGAAACCATTTGTTTTTTTATTTTTATTTTTAGAATACAGGTTTATTACACGTCTTCAGCGGAAACTGAAGGAACTGAAACTTGTGGGACTGCATAATCAGAGAAAAAGAAAGAACACAGTTTTTAAAGTATCGTGATATCCGTTTAAATGTGAAAAATGTCGTCAATATATTTGAAATGCAGAAAGTCTACATATTTAAATAGTAGAAGACTCAACCATTGGAGAATAAAGAAGTAATTGTTTAGGCAAAAGTGGAAAGTTGCCCTGGTAGCCACCGATGCTATTTGGTGGAGCCAGGAAATAGGAGAGACGTCATCGTGGGAAAGACCTTAGTGGAACCAAAGAACAACATGGTTCCCGTAGATATTCTAAATCCAAAGACATTCGCCTGAAAGTGAAAAAGGGAGAGACAATGGGAAAATGTGCACCTATTGAGGCTATATCGATTGCTGTGAAATGACTACTATGTAAAGAATACGAAAAAAGACCAAGCTGGCAGCAGATTTCAAACGGGAACCAAACTCTGAAGGTATACTGGGCACAGTGGGACTCGCTTTGTATGCAAGATATGCTGAAGAGAAAACGGGAAAGGCAGATGGAAGAACATCTCGTATGCAGCTAATTGTGCCACGGTCCAAAGTCAGCCAAGTGCTCCAAAAAATACATGGAGGCCACTTGGGAATAAACAATACGTTGAAGAAGGTAAAGGAGCATTTCTATTGGCTAAGCGCAAAACAAGATGTTGAGAATTGGTGCAAAAAGTACATGGGGTTTGCGGCTGCCAAGGGCCCAAAAGTAAAGCCACACGGACGAATGCAACATTACAATGTAGGAGCACCATTCAAAGGAATATGCATCGGTATCGCTAGACAGTTTCCCGAATACTTTAATGGCAACCGATACACGCTCGTGGTCATGGATTACTTCAGTAAGCAGCCGGAAGTGTTTGCCATCCCAAATCTAGAGACTAGGACCGTAGCACGAGAGATAATCAACAGCTGAGTGAGCAGATTTGGGGTCCCAATGGAACTACACTCTGGCCAGGGGCGAAACTTTGAATCAGAAGTCTTCCAGGAAGTGTGCCAATATCTGGGGATAAGGAAGACAAAAACAACGGCACTGCACCCTCAATCTGATGGAATGGTCGAGCAATTCAATAGGACCTTGAATTACAATCTGCTTAAGGTCGTCGGCAACTACCAGCGGGACTGGGGTCGACACATACCTCTCTTCTTGATGGCATAGCGAAACGCGGTTAGTAGTTCAACAACAGGACATACGCCATCCGAGATTGTATTTGGTCAAATATTTAGGTTGCCAAGTGAAACGAACCTTGGGAACCGTAGGTGAGGATCCGAATTGTATGAAAAAACCCGAGAAAAGGTGAAGCTAGCAAGCAACCGCATGAACACAAAGTATGACATCAAAATGAAATCTTCCGGCTTCAAGGAAGGAGATCTGGTGTGGCTGCATGAAAGGCAAATCACCAAAATTGCAACAGTCCATATAAGGTAATAATTTGGTGGGGGCTAACGCCCCCATTCATTTCACTTAATACAAACTTAAACTAACTTAAAAATAAAGGACTTCAAAACTAATAACTGTTAAGGGTTAAGAAGTAAGGGAATGGTTAAGAAGATCAAGTTTAAGACGAGAAGTGCTCAGGTTAAAATCAAAAAGGTTGCAAAGGGTCGCAAGATTCTTTAGACCATCGTTTGATAGAACTAAGCGGTGAGTTGGCTTTAAGAAATATCTCATCAATATGCGAACGGAGTTAAACTTCTATCGTATAACATTCTAAGGTGGCGAAGGGATTGAACCTGGGGTTCAAATTGCCATTCAGAAAATAAAGCCGAGAAGGAGATTGATTGGACTAACGTGACAAAGTCATAAATTGACATTTGGAGACATTAAGCTCTAAGAAATTTTTTAGACACCAAGTGGAAAACCTATCGATTTCTTCATAAAGAAGATTAGAATCTTGGTGTGAAAGAATAGTTTTGGAGAACTTGGTGTCGTCGGCGTAAATGGATAGAGAGCAGTGTTTAATAATCCTGTCAAGATTGCTTATATTTAAGGGGACTTAGATGCCTTGTGGAAGACCAGAGGTGGCTAAAAACGGGGTTGAGAAGGCTGACCTAAAGAGAACGCTATAATAACGGTTCTCCAGATAAGAAGATATCCATTTTAACAATATGGGGTAGATAATTTTAAAAGGATCAATTGATATTATATTCCTTCGAAGGCCTTAGCGAAATCTGTAGCAATAAGATCGATTTCAACTAAATTTGTAGTAATTGAGTTACCTTTCTGAAATCTATACTGACTGGGTAATATAAATAACTTGCGCTGAGAGCTTAGAACTTCATATCAAAAATTTTCGAACATTTTAGTTAGGTGGGAAAGCTTAGCAATGGGGCGGTAGTTGGTTCCTTCATTCTTTGATCCCTTTTTGTGAACCGAGGTTATGAAACAGGTCTTCCAAATTTTGGGGGAATTTCCCCTTTTTGAGGGACAGATGAAAAAGGGAGGAAAGTGGGTGCGAAGATAGGAGGCACACTTTTGAGAAATATTACTGAGAGCCCGTCTGGCCCTTGTACAAATTCATCATTGAAATTTTTAACTTTTCTTTGATAAGGATGGGATCAAAGATTGAGAGAGAGAGGGGCCCATGGAGAAATTAGGGGCGTACTTGAAATATATGGGGACGGGTACGAAGAAGTTGTCTGCAAATGATGGTTTAAAAAAGTTTGCAAAATAGTTGGCAATAGTATGTAGATATGTCGATGATATATTATCGAACGAGCGAAAGCGGGATAACCGTCTGATTTACTTTTGTAGTTGACGAATTGATAAAATGTCTTTGATAAAGTTGGTCTGCGCTTTGGCGAGAAAGCACTGATAGAAGCGATTATAGAGCTGGGTAAATTGGAGGTAGGTTCCAAGATAGTTAGAGTAATCACAATAAGAATTGTCGACAGTTGATAGGGTAAAGGGTCAAAACGTTACCGTGGAGTTAATGGGATCGCAAGTGAAAATAACGTCTAGTTACTTACCGATGGAGTTAGAGACGCCACTTACTTGGCCTAGGTTTGGGTCAGTTATGCTACCAATGAATAGACATTTCTTGGATGAGCTAGCGTTTGACGCTGTAAAAAATAAGTGATCATCCGATGGATTCAACTTTAGCAGGGACATCCGCAACAATCCGCAACCTTTTGGGAAGGTGTGTTGAACATTTCGTGGTACCTGTTGTTATGTTTCCTGAGACTAGTAATATCAATAGGAATACCTTCCTGTTGTAAGGAGACCATGACACTTGTTTTGGTTTTTCGCTCAAAGCAAACAGAGTCGGATTTATCTTAAAGATATGCGAGAAAGGAACGTATATTTTCGCATATCTTTTTATCCCTTAGCGTAAAGAGCACATAACGGCTTTCCGAAATGTCTTTATTCTTTTGGGTCAATTTAGCGTTAAGTGGCGAAACGCATTAATGACGGATCCAGCGTGGGGATCGAGGAAAAATGAAGGTAGTCCATTTGGATAGAATGTGCCATTTCAAAGAAAGGATGAATGACGAAGTGGTTCCTGACTTTATGGAGGGAGCAGTGTGATACCCGTTTGAATACGGACAGCGTCGTATATATTTCAATAGCAGAAGATTTCCGTGTTTGAATAGCGGAAGGCTCAACTATTGGTGAATGGAGAGTGGAATCGAATTTTCTAGCAAAATGAAAATTTTTATGGAAAACTGGATGGTATTGAATATTCTCAAAAGATGTCAGGGGAGAATAGATATCAGTACACCCCAAGATATGCAAGTCAGCTATAAAATGGAATTTGAAGAGTGATTTTCTAGTAGTGATAAAGGGGTTTAACTAAAAGATAAAGAAAAGTAAATGTGGTTTACATAAGCGATTAAATTGTGTATTGCAATTGAACAAAGCGATTGTATTGAAAGGAATAAGTTTTATCATTTGTACCCACACAAACATTTTACAATACATATGTATACCATAATTTTACTAATTAATTATGGAAAAAAGTAAGAAACAGGTTTAATGATTATGTTGACTATTTTTATTTGTCCAAACATAACTTTACCCAAATCTTTTGCAAAATCGATTATAAAATGTTAGTAATATTAGCGCACAACAAAAATAACAATAAACAATTATTCCAAATTTGTGATGTATAAGTCCCCTTGGTACAAGAAAGAATTTACCGATTCTTTTTTAAAAAGATATGGGTGTGACTGGACTAATTTAGTTAACAATGGAGAGGAAAAATGCTGAATTATAAGGCAAATGGTAACTAACTTACTTCTAAATTTAAAATCTACTGTCAAATATTTGAATTTTAAGATATTGCCTTATTTAAAAAGTTCTGGAAATGGCTACCATGTGGCGTTCTCGATTAACCGATTTTAAAGTATGCCCGTCTCAGAAGTCGGCGTCGACCGCTCTGGTAGTTCATCGGCATAACGGCTGCGAGGCTGGTATCGAAGGACTTGAATTTCCTACATTAAAAACACAGCATGTGGAATTGCGAAAGACATGCTTTCCAATGCTGATTGCAGTTTTCTTAAGAAAATAGCTGGTAAAATACTTTTGAAATTTTTTCCAATTTAAAGGAATATTCAAATATTCACGGGTAGTTGTACCAACGTACAAAGCCAAATGAAAGCGGCACAGATTGGTTTTTTCGGAAAATTTTTGAACAAAGAAGTACGTTACATTAAAAACACCGGTCCCTTTTATTGTTTATAATACAGTGAAAACCGGTTATAACGAACTCGAAGGGACTGAGAATTTAGTTCGTACTATCCGATTTTACGTTAAAACCGATTTTGGGTTTTCAATTCATATTTTAAATGTGTACGTACATCTATGTATATAATACAAAAAATAGATCTGAAACTCTAATTGAATTAATCAAAATAACGTTTGTTTATTATTTATTTATTGTTTATTAAAGTAATCCTTAATTTTTTGTGTTGTTAGCTTTTTTTTTAAATTCATTTTAAATTTTCAAGTCCATTTTAGACAGAAA
This sequence comes from Volucella zonaria, assembly GCA_963966105.1. NCBI lineage: Eukaryota > Metazoa > Arthropoda > Insecta > Diptera > Syrphidae > Volucella > Volucella zonaria. The sequence goes on along the minus strand of OZ014530.1, from coordinate 125,206,410 downwards.
ATCTTTGTATTAATTATCAAAATTGTCATTTAACAAATCGTACTCCTGCAATTTATTCACTGCGGAAAGTGCATCTCCTATTGTTGGTGTCAAAATCTCACTTTCTGTAAGAAATGTCATGTTTTTAGTGCTCAGAAAAATCTAAATTTTTGTGAATAACAATTTGTTACACTCCCCGCTGTCATCATTCTCCAAATTTACATCCACATTCTGTACCGATTCCAAAATTTGTTCGTCTGTCAAACGTTCCGAAGTTACAACATAATCATCGACATATGCAAAATCCTCAAAAGTGAATGAATCTAGAATGTTATCCAATGTTATTCTTCAAAAGCTTCTGCTCGATTAGCTAATTCAAGTGAGACAAACCCAGCATGTCTGTAACAATTTGCCATTGTTGCTAATGAGACCCTTTTCCAAGCCCTGAAAACTACACTAGACAGCAAATAAACCGGGCCACTCGCTGCGTTCGAACTCTGATTCCATTTTCTTTAAAAGTATAAAACATAGAACTAAAAATGTGATACCTGCGGAAAGTACGTTTCATGTTGATTGCATGGAATGGAAACTGATTGGGATTATTAAATTTATTTAGTGTTTATTTAAGATTATACAAAAAAGAGTGCTTTTCCAGTTGTGTTAATTTAAGTTTTTTTTTTGAAAGAACTTAGCACTCAAGTGGGTATGAATTATAGTGCTTCAGCATGTGTTAAGTGTTTTGAAAAATGTTATAGAGAGAGAAAGAAAGATGTTTGGGCTCAGTGGTTATTTCGCTCCATGGGTGGCATCCAACGTTTAATGGGGAGACTAAATTCTTAGTGGAAGTTGGCTTGATGTTGATTTCTAGTCAACTACTCATCTTACTTGATTTTCGTTAATTGAAAAAATGGATGATATGTCTTTCGGGCGAGGCTGGGACCGAATCTTCCGATTTGGAAGCCAGTATTTATAAAATAAAAAAAATAAATCAAATAACAAAGAAAAAATTAAAAAAAAAGTTTTTGGTCGGTATTTAGTATTGCTTCCCGCTGATCGGATAACTACCAGCATCCTTGTATTCATCGACATTACGAGCCTGACGATGAAATCTTGAGGAATTGCATTTCACTCCTCTTCAACTGCCTTCAACTTCTGCCGTCGTACGAATGCCGACGTCGCGTAGATAGTAGATAGTACGTAGATACATGAGGCCTTGTATTATCATGCATTAACTGCATATCCTACGTAAGGTACCACATGGTCTGCGAGGATTTCAGTAATGTAGCGATGAGAAGTCAATCCACGTGTACGGCCCGTCAGGTCGGTGAAAACTAAAACTGTATGTGCGGTTAAGGAGATTCCGCCCCAGGCCATTACATATCCTCCTCCATAAGCAACAGTTTCCACCATGCAACATTGAGAATAACGTTCGATTACTTCCATGTAGACTCACCCTGGTCTCATCAGTTAAGAGTACATTACCCCCACTGCTCTAACGTCCAATCCCTATGCTCTCGAGAAGATTCAAGCCGTGCTCGACGGTGGGCTACCATTAATGCTGAGCCTGTTGCAGCTCTGTTTGTAGTCTGAACTTATGAACGCTTGGTGTTCGTCAAGCAGGCTTTGTTGGACTTGAACTGCATTGAGGCGGCGATTTCGCAGAACAGTAAGTTTAATATAACGACCATCTGCTGCTGAAGTAACCCTAGGTCTGCCCTTACCTGGACGTCGATCGAATGCTCCAGTATCTAGGTATCTTCTGTAAACTTGTTGCACCGAAGATCTGTTGATTTGAAGTCTTCGAGCGACCTTACATTGCGAAAAGTCTGCTTGAAGTAGTGCTTGAGCTGCTTCCTGAGATATCGTATCCATTATTTAAGGAAAAAACTCGCAAAAATACACGGGGCTGTGCAAACGATGGACAGAAACTAAAAAAGTTATAACAGACACTGAATAACCTCAATGTACAGGGTGCCTGACTCGAACTCCAACTTTTTAAAATGCTATAATTTTTTTTATTTTTTGATAAATTTTATTGTGCCAGAGCAAAAAATGTTGGAAAATACATCAATTTTCAAATTTTATCAGGAGTTTTCACTATGTCCACTTTTGGCGCGAATAGTGGCCTTGAGACAGCCGAAGAAACCATCGCACGCCGCACGCAACTGACTCTGCGATATTTTTGCCCATTCCCGGCGAAGTGCTTGTTTGTAGTAGTCCAAACTTTGGTATTTTTAGTGTCAACCTCTGCCTTCAAAATACCCCAGACAGAGAAATCCAACGGATTTGCATCTGGAGAATTTGCAATCCATTGTGTCGAAGAAATGAAGTGTGGAACATTGTTTTTTAACCAACCTTGGTTGACGCGTGCTTTGTGAGACGGTGCCGAGTCTTGTTGAAATGTCCACGGTCTCCGACCGAAATGATTGTTTGCCCAAGGCTTCAATACTGCCTCTAAGACAGTTTCACGGTATACGATCGCATTAATTTTGACGCCACGGTCCAAAAATACGAGCGGAGAGCGACCATCGGCGGTTATGGCGGTCCAAGCCATCACCATCGATGCTGCCTGCTTTCTGGTGGCCGTCTGAAGGTGTAAATTTTCGAACTACCTCTCTGGCAAGTAAACTCGGTCACTCGATAGAAAAAAGAACGTAATGGCGAAATATTATCAAAACAGAGCAAATCGTTAGCATTGTGTTTGTTGCTGGTTTACAATGTGAGTTAACGGTACTTAAGAATAAATTTAAAGTCATTTTAATCAACATGAAACGCACTTTCTGTAGGTACAACTTTAATAGTTGTAAATTTTATTCTTCTTGAGAAAACTGAATCAGAGTTCCAAGGTAGCGGGTGACCCGGTTTATTTGCTGTCTAGTTTAATAGAATCTCATCTAACAAACTTATACTATGCTGTTCAACACTATCCTCCATTTTTTCGATAATGTTTAGCACTTGAAGTTTTCTGTATTGTTCCTTTAAGGATTGCCTTGGTCCATTGGGTGTTGGACAGTCGTTGTGTTCGGTGGTAAGAACATCAGCTTGATGAAAGAGAGTCCATTAAGCAGTGAATGCGCAGGACAATTATCGACCTGTAATAATATTTAACGATTTTTCTTTTTCAAGTCTTTATCCCAATTTCTTACAAATTTTTCAAAAATTTCCGAAGTCTTCCAGGCCCTATTATTTTTTTCTTATAGTACTGGAAGCACTTTCACATCATTGAAGCAGCTTGGATTTTTCGGCTTACCAATAACATGCAGTTTTTTTTTCTCAGTTCCTGTCATATTAGCTCCAACCAAAACACTAATTCTATCTTTGGACTACTTACCGCCAACACACTTTTCCCCTTTAAACTTTAACGTACTATTTGGTACCATTCTGTAAAATAGTCCAGTTTCGTCAATGTTAAGAATATTTTCATCGGAATAACCTTCACGAAGTTTCGGCCAGACAACACGTAACCAATCATTGACGATTTCTGAGGAAACGTTCCCTGCTTCACCGCTTACCTTTCCGGCAACAATATCATGTCACCTTCGAAAGCGCTGAATCGAGGCAATTGAGCAGATAAAACCGAGTTTTCCTAATCGCTTTGCAAATCCATCCGCCTTACTGTGCAATATTGGTCCACTAATTAGAACATTTGCATTTCTTTGGGCTTTGAACCAACAAAGCAAAGCGGCTTCGATGTACGGGTGATGACTGGATCTAACTTTCTTTGCTTCCAAATGGCAACTCTCAACATTTGTTTTGATTTTAGATTTGTCCTTTAAAATCCTCCATATGGTTGACAGCGACACAGAATATTCAGCTGCCACTGCTTTGTTAGATTCACCCGCTTCCAGTCTCCGAATGATTGAAGCCTTCTAATCTGTCCAGAAAATTCTTCTATGTTTTGAACACATAACACACAACATACAGATTAAAAAACAATAGCACAGCATTGAATTTAGCTCTCTTTCGGCAATTAATGTTCACCAATAAAAACCGAAAAATCCTAGGAACAAAATGAGAAGAAACTGCACAAAAGTAAGAATTATGAGAAACTCAAAGTCAACTATATTTGCCTTTTTTTCTTTTTTTACTAAATTCGTTTTACCATATGCGATAATTCGTTTTGTGTTTAGTTCTAATAAACGGTGTTCTTTTTAGAGTTATACAAATTCAATATAAAATAAAACACTTGAAGCTAATGTTAATGTCTTTGATGTTAGATTTATTTAACAGATAATTTTATGCCATTAATGCTTAAATACGACATCGGACATATGCGTGCCACCGATAGTTCGAATGAAGCACAATCGTGAAGTCCAATTTGCGACAACTTTATCGAGCAACTGGGGCCGTATATCAGCAATAACACGGCGAATGTTGAGCTCCAAATCGTCCAAAATCTTTGGTTTATAGGCATAGACTAGTGAGTTCATATACTCTCAAAGAAAGTAACCTAAAAGTGTGAGATCACAGTACCGTGGAGGCCAGTTCTCAAGTCCATTACGCGAAATTATACGCTCTGCAAATGTTTTCCGCAGTAAATTGATGGTGTCGCGCGCCGTGTGGCATGTTGCGCCATCTTGTTGAAACCAAAGCTCGGTCACGTCGATGCCATCAGAAGAAGATATCATGTTTCTGTAGCGCTCTCCAATGACGGTAACAGTCTGGCCGGCATCGTCCTTAAACAAATATGGGCCGATGATTCCATCAGCCCATAAAGCACACCAAACATTCATGTTTACATATCCATTCAACCACAAATGGGCCTTATCGGAGAACAAAATTCTGCGTTGAAAATGGGGATCAAGCTGAATCATGTTTTCGCCCCAATCACCGAACCTTCGACGCGTATAATGGACACGCGGTTTCAACTCTTGCACAAGCTGGATCTTATAAGTTTTTAAGCTAAGATCTTTCCGTAAAATATTCCACAAAGTGGAAGCACTGTGTGCTATCTTTGGAGATGCGTGTTATCGACTAGAGTGTACGTGGTACGAAAACGATTCATCGTGTTCCGAATAACTTGGTCGGATGGACGATTATGTCGACCGTAAAATGGACGTGGCGCACGATAAGCTTGGTGAACCAAACCATGATTATCAAAATAAGTTCGCACAATTTTCACTCGTTGTTCTGGCGTTATGGAAAAACATAATAAGCTCAATTAAACTTTCAACTGTCAAATTGACATTCTGTAGAAACAATGTTGCCAATTGGGTACTTTGAGATTGGTTCGTAATAACCGACATTTCGCTATAACCGATATCGTTATAAGCGATTCTCAGTGTATATGAAAAAAAAATTCGAAATACTCTTGAAAATCTTTAAATTTAATGAGAAAAACAAATATTTTCCTAAAATACGAAAAGACGATTATTACTTTACTAATATACCGTGTCAAATTTTTAGGCTTAAATTGTAATTGTTCATAAGCTCGTTCTTCTTGCACTTCGGAGCGAAAACGTGACATACAACTGTTTCTGCTCACTTTCCATAATCAAAATTTTGTTGTGGTTTCCATTTAAGAAGAAAACTTTCCTGGATTCTATGTTAAAATGTACTAAAACATATGTATAACTATGTATGTATAAACGTCAAATAGTATTGTGTGTCAAACTAGATTTCTGTTTTAGAACAATCAGCTGTATTTGACCAATTTATTCTCGATGATCAAATTCATTCGCAAGCAAATACATGTAAAAAATAAAGAATGTGGACTCAGAAATAATAAGTATTTTATTATCCTTATCGTCGTCTTCCACGTCAACATCAGATAAACAATTTGTTATGAAGATTCTAGGCAACAAGTTTTCCAAAAATCGGATTAAAAATTTCAGAAATGTAATTGAAAATGCGAAATAAAAATTTTACATTTAACCAAGCGTGTAACATTTTTGAGTTTGCCCAACTTCCGGAGAGAAACCGCAATAAAAATGGTCCGATTCAAGTGTTGTCAAAAAGTCTTTCATCTCCATGAAAATGTGAACAAGGCGTCCATGGACAGAACTTTCATACCCAAGCCGATGTGTCTGTTTCACGCGTTCCGCTAGACATCAATCAGTGGTTAGTTGTTATTGGAAGGACCAAGATCTGGAAAGTTTTCCATCTATGAGTTCATCTATAGTTAGTCATAGATAAACTAACGTAGATAGCAAAGATTCCAGATATTGTATAACCAAATCCGCTTTCCACTGATCGCTACTATCCGTGTGTCCCTTTCGGTGAATACGTGTGAATTGTCATCAATATCTATTTCCCTCTCATTTTACTCAATAATGGCATCCACATTCCACGCTCATAGTGAACCCTACGTGCAAATCCTTCTCATTGTAGCAACTTTATTTGTAAATTTTCCTCATTCTAGCAAATTCTGGCAGGTTATGGAGATGCACAATGTTTTCATAATTCCCTTACAGTGGATCTGTGGGTGGTTAAGGGTTTACAAACGTATTCGTAGAGTTTGCTACCTAAATTGGTTTATACATGGCCAGTGTCATAGATGAACTAACATAGATCGCAAACTTTCCAGTTATTGGAAAATCAAAACCGGTCTCCTACTGATTGCACCAACCAGTGTGAACCTGTTCGTGAATACATGTGAATTGTAAACAATGTCAAAATTCGAAGTTTCATGAATGACGTCTCCCATATAAAAATGACGCGGCGACATTTGACATTTCTCATGGTTACAACTCTAATTTCGTGTAGGTTGGAAAAAAATTGTAATGCTGGACAATAATTTATTTTGCTGTCTTTTCTAGATCAAAAAAGGAAAAATGAAAACATCTGGAGCAAGAAGAAATAATTTTCTGCAATACAAAATACTGCTACCACCTACAGATTGCTCTTATGTGGATGTGGCAAAAACTGTCGGAATTGTTTGTTTACATTTTCTTGTTAGTAAGTAAAAATATTTTAATATCACAATAATTTACTTTACTTTTTTTCACAGTAGGAATAATAAATGTAAATGTGCTATTCAAGAGCTTGAACAAATTTGGACAAATGATACTAACTAAAGACGTGTGAGTAAAAAGTATACATTTTAGTTTAGCTATACATGTAATGACTTATCCTTTGCAGATTCAATATTTGGACTAAAACAGTGCCGACAAAAGCGTTTCAAGAGTGGGACTACCGATTGCTGACTAGAGACATGTGAGTGAGAAGTTTATAGTTTAGTTTAGCCATACATTTAATGCCTTTTTCAACATGCATATTAACTATATATTAAATATAAATACGTAAAGCCTTTTTGTTAATTTTTTGAAAAATTATAAAATAAAAAAATTTTTGCACAAAAATGGGCAGCAGTTTTTTTTTATAGATGCCATACAGAAAGAAACTTGTTCATGAAAAAGTGATCGCTAATGTCCCTATTCCAAAATTGATAACAGGCGATGGATCACATACGACAAAAAAAAGTTCAAGGTCAAACGTTGACAAAGCCTGCATTGATGACATATTAGGTCAGAGGTGTCAAACTCAAACTCATTAAGTGCCATTTTCTTGTCTCAACTATGACAGCCCTAAAAATGAAATGCAAATTTAATATTAAGTATAAGTAGAAGTATATATATATTTTTAAGTGGAGGCGTATTGAGCCTAAATATTATTTCAAGAATCCAGATACTTGACTTCTTTACACTTGATTATCTCCTCGATGTTTGGTGTCAACGATGTTGTATTGATTTTTAAAATTGGCTGAAAATGTTCGTCTATAAGTCCTGAACGGTATTTAGAATTATCAATCTTCATTGTTCAAAACATCTGTTCACACACGTATGAACTTCCAAACATACATAAAATGCGAGCGACATGGTTCCTTAAGTTGGGAAAGCTATTTTGATTTTTGAAGTAATTTGTATTAAATGTCAAATCAAAGTGCCCACTCCATTGAATTTGTTTTTAAAGGAATATCACACTGCAAATCTATTAGTTCCATTTCCAAGTAAGTCGGTGCTTTACCAACGTCGAACGTAAATGGTTTCTTTAAAAGAGGAAAGTCATACGTATTGAGCTCGCGAAAATCGGCAAAACGACTGTCAAATTCAGTAATAAGATCAATCAAACGATTTGAAAAATTTGCTATTTTATCTGCATAGTATATGCCGATCTCATCCTAAAGGAATCTTCAAATTTTTGTTCACGCAGATGCGACTCCCACAACTTTAGTTTTATTTGGAAAGCTTGAACACTCGAGTACAGTTGCGTAATGATTACACTATTTCCTTGAAGTTTAAAGTTCAAATTATTCAAGTGTTCCATCATATCTACTAAGAACGCAAAGTCGAGCCACCATTCATCACTGTGTTCCATTGGTTTACACTTTTGAGCCATAAACATAACAATAAGTTTACGCAATTTGAAAAATCGCTTAAGCTTTGATCCACGACTAGACCACCGAACTTCTACAAAGTAGGGAATGTCTGAAAATAGTTCATCAAGGTCTTTTAAAAATTGTGTGAATTGGTGATGATTTCGTCCTCTACTTCTAATAAAATTAACTGTTTTATTATGGGATTCATCACATGATCCATTTTCAGCATTTTAGGGGCCAGGGCTGCTTGGTGTCAATACAATGAAGTCACAACACCAGCATTTTTACCGACCATGGATGGTGCACCATCTGTGGTAATACTGCAGAATCTACTCCAATCCAACTCATAACCTTGGTACTAATTGCTTAATTGCTGTGTAAATATCTTGACCTGTGGTAGTACTCTTCAAAAGTATGCACTGCAGCAACTCTTCTGTGATACTAAAATTAATTCCACGAATAAATACAGCAAGCTGCGATGTATCTCTGATATCTGTGCTTTTATGGGCTGCTAAGGAATACTTTTATCTTTAAGTTTAAAGTCCAAATTTCCTGATAACTCATTGACCCTGGAAGCAATTGTATTTATAGTCAGGGGTATTTCTTGAATGCCATCGAATAACTAGCTTTCATTGCATTCTCGCTGTCAGTTTTTCTTGCTAATTTCGTCGGTAAATAACTCAAACTTGTCTTTATGATTCGTTTCAGTGTCTTTCCCATTAAATTTTTTACAAACGGAAATAATCTGATTGCATATCAAACAAAGTGCTTTACCTTTCCATTCAATAAAAAAATACGAAATTTACCACTTTGACTGGAAAACTAGGCACTCACTATCGACTTTTATTTTAGTTGACATTGCGAAGGTTAACAATTTTCAGTAAATGCACTTTATTAAACCGAACTCGCCACCAATAAGCCAAACCAATAACGGAAACAAAGCCTCTCTAATCACGGAAGTGTTTTAAATAATGAAACAACCAAACGACCTTACGCGCTTACTTGCACATTTTCAAATAAACCAAAGCTCCATATAAAAAAAAGTCTGCGGAACACACAATCAAGAAACTAGTGTGATTCCCCCTCCTAGTAAAAAAAAACAAGACAAAGTAGGTAAATACTGCACTTTCCATTTCTTTTTTGCTCTGTTCTTTTCGGGGTAGTGTGTATTCACAGCTAGTCATACAAAATTGTTTACACAGGGTAATGCCCAGTTTCACAGTGGATGTTTAAACTTGAGTTCAGTTGAACTTGAACTTGAGTTTAAATTTAAGGATCATCTCGTCGAGTTTCACAGTGCAAGTTCAGTTGAACGCAGTTTAACTAAATTGTATGAAAAAAAATTGGCAGCACTGTACGTTATTGCTCCGTCATGTCAAATAATTTCGTTGTAAATGTACTTTCGCATCCGACTGTGTATAAACTGGTAGCTGTCAATATGAAATCGAACTAAGGTTTAAACGGCAGAATTCTGTCGTTTAACTTAAACTACAATATGAACTCAGTTCAAGGGTTAAATGAAACTGTGAAACCGAATAAATTGTTGAACTGAAGTTTAAACCAAAAGTGGAATTTAAACTTTCACTGTGAAACCGTAAAAAAGGGGTCAAATAATTGTTTATATATGTAGGTATTTAAAAACACAAATTAGGTGCGTTACAAAAGTAATTGAAATGAAATTAAAGCATTATTGAATTGGTGTCTCGGGCCGTAGTTAAATGCCGCGGGCCGTATCTTGTACATGCCTGGCTTAAAGAGTGCTCACCAAAGTATTGATATATTAATGCCCGGTTTCACAGTGGGAGTTTAAGTCGCAGATTAGTTAAGTAAAACGCAGAGCTTAAGTTTTTCGGGTTTCGCTGTCATTTAAAAAGTGTGGTTTAGCTAAGCCAAGCATAAGAAGTGATTGTGAACAGTTTGTGGAAGAAAATTGAAATTGAATTTAATGCCGGGTGCGGGGAAATATTTCGAGGCTCAGGAGTGTTAAAAAAAATATGATAATTTAAAAAAGGCCACGAAAAAAAAGTTTGCGGAGGAAAAACGAGCATTGTATCCCACGGGCAGTGGACCAAAAATAAAAGTGTCAACAACAAATATGGAGACGCTGCATGATTTACTTGGTCAGGAAATTGAATTCTTGCGTACCGTTTATAACTCAGATGCCCCCAAAAAAAAGCGGTAATTATAATGAAAAGATATACGACTTACATACAGTGACTCCAAAAACTATTCGCTCATTAACCCATGTGAAAAAGAAAATGTCTTTAAAAAAAAACAAAAAGTTTTACAGAATTCATATATAGGTCTATTTAATCTATGTAGAAAACAGTAAAACATCGCAAAACAAAAAAACCAAATATTACAATATTTAACAAAATAAACTAAAAAAATGTTCGTTGACTTCAAGTTTAAAGCTCCAAAAAGTATTCGCTCACTCTCACAATAACCTAGTTTTTAGTTCACCTAGTATTTTGTTGGTCCACCTTTGTTTCTAATAATGTGTATTAACCTATTTGGAATGGAATAGACTAGATTTTGAGTAATGTTAGGTGTCATTTGGTCCCATTCCGCTATTAAAGCGGCTTTCAATTGAGTTTTACTGCGGATTTCATATTTTTTTATATTTTACTCCAAAATATTCCAAACGTTTTCTATGGGATTGGTATCTGGTGATTGGGGTGGCGTCTCGATCCATTTTAGAGTATTATATAGTAACCACATTTTAGTGTTCCACGCTGTATGTTTTGGATCATTGTCTTGACTAAAAATATAGTCGGAGTTAAGACCCATTTTATTTGCACTCGATTGTAGGTGTGCTTTGAGTATATTAATATATTCCTAGTGATCCATAATACCATCAATAAAGTGCAAATTACCAACCCCTTTGGCACTCATACAACCTCAAACTAGCACTGAGCCACCCCCATGCTTGAATGCCGGTTTAAGGTGTTTTTGATCCATTTCGGTGTTTTTTTTCCTCCATACCATACATCGTCCATCTGAACCACAAATATTATATTTACTTTCATCTGTAAATATAAACTTGTTCCAAAACTTTTTGGTTCATTTTTGTACTGCTTTGCAAATAAAAACAGTTTTTTCTTGTTGGTAGTGCTTATAAATGGTTTTTTTCTTGCAACTCTACCATGATATCCAGCATCATACAACACATTTCTTACACTGTTAACATACATTTCAACACCAAATTCATTTTTCACTTCAGTGTGAATTTGGGTAGCACTTTTTTTTTGGATCTTGCTTCATTTGTGGACAATTGAACGCATTTCTCTGTCCGTTAAGACACGTGGACGACCCGATCGTGGAGCATTGGACAATCTGTTTCTACCAGAGAACCTATCAATAATACTTTTTACTGTTGAATATGACCGCCTAACAATTTTTCCTATTGATTTAATTGATTCTCCGGATTCACGCATATCTAATATAATTTTACGCACTTCTTCCGATGTTTCTTTCGCTTTTCGACCCATTTTAAATCAAATCACCACGTCTCGCAGAATGTCAGTACAAATGGGCTGAGAATTTATATTTACTGTAACAAACAAAGAGTATTAAGTCGTTGTTGCTATTTTTTTCTAAAAGAAGTCCCGTTATTTCGAGATAAAGACCAATGTCTACAGGGTGAGCGAATACTTTTTGGAGCTTTAAACTTGAAATCAACGAACCTTTTTTAGTTTATTTTGTTAAATATTGTAGTATTTTGTTTTTTTGTTTTGTGATGTTTTACTGTTTTTTACATAGATTAAATACACCTATATATGAATTCTGTAAAACTTTTTGTATTTTTTTAAAGACATCTTTTTCATATGGGTTAATGAGCGAATAGTTTTTGGAGTCACTGTACAATAATAATGTTTTTTTTTAGAGCAAGCAATGAACGAAGAATCCTGCTGCAGCAAAGGCGTTATAAATGAAAACTGCATGAATGCATTTAATAAAGATGCGGAAGGTACCCAAAATAAAAGTATATTAACAAATCGTTATGAAAAATATTCGACCTTTTTAATTGTTTGCCTTCTTCTCTAGAGCAGTACATATGCATGATATAAATATAAAGGTAGTATTTTGCGCATGTGTCAACAAAAAAAAACAAGGAAAAAATCCAAGATGATTGACCGATGTGACATCAATTTTTGTTTACGTTTACTAGTGCTTTGAGAAATACATCAGTTTGAATTCTTTATGAAAATCTTATAATTTATAATTAGAAATATTAATTAATGGAAAAATTCGAAAACAACAATTACTTGTGATTTAGTGCCGGGGTGTCTGAAAATAAATTTAATATGTATACGTATGAGACAAAAAGACGACTTCTATTGTTTGAACACATACTTACATATGTATGGCAAATGCAGTTTATTGATACACAAGCTTACATCAAAATTATTCCATGTTTGAAAGAAAATATTACAAGTTCAAAATACAATTACTTATGTCCATTATTTTATAAAATTGTTTTCATCATTTTTCTTTTTCTTTTTGTCAAATTATGTTCGGTTGCATAATTAAGGTGATTAATTCTGAAGTACATTCGCGACCGAAAGGAAATTTCTTTGACTTTTCTTTCGGAAGGTATGTCTTTTGATAAATTTAGCAAATGTTTTAAGTAACTACGACAATAAACTATTTCATTCTTATTAAAGTTTTTAAAAATTGCCTCAATTCTTTCCATATTAGCCATCATTTCGTCTGTAGGTTTTTGAAGCTGACGATCCTTGCTGCACATCTTAAACAGATAAATCCGGATTTTTGATCCTGTGGCAAATGTAGCCTGCCAAATGCTCCAATCCATCGTACTGCAAAGATTCCCAGGACCAAATTTTGAAACTCATTCAAGAACTTGAGACGCGACGCAGTTCGTGGGATGCTGTATGCACACAATACAAAATGCTGAAGGAAGCCTTATGGTAGGAAGTCGCTGACAGCATACATATGAGCCTCAATGGTTTTACGGGCAAATAGTCGAATCTCCGCATAACTTTTAATAGCAACCTTTTAAAAGCATCGGAAAAAAATCAGGTCAAGGTACTAGCGAATTAGTTCCTATTACCTGAAAGTATTTTAAACCAATGCTGTTCTTGGAAGCAAATAAAGTTCTGCAGTCTACCCAATCGACGTCGTCTATGAAATTGGTAATTACTTCTTCGCCGTTGTCGGTTTCATGTTTCAGAATTATTCTTTCTTTGTGTTCCTTTTTTAGAACAACGCTGTCAACGACGAAACACTTTTCTGGATGTGAGCAAAGAGGCAAACGCAGTATTACCACGTCAACACCATCGCCATCTCCGTCAGATGGCAGCCGTTTAAAGCAAACTGCAGTCCATTCGTTCGCAAGCGAAAAATGCATCCACTGCCTTATGCGACTATATGGCTTCTGAGTTGCAAAACTTAACCCCAGAACAAGCTGCATTCGCAAGGTCTAAGCGGAGACGTGCATTCAATGATATAATGGATGAAGTTGCTCTGATAGTGAGTGCATTTCCAGTTTCATTATCTTTTATATATTTTGTTCATATTATAGCCTTCGTCTAGGGAACAGCCATTGGAACAGTATAAACCAATGACCAGCAACAGAAATTATTAACAGTGGCGAAATCGCCAGTGAGGGGGCACAACCACCAACATAGGCAATATTAAAAAACTTATATTTTTTTTCATAAAATATTTTTCATAAATAAAGATTTTATAGAAAATACAAATTCTTCTTTTTTTTTTATTGAAGCAATTTATACTGCCATTCACCCTCTTTGACGAAGTACGTCTTGAACTCATTTAATACATCTTTGGCTTCGAGTAGAGTTTCAGTACGGGTTCCTTCTACTGGATACAATGTACTGCTTTCCACACCAACATCACGTCGTCAATCACCCACGATAAGTTCGCCGATATCACTATAATGCTCGAATGAATTACTTGGAGTATAAGTACTTCTTTTTATTTGTTGTAATCAAGTAGTTGTGAAGCACGCAACACGCAAGCGTAATTTTTTTTTTTTTTTTTTATAAGAGCGCGCTCAAGGGGGTTTTGTACCCCTACAATGTACACAGCGCGAGCGAAGGAAATTTAGGGAGGAAGAAAAGACAGGCACCCATGCACATTGTTTTTAAATGTTTGCAAGTTATAACGTCCAGGAAACACAGAGATCAGCAGGGCATTTCATAAGCGAGCTGTACGGCTTAGGAAAGAATCACGATATTTTAGAATGCGTCCAAAAATGGGCTTGAGGGTATACTGATGAGCTACTGGCGATTTCAATGGAGCACTGGTGCTGGAAATAGCGGTAAAACAAAGTGAGACAGGAGACATTACGTCGGTATTCGAGGGTGTCAATTGATTGACTGATATTAGTATCACCAATTAGTTTTATCGCACGGTTTTGAATCCTATCTAGCAGGTGCAGAGATGTTTTAGGAACACCTGACCAGATGTGGGCATTGTATTCCAATTTTGGGCGGATAAATGCCTTATGTATTGTGGCCAGATCAGAGGGGGTAAAGTATTTCTTACTTCGCTTGAGGAAACCTAGAAATTTCGCAGCATTTTTGGCGACATCGAATATATGGTCATTCCAACGTAAGTTGTCACAGATACACGTACCGAGAATGGAAAGTTTATCGGTTTCGACGATGCAAGTGCCATTCATGGATAATAGCTGGGTATTTGAATTTCGCTTTAATGACAGCAGACAGCATTGAGTTTTGGAAGCATTAAATTCCACCCCGATTGATAGTTCCCCAATTGGTTATACTGTTAATATCGGAATATAATGAGCTTACCATACGCTGCCGTTCCCGTTCTATAGCCGAAGAGCAGGGGCGTGAGTCCGGGAACGAATAACTTTCTTTGACTTCTCGGCATCCAAATGTATGGGATTCCGCAGCATCAGAAACGACATAATACCGAAAACATTTTCAATAATAGGGCGGGAGCGACTCAATCGATAATTAAATACTCGTTGCACCATTGAGAGACCACGTTGGCTGTATGGTTTCAATATGTTCGGCCGTAAGGTGAACGCATCGTCTGCAACGAGTAGGTACGGAACAGGCAATTCTCTACCGGGTAGTGATTTGTCTCCTGGCAAGCCCAGCTGATTAGTGTCCAGCGCTTGGCCAAATGTGCACCGGTTGAACACACCACCATCGGAAAATCACCCATTGCGGCCGACGTCGATGTACAGCAGTTTATATTCCGCATCGGCAATGCCCATCAAAACAACGCTATGTGTGCCTTTATAGTTGTAGAATATGCTGCGATCATTACTACATGCTTTCCATCCACTGCTCCAATGCAGTTTGGGAATTGCCACAGTTCGCTGAATTTGCTGGCAACAATATCCCAGGCCTCGGGTGTTCTCGGCGTCTGGAATTAAACACCATTTTCTGTGCATTTGTGTGTACATTGCATAAGGTAATGAAAAATTAATTTACCTGAAGATATTTATCGACGAGCACTTTGTAGATTGCATCCAGAACTTCTGGAATGATGGATGAGATCGTCCATCGTTTCGTAGCTTCAACATAAGCCGCTCAGCCGCTGAAATGCTCTCGCGCATATTCGTTTCTTGCTTTTGGATGTGTGGAGTCACCAGAAGATCATCGGATTGTTTACAATCCATACGCAAAAAATTGCGATACAATTCTGGCTCCTCAGCTCTTAATTCGACAAGCAATTTTGCATAAAGTCCCCCCTGCAGACGGCGGGCCACCCAATCCTTCGTCCAAACACGCCGACGTATTTGTGGTAATTCATCCTCCTCGCTGCTTTCCAATATGTACGCGGCCAAAACAATCGCAATTGCATCTTTTTTTTCCATTTCGATAATTTTATCTATTTATTATCTATTAAAATTCTCTAAAAAAAACGCTTCACTCAGTGCCGAATGAAAAAATAATTTTTAATTTGGCTGACAATGCCTGTCAACGAATCTGCAAATTTTTTGTAAACAAACATCTGCCAACCCTGTGAACTAACAATTTTCAACTTAACAACTTTGCCTGGCAAAGTATTGTCAGGCCAACCATCTGACAATGAAATTGCCAGAGTTTGGGACAAAATATGGCAACAGTGTGAACTGGCAATTTAGCATTGTAAGGTAGGTCGCTATTGTCAGCTCATTTGTAGGTCATTGTCAGAACATTCGTAGACCTGACAATACTGTCAGATCTGACAATCGTCTGAACATAGCTTTATCATTAAGTTCTTCTGTTGAAGTAAAAGTTTATTGGCGAATGAAATTTCAAAAGATGTCACATTTGAATTCTGTTGTAACGTACAATAAGTGATACCAACTTACAATATCATATAAACTAGATTGTGCCATACACGTTGGGTATTGCCAGCTATTTTCAACACGCCCCCTCAACGTGGATGTCACTTGCATTTTGAAAACCAAAAAAATAGCAGTAAATTCTCATTTCAATTTCAAGAACATTATTCAATATAATCCGTATTTCAACTTGAAGTTCAAAAATCGTTAATTTAAATTTAAAAGCTTAATACATTTATCGTGTTTAAGTCTCACTAAATTCTTTGTTAAAACATCGGCTACATTATCTCCTGATGGACAGTATTCTAATACAATTTGCTGACTCTTTATTACCTCCTTGATGTGATGGTATCTTATGTCGATATGTTTACTTCGCTTGTGAAGTACTGGATTACTTGCCAACTTCTGCGCCCCCTGGTTGTCGATGTGTACTACTACTGCTTCGCCATTTGACCATCCGACCTCCATCAGCAGTCTTCGCAGATAAAAAGACTCCTTTGCAGCTTCCGAGTTCTGCTTTCTCGACTCCCAGCTTATCGGTGAATTGCCAACGAAGAAAACAAATTCAGTGAATGACTTGCGATCAAAACTATCGCCACCCCAATCAGCATCAACGTAGCCATTCATGGAACAGTTTTGTGACCGCTTGTACACCAGTTTCTTCTCACAAGTTCCGGATAGGTACCGAAAAATATGCTTTAATGCTTGAAGATGTTGTATGTGAGGATCTGTGTTGCATTGGGCCATTTTCCCGATGGAATGTAAAATATCTGGCCGTGTTGTTATGGCGAGATACATTAAAACACCAATCATAGATCGATATTGGTTTTTATCAACTTTCTGACACTCACCATTGCATATCAGTTTATGTCCAGGATACAAGGGAACCGACACCCTTTTACACATGTCGATACCAAATCGTTGAGGGTTATCTTTCATATATTGCTTCTGGCTCATCTTGATATCTCCCGTGTCACCATCGCGTTCTATTTCTATGCCGAGGTAATGATGAACTGCACCTTTACCGTACAAGTCAAATTTAGCACACAGATTTTTTTTTACGTCAAATACGCTCGTTATGTTTTTACAAGCTATCAATAAATCGTCCACATATACTACAATGATTATCAATTCCTTGTTCTTTCTGGAAAGATACAAACAGGGATCATTTTGACTTTGTTGGAATCCCATGTTTTTCAAAACGCTATCGAGCTTGGTACTCGTATTCCATTCTCTACCTGCCGGCTTTAAACCGTAAATTGATCTGTTCAGTCTCAAGACCTTGCTTGGATTTTTGTTGTCTACGAAGTACTCGGGTTGTTTCATGTAGATTTCTTCGCATAAATCGCTGTTCAAATATGCGTTTCCAACGTCGACTTGGTGTAAATGTATTTTCCATTCCACTGATAAAGCCATTAACATTCTAATTGTTGAGTATCTGGCCACTGGTGAAAATGTCTCTTTGTAGTCGTAACCATATTCTTGGCTACAGCTCTTTGCAACCAATCTAGCCTTATAGCGCTCAATATTTCCTTCTTTGTCTCGCTTTATGGTTCGTTCAGCTACGGACCAAGTGTTATTTTTTCTTAATGACGTTATCTCTGTATTCATTGCAGCAACCCACTTATCGCTTTCAGCCGATGAAATCGCCTCTTGAACAGTTTGAGGAACTTTGATATTTGTCATTGTCTGAAGTTTATTATAAGTTTTTCCGCCTCTTAAAATTCGATAATCTTTTTCCTCAGTTTCTGCAGCATCATAACCTACATTATGGACTAAATCAATGTTAGCATCCGTATTTGGACAATTTTCATCATCACCAGTGTTGTCTTCATCTTTATCGTTCGTACTTATATTCGTTAAATGGTGCCCTTTGTCATTTTCGCCATCGAAGTGAGAATAAATGTAGTCATCTGCCTTGTTTACATCGTTGTTGTTGTTGCTGGATTCGATAAACTCGTAAAGTTTTTCATCAAAAACGACGTCTCTCCGCTCTACGACTTTCTTGGTGTGTCTATCAAAAAGCCGGTATGCTTTTGAAACTGTTGAATATCCGATCATGATATATGTTTCACCTTTTGCTTCGAATTTTCCGCGAATTGGTTTCTTCATGCTCACAGCTACACAACTGAATGTACGAAGATGTTTCACGTTTGGTTTCTTATTAAACCATATTTCAAAAGGAGTTTTACCATTTAATATATAAGTTGGACATCTGTTTCTGATGTAAGCCGCCGTCATCACAGCTTCTGCCCATACACTCTTTTCAAACTGGAATGAACCAACATTGACCGTGCCATTTCAACTAACGTTCTGTTGGCGCGCTCAGAAACGCCATTCTGTTGAGGAGTGTAAATGGTAGTAAGTTGTCTCTGGATTCCATTCTTTTACAGAAATGCATCAAATTCAGCATTCACGTACTCCTTTGCGTTGTCCGTCCGTAAAGTTTTTATTCTACGTTCCGTTTGCCGCTCAACTTGGAGTTTAAAGAGTTTGAATTTACTTAGGGCTTCGCTTTTTGCCTTCATAAAGTACACGTATATCTTACGGGACATATCATCTTTTTTTCTTTATAATTTACGCGCGCCTAAGGGGTTATGATACCCTTTTACTGTTGCCAGGGCGCGGGTGGAAAGATAGAAGGAGGAGAAAGGAAAGCATTGTTGTGATGTAGTGGTTTGAAACTCAGGTGCGTTTGGTTTCGATATTGACTCTCCAGGAGTGGGAGTCCGAATAGGACGGAGAGATTTTCTTCACTCGGAATGATTCACAGGTTGTGAATTTTAACGGTTGTTTTGTGCTTGAAAACTCTACAACAGCCAAATCTACATGCCAGTGTTATGCCTTCACACGCAGATTTTTCTGACTGAGTTCCAAAATTACACAAATGAAAACTTGCCGTGGCTAGGATTCGAATCTTGACCTTCCGAGTGAGAAGCGATTGCTAGTACGACTACACCACGGCCACCCTCTATGGAGGTGATGAAATATCTTGAGCAGCCTAGTGATTCTGTGTCGAACGGTCCGCACACATCCTAATGTACAAGTTCTAGCAGCTTCTTTGATCGTTTTTCGGACTTTTTAGGAAATGGCAATGAATGTATCTTGCTAACCATGCACATTTTACATACTCCTTCTTTGATGTTTTTTGCATTCAACCCTTTTACCATTCCTTTCGCACACAATTCATGGAGAGACTTATAATTGAGGTGCCCAAATCTATTGTGCCACAAGTCATCTTTACTCTGCAAAATGAACGATCTCATCTACCAGGAACAGGCCATCTTTCTTTTTCGCATGAAGGATAACAGACCCATCTTCGTGAAGAACTGTAGCACGCTACGCATTAAACTTCACAGTTAGACCTCTGTCAACTATTCTGCTCACAGATAGGAAGTCTGCTTGAAGCCCTGCGGAATACAAAACATTTTGAAACAACAAGTCTTTGTTCTTGTATTAGAAAAATACATCACCTTTTCCTTCTGCAACAATTGATTTATTGCCTGCTAAACCAATGATTTCTTTATGTTGTTCAAAATTTTCAAACCGGTTCTTGTTATTGCACATGTGCGTTGTTGCACCGCTGTCAATATACCATGCATCACTTCGTGGTTGAGTTTCAGCTGCCACAATCATGGTCAATGCTTGTTGTGAAAGCGTGTATGTTTTTCTCTCCTTATCACATTCACTAGCACGATGACCAGGCACACCACAGTTGAAGCATTTGCTCGAAAAGTGTTTCTTGGTCTGATTCTTCTTCCCATTCGCCTTTTTGAATGTGCGAGCCACATACGCTTGTTCGTGCGCATCTCCATGAGCGTCTTCTTTTCTTCTCTCTGCTTCTTTGAGGAGTTTTTGTTTGATGAAGCTGAATTTAGGCAACGAGTCACGTGTTTCCATTGCGATGACAAAGTTCTCAAATTCTTTGGAAAAACTGGACAGCAACATAACAACAAGAAGCTCATCTTGCATTTGTATTCCAGCTTCAGAGAATTTTTCTGTCACTTCAAGGAACGAATTCAAATGCTGCACCATATTACCCCCATCTACCATGTGGAGACTCATAGGCTTTTGTAGAGACACACTTTTTGGATTGGACTTTTGGGCGCATATATTTCGTTTAGTTTTGCCCATGCTTCGAACGAAGTCTTTGTGCGTTTTTTATATAAAGCAATTGCGCAGGAGAATTGCGAATTTATTGGCAAATGAAATTTAAAAAGATGTCACATTTGAATTCTGTTGTAACGTACAATAAGTGATACCAACTTAAAATATCATATGAAATAGATTGTGCCATACACTTTGGGTATTGCCAGCTATTTTCAACATCTTCAACGATTCCTTTGGAAATGATTTGCCCGTCCAAAATGAAACCATAATTATCGATAAAGTTGTTCCGGATGAGTTTTATAAGATGAGCAAATACATATAATTTCTTCGATTCATCTGTTGGATTTCGGAAAAAAGACGTTGTTACAGTGATTCCAAGTTCACGTAGCAAGCCTTGATTTGTCCCCCCAAGATCACAGACGATTGTACGCACTTTGAAACCACACACACTTAACTACTCGGTAATACTCGTACTAAAAACTATTTGTTTGGTCATCCGTTGGTCGAAATCGTAAAAAATTCGCTGTTTCTAATTGCCAAACAAGCTTCTTATCATTGCCACTTGAACGTATTTTGCAGATTTAAGCGTTTCATATTTGCGTTTGTTGTACACTATTTTCACTTTGACTTTCATTTCGTTAAATGAAAGTACAAAGATTCTATTCATTTCTTCCATATCCACGTTTTTCATTATATCCACGGGTTGAATTATTCCAGGATACACATTTAGCTTTGAGCACCACAGTAATTACAGCTGCAAGAGGATACTGCTTTTTCAACAACAATCGGTAAGATCGGGGGCTAGCTGCATGTATGGCTATTGCATTCGCAATATCTTCAGATGACCATTTTATCCGCTTATGAGGGCATTCCAATTTCTTTATTTGGCCCTTGGCAAAAATATGGCCAACGGAGTCAATGACTTTTTGTTGTTTCCAGATCTTAGCTTTCAGCTCTGCTACTTGTTCCAGTAATCTGCAAAATACAACCATATGAGTTGAACTTCTTTTTTAGCGCATTACATTTATTTAATTTGTGATTTACTTACTATGTCGGGGTGAGCTCCTCAGTTTGCGACCTACAACTGATCATTGTATATTCAATTTGTGATCCGCAGTCTAACTTAGTAGTCTCCTCACCAGTTTACGTGGAGCCATTGATATTGTTCGATAGGAATAAATCGTTCGTGGGGACTTCCAGCTCTATGTTCACCTCGTCAATTACTGGATCACTAAAATAAAAAATTAGTTGATGTTAGTAAACCTGAATAACAAGTATAATAATTAATCTGCACTTGCTTAGAGATAGAAAGTCTATTTTGGAAACGTAAACGCTCGGCAGTCGTTTCATTTTCGTCATTCGGAAATGGCAAGACAAGGGACGGCACTGCGTCTTCTTTGAGACGGCTTGTTTTTAAAGATATTCCATATTGGTCATACAGTGGGTTCTTTGGCACATAATCACTTTTTTCAAAATGTTCAGAGCAAATTCGTGCTATTTTCGTGTTGAACTTACCTTTTCGACGGCACAAAAAAATCCACTGCTTGCACATTTTGTTTTGTTTTGGGAATGAATCTTCATTTCCAGTTTTATTTTTATTGTTATTATTGTTCACAGAACACTCTTTTGTATTCACTTTAAATAAAAATATAACCAATGAAAACAAAGTTTCTGTCGTCTAACTATGGCAATATTGCGAGAATTTGACAGATGCGCAGAACGAAACCAAGATATTTGCATGGGGTATATTATAACCTATTGTCACTCGGAACGAAATTTCAGGCGGATAGTTTTTGTACTCAAAATCCCATATTATAGTAATTTGTGACAGTTCGTTGGCTGAAACAAATTCGTATGGAAAGTCAAAATTCGGTACGGAATAAGATTAATGAATTTGTTAAAGAAATTTTTGTTTACAAATACGTATTGGGTTAAAATGTTGAGAAAAGATACGTAAGTTTTGAAATAAGTGTTTGTGAAGTGTTTCAATGGCTTAGTTTAAATACATAGAATCGTGCTATAAAAATGTAAGCAAAGCAATTGTGAAACACAAAATAAGACAGTAAAATGCCACTTAAAATTTTCATAGATGGAATTCTATTAATATTATAGCAGAATATTTCAAAGGGAATATTTCTGTTGGTGAAAGTGAAAAGCTGGTGGAAATTGGCTTGGTTTTTTAGTTGAAGCAGGATCAAGTGCAAGTGAGTAAGTGCAACCAGCTCTCAGCATTCTTTCACTTCCACCAAGCGAAATAGTCTTTTTGAAATATTCTGCTAGGAGTACATACATACGAGGGCGGGTCATTAATTCCGTGCATTTTTGAATTTCTGACCTCTTTACTGAAACAGCAACACTGCTCCTGTCAACAGGCATCTGTCAGTTGACTCCTGTCAAAATTTAAACTTGCTGCGTCAGTTAGTTTGTGTTTGACAGCTATTTTTATCAGACTACTCACTAATTTGAGGAGAAAATGGAAAAAAGTGAATTTCGTGTGCTTATTAAGCATTATTTCTTGTGAAAAAAAACCATTACCGAGACCAAGGCTAAGCTTGATAAATACTGCACCATCGATTTCAATGGTAAAAAAGTGGTTTACTGAATTTCGTTGTGGCCGTACAAGCACTGAAGATGCCGAACGTCCTGGACGCCCAGTTGAGGTCTCTACACCCGAAACAATCGAAAAAATTCACGATATGGTGTTGGCCGACCGAAGATTGAAAGTGCGAGAGATTGTGGAAGCCGTAGGGATCTCGCATGGCTCAGTGGTTTCAATTTTGAATGATCACTTGGGCATGAGAAAGCTTTCCGCAAGATGGGTGCCGCGTTTGCTCACAGTCGACCACAAACGCAATCGTGTAACAACTTCACAGGAAGGTTTGGCGTTGTTTAATCGCAATATGGAGGAGTTTTTGCGCCGTTTTGTAACCGTGGACGAAACATGGATCCATCACAACACACCAGAGAACAAACAACAGTCAAAACAGTGGGTTTCTAAGGGTGAATCGGCGCCAAAGAAGGCCAAGGTGGGTTTGTCAGCCAATAAAGTTATGGCGACTGTTTTTTGGGATGCACGCGGGATAATCCACATTGACTACCTTCAAAAGGGAAGAACAATCAATGGGGAATATTATGCCAACTTATTGGACCGATTCAATGACGATTTGAAAAAAAAACGACCTCATTTGGCCAAGAAAAAAGTTCTTTTCCACCAAGACAATGCAAGGGTGCACACATGTGCAGTTGCCATGGCAAAAATCCATGAATTGGGCTATGAATTGCTCCCTCATCCACCCTATTCTCCAGATTTGGCTCCGAGCGACTACTTCTTGTTCCCAAACCTGAAGAAATGGCTTGGTGGAAAAAGATTTGACTCCAATGATGAAGTCATCTCGTCATTTTGAGGACCTCGACAAATCATTTTTTTTGGAAGGGATAAAAAAATTGGAGAAGCGTTGGACAAAGTGTATAGAGCTCAAGGGAGACTACGTTGAAAAATAAAATTATTTTTTTATCAAAAAATCTGTGTTTTAATCAAAGTCACGGACTTATTGACCCGCCCTCGTATACAGGGTGTCCCAAAGATCAACGTAAAGCCGGAAACGGGTGATAGGTGAAGTGGTGTGAGTTATCACAACATTATAAAAAAAAATCTAAGTCATGTACTTCTACAATTATTAGCACTCAAAAAGAATCGAGAAATCTGACACCCTGTGGCGATCTTTCAAGTACTGTGACCGCAAATCTTTACTTTCCTACGATTTTTTTTGTTGTCACGTAACCCTGAGTAACTGTTCTATAAATTAGGGTCCAAAATTGAAACATAACTATATCGGTTTTAACTAAAATATTGCTTTTTTATCCATCCATGTATCTGAAAATCATTAATCACCCAATTTGAACTGACTGTACTGACGAAAAAATGTAATGTGCCATTTTGAAAAGTAACTTTAAAAGATCGCGTTTTTAGTCTGGATTCCAAAATGGTATAAACCTTGCTAAACTAACGCTTAATTGAAGACAAAAAAAATATTTTGATAAAGAAACCCGATTTATAGTTAACTCTTTTTAATGAGTTAAAATGAGCACTAAGTGTGTGCGAGACAGACAGTGACGCTGTGATTGAGACGGATAAACACGCCATTTCGACTAGTGTGAGTGAAACAGATAGAGATGCCACCCTTGTCAAGCAGTGACGCATGCAATACTGCAGTACGTTACGCTCCTTCGCTTACAGCGCATTATACTGTATTCGTGTTGATTTCGTGCTTACAACTTTAGCTTTCTTTATTAGACTCCATTGCATTGCGACTTTGATTTGCTATGTGATCGTTTTTGTCGAACCTGGATTTCTTCTGGGCTATTATTGATCGTTGATCCCGTAATTTTCAGAGCAGTTACTCAGGGTTACGTGACAACAAAAAAATCTAAGAAAAGTAAAGATTTGCAAAAGTACATGACTTAGATTTTTTTTTATAATTTTGTGATAACCGACACCACTTGACCTATCACCAGTTTCCGGTTTGACGTAGATTTTTGTTACATCCTATATATATACACGGTGTTCCAGGTTAGGTTTTCGTCCTGATAACTGAAGGTTCCTGAAGTTATGGCAAACAAAAAATTGTATTGCAGGGGAGGGGTCTATTTTAACCCCCTCCAAGTTATAGGCTGCTAAAATGAGGAACCTCGGATTTCGAGGTAAAACTTCTTAAAAGGCCGTAGCTTTCTGACGGATTCAGCTGAAGAAACCGTTGTGCACATTTTTGAAAGAGAATTTCAGTATGCATAAAATACTAAAATTTCGTCGAGTTCGATGAAGGCCAGCCAACATTTTGAAAATCGTTGGACCAAATTCATCAGAAAAATGCGTTTATCTCGAAATTTTCAACTTTTAGGTGAACTTTTTTTATCAAAACTTTTGTCTTCTCTTCATTATCTTCTATTTTTATGTATGACTTTTCCACCTACGAACAACGGAAGTTATTGCAAACCACTATTTTATTCAGGCAAATGGGTCACAAAATAAATAGTGTGTTCAAATAAAAAAAAATTGACTAAAACCTGTCAGTTACAATTAACAAGGAAAACAAAGTTGGAGAATTAAGCCAACGCTAAATTTTCCGCTATTTTGTGGAATGTTTTTGTTTAATTCGGTGACAACTTTTGAAATGTGCCGATGTTACTTTATTTACTGATTAAGAGTGAACGAGTAAAGTGTTTAGCAAATGTTTAAGAAAAAATGTTTTCGATTCGCGAATAGATAGACAAAAAAAGATTGATATAAAACCTTAATTTTGCTTATTGCTTTCAAATAAAATTGTCATTTTCATGAATTCCTTGTGTTCTGATTGGGCAAATTTCGAAAGTTACTATTTATTAATACACTTCGTATTCCTGTATTTTCTTTGGTTGTAGAATCTGGGACTTAAACATTATTTATGTACTGAATCTGCTCTAATAAAAGCTGATCTAATGGTGGTGGCTCAACCTCATTATTTGAGCGGCTAATATTGTAAACCACAGCGGTAGCTACAATAACACTTTGAACGGTGGCAATTTGCAATCTGACCATAGGACCTTTCAATGCAGTTACGTGTCCGAATTATAGACTCATTGTAGAGATGTTCTTCTGGAAGACTGCAGCTTCTTAAGGGCGTCAGTACGTATTTTCGGCATTGGTAGCCACCATCAGCAACAATTACGTTGTTACCAAACTCGCCACTTTTAAATCGAACTCTGATCTAGAATTGTTAAATATAGTCGAATCATGTGACGATCCTGGCCATCTCGCAACTCTGTCCTTTATCTTTAAGTGGGAGTCGCAAAGTATCTGTACGTTCAGCGAAAAAATCCTTTTCTGTACCGGAATATCTCACCATTCTGCCTTCCTGAAAATCAAATTTAAATTACGCATTGTTAGTAAATTACATAGTATATCATTTGCTTACTAGGCGATTGAATTCGAATGTGAGTGCAGTCCATAGCCGCAATTGTACGTGGAAATTTCGGCGTTTCAAAAAACTCAGCAATAATTTGGATTTTTCCGCAGTTGTTGCGGGTAGTTTTATATATCGACGTCTCAGAAGTGCTAACAACTTTCCTTACTACGCGGCATACAGTTGATTTTCATACTTCGCTAAAATCTCCAGCTGTGACAAGCATTCCACCGGTTGAATAAATCCTCAGTGTTATCAGAAGCATGCACTCTGTAGTGAGTGCATTGTTCCTAAATGCAGAAAGAATGTATTTAAAAAGATAACAAATTTGTACAATATATTTTCTTACCATGTTGTCAAGTGTTTAATGTTAGAGTGTATTTGTTAAAGGACACAAAGCGCGGAATGCTTCGACATCCGAAGTCTTGTGAAGAAATCAAGTTCATCCCACCTATGAAAGTGGTTAACACGATGTTGAATATTTTTTTCCCTTCTAACGTGAACCACAAAATTTTCATATTCAGAATCACTTATATCTCCTTGGTCTGAATGTATTATATTTCCATATTGAAATATAATTAATAAAAAAAAGTCACCCAAATCATGAAAAAAAAAGAAAATATCGATGACATTTAGCTGTTCTCAAGCAAACGTGCCAGACAACATTTTTATATGTCCCCAAAGGGGCCAGGTCTTTAACGAAATTAATAAGTGAATTCCACTCCGGTATACGATGTCTTGCTAATTTTTCTCCGGTGTATTTATTGACTAAAGGAATATTCCGACAAATAAAAAAAAAATTATTTTGGAGGGTTAGGTTCATGTATATAAATAAAGTAGTTACATTAAACAAAGGTAATGTACTAAAGCTCGTAACATCGAATGATGAATTTTGCTCTGGCAGTAGTTAAGCCATCAAAATCGGCGGCTTAAGTTATATCAACGCTTAAGTGGGGTTTACCTCTTAAGCCGGCACTGTGTAACACCGGGATGAGTTAAACCGTAGCTTAGCTCCAATTTAGGCTTAAGCTCTCACTGTGAAACCGGGCATAAGGGTATCAACACTTTAGCTGTGCTTATTTTACGTGCAGCGGAACGTTTTTTTCTTTGCTGAACGAAATATTATTGTTTTAGTTATTGCCTCTAAGAAAGTGCAAATAAACATTTGTTACTTGGAAATAAACGGATAACAATTATAGACATAATTCCCTTCGACAAAATTAAATTAAGTTGAGATATCAAGAGTTTTACTGTACATTGTATGTTGGCTATTCTGAGAATTTTTTAAACAAATAAACGTCAAAAGTACCACTCCTTTTGTACTTTATAATGTGTGAAAAAAAACATTCTCGAAATATTTGGAAAACTTTTAAATTAAAAAACTAATATTTTCCTAAAAAATTAAAAAATGATGAAACATTTTATTTAATTAAGTTAATTAATTTATTTACTTAAAACATGCGAAACTAACAGAACAACAAGAAAATTGATTTTAAAAGATGCCCTTGATATCCAGAGTCCAGAGTTTGTGCCTAATCATGCAAAGTACTCGTACTTATACAATTTACTTACAATACAAGCTTTAGCTTTTTGATAAGCTGATGTCAGAATTGTAATAGTTGCAATTCGTTTATATATTCAAATGAAATGCTCAAAACATGATTCTTAGGCCCTTTTTCAATTTTATTCTGAAACCATCTTCTTTTTGCGCACTTGAAACAAAAAAAAAATTTCATAGTTTCTATTATCTTCACTTTTTCATCACGTTGAAATATATATTCACCAGCGTAAAATATTTTTCTTTTAGTTTTGCCTTTATTATACGTATGTACCTAGTGAACATTACGTGAAATTTGCTGTCATTTTAGCCATTCTGACACTGACAGGTTATAGTGAAATTCAATGATTGGTAATTCACTTACAGTATGTATTTGCACACGTTAAGGGTTTGCAAAAGTTAAGTAGAGTTTGCCATCTAGGTTAACTCATCTTTGTTTAGTGTATTTATTTCATAGATAAACTAATCTTGATGGCAAACTTTCCAGGTTTTGGAAAACCAAGCGGTTTTCTACTGAAGGCCTCTAGTGTGAACCTGGCTGTGAATACATGTGAATTTTCATTAATGGCAATTTCCCTCCCTTTTTACATAAAACCCGATAATATTACGCAAAAAACGTCATCCACTTACACACACGTGTGCAAGTTGTCCTCATTCTAGAACTTTACTTCTAAATTGCTCTCATGCTAGCTAATTTTGACAGCTTATAGAGATGTAAAAGGGTTGGTAATTCACTTACAGTGTGTCTGTGCGAGAGTTGAGAGTTTGCAAATGTTTAGTAGGGTTTGCTATGATTTATGATTTGTAATTCGAGCTTATGGAAAAATTTCCTCACGGATTTATTAATTTTGTTTTATTAGACTTATGTTGGTTTAAATAAAAAAATAATATGTCGCTTTTTCGTAAGCCAAAGAGAACAATCAACCGCCGTGTATTTTCATCGTGCGAAGAAGATTGCGATACATATGATGGTGCTGTTAATAAAAAGAAGGCAGAGAAATCTCAGCTCGAGAATTCAAAAAAGAACACATTCTGTTGCAAAAAGAATGAACGCCGCGATATATCAAATGACGAAAAAGAATATAAGCAACTAAAATCAAAGCCTTTGTTAAGTTTTGCGGACGATGGTAAGAATTAATTTTTTGTAAAGCACCCACACATTTGTACATAACTACCTTCGGTCAATTGCTCCCTTCAAATAACTGGTTGTTATTATCCGGTGAGGGCTATTTTTAGGTCAATTTAGACATTTGTTTACATCTTGCGTTTTATATAATGTTACCTGTAGAAGGTTAAGTTTAAAGTTCACGGCGCTTTTGCTTGGTTGATATACAAGATTGGTGAATATTTGTTTACTAATTTTATAAAATACAAGGAATATTTTGGTTTAAATATAATAGTAATATACCTACTATAATTATTATTTAAAAGCTCTGGTCGATTATACTTCTATTATGAATGTGATTCATCCTAGTCAATTTAAAATTTAGATTGTTACATCTTCGTCCTAGATAGTTGATCCAAAAATGCTTTTAAATTGAACAAATCGGAAAAAAATGCGATTTACATTTAATATTTAAATTATCTAGTTTGCACTAAATTGAAAGATTTAAACGGTGTGGTATAAAATTCAGACCTAACATCTCACTCTTCATTTTGAAAATAGGTAGTACTGCTTAACTGGAATTCATGTATGCGTACCGTCTTTAAGATGACATTTCATTTATTTATAAAACAATTTACGCAGGGAGGGTTTGGGTCATCATTAGCGTATCTCGCATACGAATTGTTACTCCTTTTGTTTGGTAACGTATAAAGTTGAAGTCTAATATCTATGTACATTGTTATTACTTTGACTATAGCGTAAAAGTGTGCTTTTAAAGTTTCATAACAAACATTTGTAGGTTGAATAACTACTTATGTTTCTTGCATGTTATTTTTGGTTCATATATCGGAGAAATTCTTCGACTGCTGAGAAAGAAAACAGTATTTGGGTCAAGATACAAAATCAGTTGTACGATTTTTATAAAATTAGAAGGGAAAGCGTTCAGCACTTGGAGCTTTTATTCTTTTTGAATCCTTTATTTCTTGCTTATTCTGGGCAGGGGTTGGATGCAGATGAAAAACTAAAACACACCCCCAACCCCGATCTTCACCCAAAAAAAGTTATGGTGACAACTTGGTAGACAGCGAAAGGACCAATCAACTTTTCATTTCTTCAACTAGGGAAACGATAAACGCTATCAAATATAGTGAGGAAATCGACATATTGCATTCCAAATATTTTGATTGAATAAAAATTTACGGAAAAATAATATTCGCTTTTAAATTATTACTATAAAATCGAACATTTCATGTGGTACAACCCAATATACATGTATACTTATTGAATTTATGTGTAATAAAACGTTGTGCCCGTAAATTA
Source organism: Volucella zonaria (assembly GCA_963966105.1). NCBI lineage: Eukaryota > Metazoa > Arthropoda > Insecta > Diptera > Syrphidae > Volucella > Volucella zonaria. Next base: position 125,175,789 of record OZ014530.1, on the reverse strand, counting down.
GTGAGTTTTCCGAAGATTTCTTCCATTTAATACGTTGCCACAGCTGAACCAGATATTTGTTGTCGCATATTTTATATAAATTTTGACGAAGTTGAGTTTCTCAGGCCCATTGATTTGTTGATTCGTACTTTGAGGTTTCCTTGGATTGCGGTCGATGAACATCGTCAGCGAAGAAATGCTTTTTTATAAGCATTTTATTTTTTATAAAGTAAAATCCTCCGTCTAATGCTCTTAACACTGCCATAATCCTTCAGGCCCAATGAATTGGGATGGAGCTTAAACCAATGTCTAAATTGTCAGATGAAAGTCTTCTCGACTAAACATGTTTGAGAGCTGTATCTGGACTTGGCGTAATGATTGTCTATCGTCAGCGGCAGTGAAAAGGTTGATAACATAAAAATCTCGGTAGCTTCGGGAAAATTACACTCTTTGTGAAAAGCGACTTGGTTTAGATCGTGATAGCTTAGTAAGGACCAATTTTATACGTAAGAGTTAAAAGTCGGATGTCCTTGCTTAAACTAGTGTTGAACGATATAGAATGCACTGGAAGCACTTGCCCACACTTTTTTTTATTAAGATTTTCTTTATATGATTAATATTATTTATAAATTGACTTAGAAATAAAATTAAATTATAGACCCGAAAACAGAGACCCGGCGTATTTCTTATAGCTAATGATAAATAGTTTATAATACATTTTGTGTGCTTAATTCATAATGATAATTATTATTGGTCCTATTAATTTTTAATATGAAATAAAAAAAATTTTTAAATTTAAATAAAGTAATAAAATAAACTATTACAAGAAGCTAATCTCTGTAGTGTCCGCTGGTGTTCTTGTTTTTTTGCGTATGGAGTAACTTCAATTCCTCGATCGATGGTGTGTCCTTATGTTGAAGTATCTGTGGCTAGGTTCTAATGGGTGTTGCTAGAGCTCATGCATTCCTCACTGATATTTTATAGAAATTTAATTGAGTCTTGCATCATGAACTCATTAATTGGTAGGAGCTTTGTTTTCTCGTATAGCTTCTCAATCCTGTAATATTTGAGGATCGTTATGTTTCAATAAAGTCCGGTGTCGGGGCGCAAAATAGTCCTATTGAAAAGGTGAATTTTATTCATGGCGCTGGGAGAACTTAAGTATAGTATGTTAGAACATGTGTTTTTTTAAGACTGAGACTATAAACCGAACATTTTATACTCTAGTGTCCTATAGTTAATCATTGTAATAATTATTTATCAAAAAAATCATAGACCTCTTACTAACTACCCCCTCTATTCAAAATATCCAACATGTATACGAATTATTACAGAAACTTAATCTTGAAAATGATTGTAAAAGTAACGAAAATAATTTCTTTAATTTTAGCCCATAGCCCTGGTAGCTAGTGCTGTATCTTATAGTCCAAGATGTAAATTAATTTATGTTTTAATAAACTATAATACAGTGGTGCCTCTATAATGTATACTAATTAAAACAAGGCCTTTTTGGATTTTAGCGGGTTCACATAACTGTAACTTTTTTGTTTAATTTAAAATAATATGATTTAGCCAATTTTGTATCCATGTATAATAAAAAAAATAATAATAATTCATAAAACAGTTTCAATATATGTACGTAGTTAGATAAAACAAAAAAGAAAGTGCATATGAAAATATGTATGTACACTGCTGTGCAAAATAGTAAGAACAGCGTTGTACTATAATTGAATTTTAAATTTAAGAAAAACACAAATTTAAATTAAATTCAGAAATTGTTTTATATTATTTTAAGTAAATGCAGATTTACAACTAAATAAATAAACACTGATTTTGACAAACATTAATAAAAGAAAAATACAATTTAACAAAAATTCATTGATCTCGGCTGTGTAAAAAAATAAGAACACTAAAGAAAAGCAATTCTTTTTTTTTTAAATAAACATAAAAACAATAATGAATAAAACGAAACTATTGAAAATGACTTAAAAATTAATATTTTGTTGTGCTACCTTTGCTAACTAAAACAGCTCCGCACCTATGGGGCATTGAGTCCACAAGTTTTTGGCAAAGTTGTGGTGGGATCTCGTAAATTTTTTTTACATTTTCCCACACCTCCGCCTTGGTTTTTGGTTTTGACATCTTACTAAGCTGCCTTTTAAGATGACCCCAAAGATTTTCAATTGGATTAAGATCTGGGAATTGCGCTGGCCATTCAAAAAGCTTGACCTTTTTTTCAGAAAACCATTTTTTTGTTACCTTGGCTGTGTGTTTAGGATCGTTGTCATGTTGAAACAGCCAAAGTAACGGCAAATTATCATCTGCAAAGGGGTACATAAATGTATTCACGATCTCTATGTACCTCTCTGTCGTTAGAGTCTCCTGTATCCAATGAATTGGTCCAACGCCATAACAAGAAAAGCAGCCCCAGACCATAATATTACCACCACCGTGTTTTACTGTCTTAACGATATATTTAGGATCGAATTCTTTCCCTGTTGGCCTTCTTACATACTGGTTTATTGTGTCTGGTCCAAATAAATTAATTTTGGTTTCATCAGACCAAAGTATATAACGCCATTTCTCAGCTCTCTTTTGCAGATGACATTCGGCGAATTTTTTTTTTATTTTTTATTTTTTTTATATTAAAGCGATTACTTAGCTGTTTATGGCTATTAATACATACATTAATACATCAAAAATTCGTTATTTGGTTCATTTTAACAAAAGAATTTACCTCATATTTAAATCGTACTAAGTTTGCTTCTGTTTTTATGTATGTAGGTAGTTCGTTGTAAATCTTGAGTCTCTTATAAAATACAATAACATATTTTGTGATTTTCTATTTCTAAAAAATTGTAAATTAAAATTGTTTTTACCTCTTAAATTATATTGTTTTTTATTTTAAATATAAATATAAGCACACCCATTACTATTCTTTGTTTTACATTAAGCCATCTTAGAGCTGCAAGCATATAATTAATACTAGTGTATCTATTACATTTCAGTATACCCCGCATTGCTTTATTTTGTAATTTTTGCATTTTGTCAAACACTTCGGCTGATCCCAAAAACAACAGAGTTACATAATATTCAAAATGAGGTCTTATAATACAATTATATATTTTTATAGCCGTTAGTGTACATACATTCTTTCTTATTCTTCTAAAGAACCCAATTTTCTTTGCAATTTTATTACGTACATACACAAAATGAGACTTAAAATTTAAATTGCAATCGATTATTACACCCAGATACTTAATTTTTTTCACACACTCAAAACCATTAAAACCAACACATGGCCAAATATCATTAAGGAACATAAATTTAGTTTTGTCAACATTTAATTTAAGCTTATTCATGTCAAGGTACTTTCTTATATTTAATACCAACTTGATCAAAAAGTTCCCGGGGAACACCACCTTGTGGCGCTCCCATTGTTCCGATTTGAGTTCTGTTTTTTTTTGTTAAGTTGTTAAATCTGTTGGCATTCCCTCTAAATCTTAGCGTCATAGCTTGACATTTGCAAAAGTTACGTAGCCAAGAGTACATCTATATCTCTGTGTGTGTTGGCGATTTTTTACAATTTTAGAAATGGATTTAAATTTGCAACAACGAACTTGTATTAAATTTTACGTAAAAAACGGATTTAACCCTGCAGTCGTCGCGCACCAAAAAGTCACACCAGTCGTCGCGCGGATTACATATGCAATCCATTTTAAAATTAAAGTAAAACCCGTATGCTTTAATTTTTTCAAATTTATTTTGCTGCAAAATGCAATTACATATTACTTAAAGATAAAAAACAAATTATTACTTCATAATACAAAAAAAAAAAAAAAATTAATTAAAAAAATAAAAATTTCGGATTTCTTGTAGAAAAAAAGGAACTTTAGTTTCAAATTCAGGTCTGTTCGTAAATAAACTAATTACTTGTTTCCAAGCATGATGAACATATGTACTTGGAATGGTCAGGACAAACGAATTTTTGACATGCGGTACATGATCGGCAGGTGCTTTAATTGCGTGCTCTTCCGCATTCATAGCAGGGACCCAAAGAACTACTTCGTGGTAATGCTGATCTTGACGGCAGAATATTTGCTTGAGGAATGTCTAGAAAGTCCTTTATCTTGAATGCTATAGCCCTAGGCAATGATTTCTGTTGTATTCGAAGGTGAGCAAGTGGTTTCATCCATGCTGAGGAAGGGGAAAAGAGAAATTCCCGGCGAATAATATTTTCAAAGTTTTTGTTCTCTGGATATATGCATAGAGCATTTAGAGCACTTAGATTGAGTAAATCATGAAACACAGTTACAGGCCATCGTCTTGAATTCCTAGACACGTCGTAGAGCGAACACATTTTGTCCACCAGATCCACGCCGTTTTTTGTGCGGTTGTAATACGTGATCATTTCAGGCTTTCGTTTCTCTCCTGTGCTGTCATCTATTACCGCATCGTGGACAAAATAAGCACCACTTTATTTGGTTTTGCCACATAGGATACCAGTGTACACGGGCTGTGAAAACCAAATTTTGAACTGTACAAAGGATGTCCTCTGGCTACTCGAAACTCTTTTGGAACTTCTCTTTTATCTCTCTTATGGTGGCAACCATCGTTGTTTGGTTTTCGAAAAGCTCTTTGGCAACATTGAGTGATGAAAACCAATTATCCATAGTGATGTTTCGGTTCTTACCCAAAACAGGACCTCTTAGCCTCTTCACTACTTCAGGCTGTTTGCCTGGATAAATCTCCAAATTGTATGTATATGGATAGTGAACGTTGACAAGTGCAAATACTTTCACACCATATTTCGAATGTATTGCTTGAATGAACAGCGTCCTCTAAAGGCAAGCAGCTGCTCATCTAATGTCATCTCGGCATAAAATATTGTTGAGAATTCATGATGAACAAATCTAAGATTTCCCGTATTGGGAATTTGTCACGAATGTCATCGAAGCGTAAATGTCTGAGCAGAAATTCGAATCGTTGTGAGGACATCGTCAAGTAAATTGCCTCAACACCAGTATGATTTTTGTGATCAAAAAACTGAACGCAGCTTGTTCTTCCTAATTTCAAAGCACTAGCCATACAGAGGATACCGAAAAATGCCTTCAGTTCGACATCATCCGTCAATTTAGCATCCCTTACTCTTCCATGTTTATCCATGGCATCCTCTATTTTCATATTAGTATATTTGACAATGAGATCAATCATGGTAACATCTAGGTATAGAGATAAACAGTCTTCAATTGTCGTTTTCTGTCTAGCCACTCCTTTGGCTCCAGGAGGCACAAAAACTATATTGTGTCTTCGAGTCCTTCCTCTATATGGTGGTATAGTCTTTGACCAGCGAGTATTATCCACACCAACATAAAATGCATTGCCTTTCCTTTGTCCTGATTCATCGTCGTCGGTAATTTCCTCGTCCGTCATTTCATCCTCCTGCTCAGATTCAGTTCACGGTTTGGTTCCTCAAGAATATCTTCTTCATCATTTACATTGCCTTCGTTGAGCCCAGCACTGATCTGATCATCCCGTATTTGATCCATGATGTTCCTAAAAAACCATATTTATATAAATTTATGTCATCTAAATTAATATTTAAGTACCTTGCTTCATAAAAAACATATACATGAGCTATGACATTATGTAATAACTCGAAATTATAAAAAAAAAAAAAAAAAACAGTTTGACAAAAATACTTACATCAGTCGTCGCACGGATTACAATAGTACTTGGCTCATCCGTCGTTGAAATTCAACGATTATCCAATTTAGAAATGGATTTTCTGTGGAAATAACCCTTCTTCTTCCCACTTCAATAAAAAACGTTCCCTCTCTTTCGGACAATCGTCCTGCTAATGTGAACAGGTACTAACAAATACACAACATGATTTATTCCCCTGCTATGTGAACGCTCTTTCTCCTTTACACAACTTTTCTACTAATATATAATGTTGTTGAACGTGCATGTGCGTTGCAAATACACAACACAAAAGCAACAGTTGTCATGTACATAACAGAAGTGTCGTCATTTGTCACTATGTTCCTCTTTTTTTCACTGCGAAAGTCACAAACTTACATAAAAAACAAAACAATACATTTTATGAGTCAAAGCAGTCAAGCAAATTCCTTATGAACCACATGCACAAAAACGATTCGACTATACGCTTATCCCTAGCATCTTTCCTTTTCTTGACCATTGACTTTCAAAGGCGGGCATACTTGAAAATATATATATTTTTTTCTGTCATGTTGTAAAATAACTTAATTTTTTAAATGTGTTTACCAAGGTTCTACTTGACCGCTTGGCAAAAAAAAAATACATCTACGCGAAATTGCCTTTCCAATGGTGTAAGTATCATGCCATTCGGTTGAGTAGAACGGTGTATAAGCGTACGACAAAAATGGGCAGCACGTATTTATATATAGATTCCACTTAACTTCACAACGCTTTCGTGGCACAACCACACGCGACTGGGACTCGCGATTCACGCGCAAACTATTTAGCTGTAAGTACTAAAAGAGACAAAAAATAACCGCCACTAGTTTTCCGGGAATTCTCAATTTTGCATTGGTGGATTACAATAGTAATCCGCGCGACGACTGCAGGGTTAATGGTGCGCGAACGTTGGAAATGTTGGAAAAGTGTTTCGGCAACGATTCTCTAAAGAAAACGGTCGTTTACCAGTGGCACGAGCGGTTCAAAAGTGGTCGTGAGTCAATCGAAGATAATGAACTGCCACCATCGACATCGAAAACCGACGAAAAAATTGATGAAGTAAAAGAAATAACCGCAATAACCGCAAATTGACCATCAGAGAGATAGCGGAGGACTTGAACATTGCCTATGGATCCGTCCAAGACATTTTGGTTAATGATTTGGGTTTCCGTCGTGTAGCAGCAAAGTTGGTTCCAAAACACCTCAATTTCATGCAAAAAAGAGACCGTGTTGACGTCGCAAAAGAGGTGATTTGCGATGCTGAATCCGATCCCACATTCATCAAAAGGATCACTACTGGAGACAAGACGTGGGTTTATGAGTACGACACGCAATCCAGACATCAGGCAAGTGAATGGCGTTCACCAAATGAGCCGAGACCAAAAAAAACACGTCGTTTTCAGTCAAAAAAAAAGGAAATGCTCACGGTTTTCATGGATTACAACGGTGCAGTGCATCATGAATTTTTGCCAGAAGGCCAGACAGTAATCAAAGAGTATTATTTGGGCTTTATAAGACGTTTGCGTGAAGCAATTCGCCGAAAGAGACCAGAATTGTGGGCAGAAAACTCGTGGATTTTGCACCATGATAACACACTGTCGCACAGTGCCATCATTATTCGTAATTTTTTGACGAAAAATGCAACATCCAACAGCCACCGAATTCACCTGATTGGGCTTCCTGTGACTTCTTTCTGTTTAATCGAGTTAAAAAGCCACTCGGCTGACAGCAGCCGAGAGGAAGTAATGGAAAAATCGCAGGAAACACTGTTGGACCGAAAACCGAATATAAAAAATGTTTCCAGGATTGATTCAAGCGCTGGCATAAGTGTGTTGCAGTCGATGGGGATTACTTTAAAGGGGAAAATATAGATTTGGATGAATAAACTTGTATTTCCAATACTCTTGGAAACAACACTGTCTAGAATTAAAAAAATCCCTAGCTGCAAGAACTAACATCCTTAGATATTTAGCTTGTAAGAAAAGTAGTGTTCATATAAATACCTTATCACACATAACTAAAATGTTAATCTTAAGCAAAATCGACTATGGATTGTACATATACGGTCACTGCCCAAAATCAGTTTTGAATATCATAAAACCAGTCTACCACCTAGCTGCACGACGAAGGATTAACGCTTTCCCGACTACCCCTATAAAAAACATCTTAGCTGAAACAGGACTACCTAGCATTGAAGAACGAAGAGACGCAATCACCTTGAAGCTGTCTGCGAAACTTTTCTATGTTAACAACTCATTAATCGATAATGATGTGAAAAGGGGAAGAACCCATAAGCTTACAAAGAGAATACCATCAGCAATTGCCACTACCCCCATGGTTAATAGACCCTACAGCTTTGATATTGACTTTAGCGGACTATAAAAAAGCAAACACCAGCAATTCCACTTATTGTAAATTCTTTTCAGTTTTTTCATCAGATTTTAAATCGAACGGATGGAGTTTTATCTTCACCGACGGATCAAAAACCACAGAATACACATCATACGCTGTCATACTCGAAAACGGTTCCATTGTTAGCACTGGTTATTTGTCTGAATTCGCTTCAATATTTACAGCTGAAGCTTTCGCTTCAAGCTATGAAAGCAATTATGAATTATCGAAGAAAATATATCATATGCTTTGACAGCATATCTGTTCTTAACGCTATAAAAAACCCAAACAATAACTCTGAGATCATATCTCAAATCAGACAACAGCTCATAAAATTGGCAAAATACATCAAGTTAATGTGGACTCCTGGACACGTTGGGATCCAGGGAAACGAAAACGCAGACATTGCAGTCAACTCGGTCAAATACTCTAAGGTTTATATATTCGATGTTTACTCCAAATCGGATTTTATCAGACTCTCCGAAAATGCAATAATTGCCAATTCCAAAAACAACTGAACTCAATACCACCACCACTACAAAAAAGTTAATCCTGAGAGAATTACTCCTATATACCCCATAGAAATCGTTAACTTTGTGCGGCTACGTCTTGGACACACTTCAGCTACTCATCTACACCTTCTAATAAAAGGCAGTCCTCCAGTTTGCTCCTCCTGCAACACAAATTTGAACTTAAACCATATTCTAGAAGATTGTTCCATATTAAAACCTGTTATTCTAAGTATATTTAAAAATAATTCGATATACGAAGTTCTTAAATACCCTAACACGGAAAACATTAACAAAATATCAGATTTCTTAACAAAAGTTAACATTATTGTATAATTTTATAATTTTACTTATAACTAGAGCTAATAGTCTCTGCAGCTAGGCTCGTTAAATTACCATGTAATTTAAATTATGTGCTAATAAAATATAATATAATAATAATAAAAATAATTCCTGTTCTCTAATTTATTTACAAACGGTATGTTAACTATGGAACTATTAATATCTTTTACACTTTTAATGAAAAACTCGTTGAATTTCTTTGCAATAGTTTTGTTGCAATTTATCTTGTTTCCTCTAAACTCTATCACATTATTTTCCACTTTTTTATCTTTGAGCACTAGACTTTTAATTGTTCTCCATATTGTTTTTTGATCACTTTCGTTATTAATCTTGTTTTTGAGATATTCATTTTTTGCTTTGCTTAATAAAGTTCTGTACGTATTCCTTGCTCTTCTATATAAATTCTAATCTTCCTCCAGTCTTGTATGTATGAATTTAAAATAAGTTTCCACTTTTCGCCTTCTCATAGTTCTTAAACTACTCGTATACCATGCATTCTGGTTTGTTAATTTTACTTGTTTTACCACCAAAAACTCGTTCATGTCCCTAATTAATTCATTTTCAAAAATCTTGTGTATTGTGCCAACATTTGTTCCCTCACAAATTCCACTTATATCACTTCGAGCAATTGACGGTTCAAATTTGCTTTTATTGTATTTAAGAATTTTTATGTATTTAGTTCTTTCATTTGATTGTTTTAACTTTGTCTTTATTTGTATCACCACGGTTTCGTGGTCATTTTTTTAAGGATCATTATTTTTAAGGATCTATCAACTTTTGCTACCGTGTCTTGAATGTTCGAAATTACGTAATCAATTAACGAACTACTGTTAGATGTTATTCTTCTTGGTTCATTCACTAATTGTTTACAGATATTTTCGTCTAAAATCTCTTCCACTTCCTTTTTATAATAGTTGTCACTTAACCAATTAATATTAAAATCTCCAACTATCACTCGATTCATAGCCGATATATCATCTATGAATTCATTAAAAAAGTTACAGAAAGTTCTATCAGATGAGGTGAGTGATCTATATATTGCTGCAACTGTAATAGGTGTATGTCCCGTTTGTACGACTTCTATTACAAGCACCCATATATCCATTTCAATTTGTTCATTTTTAAGTACGAGTAGCCAAAACTTTCTTTTAAGTATATAACAACACCACCAGCTCTAGTCGATGAATTTATTACTTTATATTTTCCAATATTGATTTCACTATCCCTTATCTTCATGACTAGGTGAGTTTCACTTAGTATTACTATTTCGTACTGACCTTCTAGCAACAATACCTCCAATCCATTGAAATTATTTGTGAGTCCTTGTATATTTAAGTATATGCACATTATTTCAGCTAATTGCTAATAGTTTATTTTTTCTTTCTTTTTTTCCAGTCTTCTTATATAAACTGGACAGTTATAGTCTCTAGAATCATGACTTACATCCATATTTAAATTCAGCCTTGAATTGGCTTTGGCACAATTTTTACATTCAACTTTTGTACTCCCACAATCTGCTATACAATGTTCACCCACACATTTAGTACACTGAATTTGATTTGTGCATTTTCTTGCATTGTGGTTGAAACCCCAACATTTGAAACACATTTTGACATTAACTTTGTCAAATATCTGACACTTGTACCAACCAATATTCAATTAATTCAATCATTCTCCATTAACATTTTAAATAAATCTTTGTCAATTTCAATTATTGCATTATATTTAGAAATATTCCTAGGTTTTTTAAAACACTTCACCACAGATTTTATTTTGCTTTAATATAGTTTCAACCAATCTATCCTCATTAACTTCATTATCAATTCCATTTACCATAATTTTATTGTAGGATTTACCAATTTAGGAACTTATACATTATAATGATCTCCACATCTCTCTTTTACTTCATTTTCCATTTTTTTCATTGATTCTTCATTATTGCATTTAATCACAATAGACCCATTGACTCTATTAGACACACTATTAATTTGCACAGACAAATCCGAAGGGTTAATGGTCTCCTCAATTTCATTTTTTGTTTTACTACTGTTTTGTTTACCTTAGGGTTCAATTATTAGAGGAGGTACATTCTTTACCGCTATTTCCGCATATGTTTTCTTTTTTTGTACTTTTGTCTTCTCATTTTCGCTCGATTTTACACTTGAACTCGCATACACTGTTCACACACTTTATAAGAGATTTTATTTCTTCTTCTTGTTTACTTAGTATTGCTTTTTTGTCATTGACAACTTGCAATATATTGTCAATTTTTAACGTTATCTCTTTTAAGTATTCTCTGCATGTATTACACATATACATAAGATTCTTCTTTTCATTCAAAAGGTTAACATCGTAATCACTCAAACCGATACATTTCTTGTGAAATACTCCACGGCAGAAACCACTACATTTAATCCCCGTTTCTGTTCTTATGGGTTTACCGCAAGTTTCACTCTTGAACACTTCACTCATTATGAAATTTTATTACGTACTAACACTATTGTATATATTCTGAAATCTGGTCTGTCCATTTAATAACAGCTAGTAAATTATTATTTTTTTGTTTCAGTTTAACACTGGTTTTTATGCACACAGTTAATTAAAAAATTCCACTTTTACTTTTGTATAATTTATACTATAATTTGATATCGTTTTAATCGAATTAATTTGAACACATCAAATTTAAACGTACTCTCACCCACTCACTCAAAGGGAAAGTGGCAAGCTTTAAGATTGTTTTCTATAAGTCTTCTTATCAGAGAACTGTGTACTTTTAGATTTAAATTGGTGTTTCCTCATTGTTTTTTTCTTTTAGAGCATTCACGAACATTAGTTTTTAGTTTAGTTTAGTTTATTATTAATATTGAATTCATTGTTCAATAAGTCTTGTGTACAAAACACATCTCTTAAAAAATAAAACAAGCTTTTGTACATTACTTTAATTTGAGTTTAGTTTAAAGAGTTAAGTTTAAATAAAAGAAAGAGATAAGGAAAAGAAAGTACCAAGAAAAAGGAACATAAGGAAAAGAAGAGGTATGAAAGTAGGAAAATCTATTAGGAATTATTAGCATATTGAAGAAACAATTTTTTCTTAAAGGCGGTTCTGTTCGTCGTGCGCTTTATATCTACGGATAAACTATTCCAAAGGCGAATCGAGTTAACAAAAAATTGTCTAGATGTATTAACATATTTGCATCTTGGAATGGAATTCTAACATTACGCGGAAAATTATTTTTTTCAAATAGATATTCCGGTTGTTTTGTTGTTAAAATTTTGTGTAGTGATAGTACAGTTCGATATTTCATCAATTCGTCGATTGACAAACCTACAATCTGATGGGAGCAGAAAGAGATATGTTCATATCTTCCTATGCCTATGCCAATATGTATCTCGCACAGCTATTATAGGCAACATTCAGCTTTCGCCGAGATTCATAATCCATGTCGGAGTATATTTCACACCCATATAATAGAATAGGCAGGATGTATGACTTTACAAGCTTTAACTTAACTTTGGTGGGAAGATAGTTGGAGGTTGGACTAAGTCCTCTAAGGGCTCCGTAAACTTTCGATGCAGTTTTTGTAATATGAGTCCTCCAGGTAAATTGTTGGCTCATGTAAACCCCAAGATTATTGAATGTTTTAACATATTCAATTGGAGTTCGATTAATATAAAGAAGAGGAATGTCTACTTTAACTCGGCTAGCATTAATGATCAATGCTTTACTCTTTGTTGAAATAAGACTGAGTTTATTTTCAAATGACCACTTACAAATTGTTGCTAATTGGTCGTTTAGATTAATTATCGCTTGTTTAATTTGGGATTTGGGAAAAACAGAATAAATCTGCACATCATCTGCATATATATGACGTTTACAATTCACAAGACGCTAAGTCGTTTATATCACATATAAAGAGTAGTGGTCCTAAAACGGATTCTTGGGCAACACCTGATGGAGCAAAAAGACATACTGTGACCGATTACATAGATATGACGACGCCAGTTCGACCACGGTCGAACAAGAATTGGGTCCGAAGTTTCATGACTAGTATTTTATGATCAACACAATCAAATGGTCTAATCCCTCACGCATATCTTCGCAAACCTTAAGTAAAGCTGTGGTGCAATTATGCTTAGCACGAAAACCCGACTGACAGTTTGTAATAAGCTGTTTATCGTTTAAATAATGTTTGACTTGTTTACTAACGATAGTCTCAAAGACTTTGTTCAGAAATGGAAGTATGGCAATGGGTCGATATTCAGTTTCTGGGCGCGATGGAGATTTCGGAATTGGCACCACTTTAGTAATTTTCCAACTTTCAGGGAAGGTTGAAGTTGTGAGTATTGAATTAAAAATATGGGTTATATGAGTGAGAATGACTGGAAGCAGGATTTTTATGAACTTGGCAACGATATTATCCCATCCAACTGCGTTAGATGTAATGTCAAGGATCGTTTTACCAACATTGATTTCATCGGTATTGTAGGGAGAAAGTGTCGTCGCTACTGCATTGCGGTTCAGATATATTTGTCGGATTATGTATATCATATGCAGAAACAAATTTAGCATTAAGTTCTTAAGTTCGTCTAAATTGATGAGGCTTGGAAGGGCTGGCTTTTCAGAAGTCAAACCGAGTGCTCGCAGTCTTCCAAAAGTTGGTGTTTGAGCAAACTTTTTTTTTACTCGTATAAAGAACTTAACACTCAAGAGGGTATTACTACTCTTAAAATGCTGGAGCACGTGCTAAGTTTTTTTTTCGCAAAATTGTATGGATAGAGAGAGAAAGATGTTTGGGCTCAGTGGTTATTTCTCTCCATGGGTGGCATTGAACTTGTTTGCATAAAATGACCTTTTATTAGATCTGTTTAATGAGGTTACTGCATTACGAATAACTTTGAATTCTGTGTGTATTTCAGGGCATTTGTACCGTCTCCATCTCCTGTATAGGATATCCCAGGCTTTCATGAGATCAAAGACTTCTTTGGTAAGCCAAGCTAAAGTGCATTTCTTGGACCTTGTTTTTACATTGAAATATTTAATTTGAAAGCTGGGATCATTTCTGGAATATATCGGCTGCTAATTTATCGTCTGGCAGTCATGAAAGAGTACTACTAGATTAAGTTTTGTATACAGTCGTTATCTGGCAAACGCCGCATATAGACGTGTGAAGAGTGCAACTGATACCGATCGATTCGTCCGAACTGTCAAATTTTCCCGACAGGTGGCGTTCTAAATTATTTATTTTTTCTTCCCCCCCCCCCCCCCCCTTATTTTTGGAATAAAAAACTCCTCTGGTGTATTAAAAAAACATAAAAACAATGCTGGGGGCTAACGACCCCCCACCCCCCCCCCCCCCAAAAAAAAAGAGCTGGTTTAGCGGACTCCATCCCGATACTCCTCTAAACCAGCGCCCCAAAGCCAAACACAAATCTACCGACCCTCACTACCCACCACTTCCAACCATCTCTACCAATGATGACAATATACCGCGCTACTTAGTGATTTCAAGTTTAGAGAAATTTGAGAAGCAAGATAAACTACGTCCACTATCATCATATAACCTGTTTCAAATCAATCGTGGCTTAGAATTCATTTCTAAGGAAATTTTAGAGGTCAAAGCCATGCGCTCCGGTGATCTTCTAGTGAAAGTGACCAATCTTCAAACTGCAAACAAATTCCTAAAAGAAAAATATATTGACTCTATCCCAGTGAAAATTTCGTTCCACACCAAGGAAGAATTTATTCCCCCCAAATCCGAGACATTCCAAAAAATGAACTCTTAAGCGAACTCAAAGCACAAAAGATAATACAAATTAAAAAATTGTTCAAAAATATTAATAAAGAATTGGTACCAACAGGAGCTGCCATTCTAACCTTCGATCTGATACGTCCCAGTCAAATAAAATTAGGTTGGCTAAACTGCAAAGTGGAAGAATATATCCAAAACCCAATGAGATGCGTTATTTGTCAATGATTAGGACACACGAAGAACCACTGCTACAACGCTAAAACTTGCAAAATGCTGTCTACCACAATCACACGAGCGTTGTTCTCGCATATACTGCATTAATTGTAATGAAGATAACCATACCTCTTATGATTCTTCATGCCCAACTTTCCTACGACACAAGTCAGTCAACAAAATAAAATCTGACCGGCGGTGCACACTTCGGGAAGCCTGGCAGATCTATAGAGACGACCCCGTATTACACCAACTATCAGCTCCAAAGAAACATCCCGCGACCAAACCATCTATAGCAGAAATAATCAAAAATAGAATATTACCAAAAACCATCACTCCAGCACAACACGAAGCTATCGCCACCAAGAAGCCAACATCTTCTTCAACCTCAATTTCACCTCCTATCCCCGCTCCACACCATCCCAATCAACCATCAACAAAAAATATCTCCAACAACCCAAAAACAACGACTCAAACAATCACTGCTCCTGCAGCTACCACCAAAACACATATCAACCTCCAAAGCACCTCTTCACACACAAGCAACAGCGTTTTACCACCTCCTTCCCCGATATCAAAAGTTACAAACGCACTTCTTAAAGAAAACAATTACTACGTTAATATAATGGATACCGATGATGACAAATAACATCCCTATTAACTCCGAAAACAACAGCTCCGCTGCCAGGGGATTAAATCCTCCAAGCTCACTTGGGAACTTGGGTGATTCAACATCAGGGCAGCGGAGTCAGAAAATAAATACAACTTCACATCCCACAAAACCCCTATTCAAAAGAACATCATTAAAAGTCCTTCAATGGAACATGGATGGTTATTTAAATAACTACCATGAACTCCAAATCTTGTTAAAAGAATTCCAACCTTCCGTAATGCTTTTCAAGAAACACGTTCCTATCGGTTCAAGTCCTCATCATCCGAAACAATATGCACCCCATTTTTATAACAACAATTCCGCCGCCAAGCAAGGAATTGGGCTACTTCTTCACAAATCCATTCCACACAAGTTTATTAACATTCCATCAAATATTTCCGCTGTTGGTGTTGAAACTATAATCTGTATATACATTCATCCAAAACAAGCCTTTACCAGTCACGACTTAGAAAATATTGTTAACAGATTTAACACACCAATATTGATAACAGGCGATTTCAATGCCTGGAACCCTATTTGGGGTTTCCCTAGTGTAAATACCCGTGGGAAAACTGTTGAACAATTTTGTATTAACTCCAACCTTGCAATTTTGAATAATGGTTCCCCTACTCATTTCTCCACTCATAACAGTTTCACTCACTTAGATTTAGTGTTTTCCTCCCCTTCCCTCGTTCCAAACACAAAGTGGAATATTTTATCTGATCTTTATGGAAGCGACCATTTTCCTATCATCACTGAAACAGCATTCGATAACCATACAAGTAATGACAATGTCGTACATAAATTTCAATTAGATAAAGCAGATTGGCCCTTATTTCAATCTAAAATATTAGACCTTTTGGCCAACAAGGACATCTCTGCTAATATCAACAAAGAGGCCGCCCTTATTCAAAAATTCATCCGATTTGCAGCTAATATAGCCATTCCACAAACAAAAAATATACCATATAAAAGAATTGTGCCCTGGTGGAGTAATGAGTTGGGCAAACTTCGCCAAGCGAAACAAGCAGCCTTTAAAACATTCAAAAAGTACCCCACTACGACCAATCTAATTGTTTTTAAAAAAGCAAATGCTGTTTTCAGGAAGGCTGCAAAAGAAGCAAAAACGTGCAGCTTTGAAAAATTCACTTCCAATATCAATCCCAATTCTCCCCTTAAGAAACTTTGGTCTGATATTAATTCTCTTACCGGCAACTACAAACCATTTTCCATTAAAACCATAAAAAATCACTCCCAACAAATTATATCAGATCCCATAGAAATAGCTGAATGTTTCGCTTCCACATGGTCGACTTCCTCTAATGATACTAACTTCCATTCGGAATTTGTGAATCAAAAAAACTCTATTCCCAATCGTCAAGTTTATAATCCCGTTAGTGATTTAGCAAAACAAATGGAAGAAAACATTAGTCTAACCGAGTTTGAAAGTTGCATTAATTCATGCAAAGGGCATACACCTGGGTATGATAGAATATCATATGCTATGTTAAAAAACAGTCCCACCCTTTTGAAACAGCGCATATTAAACCTGTGCAACCAAATTTTAACCCACGGGGTTATACCACAAACATGGAAAATTGCCACAGTAGTCCCCATACCCAAACCAAATAAAGTCATCACCGACATATCCAGCTACCGGCCAATATCTCTACTACCATGTCCAAGTAAAGTAGTTGAAAAGATTATTTCCCGTAGGCTATCTTGGTTCCTGGATAGGTATAACCTTCTGGACAATAACCAAGTAGCTTTCAGAAAAGATAGAAGTACGATGGATGCATTATTGTATTTATATTGATGAATACATTGGTTCAGGTCTTTCATCAAAAAATCACATATCCATCCTTTCGATCGATTTCGAAAGAGCTTTCGATCGAATTGGGATCCACGTTGTTTTAAATCAATTAATAGAGTGGAAAATCGGCCCTAAAATAATCACTTTCACAAAAGCATTTTTATCAAACAGGAAATTCCGAATAAAAGTTAAGAACACCTTCTCCTCAGTCCATAACCTCGAAAATGGTATTCCGCAAGGATCTCCACTTTCCGTTATCCTCTTTTGTATAGCCTTTAATAAAATAAGCAGCATATTAGCAAAGTACAGTAGAATTAACTATTCTTTATACGCTGATGATCTTGTAATTTTATCCAAATGCAAAGACTTGAATGATGTTGAAGCTGACTTTTCAAATCTTCTTAGGGACCTAGAAAAATGGGGTGAATACTCTGGAACAAAAATATCTGTAGAAAAAGTCAAACACTGCATATCTGTAAAAAATACAGCTGTTATAAAAATATTTCTGTTAATTTAAATAATACATATATTGCAAATGTAAATAACCTGAAAATATTAGGAATTATATGCGATAATAAGTTTAATTTTAAGTCCCATTGATTACATATTAAGAAAAGCCTCGCTACCAGGGTAGATATGATAAGGTACCTAGCCCCTAAGCACAGTTTTTGCAATATTAATTCTCTTATAATTGTTATAAAATTAGTGTTGCTTTCTAAAATTGATTACGGACTCGCAATTTACAGCAAGTGCTCCAATTCGTCATTGAAGTTAATAACTCCTTCCGACCACAGTGCAGTAAGAACAGCCTTGAGAGCATTCCGAACAACACCGATCAAAAACATTCTAACTGAATCCGGGCTTCCTTCAATAACAGAGCGGATAGAATACCTCACCGCCTCTATTCTTCTCAAAATCAACTCCTGTAACAATTCGCCTATTCAAACGGCCACAAGAAACGATAAACGATCTGAAAAGCACTGGTTGGAAAATCTTTACACCGACGCCTCTAAGAACGAACTTGGCACTTCCTTTTCAGTGGTTGAAGAAAACGGAAACATAGTTTCAAAGGGCCTTCTACGTAACTCAACCTCCATCTTCACTGCCGAGGCTTTCGCCATTCTTAATGCCACAACGGCTACAAAAAGCAAAAAAACTGCAATTTTTTCCGATAGCCTATCAACAATAACCGCTGACAAAATTATCGGTAACAAGTATTTAAAAATAATTTGGGTACCAGGTCATGTTGGTATAATTGGAAACGAGATGGCAGACAAAGCAGCAAAAGCAGCACTAAATGAACCACTTATTCAATTCCACATATACAATAAAAAAGATACAAAAAAAAGTCTAATGCGCGTATATTGGAACTCCAAGAGAAGCTGTTGGGATGGATACCTTCATCACTACTCCAGAATCAACCCCCAAGCAAACAAATCCATCTACTCGAATAATATACCTCCTAGTATGCTAAAATGTTATACAAGACTACGACTAGGCCATACCTACATCACTTACAGCCATATTCTAACAAAACAAGAACAACCGCTCTGTCACTTGTGCAATAATAATGTTAATCTTAATATAAAACACCTTACTAACGACTGTGAAAACATCAAACTAGTGTCCAAAAAAGTCAATAGATCAAGCAGCCTGATAGACCTCTTAACTGTTCCCTCAGAAAAAAACATTAAAGACATTTTTAAGATACTAACTTTATTAAAATTGGAAAATAAGATCTAATTTTTGTATTTATATTATGTAGAACTATATCTAATAACTCTTATTTTATGATAACTATAATAGACCAAAGCCCTGGTAGCTGGTGCTGTAATTTAAGATTAATCTTGTAATTTATTACTGATTAATAAAGTTATAATAATAATAATAATAAGTTTTGTATAATCCAATGACTCGAAGAAATCATTATTCGTTACTTCTGAAAGTATGTTGACTGTTAAAAGAACCATGTCGTGATGCGAAAATGCTGGAACAGGAAGTTGATCGTACCGAAGCACGAAATTTTCTTCAGACACTAACGCAATATCAATTAAAGAGGGTGTTTTGTTGGGTGCAAAATGAGTAGGATGGATACTATTTACGAAACTCAGACGAAGCGACTCAATCAATTATTTAAAAGCATTATTTTCTTTTTCTAAGATGTTTAGGTTTAAATCACCACATATAACGATTTTGGAATATAAAGGAGATAATTCCTCGAGCACATCTCTTACTAGCGTATGGTGTGCAACATCTGGAGCCATATATATGCACCCCAGAAGGAAAATTTCGTTAATAGTCCTAACCTCAATGAATAAGTACTCCAATAAGTCGGTTGGCGATGATTTTTTAATAATATGACACTTATGACACTTTTTTAAATAGATACCAACACCCCCTCCTCTTTTGCGGCATCTGTGACCTGGAAAAAACTGCATATTATTTGAGTTTATTAGATTTGATTTTAACTCCGAGTCAAACCATGTCTCAGTTACACAAACAGCATCGGCTACACTATCACTAAACAAATAACGGAACTCATCAATTTTGTTTTTTAGACTTTGCGCATTTAAACAACATATATTAAAACCTTTTTTCGCTTTGCAAAGAATATTAAATAAAGTTTTCGATTTTTCAATGGAAGTACCCCATTCCTATGAATTCATTTTAGCAAGTGCAACAAAAACAACAATTATAACAAGCGCATTTAGAGTGTATGCCATGGAAAATAGTAAAAAATATAGTTCTAATAGATTTGCAGTGAGAGAGTTAAAAAAGAAATATAAAAAGAAAAGAAAAGAAAAGAAGAGGAGAAAAAAAAGGAAAAATTACATTGTTTTTTTTATGCGTCGAAGAAAAATTCATTGTGACTTTTTGATGTCGTGCGGCAATGGTTGCGAGAGCATCTGCATCGCTGACTAGAAACCCAACCCAAGCTGGTAGAAACAGAGAAAAGGTGCTTTTGATGTTTCAGCCGTGTTGCTTGTTGTAGTAAGAAGCGATTGTTTTTGGTTAGACTTTCGTTGACATAAAACACTGATAAGGATTCCAGGCCGATGTCATTTAGGCAACGTTGCCTTCCATTTTTTTTCCCGAAACTCTGTCACTGCTCTCAGAAGGAGATTTCCCTCTTGAGCAGAGTTGAATTTTAAAATGACTGGTGGATCAGCCGTAATATTTCTAGTCTGAGTACGGAAAACAGCATTTAGTGTCGGAGGTTTGCATTCAACAATATGGCATAAGTGGTGGAACATGGACTTTAGGTTTTCGTCAGTCAAATGTGGTACACCAAACATAATAGCATCAGCAGCTATTTCTCTTCTCTCTAGAGCGTCGCAGCGTTTGTTTAATTCCTCTAACGTGTGGTGAGTAATGGGTTCTTCTTGAGAGCTGGCTTCCAGTTTTTCAACACGCTGCTGAAGATTGTTTACGCTCTGCTCGATTTCAAGAAACTTTGTTGACAAACTCTTTTCTACTCGTCTGAACTCTTGCATGAGATTTTCCCGGAGCTCCACCATTTCATTGGCAAAACGACACATGATGGCTTCTGTGTATTTCTTCATGTTTTTTTCAAAAGTTTTTTCGAAGGTATCAACGGTGAGCATTTTTAAACAGATTTCCCGAGATTCGGAGTACACTTGGATGTAGCATTTTGCTTAGGCATAGAGACGGCACCATCTGTGTCATTCTCAAGCTTTCTTTTCGAACGAGTGGGCACTGGAATTGAGTACGCGGGTGAATTTGAACTCATTTTAGAGAGATTTATAGAGAGCAATGATCAACACAGTAACTCAAAAATAGTAGCAGCACTTAAGACGAGAAATCAAATTATAAAATGTTAGATTTTATCAAATAAAGAAGCACTTCAGCACTTAGAAACCAATTTCACGATTAAGGAATGATTTTAATTCAAGATAATCCATTCCCAAGGAGCAAGAAAGAATTTTGCGATTGCTCTTAGAGATTGCTTCTCCTTATTTAAACCTTGAATAATGCTTCGAAGCTTTGCAGAACAATGTTTGTTACGACCCATTTTTCTCTAAAATGATCAAAACTTTTTTTTGAACCTCATCACAGATACTCATTTTTAATTCTTACCACTAAAAATAATAAAAAATAAATACCGCCTAAACAAATAGTAACCCGGCTTTATTTCTGTTCTTATTATTTTGTACAGTCAAAAATGACCCTTTCTCGCAAAGTGTCTGGGCTAATGCAGTCCACAAAATTGACGAAGCAAAAACATCAATAATTTACCGCTATCCCAACATGGAGTAAAAAAAAAAACAACAAATTGTGAATGAACCAAAAACTGTAAATATTTAAGAAAACTTTTCCGGCAATAGCTGTTCTTATTATTTTGCACAGCAGTTTATGTATGTGGTATCGACGATACTAAATCATCAAGAGTAAAAAAAAAACAGGTTGTTTTTAAATAAATTGTTATTTTGGACTGGCGAATAGCTTGACTCGACCTTTTTATTGCCCTTAAATTAAGTAAACAGTGTATCATATCTGCGTCCAATTAATTTTGACCTGCATTTTTTTTTTATAATGAGCGCGCACTCAAGGGGTTTTTGTACCCTTAAAATGTTCGTACACAGGGCGGGCGAAGGACATTTAGGGAGGAAGAAAAGACAGGTACCGATGTACACTGTTTTTAAATGTTTGTAAGTTATAACGACCAGGAAACACAGAGATCGGCAGGGCATTCTATAAGCGAGTTGTTCTGCTTAGGAAAGAATCACGATATTTTAGAGTACGCCCGAAAATGGGCTTGAGGGTATACTGATGAGCATTCATAGAGCGACGTGTGTTACGGTTGAAAGATTGAATGGGTGGAATGCTACTGGCGATTTCAATGGAGCACTGGTGGTGGAAATAGCGATAAAACAAAGAGAGACAGGAGACATTACGTCGGTGTTCGAGGGTGCAATTGATTGACTGATATTAGTATCACCAATGAGTTTTATCGCACGGTTTAGAATCCTATCTAGCAGGTGCAGAGATGTTTGAGGAGCACCTGACCAGTTGTGGGCATTGTACTCCAATTTTGGGCGGATGAATGCCTTATATGTTGTGGCCAGATCAGAGGGGGTAAAATATTTCTTACATCGCTTGAGGAAACCTAGACATTTCGCAGCATTTTTGGCGATATCGAATATGTGGTCATTCCAACGTAACTTGTCACTGACATACATACCGAGAATGGAAAGTTTATCGGTTTCGACGATGCAAGTGCCATTCATGGATAATGGCTGAGTATTTGAATTTCGCTTTAATGACAGCAGATAGCATTGAGTTTTGGAAGCATTAAATTCCACTCGATTGATAGTTCCCCAATTGGTTATGCTCTTAATATCGGAATTTAATGAGCTTAACATACGCTGCGGTTCCCGTTCTATAGCCGAAGAGTAGGGGCATGAGTCCGGGAAAGAATGTGAAAAACAGAGAGTACTGTCATCAGCAAAGGAATATATTGGATTAGAAGTAGCAGACAAGAGATCATTAATGAAAATTAAAAAGAGTGCCGGAGACAGAACGGAGCCCTGGGGCACACCAGCATTTATTTTGTGAATATCAGACTTGACTTGTGAAGACAACTTGAATTGAACATTCCGAATGGTAATTTCTAATCCATTGAAGAAGAGAGTCATCGATCCCAAGAGGACGCATTTTCGACAAGAGAGCCTGATGCCAAACTCTGTCAAATGCCTTAGAAATATCAAGGAAAGGAGGGGCGTAAGTGCCATGGGTCTGTAGGAGGAGAGAGAAGAAGATTCGCCTTTTTTAGGGACGGGCTGGACAAATGCTGTTTTCCAACTGCTCGGAAAGAGTCCTAAGGAGTAGGATTGATGAAAAAGCTTACACAGTGGTTTTGCCAGCGTGGAAGAACACCTCTTCAGAAGAAGGGGAGAAATACCATCTGGACCTGCGGATTTATGTATGTTGAGATCTTTAAGTACTCTTGCTACTACACGAGTGCGAAAGTGGATTCGTTCCATTGTAGATTTGACGCACTCAAGTGTAGGCGGGGACAAAGAACAATCTGGGAGTGTTAAGCTAGCCAAAAAGTGTGCAGCAAGCAGATTGGCCTTGTCCAAAGAGCTGACAGCTGGAATGTCATTGTAAATGAGCGTTGGGATGGAGGATGAGGCAGAATTTCTAATGTTTTTGACGAATGACAAAAAAATTTTACTGCCTTTAGGACATTGCACTATTTTTTGTCTGAGTTTTTGATCGTATTGAAATTTCACACGCTGGAGAAAGGCGTTGCAGTCATTTCTGGCTCGTTTAAACTTTTTTCGGTTTTCCTCTGTCGGATTGGTCTTATAAGACCGAAAAAACATTTCTCTAACCCTGACAGCCTCTTTACAGCTCGAGTCGTACCATGCCTTTTCTTTTGGTTTGATACTCTTCATCCGATGAGGTATAAAGCATCTCATTCCAAAGAGAATAGTTTCTGTGATCATGTCAGCAGCGGCATCCAAGTCGTTATCGAGGAAACATAACGACCAGTTAAAAGTCCTAAAGAAGCTGTTAAGACCGCTCCAGTTGGCTTTCTCGTATTGCCATACGGTTCTTTTAGGAATTTTTTCTCTAACTGTGTGGTGGGTATACGAGAATTTAGCTAGAGGGGAGAGCACATCAACGCACTACTTGTCAGGGTGAGAAGTTAAAAACAAGTCCAGGGTGTTGGCGGTATGACTATCAACGTCTGGTATTCATGTGGGCTCATTTACAAGCTGGGTTAAATTATTTTCCGCAGCGAATATCTCAACACACCGTCCTTCGGGTGTTGTCTGTCCAGAATGTCGAAGCCACCCAGAATTGTGTATATTGAAATCGCCCGTAATAACGATTTCAGTATGACGATACAGGAATACAATTCTTTGAATGGAGTCGACAGTGGAAGGTCGAGTTGCTGTCCAGTTTGGAGCTTCTGTAAATACGAGTAAAGCAGTAGTGGATAATTTGCTTACGGAGACGGAATTTTAACCACATGAAATTGAATTCCGGATTGGAACTGGGACTACATTGTGGTGGAATTTGGTAAGCTACATCACTACGCACATAGATGGCGAGACCGCGATGAGGAAAGAATAGTGGCACTAGTTCGTAGCCAGGTAGCTTCAGATCAGTGTTATCTGAGAGGTGTGGGCGGGGATCTACCTGTGTTTCACTAAATGCCAAAACAGCTGGTCTGTGCTTACAGACGTGGACGTACGCAGAAAAGTGATTACTTTTTAACCCGCGTATATTGGCTACGTCCACCCTGAATTCTCTGGTCATTATTACAAACAAACACAGTAAACACAAACACCGACGATACTAAGCAATGCTGCGAAGTGAAAATTCCGACGTTGGTTTCCCGAATCAAATTGCTGTAGGTGTTATGCCCTTACAACAATATGAAACAGTGCACCAACAAAATTTTCACTCACAACCCGCTATCCATCAGTTGTTACATACACTTAGTCACTGCCCGCCCCGTATGATAAATGCAGTAACGGCAGTGACCGAGTGCAAGCAATAGTACTACGACCAGGAGCGGGAGAGGTGGGATACCCGCACTGTCATATTTTTTATTTTTTTGAAGTAATTTGCACTGCACATTTAGTTGTTGTTTTTGTTTTTTTCACGCGCGCGATTTTTTTTTTTTTTTTTATTATTTCTCGGTGTGCAGCACAGGAGAACTTACGAGTGCACAAGGTGACGTGTGCACTCGTCGGTGGTCGACACGGTACTCATACACGCTAATCGTATGTATACATTGTATTGCTCATTAGCTCGTTATTTTAGGAGCTATAGTGGTTTCATCGCTGTCATACTCTGAAAATTCCTCCTTTGGTTCAGGTTCATTACCTTACCTTTGTAATGTTGTAATGACCCAGTCTCTAATTTCTTGTATTGAAATGTTGAAAAATTGGTTTCTTGCAACTGTTCCCAGTTTCCTTCTTTTGACATTATACTTTTAAAGCACTTAGCGTTAGAGGAAACGGAGAGCTGGCCGCAAGATAATTTTAGGTTTATTACAGCAAATCTCAAAGTCTTTTATCCGTGCTGCTTTGTCTTCGAATGCCCCTGCAATAATTTCAGTTAGTAATCGCTTTTGTAATTAGCTTTGACTAAATTGATAACATTGTGATCCATGGGTTGGATCAAAGCAGTAACGTTTGGTGGGAAAAACTACTGTTTTGTCCTCATCAGAACCAGTCAGTTTTTCTTTATTGCAGTGACAAGATGCATTATTAAGAAACAATAATGCTTGGTTTATTAAAAATCGTTCAAGGGGCACACCTAATATGACCGCCAAAAAATGGTGATTTTTGGGAATATTTTTAAAGAAAACTAATGTTTTAAAATTTGGAGGATATATTTATATTTTACATAAATAATGAATATACACTGAAATTTTCGAAGGAAAACATTTAATTTTCAGCGAGTTATTCGCTATCTCCAAAGTCACAAAAAAGGTCCTCCACTACTGCAGTGATTGCGGCCTTAATCGTGGCTGATTATCAGACTAGAAGGCATTGCCTATACAATGACCCACGATTGTGAAAAAAATTGAAATTTAAAGAAATGGCAGAGTTTTGAAAATAGGTAGAATTTTGCTCAAAAATTTGATGATTTTTGGCCCCCAAAATCACAATTTTCATGTAACCAAAAAAGTGGAGGGTTATTGTATAGAGAAACATATACAAAATAAGCAAATATCAAAGCGATCGGATGATTTGTCTTCGATTTACAACTGCAGTAAATTTGAAAAATCTAGTTTTGAGAAAAACGCGTTTAAAGATAAAATGATTGATTTCATTGTTATAAATAGATAAACATCATACTTAGAGTTAATCTGCTATTCCAGGCCCATATAATTCACTTTCCTCTCCTTCAAAAAGTGCCTGCTGCTATGCATGCATTTCTGTATACCTGAAGGTTAACAATAGAAACCGGGATCGTCTTGTAATGGTGTAAGATGACTAGAGAGCCCGAAAAATAACTCCCCGTAGGAAACGTAATTTTCTGACCGCTGAGCGGGAACTGTAACTCAAAAACTATTTGAGATATTCATTTGAAATTTTAGTATGTTATTTATAAAGGTTAGACTATTGAAATATGAAAAAAATCGATTTTTTCAAAATGTGATACTAGGTGTGTCCCTTAAAACCGAGTCCTTGTTTTTGGCATGCACTAAAATTCACTTTGCCATTACAAATCTTACTATCAATAATTTTAGAAATCGCAGTAAACACTAACATGAAGTCCATTATTTTATACTGAACAGCAATCTCTGGTACACTGTTTTCGTCATCAATTTTCAGTTTTTTTTGCTGACGAGCTAGCTAAAGACTTCTACATTTTCGGATTGCTTAGGATTAAAATGTTGTTTTTTTTTTTTGGTCTATCACTCCAAATACTCATCTCTTGTAACTTTACCCATTTTATAAATACAAAATAAAATAAATTTAGAGTTCAAATGTATGTACGAGTATGTATTGTATATCCGTACAGCAAGACGAACGATGCCACACTCAGAATTCAAATCACTTAAAATTTCACATGTAGCTTTTATAGACAAATGTGCCATTTTTAGGTGCCATTCCAAGTTGAAGTTCTGTAAAACACAAAAACGAGACAGTGAAATTAAAAAAAGAAGAAGTGAAAACATGTAAAACACAGACCACGCAATTCACTGCATAAGGATAACCATGAGACTGATCAAACAAAATAAGAAGGCAGTAAATTTGTTCAATGTACATATGTGTGTAGCCGGTAGCTGGTTATATTGAAAACTTCAAGGCCCATAACATAATAGTTAGTATATTACCACATACACAAATAAATATAAAACCTTCTGCAGCAGAAACTACACATTATATGTATTGTAGATTCCGAAAATTCGCAAAGTTCACATTACAGAGACGATAATGTAGAGTTTTGCTGGTTCACATTTTGGACAAATTCGCGTTCTCGGAAATTCACATTATCGAGATAAGGACTGAAACGAATAAAATTTGGAAACTTCAAAGTAAAAAAAAAAAAAAATATTTTCATAATTCATGTAATTCTTTTTATTTGCTTTAAAACTCTGTTTTTATTAAATTCATTCACAATTACAAAAAATAAAAAAAAGTTATTTGGGTTCCCATTCTTTCCTCAACTTCTTTCGAATATCCTTCATAAGGTTTGTGACAGTTACATCCGTGATCTTTTTGGACGCTCTTTTCCATTTAGCACTAAAATCTTTTACGTCCTTTGCACACTGCTCACTTTTCTTCAATTTAGCTTTGGCCAAAGCCCAATACCTTTCAATGGGACGGCACTGTGGAACATTGGGTGGATTCATGTCTTTTGGGACAAAGTCGACATTTTTAGCAACAAGAAAGCTCAACGTCGCATGAGCATAGTGAGCTGAAGCTAAATCTGGCCAAAATAATGTTGAACTCTCGTGTTTGTTTAAGAAAGGAATCAACCGTTTTTTTAGGTACTCGCTAATGTACACTTTTCCGTTAATTGTTCCCGTTGTAATAAACAATGAGCTTCTGTGTCCACATTGGCAAATGGCCTGTCAAACGAGCTATTTTGACCCGAATTTTTACATCCCAATCTATGTTGTTGATTGCGGTAGAATCTCAGCTTTAAACGAGTTGTAAAACTGCGCACCTGGAAGAGTAGTAAAGCCGTCTTTGACATAAGTTTCGTCATCCAAAACCAAGCACGCTTTCTTGTTGCCGATCAACTCGTATAGCTTTCGGGCTCGTGTTTTTATGACTTTTTTAGTTCCACTTTTCTGTTTTCGCTTAACTGTCAACGTCTCCAAATATCGTTTAATAACAGAATCCACTGTACTGTGTGCTATGTTTGGATGCGTACTATTTTCGAGGCATTTGTCGATGATCTTTTTACGGCATTCCTCTTGACTCATATTTTATAAATATTTTAAACCGCACCGAACTAAAATCAATAACAAACTGGAACTAGCGAATTATGTTACTGGCTAATTTGGGTACAAAATGGGACTGCAATTTTTACCCATTGGGAGTATAGCCCGTATTAAAATTTACAGGTTTTATTCGTTTGAGTCCTTACTACTGTAATAGCATACAGGATTGGGCAAATTGCGTATTTTCAAGTTCTACACCAGCTGACATCAAATTGAGATTGATCAAAACCTTGCTTGTGCCAATCTTTGGACATGCCATACCGTTAACCAGATACAAATTCTCAGCATAAGCTACTCGTTCCCTTAAAATTAAAAGGCACGACTATATATCCTACTTTCATAAGCTTGTCTTGGGACGTACATTTAAAAAAAAAAATTAGGAATTGATATGCTGTGCCTTTATGCACAAAATAAGGCAAACCCGATCACCAAAATATATTTATTTTCAAAACTTCAATTTGTACAGTCGCACTGAACTTTAAAATTAATAGCACCATCATCTAAGTATACGTCGCGCCCCTTTCTCGTCCACACCACTACACTCTGTACCATTAGCTACCGCAATAAAGTAAATACTCGTAAAAGGAGTCAACAAATTCAAAAGTGCAATATTTACA
The DNA here is from genome assembly GCA_963966105.1 of Volucella zonaria. Lineage (NCBI taxonomy): Eukaryota > Metazoa > Arthropoda > Insecta > Diptera > Syrphidae > Volucella > Volucella zonaria. Next base: position 125,146,854 of record OZ014530.1, on the reverse strand, counting down.
CATTTCTTGCAGCTAAAGTGACCTCCTTGACCGCCAAAATGCGCTGCTACTACAAAAAAAGTTATGGTGCCTTGAAGTCCGTTCATTTTTCAGTTTCAGTTTTAAATGCATTTTTATTTTCTAAATCATTAACTCTTACATACTAACAAAAAATGCTTAAATGCTAGCTTAAAATTACTTAACAAACTTATACTAACTTACTGGCCCCACACAGGCACTCTAAGCTACTCTAAATTCTTATATCTATGTCTTTCAACTTTGTTTACATTTTATTTATTAATACTTATTTTCTATGCTTAAGGCTAAACTTCAAATTTAGGCAGACATCCCAAATTTCAGTGCGAAACTGCCTTTAGTTTTGTTTTGATAGCTGATTGTTGTTGACGTGTTTGGCATCATATTGAGTATGGACAAAAACGATTTTCGTTCTCTCATAAAACATTATTTTTTGAGAGGCGAAACGGCGAAGGAAACAAAAGAAAAGTTGGATAAATATTATGGGGCTAATGCTCCGTCAGATTACACCGTCAAATATTGGTTTCGAGAGTTTCGTGGTGGCCGCAACTCCACTACCGATCAAGTCCGAAGCGGCAGGCCCTCCGATGCGGTTACAGAGGACAATGTCAAAATATACATGAAATGGTGTTGGCTGACCGAGAGCGCTTCGAAAGAGTGTTTGGACTTGCTGATGCGGAATCGGGCGGACTTTTGGCGTCGATTGGTAACAGGATTTGGATCCTTCGGACTATTATCTCTTTCCAAACTTCAAAAGATGGCTCATCAATAAAAAATTCAGCTCACGCGAGGAAATCATCGACGTCACGGAGGAGTATTTTGCAGACCTTCCGGAAAATTACTTTTCGGACGGGATCAAGAAGTTAGAAAATCGCTCGAATAAGTGTATCAAACTAAAAGAGGACTATATCGAATAATATAAAAAACAATTAAAAAAAAAATTTTTTTAATTCCCAAGGTCACTTTTCACTCCATCTATTGTAGGATAATCTATGTACATACAATACATATTTACAGATATTCTTGACACTATTGTATTATATATACACACTTCTATAGTTTAGTTTTTCTTTTTATGCTACTCTCTTTTTTTTTCTATGCTTAATTTCACTTTTTCTTTCCTTTCACTTATGTTTTTTTGTTCACTTTATGTTTTCGTTAATATTATTATGTATTCATATTAATTTTTTTTTTTCAATTTCAGTATCAATATACATTTTGGCAAATGTACATTAAGACATACAGTGTTGGCCAAAACTATAGCACCAAAAATGGTCATATAGGAAAAAAGTAAAGAATATTACAAAAGCTTATGAAAGTTTATAAACTTTTATATTTTCGTTTTCACAAAATATTACTCTTTGATTTACAATTATTCATTTTACGTTAAATCTTATCTAATTTATGATAAAATAAAATAATTAAAAATCCATTGAAAAATGAGTGGACAAAACTACATTTTCGAATTTATAAACAAATAACACAAAAAAAGTTTTTGAAACTAATACTTAGTGGCATATCCATTATTTTTGACTACTGCAGTACATCGACGAGACATTGAGGCAATTAGATTGTCAAGAGTATGCATTGGGATGTTATTCCAGGCAATTTGTGCTTGTCGTAGCAGTGAGTCCAAATTATTGCATTTCGTGCGATCAATCCTTTGATCTACAGTTCCCCCTAGATTCTCTATGGGGTTGAGATCAGGGGATTGCGCTGGCCACTTCATTACAGTTATTTCGCTTTCGTCAAACCAATCCTTTACAAGTTTAGCGGTATGTTTAGGATCGTTGTCATGTTGGAAAATCCATCGCAACGGCATATTCTCCTCAGCATGAGAAAGCACGGCGTTTTGAAGGATATCCGGGTACACGAAATGATCCATTATACCACTAATCCTACGAATTGGCCCGACTCAATGACCGGAAAAACATCCCCACACAATAATACTGCCACCACCGTGTTTCACTGTACCCTTGGTGAATCGTGTATTTAGGCCCTCGCCTTTCGGCCTCCGTACCGAATGAAAACCATCAGATCCCTTTAAATTGAATTTGGATTCGTCAGAAAAAAGTACAGTTTTCCATTTTGCTACGGTCCAGTTAAGGTGTGGCTTTGCAAATTCAATTCTCGTGCGTCGATTTTTTAGAGAAATAAATGGCTTTTTTTATAGGACGATATGATTTTAAGCCACTCTCAAGCGCTCTTCGCCGGATTGTCCTACTTGAGATCTCAAGGCCAAGTTCTTTTTGTACACATTTTGAGGATATAAAGAGGTCCTTTTTAATAAGTCTTATAATTCTTTTATCCTCGCGACTGGTCGTTTTTCGGGGTCTACCGCCACTGTGCACCGTTTGGACATTTCCCCGAGCACAAAATCGAGCTATTCGCGAAATCACCGAATGGCTTATACCAAATTTTTTTGCAATAAATGTTACTGATTTACCGCTTTCAAAATCAGAAACTATTTCTTCTTTTATTTCCTCAGAATACTTATTGTGAGCCATTTTATCTCCTTTTTGTCACAATTAAACACAATTTAAGGTTCCGATTCAAAACGCCATCGATCACACACAAATAATTTTTTCTTCATTGTTTAAAATGTTTTTGAAAAGAAAAACAGTATTATAAGTAAACGGTAAAATTTGCTGACTGAAGGCAATAACAGGGTGCATGTGCTTTAGTTTTGTCCACTTATTTTTCAATGGATTTTTAATTATTTTATTTTATTAAAAATTGGATAAGATATAACGTAAAGTGAGTAACTGTAAATCAAAGAGTAATATTTTTTTTTAATGTTCCTTACTTCTTTCCTAAGTGAGAATTTTTCTTGCTATAGCTTTGGCCAACACTGTAGGTAGTCTTTTAAACCACCTAAAATAACATTGCACATGAAATAATTTTCTAATTTAAGGGGAGATATTTTCTTGAAGTTTGAGGTCTCAAGAATATCTGGTGAAAACGCCAAGTCAATATTTCAATAAATAAGCCAGTTACAGCCGAGAGAGTGAAACGAGTTTTGCGGCGTTGAACCGAGATTTATTCATTCCCAAATTTTCAGACGCGTTTTTCTCAAAACTCCGTTTTTCAAATCGGTATTGAATTTTTTTGTGGTTATTCGACAATATACACCATTATATAGTACTTGCCATGGCATATTTTTTTTCGTTACTTAGTTTTTGTTTTATACGCAAAATAATAACTAATTTTTGGTTCAAAAATCACTATTTATGTTCAAACGTCCGCCATTTTGTGATAAATCAATATCTTCAAAATCGGCTATGACAAGTACTAGATTATAGTATCTAATTTAATAATCGTTTTGGTTTTTTTTTTTTTCAGAAGATTTTTGAAGAAACGCCAGTGGGTACCGTTTACGCAGATTTTTTTTACGGCGCTCCAATATCCTTGTATATTTTTACAATATATACAATATCCTTCAAAAATTTTAATTAAAAAAAATTAAGCATATTTCTGAATGTGTGTACTTTTAGATACATAGTTAAATTCTCAATCCGAAATTTCAAATAGTTTTCCCAAATATACACAAAAATGACCTTTTTTTCCGGCTCCTAGGTGTATATCTCCCCTTAACAATTTGTTTTCAATTACTTTCGGTAGTGAAATAGAAACGGAGGAAATAGAAAAAGGATTTAAATGGGAAGAGAAAAATGTTAAAAAATGAAGTCTTTAAACCTAGCAGCGTTAGATATACCCTTTTAAGTTAAGTGGATTCCAAGGTTTAATTGTGTGAATGAATATACGAGAGGAGTTTAAATAATTATATCTTGGTAAGATAATGCTAAACGTTCTTAGAGACTGAGCAAATTGAATTTTGTAAATCGGATATGGGGGAGATTTAGTCTTAATTCATATACCACCTTGATCAAAAAGTTCCCGGAAGACACCACCTTGTGGCGCTCCCATTGTTCCGATTTGAGTTCTGTTTTCTTTGTTAAGTTGGTAAATCTGTTGTTGACATTCTCTCTAAATCTTAGCGTCATAGCTTGACATTTGCAAAAGTTACGTAGCCAAGAGTACATCTATCTCTATGTGTTGTGTTGGCGATTTTTTACAATTTTAGAAATGGATTTAAATTTGCAACAACGAACTTGTATTAAATTTTGCGTAAAAAACGGATTTAATGGTGCGCGAACGTTGGAAATGTTCGAAAAGCGCTTCGGCAACGATTCTCTAAAGAAAACGGTCGTTTACCAGTGGCACGAGCGGTTCAAAAGTGGTCGTGAGTCAATCGAAGATAATGAACGCAGTGGCACATCATCGACATCGAAAACCGACGAAAACATTGATGAAGTAAAAGAAATAACCGCAATAACCGCAAATTAACCATCAGAGAGATAGCGGAGGACTTGAACATTGCCTATGGATCCGTCCAAGACATTTTGGTTAATGATTTGGGTTTCCGTCGTGTAGCAGCAAAGTTGGTTCCAAAAGACCTCAATTTCATGCAAAAAAGAGACCGTGTTGACGACGCAAAAGAGATGATTTGCGAGGCTGAATCCGTTTCCACATTCATCAAAAGGATCATTACTGGAGACGAGACGAGGGTAAGACACGCAATCCAGACATCAGGCAAGTGTCACCAAATGAGCCGAGACCAAAAAAACCACATCGTTTTCAGTCAAAAAAGAAGGTAATGCTCACGGTTTTCATGGATTACAACGGTGTAGTACATCATGAATTTTTGGCAGAAGGCCAGACAGTAAACAAAGAGTATTATTTTTATGAGACTTTATGAGACGTTTGCGTGAAGCAATTCGCCGAAAGAGACAAGAATTGTGGGCAATCTTGATCACGCACCGTCGCACACTGGTAAATTTTCCCAAAAACATGGCCAAAATTATTTTTTGTGTTTTTTCAATTTATTATTGCACGATTATACCAAAATAAGACAGTTTTACTAAAATGCACTAGTCAATTTGCATGAAAATTCTTTAAAAAAAATGGAAAAAGTGTTTTTTTTTTATTTTAACGCCATAGGTTTTCTTTTGTTTGACATTTAATAATACGATGTATATGTATACCATATATTTAGAATATTGAAAAAAAAAAACAATTGAGTTGTCGTTATTATAAATAAATAAATAAATAAGTACTTATAGGCAATATAATTTACATAAATAAAGAAAAGCCAATATGTGTGTCTATGAACATCATTCAATGATTTGTGAAACTGGAACCAAGTCTTCTTCCTCAATTTCTGGTTCTATTAGAAACTGAAGTACTTCAGATGGAAACGCATTTTTCGTTTTAGGGTTTAATTTAATCAAACTACTTATAAATGGGTCAGAAGAAACCAAAAGGTTGTGAAACACATTTTGCTGCCTCGAAAATTTTCTTGAGAAACTTTCTCGAAAGCGCTTTATGTCTCTGTTCTGTGATTCTTGGGCTTCTTTGTCAAGCTGTCCAATCGGAAGAATAGCTTCAGATATAATTTCAGGGCTGTGTATTAAAATTGTATGTACATTTGTCGGCATATTATACCATGGGTACAATTGCACAAACATATTTGCAGTATCAATACAAATCGAGCGATTTGTATTGGATATCCACTGGATATTATTAACAAAACAACCCTAAATCGATATACTATATGATGTTTTCATTTATGTTGATTATATCTGAAGAAGTAGCAGAGTCATGAATAAAATCGGCGGGAAGTGTTGCCATCGTTCGTACTACCAAAACCTGATTTTGGTTCATTGACTAAGAGTCCCATTCGGCTCTTAAATGCTTCTTGAATCCTTTTCTTGTTTTCTTCGACTTTTTTTTTATTTTCTTCACCACGAGCTTGCCATTGTCCTATAGTCAGTTTGTAGACGACATGGATTGAACATTCAAAAAATCTTATCCAAGCATGCAAGGCAGATAACCCAAACATCAGCTTTGACTTGTCGTGAACTTGCTTGTTCAGCACCAAATCTATTTTGTTGAAATCTTTTGATGTTAGACCACAAAGATAACATCTTTGAGTTGACGAGGTTTCAGTTATGGCATTACAGACGTTACCATCTATCATTGTAAGAAGCATTTTATGTTTTACTGAAATACTTCCGTTAATATGATCCATTAAAGTTTCATTTAAAGAAGATGTTTGGTTTTCAATGTAATCGAATTCTTTTACAGTTACATCTGTTGTTTCGTGGATGAATTGAACTCGTATTGGTTTACAGAACCTTGTTGATAATGGACGAGGATTTTGCCACAATATAATTTTAATTTGTGATTGTGGGTCCCCTGACACTAATTGAATAGGAACAAAAGATGTTAAGAAAATATTAACATCTGAAATGCTTGGGTCTGAAAATCGTTGTTTATATTCACTCATGCCAGAGCTTCCATCACAACCTCATTTGGAAATAAGGTTCATCTTAGACATTTCATTAATATGCAATGTTTCTATAAGATCTCGTATTCCTTCAAATAAACGTCGAACTGTGTGATCTAATAAACTTTGAAGAGGTAATTCTGCGAATGATTCAATTATGACCAAGTTTTCAGGATAAATTTTTTTTTTTTATTATTATGGTTATTATGTTTTATTGCGAAATCTCTAATAACATTGTATTGGAACTTTGTTAGTTTACCTTCAACAACTATTGAAAGAGCTTCCTCTGCTGTATATGGAATAATTCCCGGGTCCATTTTTTTCAAAGCTTTTTGGTATTTATCAGCACGTGAAGGGTTTGAAAAGATTATGTTTTTCATCACATCTGAGGAGTTAAGTTTTAATTGTTCTCGTAGTTGAATCTGCGCAGCATAGCTTAATTCCTCGGTAGTGTAGTAATCTTCTGTTTTACGTCTCTTTGATCGTTCGCTTAGTCCGAAAAATCCTTTTGAGGCTGTCCCACAAAACCATGGGCTCGTCATGAAAACGAAATTTCACATTGCAACCAGTTTATATTTTGTTTTAGGAAGTTGTTGGATTTCTTGAGGCGCTCAGCCATCTTCTTCTATGTTCATGATCAAAATCAGTTAATTTATTCTTTGTTTGCTCTGAAATTTGAATATTGGTCTCGTTTTTGACCTTTTCTACCAAAAAATTAATTTTTTCTGTAATATCACGAGGCGTACAGCTTCTAAAAAATTCAGAAAGCTGATTTCTTGAAAGAAAAATGAAATTTGACTGCAATCCTGTGTTAAGAAAAAAAAAACATCTAACTAAAAATAGAAAAAAATCAGCCTCCTTAACAACTTTTAAAGCCAATATTTTAAAAAGTCGCAAAAACTCGCAATGTTTTATGATTGTTTCTTATAAAAGAAATATCTAGCTAACTTTTAAGACTATTTGCATTCAAAAGCAATGCCCATCAACTTAATTTTTACATTATTAAAGAAAAAAAATATATTTTTTTTACTGCTCAAACCCATTTATCTTTAAAAGCTTGAAAATTAACACTTTAGATTTAAAATATTGCAAAAAGTGTCATTATCCTCTTTCTACATACCGCAAGCAACAGAATCCATGTTAAATTATTTTACAAATCGCAAAAAAAAAATAAATAAAAAACAAAGCAAAACTACTTATTATCACAAACCAAACTTGCTATTGCACTCGTTAATTTAAAGTTTACACTTTAAAAGCATGTACTGATTAAACAGTTACAATTTGCATTGCATGATCAATCAAGTTCAAAGCTCATTTTATTTGTAAACAACTTGGCATTAAAAAAAACAACAAATCTTAATTTTTTTTTGTAGTTTTGGCCATGAATTTGGGGAAATTTACCTGTGTGCGTCGCACAGTGCCATCATTATTCGTAATTTTTTGACGAAAAATGCAACAAATACCATCCAACAGCCACCGAATTCACCTGATTGGGCTCCCTGTGACTTCTTTCTGCGCTGGCATAAGTGGGTTGCAGTCGATGGGGATTACTTTGAAGGGGACAATATAGATTTAGATGAATAAACTTGTATTTGTAATTTTCTGGAAAAATTACGTAAAATTGTTGATCAAGGTGGTATATGCAATATATATTGAATATATGGAGTTTCTGGCCTTAATATACTATTAAAGCGTGCATCCCAATAAATTCTCAAATGTCTTCGAATATTATAGATGTATTATAGATGTCTTCGAATATTATAGATGTATTTAACTGCGTCATTGAACGCAACTTGTAGTTTGTGCTTAGAAAGGAAGTCCAGTTTACAATAAACATTCTCGGAGTACGTTATGAAAGATACCACAACTGCTCTAATAAGTCGACTAGTTTCTATCAGAGTAATTTTGCCGTGAGCCAAAATTTTCGAAGACATCCGTAGATTCGACCTACTAACGGTGACCAGATAGCAATGCTAGTTTTTCTAATTGTTATGTTTCAGCAATTGTCAAAGTTACCAATGACATCCAGCTGTCAAAATATTCAGTAAAGTTTGTCATTTCATCATGCATCGTTTTACGCTTGCCGGACGTGTGAAAAGTATTAGAAAATATTATTGAAATTCTGGCTCAAGGTGAATTTCGTCGTGAGGTCAGTCGTCATCATGACTTTAGTGTGCAGGCAATTGGTGGCACCGTGGAAAAGTTGGAGCGTGAGGACACTCTTTTGGATTTAAAGCCACCAACCAGACAGAGATTGGTGCAAAATGAAGAAAACATAGCCACCGTAGCGGCAAGTATCGAGGAAGACCCTGAAATGTTGATTCGGCGCCGATTATCTGGCACCGACAGAGAATCAACCTGGCTTATTTTGCGGTTGGATTTGGACCAACATCCGTATAAGATTGTGTTGATGCAAGAATTGATGCCGGACGACCATAGACAACGCCGTGAGTTCGCTAATTGGGCGCTGGAAATGTTGGCCAGAGATTCGGATTCTAGCCAAAAAATCATCTCGGACGAGGCCCATTTTTGGCTCAGCGGCTATGTCAATAAGCGAAATTGCCGTTATTGGAGCGAATACAATCCATAAGTGTTCGGCCAAGCATCAATGCATCCACAAAGATTGACTGTTTGGTGCGGTTTATGGCATGGAGCTACGTCAAGTCCTGGCCTACATTAACCACATATTGGACCGTTTCATCAAAATTTCGACCGACCGCTTGAAGCACTGCCAGCGAAGCCGAGGCGGCTATTTGAATGATGTGTGCTATTCCACACATAATGGCATGAACATAGCTTCAAAATAAAACCAGAATCACACCCTTATTGTTTTATTTCATTTTTTTTATCTGGTCATCCTTTATTACGTTCACATGGTTGTAGGTAGCCAAGTAACGATTTATGATGAAAAAGAAGTTTAATTATTGGGTCTATATCTGCGTGCGGTTTGCTAAGAGATGGGGTAACTTGTATTATTCCATTGTTATTATTCCATTGGAACATGCGTTGGAAAGCTACTGTCATTGTACGTCATTTCAGTATATGTCAGTCATTTGAAGCGTAAACAACAATAATTTTTTTTCACTCAAATATGTCGAACTTTGTGCCTGAAAAAGTGTTTTTGCGCGGAGTTCTTCTTCTTCATTACTTTAATATGAAGAAAACTGCTGCCGAAAGTCATCGTATTTTGGTGGAAGTTTATGGTGAACATACGCTAGCTGAGCGAATGTGCCAAAAGTGGTTTGCACCATTTAAAAGTGGTGATTTTGGATTGGAAGACGATGAACGTCCTGGGGGGCCCAAAAAAGTTTGAAGATGAAGAACTGGAAGCATTACTCTATGAAGATTGTTGCTAAACACAAGAAGAGCTCGCAGAAGCTTTGGGTGTCACTCAAGCAGCCATTTCAAAACGTTTAAAAGCAGCTGGATGTATTCAAAAGCAAGGAAATTGGGTTCCACATGAACTCAAGCCGAGAGACGTCGAAAGGCGGTTTTGCATGTCCGAAATGCTGCTGGAACGCCACAAAAGGAAGTCATTTTTGCTTCGGATTGTTACTGGTGATGAAAAATGGATCCAATACGACAACCCCAAACGCAAAAAATCACACGTGAAACCCGGCCAACCAGCCAAATCAACGGCAAAGCCGAATATCCATGGCGCGAAAGTAATGCTCTGTATTTGGTGGGATCAGATGGGTGGGCTGTATTATGAGCTGCTAAAACCGGGTGAAACCATCAATGGACAACGCTACCGAACACAATTAATCCGTTTGAAGAGAGCAGTGGCCGAAAAACGCCCGGAATATGCGACCAGACACGAGGCAATAATTTTCCATCATGACAACGCTCGGCCCCACGTTGCTATTCCGGTTAAGAACTATTTGGAAAACAGTGGATGGGAAGTCTTACCCCAACCGCCTTATAGCCCAGACCTTGCCCCTTCTGACTACCATTTGTTCCGGTCGATGCAGAACGCCCTCACTGAAATACGATTCACATCAGAGGAGAATATCAAAAATTGGCTTGATTCATTCTTGGCTGCCATGCCGGCGCAGTTCTTTTGGGATGGGATCCACAAAAATGCCAGAAAGATGGGAAAAAGTCATAGCTTAGATGGGCAATACTTTGAATAATACTATTATACATGTTTTTCTTAAATAAACGATCAAATTTTGAAAAAAAAAACCGCACGAATTATTTTATACACCCAATACATATTTAACAACTTTTAGTTTATTTGTGTCTATATTAATTTAATTAATTTATTTTAATTACGAACAATGGAAGTTGTAGTAAAAGCCCATTTTATTCAGGCAAAATTGTTCCAAAAGAAATAAGATGTGCCGAAATAAATAAAGAAAATCAAAAGCAAAACCAACAAAAAACTGTTCTAAGAGGTACAATGTGGGTGGCAGTCGCTCAAGTGGTAGTGGACTGGCATCCAAATCGGTAGGTTCGGTGTTCGAATCCCCGCCTCGCCCGAAAAACATGTTCATTTTTTCAGTTAACAAAAATCAAGTAAGATGAGTAGTTAATTAGAAATCAACATCAAGCCAACTTCCACTAAGAATTTAGTCCCTCCATTAAATGTTGCATGTCACCCATGGAGCGAAATAACCACTGAGCAAACATCTTTCTTTCTCTCTCTATCCCGTTTTCCAAAAAACTTAATACATGCTGAGGCATTATAAGTGTATTCATACGCACTTGAGTATTAAGTTTTTTAAAAACAAAAACAAAAAAAAAACAATATTGTCTCGATTTTCTTGTTTTGTGACACTTTTCTTGAATAAAATGGGCTTCTCTACTACAACTGCCGTCGATCGTAGGTAAAAAAGTTGCACAATAATGTAAATCATTGAGAATAGATCAGCCGTTCACATATCTCCATGGAGAACAGACGTGTTTCGGCTTGCGAGTGTATAGTGATTAGTAAAATCAGTAATAACGAGACATTTGACTAAGTTCCTATAGGCTCCAATTAGCAGAGTGTCAGTGTGCTCGGCCGACAGTCGACGGTCGTGGGTTCGAATCACCGTGTACTCTAACATCTTTTTTTTTCATTTTTATTTAAGTTAATTCAGAAACAATAAAGTTTAAGTAGTACTAAGTGTTGTCCATCACGTGATGGATTGTGGAGAGCGGTCCGCTATGTTAATAGCGGGATCTGCTGAAATACCAAGTGAGGCTTCGAGAGGTTCGAGCCAAACTTCCAACTTGGTAAAACGTCCCATCCTACCAACGGCCAACAACTTCGCTTCATTGGCAGCAAGGGAATCTGAAGATGAAGAGGAAGAAATGGAGGATGTAATACAGTGGAGGGCTACGCGAAAGTAAAAGAGCTCCTAAAGGAAACGACGACGGAGCACTACTCATTCACACCGAAGTGTGAAAAGCGGCAATCGATGCTGCTGAAGGGGTTGGAACCGTCTTCGGAATCTGAGGAGATCCTGGCACTGCTCAAAGAGAAGGAGTGCGAAGGACACAAGTTCGTGGGGGTAAAGCCATTTACCACAGCTAGGGCCAGGCGGGAGAAACGGAGTCTGCCGCTCTTCCTGGTGCAGCTCAGTCCCGAAAGCCGTCTGGATAGTCTAAGGAGTATCAATGTCCTAGACTACTAGGTGGTTCACTGGGAAAAATTATAAAGGAGCGAAGGCGTTATACAATGCGTTCGCTGCCAGAGGTTCGGGCATGCCACGTCGAACTGTCAAATGCAGCCTCGATGCGTGAAGTGCGCAAAGAACCACAGTTCCAAGGAGTGTGCTCTGGGTAGGGACGGAGCGTCCGATAGGACTCAGCTTTCGTGCGTATTATGTGGGAACGTGGGACACATCGCAAACTATCGGGGTTGTCCTAAGTTCGCTGATATTAAAAAATCAAAACTAGCTCAGCAGCAGAAGGTGGAGGTCAAACGTTCACCTGGTAGGTTTCAAACACCAGCCGTCACGTCCCAAATTTCCTACGCTCAAATGGCGGCAGGTAGGGGGCTACGGTACAGCAAGCGACTGTTGCTTCCCGGCGCCAATGCCGAGAACAACGGAAGCTGGCCATCTTGCTCGCAATCCAAGAGCAGAAGGCTTAGCTGCAAAAGCAGGTGCAAGAACAGGCCAAGCGGGTGGACCAGATCCACGCGCTGCTGCCGGGCCTAACGCAACACATGTCGTAATGGGTACGCACATGGTGGAGCAACCTTTGAAGGTCCTTGCGGTGAATGTTAATTCACTGATTAGGATCGAGCGAAGAGCCGCGATGTTTAAATTGCTACAAGACCAAACTCCTGATGTGCTTTTCGCTAGCGAAACCAAGCTAACCGATAAGCACAAACTGGAGTACAATAATTATATTGTTAGAAGAAGAAACCGGCCCCGATCCAAATGTGGAGGCGGTGTCGCCATCTTCATTAAACAAGGTATACAATTTCACAGAGTGTACAAGGGAGTGTTGCGTAGGTTCCGGGTGTTGGAGGCAGTCGTCATTTATATCCCGCTCCGCAGTGGAAAGCGGCTTTACTTGGCCTCTGTTTATGCACCTAAGGTTTCACAATCCACTTTATTCATTACAGAGCTCGATACGCTTTTTCGACTTCTGAGGCTGTACAGACTCGGTCTTAAAGCGACGGATAACCCGTCGTTTCCCAGAGGCGGGTCTTATTTGGATCTACTGCTGTACGACGAACGTATACGACTGACAGGTACGAATTTACAAACACTAAACTGTCTGCGCACATTCGTGTATGACAGTGACCATTGCGATTTTAGCACCGAAATTACAGTTCCTAACGAAATTGCAGAATTGGAGGAGTTTGTCCAAAGATATTCTTACAACTACAGTAAAACTTGATGGACACGCTTCTCCGCAACCATAACAAGTGCGCTCTCCTCGAATACGCTCCACCCACTGTCCAATAGGAATTTGTCAAACGAGGAGATCGACAATTACCTAAAACAAATGGACAAGACAATTAAACAAACTATGGACGCTACAATACCGCGATATCGACGTACGACTAACGAAGACCTGTTCCGCAATCTTACTATTGACGCACTGGACCGACAGAAAAGTAGACTTCTGTCAAGACTCAAAAACTTGTATAGACAGTTAACTGACAGACAAGACCCGGAGATTAGGACACTTAAGTCGTCGATTAAAAATCTTCAAACGTTAATAAAAGAGAATTACAGAATTTCTCTAAGTTCGTATTGGAACAACAGGGTTCGGGCTGTAAACACCAGCAACCCGAATATGTTCCCGCAAATAAACAAACTATTTCGGAGAAAAAATCAAAACGACCTTCAGTGTCTTAAAATAGCGCGGACAACAGACAACGAACGGTTACTGACAATAGCAGGTATTGATCCAAATGAGGCCGCTGATGATGACGACTTCTTTGTGATTGAGGATCCACAGGAGAAGGTTGAGGCCATAGGGGCGACTTTCCAGGAAATATACAAGGCCACTGATACCATTGGCCCTAATTATGACCTGGACAATCGCGTCTTGGTGCACGACTTCTACATTCGAAATGAAGTAGAGAACTGGCGATCCGAGGGCTCTGTTTTCACCCGGTTCAGCGACGAAAATATGGCAAATAATGTCATTACCAGAGAGGGTGACCTACCCCCGTTCATTTCGAAGGAAGAGCTCCATGAGATCTTCGACACAATCAAGGCTAAGAAATCAGTGGGGACCGATGGTATTCCAAACATCGTGCTTCGACATCTTCCTCTAGAAGCGGTGGACATTTACACCACCCTGTTTAATAATGCAATGAATAATGCACATTATCCAGCGCATTGGAAACCGGCAGTGGTTCAACCTATCCCCAAAAAGGGAAAGGATATAACCAATCCGGCGAATTTCCGGTCGATAAGTCTCCTTCCGAATATCAGTAAGGTGTTTGAAAAAGTAATCAATAGAGCTCTGTCTAGGTGGGTTGAGGACAAACATATAGATCCGGATAAGCAATTCGGTTTTAAGGCGGGACATGATATCTCACATGCCGCGTCTAAACTCGTGTCCGATATCCAATGGAATAAAGGCAAAAACCAATGTACTGGTGCCTGCCTTTTTGACTTGGAGCAGGCCTTCGACACCATATGGTTAGAGAGGCTTTTCTATAAGCTGACTAGGCTTGGGATCAGTAAACCACTCTTGTACATTCTTTATAATATGCTAACCAACAGACAGTTCATCGTGAAAAATGGTGATGTGACTTCGGTTGGAATATTTCAAATTAAAAATGGTCTTCAGCAAGGCGCGGTTAATTCGCCGATATTATTCAACATTTATACAAGCGACTTGATAGGTTCACTTCCCCATACTATTGCGTACGCAGACGATTTGATAGCGTACAGAACAGGTCCAAAAATCGAGGTCATTAATACTCTCTTGCAGCGTGACTTCGATAAAATAAGACGATTTTGCGATGACTGGAAGTTGAAAATTAACTTTCAGAAGTCGGAAACCATTCTCTTTCGGACGCCGTTGTCTGGAGCCTCTAGGGATACCAGAAAAAATTGGAGAAAGTTCTCGATCATTGGACAACACGGACAACCTCTTGCCTGTCGAAATGTAGTCAGATACCTTGGGATCTGACTAGATCAGTTTCTGTATTTTGACAAAAACGTAGATGCTGCTCTGGCCAGAGCTAAAGGCGCTTTTGCTCTTACAAAGAGACTGTTTTATAGCAGATAATTCGATGCGAGGGTAAAGGTAATCTGCTACATGGCCCTTATCAGGCCCATGCTGGTATTCGGGTGTCCAGTGTGGTTCAATGTAAGAGCAAATTTAATGGAAAAGATTCGGGTGTTTGAGAGGGCTTGCCTTCGCTAGTACAGAGCACCAGAGTCGGAGTACAAACAATTTTATCCTAATGAGGTCCTTTACAACAGAGCGAATCTAATACGAGTGGACAACTTCGTAATTAAGCTGACTCGAAGGCACATTGCAAGAACAATGGCCTCGACGAATAACCTGATATATGGGGCTTACTACCCCAATTACCTTTACCACGAGAGTGTGCGCTCTGACGGCTTCGTTCCACCGGAAGCATCCCTCTACCTAAGTAGATCTGATAGGGTTGATCCAGGATAGATCAGCGGTCCCGTTAATCTTCCATGTCGCTCGGAAATCTGGGGACAGGCGACTCAACTACGGCAGAGACGTCGCACACGGCAGTGTGGATCGTCTCAGGTTCAGTAGGGCGGTGGGGAATCGCGATAAGAGGGATGTCGTTCGGCAGCACCAGCATTTCTGGTGGTTGAATGATGGAGAAGATGTTTCGTCGTCGTCGATTCCGTCAATTACGGACCAGCCTCACTAATGAGGCAGAGCTGACCAATCTATTTGCTCTGTGAATAGCGGTGGTCAGCTTACATAGGTTTAGGTTAGCATTTAAGAAATATATAATATATACCTTTGTATATACTAATATATGTATATAATTGTGTATAATATCTATGTATGTGTATGTAGGTTAGGTAGACTAAGGTTTATTTTAAGTTAGATATTAAGTTTTTATAAAAAATTATGTCCATATGCTAAGTTTTTGTTAACAATTTTTTCTTAGCCTTAAGTATACAAAACATATATTGTACATATTTCAATAAAATGTAAATAAAGTCGAAAGACATAGATATAGTAGTATACGAGCGGCGTTCAATATATTCTCGGTATCAATATGAAAGAAAATGCGAATTCAATTTAAATTGTTTTTATTTTTCAATGTAATCTCCCCTAACTTCAATGCATTTGTTACATCTTGAGATAAGCTTTTTTAAACACTCAAAACAATAAATTTCCTCCTACTCCATTTATTGCCGACTTAAGTTCTTCATCATCCGAAAATCTTTTTCCACGAAGACATTTTTTCAAATCCGGAAACAGGAAATAATCACTAGGGGCAAGGTCTGGACTATAGGGTGGGTGTTGGATTTTTTCGAAACCACAATCTCGCGCAGCAGCCTTGGAAACTCGCGCCGTGTGAACAGGAGCGTTGTCATGAAGAAGCAACACACCCGCTGCGAGTTTACCCCGTCTTTTCTTTTTAATTTCCTCCCGCAAATTATGCAAAGTGGAAGCGTAGGATGTGGCGTTGATGGTTTCACCTTTTTTTTTGTACTCAATGAGCAAGATTCCCTTTGAGTCCCAAAAAACTGTGGCCATGAGCTTCCCGGCGGACGGAGTGACTTTGAACTTCTTCGGGGGGTCTGTTCCTTTTTTATGCCACTGCATGGACTCTTGTTTGCTTTCAGGGTCATAGTGGTGGACCCATGTTTCGTCCCCAGTAACAATTCGATCCATAACACCGTCCGCGTTCTCACTACACATCTCCAAAAGCTCTCTACAGCATGCGATTCTCACTTTTTTCTGGGGCGCTGTAAGCATTCGTGGCACCCATCTTGCACTGACCTTTGAAAGGTTAAGATGGTCATGAAGAATGGTGTGAATGGTACCAATTGAAAGCTTGGTGATCTCTGCCATCATTTTCACCTTTATTCAGGCATCCTCAAGAACAAGTTTTTCGACTTCTTTGATGCTTTCTCCCGTACAAGCAGTAGCCGGGGCGCCGGAGCGGGGGTCGTCTTCAATGCTCTCTCTGCCTCTCTTGAACTCATTTGACCACTTTTGCACAGTTGATAATGAAGGTGCGGAACCCTGGTAAACAGCCACTATCTCTTCATGAATAGTTTTTTGACTTTTTCCTTGCTTAGTGAGAAATTTAATTACAGCGCAATGCTCAATTTTCACCATCATCGTCTCAGTCGCCATTATGATTCTGTTTAACTAGAGATAAAACGCGAATTAATAATCACATTTATATGAAATTTTACATGAATGTACTAAAATAATAGTATTACTTCATAAATAAGTCAATTTATATATACAACCACAGCTTCACCCCGATACCGAGAATAGTTTGAACGCCCCTCGTAGCTTAGAGTGCCAGTAAGTTAATATAAGATTGTTAAGTAATTTTAAGCTAGCATTTAAGCATTTTTGTTAGTATGTAAGAATTAATGATTAATATAATAAAATGCATTTAAAACTAGACATTGAGAATAGAAAAGAAATAAAATTAAAAGTAACAATTAATAAAAAGATATTTTATTCGGAAAATTTAAGCAATGATTTTTCGTAATTTTGGCTTTTGAACTGCGTTTATGCCGAAGCGAATTCGCGTCGCGCGACGAAACGTTACTAGCGATTAATTATATGCATACTTATAGCAGTGTCTATGGTGCAATGAATCAGCGAAAAGTGAATTGAGCGACAGCAGGAGATTTGAAGCGGCTGCTCGCGAGGAAAAACCGGAATCATTTTGAATCAGTTTTGCGAATCGCTCGTACACTATGAACAAATTTATTGTACTTATGCGCGAAAATGAGTGAAGTGGACAATTTCGTCATTAAGCTGACTCGAGGGCACATTGCTAGAGCAATGATCTCCGGGGCTTCTTAGCCTAATCATATGTACCACGAGAATGTGCGGGTTTGTTCCCCAAGAAGCGTTCCTTTATCTGGATAAAAAAGGACTAATCCAGAATATCCTAACGGTGCCTCTAATCTTTCACGTCGCTTGAACAGCTGCGGACAGGTGACTCAACTGCGAGAGAGACATCGCACACTGCACTGCGGATCATTTCCGCTTTAGTAGGGCGGTAGGAAGGAAACTTCTACGTCGTTTACTTTAAATTCGGGCTAGCCCCTTATGATGGGGCAGGGTCGGCAATGCTTTGCTTTTAAGCCATGGCTGGCTTACATAGTTTGGGTACATTAAAGTAGGATTTGAGCTTAAAAAATAAAAACGAAATGAAAAAAATGCACAAAAAAAAGCAAAAAAAAAACGGGTACCAACTCCAAAAAAAAAGCACGTAACAACCCAAAACAAAAAATAAAAAAAAGCGGATAACTCGAAACAACAAAAAATATATACATAGGTATAATAAATGAAAACAAAAAAAAGTACATATTTTATCATATGGAAGATATTTTAAGTAGGTTAAGATTTATCCTAGGCAGTCTCTAAGTTTTTATTTATATAAGAACAAAATTGCCCGTTTACTAAGTTTTTTTCAAAATTAAAAACTATTTTCTTAGTATTAACATTATTAATTAAATTGTATTGGAGATTCTAAGGTTCTTTGAAAGAAATAGATTAAGTGTTAGGTTTAGCTTAGAGTGCCCGCATAGGGCTAGTAAGCTATAGCAAGATTGTGAAGTTAATTAAGCTAGTTCTTAAGCGTTTTTTTGTATAGCATATAAGTAATAAATAATTTAATAAATAAGAATGCATTAAGAAAAAAATAAAAAAATTGAGAAGGCATGAGGCCGAGTGCTAGATGATAAGCAGGAAAGCAAAACAGATATTTAACATTTTCGAGAGAAAAATTCTACCTGAAATATTTGGTCCTGTATGTGAAGAAGGTGAATGGGAGTTGGATACAACCGCCAATCTTCGGATCATATCTATCCCCAAGGTTCCAGACGACAAGGAAGACTGAACCTACGTTTAGGGTCTGAGCATCTGGAAACAGCATGCCCGGGATCGAAGACAATTGTAGGTTGAGACTTCTCACGGGCCGAGAGCCCATATTTCATCTAGACTGGAATGTTTCGTAGTCAAGTTGGAAATTTTGTTTGTAAATGCTTTCGCAGTTAACGCCTGTTCCACCTCGTATGGCCAAATTACGTGTAAAGCACTTCGACACTTTTTGTTACCATCAATTTGGTGTTTGAACCGAATGAAAAATAGTCTAAGTTTATTCAGATTTGTTTCAAGATATATTAGCTTGTAAATTTTATATTTATATAAAAAATAAAAAAAAATCCACGTATAGGTTTTTTTTATTTTATAAAAAGAAAAATATTTTCTTGGTTTTAATTACAATTATGTATTAATTTTGAATTAAATTAAACATTTGGTTTAGCTTAGAGAATCCGTATATAGCTATTCCGATATAAAGAGATGTCTGTATTTACGGCTATTTAACCTGATTCTTAATCATGAATTACGTTCATGAAGTTTCTATCGGTTGAAAATAATTTATAATTGCAAAACATTATAATCATTAACAGGAAACCATCCATACATATTTCAAAACCCTCCAATTAGATAAACTCTTACTATACATAGTATAACTATAATTATTAAGCTATGTCCTGTGCCATTGATATATATGTTTTTTACCTCCTTTCCTTCAGATGAAGAAAATGAAGTTTTTCAAGTTCGCAAGTCATCTTATAGTAAGAAGATGATGCGCATGATGGATAAAGAACGGCGCAAGAAAAAAGAAAAAGATGACAAAACGGTCGAACAAATTTCAAAGAACGATGAGTTACATTTTAGTGACATTTTAAAAACTAAAATTTCTCCTGAAAGAACAAAGAGTTATAAAGACCCAACCGCTTCTTGGAGTATGCTGCCTCCAGACAAAAAGAATAAAAAAAAAAGCAACATTCAAACTGAAATCTACACAGATGAGTTTGTGGTAAGGTTTAAGTATTATTTTAAAAGAATTTTTGTAGTTTCTTAGATTTAATAATAAAGCAAAAATTATTTGATCGCGTTACATTCCGATGTGGATCAAGGCCCGGCCTCTCCACTCACAGTGTTGTTTGTCTTGTCATTTCATCTATAGTGAAAGGGGGGGGAGTACGCTTTACGTCGACTCCTAATGATTTTGACACCTTAGTTAATGGATAACTTTGTTTATTTTGTGTTTGTGTTTTAGCAATAAGACTTATTTAAGCCCTAATTTTAGATAATTATCCTTTTATTCTGCTGATTTATAAATTATTTTTGCAGTTAGTCGTGAAAAAATCAGATTCTGGGGTTATTCTAAATGAAAAAGGAGTTTTATTCTGTGGCAACGATGGCAACGATGATGGATCAGACAACGAAAATATTAAAACAAATTTAATTGGAAAGAACAGCAAAAATTCGAGTATATTCTCAAAGCCGGAAAATCTTAAGCAAATGCTTGAAAGCGGTTCAATACCTAACGCCGCTATGATTCATGCAGTCAGAAAACGTAGACAGAAAGCCCGCGAGCTAGGTTTTTAAAATTCAATTTATTCAGTTTATAAAAAAAATATATATATTATTCTTGTACTACTTTTAGGCGATTTTATTCCAATAGACGATTTAAAAGATTCCCCTAAAAAAGGAAAACGACAAAATCGAGAGGGAATAGAAATGGAAAACTCTGATGAGGAAGAACGTGTTGATATGAATGCAATATCAGGAATTAAGGAGCTTGAAGAGCGGCGTGAACAGTTTTATTCTGTCGAAAATTGCTGTATGCACCTATAAAAAATGAAATAGTCGTCGTACTAACCCAAAGACCTTTTTATTGTAGATTCCGAAGTAGATTCGGAGTGTGAAACAAATGAATGGGAAAACCAGCAAATAAGAAAGGGCGTAACTGGATCACAAGTAAGTCTCATTATAAAATATTGCATTTTTTATTTTTAAACCTTTTAAACAGCTCGTAACCGCCCAGCAAGAAACTTTTTTGTCCCGATTTTTAATAAAAAATTCGGGAAGTGAAAAAATGCCTGTGTCATCACAATCAACTTCAGTTCTTTTAGATGAAGCATATTCAATAAACTCATTTAAGAAGCCATCCGATTTCATAAGTTCTAAATGTAATAAGGAAAACCAAGTACTGACATTAAGAACTCCTCAAGAAATAACCGACTGCATTAAAATAAGGTTTAACATGAAATTTGATAAATTAAAATATTAGACCGAAATTGTACATATTGATTTAGATTGGTTAAACTTAAGGAGTTAAATGGAAAACATAAAGAAGATGTACTAAAAATATCATCTGACATAACTAAGTTCAAAATCGAAGAGATGGATTGCGCTCAAAAAGCCCCAACTGCTGCTGCAAAATATAGGTTCTATCAGGAAATGAATGGTTATATAAGTAATCTTATGGAATGCTTAAACAAAAAGGTAAGGTATTAAGTATATTAAAACGTGCATGATATTTTTAAGTATCTCGCTCTTATTTATTTACTGTTTTCTTTTAAGAAATTTGTAGTTCCGCTATATCAAATTGCATGCCTTTTTTTTTTAATTGAACGCTTAAGTATGTGCTATTTTCTTAATATTTTTTTTGGAAAATGTGATAAAGAGAGAAAGAAAGATGTTCGGGCTCTGGTTATTTTGCTCCATGGAAGGCATTCAGTATTTACAGGGGAAGCTAAATTATTAATGTAATATGACTTGTTATTTTCTCCTCAACTTCTCAACTTACATGATTTTTGTTGACTGAAAAAAATTAATATCTTGCGGTTGCAATACCTTCGCTTCCAAAGGTTCTGGTACTCCGCGTCGCACTACGAGATGCAGCTTCGATGGCTGAAGGGTGGAAAAGAACAAAAGAACAATGCGGAGGATGCGCTCTGGGTAGGGATACAGCGACTGAAAAAAGTTAGTCGGCCTATCTTGTATAATATATGCAGTTGGAACCTCAAACTATGGAGATTGTTCTATGTTGCAGTACTAAAGAGAATAAATCTGGCTCGGCAGTGGAGATAAAACGTCCACCCGTACACATTCAAACACCAGTCTTCAGTTTTTCTTAGAACTTTGGGTAAATTAGCGATTTTAATACAGTCCAATAAAGTTTATAAAGTTTTGTGAGTTGTTGTTTTTTTTCTTTATAAACCTCATCTTCATCCGACAAATGATTTTCTTAATAGACTCTCTTCGCTTTCCTGTTGTGTCAAGGACGATAGTGCCAATAATATCTGGGCTAATCAAACATCTAAAAGTATCTGCTTGCATCTTGGTTTATGCCTTTTTCGTTCGTTTTGTGCACTTGCTATTGATTTCTGAAGTTCATCAGGCGTATACCACCAGAATGTAGGGCGCCCCTAGGATTTTGGATATTTAAAAGCACGTAAAATAATATGGACTAGATTAAATTTGTCATAGAAACTTATTTATTTCATAAAAATATATAAATGTAATTTAAAGTATAAAAAATTGAGAAAAAAAGTTTAGCGGAGCCAAACTTAGCACAAGAATACAAGTCGTGTCTTTATTCGAATCACGCATCTTACAAAATTGTTGGTAGAATTCAGGTTGACGTTTTGCACAATCACCACTCGTATTTCAGTTCTCTGGCATCTGCGTCCATTTCTATTTCAGCTCGTTCTAGAATCAAACAATATTGTTGACAAACTCCGCCAACAGTACTTCGCCCATATTTTCAAAAATGTTTTGAGCGCAATAGTATTTTGTGGAAGACAAACTGTTGCAAAAGAATGATAAACAGCGCTATTTGCTGGATGGAAACATCAGCATATTTTAGTCTCTGAAGTTCGGCATTCTACCAGGAAGTGGTGTAGCAAATTTTCGCCAACATTTTTGATAAATTCTACGATACGAGTAATCGATTCCACAGACAGAACACGCGATTCACGTTTTGCTTATCACTTAGTCCATGTTTTCGGGAAAGCCAACATTTTCGTTGAATTAGATTTTTATACAGTTTTATAAAAAATGTAAATAAAACAAAACATCTTTCTACAAATACGAGCGCTGCGAAATAAATAGACTATCGATTCTGTACTTATCACTTTCAGCCCTTTTACCATAATTCTTTCGAGATTAATTATTGTAAACGTTTACTATAGATAAATGTTGTCGATATAACTGATCTTGATCTCCTTTACACATCTCTTGGAAGCACTGTCTGCTTTCCACAACAAGATTTTCCGGTATAATCTTATTGCACTTTTTGGAACAACAAAGTTAACAATCCTCTCCATATATCAATCCGATATTAACAGATTCTTGTACATCTTCAGCTGACCCCTCGACTATATTCAATTTAGAGCTGTTTAAACTAATATCACTAACAAAACTTATGTAATCTTCAGTTACACCCGAAGTATCACCACCGACATTTTCACGCGTAATATTAATCTCATCGCCGTTGTATATCGCGTCCAACACCCCCAACATCTCCAGCTCTTTATTAAATTCACTACAGATACTCATTTCTATAAAATATATTTTTAATTAGCACCGGCTTGGCAAAATATTCACCAAAACAAAAATTGCAAAAACTGTAGTGATAAGAATTCAATGTAACAGCAGCAACAACTGAAAGTATCGTCACACTACAAACGAAAGAAACACGGGGTGAGTTTTTCTCGAATACATTTTCCAGACACTAGGTCCCTTTTTTCGGCGAATGCCACATATGGGTAGTCACCACCTGACTCATAATTACGTTGTGCATCATCATTACGTTGTGATGTAACTGCAACTTTCCGTAATCCATCAGACAACTTTTGTGCTGAAGGCTATAGGAAGGGGCGTTTAATACGATTGGAAGAAGCTTACACCCACTTTTGCTGCCATTTCAGTAGCCTCTTTTAGTTTGTGCGCTTGTCGAACTGCTTCGTCTGTTGTTGACACTGCGTCATTCACTGGTCCAGCCCCAAGCGAACCGCTCCATTCATCGGTCAGAGTTGGTTTTAACTTTATTATCTTTAATAATGTTAATTAAATAATAAAAAATGGGGTTCCGAAAATACTTTATTAAGCGGAGACGCATCTGCTCCCCGCGGAGGTTTATGAACGACTAAGTTGTTTTTGAGTTTTTTTTCGTCACCCTCCACCAGTATAGGCGTACTGTTGAATAACTCTTTGAATTGTCGGAATAGATACGGAAGTTTAAACTAAACAAAATGTTGTTGTTAACGATTTTTTTTTTATAATTTCCGTGCGCTCAAGGGATTATTGATACCCTTTACGTATACGGGCACAGGAGTGTGAGGAAAAAGAAGAAAGAGTACCGGTGCACAATGGTTTCCATGTCATTATAAGTTTCCCAATGGAATTTCCGTAGGTGTTATGCGCTTACGACAATTTGCATAACAAAAATCTGAACACATAACCCGCTATTCATTAGCTGTTCCATGTACTCAACCATCGCTTTTGCTATAAATCAATCTGAAAATATACACAATGATTGAGGCCACACAACATCTAAAGGAATTAGTGAGCCAGGACAAGGATGGGGTGTGGAATCCGACACTTTTTGTTCGTTCTTTTAGCACTCGCGACTATCACTGTTGAATAATTTATTATGCGCACGGTGTTACTTGCGAATTTTTTGTTAGCGAGAGCGAGCTGCTTCGGACATCGGGAGGCAACGCGAAGTCAAAGTTGAAGTAACGTCCGCCTATAGACATTTTGTTTTGTGGGTTTTGACTTCCCTACAAAATAAAGAGTTGGATTTTTAGTATTAGATTAAGACGTGTTTAAAAAAGATCGTCTGACAGGCTTTCATTTTCTCATTATTCCGCCAGCTTATTTGCTAATGTGGGCCGAAGAGATTTTCTGTAAAAGGTTAGTTTCGATTTCGCTAATAATTAATTATAAGCTTCTCTAGTATTACGCGAATGCCGTCGTAGTACTGATTTACAACATTTTCTATATCATGTTTAACTAATATTTAGGCTGTCAGAATATGCGAGTATGTGAAGATAGAGACAGAAATGAGTTTGATTTTATGTTGTCTTGTCGGCAACTAAAGCTTGGGTGCTAAAATTAAATTCATCCCAACACGATTTTTTGTCCCCGGACAAAAAGATTCGTATCCATATGAATAACCCCAGTGCAAATAAAAATTACTCCAGGAGAAATTACTGGGGTTCATTACAATGTTTTCCGCATAGTGATACTGGCGATATGGATGAAACACTTTCCCCAAATAATTCGCGCGCCAAGCTTTATATATCAACCATTAAATTGTTGCAAAAATCGAGTGAATATGTTCACAACCTTCAAAGTCATTAAAGGCAACAGATTATTGTATAAAAAAAAACATTTATTGGTAAGAAGATTGTTTGTGATTCTACTGAAACATTTCACTCAGTGATCAATGAAATAAATGCCGAATATTTTCAATTTTTCACTCACGATCTTTGAAGTAAGAACTAACTAAATAAAATTGGTTTTAAGTGTGTTGCAATTAAAAAAATATTTAAAAAATACGACCATTACACAATCATCGTTCAATATTGCAAACCCAAAAAAATTGGAGCTATCAAAAAGAAGCTGAAAGATAAGTTAACTCAATGCCACAACTCTCAAATTCTTGGGCACGGAAAAAAAAGCCATATTAAAACTTATTGTCCAAACTGTGCTGGTTTGCATAGGATAAGCCATTGTAATAATGTTTCAATGTCAAAATGCGCTAATTGTAAGAGATTCTTATAAATCTACTGACCCCGCCTGCATGAGAAGATCAAAGTACTTGGAACTAAAAGAACGATCCGCTAAACAAATACAATATGCTGAAGAAAAAGCTTATCATGGACAGCACGTCTCTCCTTCCTTATAGACTGGGCAGAAACAGGTTTCAATTACCTTTATGGTAATTAAGGCCTACAACAGTGTTCCAGTCTTACACGGCAACATTTCCAATAATTCTGTTAAGTAAAATATGAAGATGAGCAAGATTTAAATAATTTAACTTGACAACTCCTTTTTCAATTTGATGTGCATATGTATATTAATTTTGAATAAAAGGTTTCGTTCTGATTATCACTTAAAAGGAGTCGGTCGTTTCTTTTATTTGCTAAAGTAAACAAATGACTGTTTGTAAATCTATTGTAAAACTATCAATTTATTGTTACCACGCATTTAGCCACTAAATTTTTGTATCATGGTGTCAAGTAACATGGCCTGGGAGCATTCCGTTAAATATTTGGGAGTGCATTTAGTCACCAAATTGACATTTAGTACTCATATCACTAACACTTATAAATCTCGATAGTAATCAAAATGCTCCTCGGATTATTTTCTATTTCCGAACTTAAAAAAAAGTCGAGGTGGTAAAACATCATTTGCCAAAAGTAAAGAATTGGAGTCTGCGGTTGATGGCTATTTTAAGGAGTTCGACGATTCTCACTATAAACAGGGTATTGAAGCTATTTAACATCGCTGGGAAAAGTGTATTGAACTAAAAGGAGACTACGTAGAGAAGTAAAGATATTTTTCCCCAAATTTTTTGTTTTCTTTGTTAGGTCGGGTACTTTTGGCACACCCTCGTAGCTTTCGATGAAAGCATTGGTTGTTTCCATAGATTAATCTTCGGTTTTTACCTGGTTAATATTAGCATAATACCGGTCTATGAAGAGTACTAAGCTCGGACTAAGTTCGGAGGGACAAACCTTTGCTTATGTCCGCCCAATTTTCATCAAATAAATATATTGTGTTTAAATAAAAATAAATCTTTTTTGTGAGTTTAATAACTTTTCAAAAACTTTACAGAAATTGTTTGTTAATTTTTTTAATTAATTTTTTAAACCCACGTACTTGGTTTTATCTCTTTAAGATAGTAATTATTTTTTTTTATAAGTGTGGCGTGTATTACAATTTGATATTTGTTCAATATGATAATAATAATTCTTAAAGTCAAAAGGCGAGAGTTAAATGAATAATTCAATTACAATGATGCTATTATGTAACTTCATTGTTTGAATGTTTCCGGGCTTGATCGGGCTTCTAGTTGGCAGTTGGTGCAGGATGGTGTGTCGTGATCCTTTTTGGCTGAAGGCGTAGCGGGTTACGGTCGCTTTACTCTTGGGGCACTCTAAAATCGTTGAATTTTATTTTAGTGTGTAGTAAGCTGATCTCACAGGAAGTTTTTTTTTTTATACAGTTAGATTAGATTAGATTAAGCACGGAGGTGGGACTATGTATCCTTATCACTGCTGCCAGGTTAGATTAAATGGACTCTATTAGGATTGGCTAGTGTTTTGAGAAGTATAGTCCCAGTCCCAGACAATTTTTGAGATTGGGGTTGTCTTAAAAAGCTCTATTGCGCGTATACCAGCTTGAAATACAGAGACGCTGCCGTCCATACTTTCGTGCAGTGATATATTGATAGTCTCTCCACATACGCCTGCTCCAACTCCTTCGTCTGTTTTGGATCCGTTGGTGTGCCCCACTAGTGAATCTCTCGTGAACAGTGGTTTATTCTTTTCCCAGCCTTGTCGATTAGGGAATGTAACCTTGAAGTTATGCCGTACTTTTCCACACAGGTGCGTGTAACGGTAATTCCTAATAGTTCATTTCTCCTGAGTTCGAGATAAAACCCTGGGGGAACTATTATGGAGTTATTCTCATCCACTGAGATAAGCATATAGGCATTTGCCAAAGTTCATTCTGTATGTGAAGATGAAGAAGTGGGAGATTCAGCAGAACCTCTAATGCTGCCGTGGACGCTTTTGTTTATATATATAATTTCCACGCGCTCAAGGGGTTTACGTACCCTTAAAATGGTTGCACACAGCGCGCCGAAGGAAATTCAGAGAGGGTAGAAAGAGAGGTACTGATGAAGGTTGGTTTTAAATGTTTAAAAGTTATAATGCCTAGAAAACAAAGACCTAGACAGGGCATTCCATAAGCGAGCTGTACGGCTTAGGAACGAATCACGATATTTTAGAGTACGTCCGAAAGTGCGCTTGAAGGTATACTGATGAGCATTCATAGCGAGACGAGTGTTACGGTTAAAAGTTTGAAGGGGCGGAATACTACTGGCGATTTCTATGGTGAACTGATTGTGGAAATAGCGATAAAACAGTGAGACACGAGATAGACATTACGTCAGTGTTCGAGTGTGTTCATTGTCTGAGTGATATTAATATCATTTCGAGCGGATAAATGTCCTATATATTGACGCCATTTTAGACATTTCGCAGCATTTTTGACGACACCATTCCAATGTAGGTTGTCATTGGCACACATACCGAGAATGGAAAGTTTTTCGGGGTCGAGGATGCAAGTGCCATTCATGGACAATGGCTGGGTGTTTAAATTTCGCTTTAACGACAGTAGTAGTAGCATATTATCTTGAAAGCATTAAATTCAACTCTGTAACGTATTGACAACGTAATACAACAACGGCAGTGAAGGTTGGGATCCCCGCATTGTGGGTTTTGTTTTCACTGCACTCCCGCGGTTTTTTTTTTTGCCGCACAAGTGATTTTTTATTTTTGTCGGTTTTTTTTTTATTCACGTGCGCTTTTATTTTTTTCATCATGGTGTTAGTGTTTTTTTTTTACTGAATGCGGTACTAGTAAATCATTGTGCGCTTAGTCAACTAGAATGCCAGTTCATTCTGCGAATGTCGTTATCAGCAACGGAGGGAAAGCGGAAAAAATCATAAAAAATAAAATGTCATTATCAATTAAAATTAAAGGATAAAATTGAAACAAATTTTGAATTCGAAAGTACTGGAACAAGTGGAAAATGCTGAAGAGCAAAAAATATAAAATATTTTTTTTATTAACTGGATCGTAATTCAAAAGGGAAAACATTATTTTGGCCAGTCTGCTATGGGATGATGGCAATCTTCAGTTCAAAAATCGTCTGTGCAATGAAAAAAAGTAATCAAAATGCGCAACGAAATCCAACCTGCAATAAGTATTTGAAAATTTGCATCCCGAAAATGAAGCAAAATTGTCTGCAATATACCTACCATGTAATTAAAAAAAAAGTGAATCCTAAAATGAGAGAGAAGAACATCTGTAGTAGTAAAAAAAAAAACCAACACACTCGCCTGTGTAAACGTTAGGTCAACTGGGGATAGATTCCACAAGCCTGGAGGGAGGTAAACGTAGTTTTTATACCCAAAGCAGATAAACTTAGTGAACTACCTAAATCCTATCGACATATAAACATAATTTTTTCTGAGAATCATAGAAAGACATCGATTTACACATCAGAGATCTTTTAGGTCATTTACAGCAGAGACCGTGTTGAGAGATCTTTCTCTTCCACTCTTTGCAGGAATCTCCGCGTTCTTGTGTTCGAATCTGAGTTTTGTGCACACAAGGACGCGAGAATTTTCTCGCTAGTAAAGCCGATGCTTTGCGGAAGGAATCCCCTTATGATGTGTGATTTCGGAAATGAGCTCTCCTCCACAAACATCACGTTCAGACTGCGTTTTGTTGGAGCAGACAAAAACGACCCAGCCAGCCCTGATTTTAGAACTGTAAAAAGACGGCTTCACCTCTTCGTCTCGAAGCTCAATCGGAACATCGATAATTCCCTCCTGTATTTGAGTCATTTGCTCATTTATGTCTTCCGGGATTACTCTCAGACTGACACAGTAGCATATTGCTATATGGAACCTTGTCAACTGTAGCATTTCCTGTTCGGACTCTCTTTGCTTTGGACGTCGGGGGAGTCATCGGATCGGGTTCTCTAAGCTTCTGTGCCGTTGTTTTCGGTTTTGGCAGTGGCAATCTCTAGTGCACGTTCCCTACAGTTATCTTTTCAGGGCCTGTTTGAACCTTCTTCTCCCCAAAGGTTTTAGTTTTATGTAGCCGGTAGATTTTTGTGACACGTTCACTGCTTCAAGGTCAATACAATATTCTCTCTTACCTAAAATAACGTTTTTTTTTTTCTGAAGACAAAAAGATATGAATATATAATTAATAAGTATAAAATCTTTCTTCGTTTTTTTCTTCCTAGATGAAAAATATTATATAGAAAACTTAAAAAGTAAAACATTTGGAAAAGATAATATAATAAGATAAAAATTAATGAATAATTAATAATTATGAAATCTTTCTCCCTTTTTTCTTCCTAGATGAACAATATTAATTTAAAAAGTAAAACATTTGGAATTAATTATTTTCGGCATTAGTTTGAACTTTACAATTATTATTAGTATTACTTTTATGTTCTGTTGAATTCAGCTTTTTATATGGTTTTTGGAAAATAATGTAATTAAATTATGTCTCCGGCAGATGCCAAAAATTGCAGAATTAGAAAAACGAGCTCAAAATATTTTATCAAAACAGCCCAATTACTTAGTAGAAAGGCGGAGACAGGATATTCGTGACCAAGTAAAGGAAATGACTGAAACTTCTAGCAGTAAGAATTGTTGTTTCTCATCTTTTATTCAGTTTTTACCGGATTGAATTTTTTTTAAGAGTGCGTGGGTGCAGTAATTAAGAAGGGCAATGTATATGAGCAAATAGTTACAAGAACTGCGGAGCGGGAATGTAGAAGAACTCGGAGACGCTGTGATAGGGAAAAGAGTGGTATGAGCAATTCACATTTGGATGGAATGTCTAGTGATGATGAGGTTTCTGAAAGATTTTTAAAACAGGAAAAATCTGAACTAGGTATTCAATATAAAACAAAACCCTTAATCTTTATTAATTTTGTGGAATTTGAATTCAATTTTAGACCAGCTTGGAGTAGAAGTTGATGGCCTCTTTGCTGATACAAGCGATGAATTTTGTAGGGCAGAATTAATACTCTCAAAATTTAGCATTTGGCGTAAAACAGATATGGAATCTTATAAAAATGCTTATGTCAGTATGTGTTTACCAAAGGTTTGCAATTTGAAAATGCATATATATTTAACATTTTACGATTCTAGCAATTTAATTAGATTCTGGCTCCAATTATACGAACAGAAATTTTATATTGGAATCCTTTAAATGAAGCATATAAAGACATTGAGACAATGAACTGGTATACAGCTTGCATGGTTTACGGATGGTCACAAAATGAGACAGATGTCTCATTATTATTTGATCCCGATCTTAAATTAGTTCCAACAATAATTGAGAAGATATTGCTTCCAAAATTCTCAGGTGTTTACAGAAAATTTATGCTTGAGATATTTGAACCTGTATGTAATTATATGCATATTTATTGTTTTTTTTTAGAAATTATAACAAATTTCTGGGACCCGATGTCGACAACGCAAAATTTGCGAATAATTGGATTTGTAAATCGTTTTGGCCGAGATTATCTACTTCGGGAAAGCTCATCATCACTTCAACAACTTTTCAAAAGCATCCTTGAAAAAATGAAATCATCGCTTGATAACGATATTTTTATACCCATTTTTCCCAAACAGTGAACAAATTTTGAGTTTGGTATAAAAACAAAATTGTATTAATATTTTTTCTATTAATAGGGTTCAGGAAGCAAGAACATCTTTTTTCCAGCGACAGTTTTGTAGTGCTTTGAAATTATTTAGAAATTTTCTGAGCTGGCAAGGGATTATAGCTGAAGACCCACTTAGAAATTTAGCAATATTGTCCCTCTTAAACCGATATTTGTTATTAGCAATGCGGGTGAGTAGTTGTAGCTAATTTAATTATTACATAAGGTTAATGAATGCATATTACTAAATAAAATAGTGAAGTAAAATCTTGAACTGGACCTTCACTCAATGGAAAGCGTCCACATCACTAATGGCCTGGACTATTTCCATAATTCAGAAATAAACCTAACAATCAAAAGCTTTTAAAACGAACTGTGACTACCCTTATACCGTTTACATACCGCTTCGGAAACCGAGTTTCCGAACCTGTACAAAACCTCATTGAAGCGTTCATATGGAACAGCGACTAGGTTTTGTTTGACAGTTGCATCTGCTATGAGATTTTCTTCTTATGTAGTTTTTTTATCCTAGATACTGTATTATGTTGAAAAAAAAAAATTATATCATTTAATATTGAATTATTTATTGATAAAAGCATAGAAAACTTACCAAGAGTGACAATAAATATTTTTTTGAAATTTGAACTTTTATAATTTTGTTTTGACAACTACTCTGTCAGCTGTTTTGCTGATATGCTGAATGTTTCAAAAAGTGTGTGATTTAGCAACCTTACAATTGCGAGTAAATTTTGTTTAGAGGTTCCAAAAAATAAAAAATGTATAGGAAAATTTCTGTTGTCAATGTTCGCGAAAACTCGGTTATCGATGCGGTGTGAAAAGGGCATTATGCAAAACCAATTATCCGTTTTCTAACGGTGTGAAAAGGGCATTATGCAAAACCAATTATCCGTTTTCTAACAAAGTTTTACATATACATATACTCTAAAATTGACGATTCCCATGTTACTTTAATAAGCTCTATAAATGAACTCAACATTGTTGCACAACCTGTTTAAAAGTGGATATATTTACTTAAATTTATTATAAAAATATGATACATTTAAAATATTTTGTTAAAATATATTACTAAAAATACGAGGGCGGGTCAATAAGTCCGTGACTTTTGGATTAAAACACAGATTTTTTGATAAAAAAATAATTTTATTTTTCAACGTAGTCTCCCTTGAGCTCTATACACTTTGTCCAACACTTCTCCAATTTTTTTATCCCTTCCAAAAGAAATGATTTGTCGAGGTCCTCAAAATAGGCATTTGTTTGCGAGATGACTTCATCATTGGAGTCAAATCTTTTCCACCAAGCCATTTCTTCAGGTTTGGGAACAAGAAGTAGTCGCTCGGAGCCAAATCTGGAGAATAGGGTGGATGAGGGAGCAATTCATAGCCCAATTCATGGATTTTTGCCATGGCAACTGCACATGTGTGCACCCTTGCATTGTCTTGGTGGAAAAGAACTTTTTTCTTGGCCAAATGAGGTCGTTTTTTTTTCAAATCGTCATTGAATCGGTCCAATAAGTTGGCATAATATTCCCCATTGATTGTACTTCCCTTTTGAAGGTAGTCAATGTGGATTATCCCGCGTGCATCCCAAAAAACAGTCGCCATAACTTTATTGGCTGACAAACCCACCTTGGCCTTCTTTGGCGCCGATTCACCCTTAGAAACCCACTGTTTTGACTGTTGTTTGTTCTCTGGTGTGTTGTGATGGATCCATGTTTCGTCCACGGTTACAAAACGGCGCAAAAACTCCTCCATATTGCGATTAAACAACGCCAAACCTTCCTGTGAAGTTGTTACACGATTGCGTTTGTGGTTGACTGTGAGCAAACGCGGCAAGCATCTTGCGGAAAGCTTTCTCATGCCCAAGTGATCATTCAAAATTGAAACCACTGAGCCATGCGAGATCCCTACGGCTTCCACAATCTCTCGCACTTTCAATCTTCGGTCGGAGAACACCATATCGTGAATTTTTTCGATTGTTTCGGGTGTAGAGACCTCAACTGGGCGTCCAGGACGTTCGGCATCTTCAGTGCTTGTACGGCCACAACGAAATTCAGTAAACCACTTTTTTACCATTGAAATCGATGGTGCAGAGTCCCCATAGTATTTATCAAGGTTAGCCTTGGTCTCGGTAATGGTTTTTTTTCGCAAGAAATAATGCTTAATAAGCACACGAAATTCACTTTTTTCCATTTTCTCCTCAAATTAGTGAGTAGTCTGATAAAAATAGCTGTCAAACACAAACTAACTGACGCAGCAAGTTTAAATTTTGACAGGAGTCAACTGACAGATGCCTGTTGACAGGAGCAGTGTTGCTGTTTCAGTAAAGAGGTCAGAAATTCAAAAAGCCGTGAAAAATTAAGTGGGTTACAATATAGAACAAAACAAATAAGAAATCTCAAGTAAGCTATTTGAGAAGTGACATACACTACCGCACAAAAGTGTGGGGTCAAAGAATATGTGACAATTTGAATCGAAATAAGTTTTAAACGATTAGAAATATTTTAAAAATAATTTTTTGTAAGTGTACGGGCGATTTTTGTTTATTAGACGGAAGCAGAAAATTATTGAAAATTTTACCAATTTTTTTAAATGGTAGTACTCTATTTCAACTTCGTTTCATTAAAGTAGTTTCCTTTATTTTTGATCACCTCTTCACAAATTCTAGGCATTCTTTCAATTAATTTGTTTCGCATGGCAGTGAATCCCACGTTGTTTGTAAGAGTGTCCAAAGATGCGGTTCGGATTTTTTTACAGCTTTCTCGTACCGAGTTTGTCCATTAGAAGCCCTATTGGGTCTGGGGAGCTGGCCTTATCATATCTTGAACTATTTTTTGTTGCCCTTGGGATTTAACGTACTCTCCGCAAAGTTTTGAGAAGTGTTTAGGATCATTGTCATGTTAGAGCCAAAAGTTATCCCCAATCAAACGACATCCTGATGGAAGAGCGTGGTCCATCAAAATTCTTTTACCTCCCTCTTTGTTCAATGTGCCATCAATTTTTACCAAACATCCAACTCCTTCATAACAGAACGGTCCGCAGATCATAACCGAACCGCCTCCATTCTTCACAGTTGGAACCACGCATTGTGGAGCCATCCTCTCTTGGTCCGCTCGTCAGACAAAAACTTGCCTATTTGATCCAAATACCTGAAATTTGGATTCATCGGTCCATAAGACTTTCTTCCACATTTCAATGGACCAATTAACTGTTTTTTTTTTACGATTTTGTAGCCTTGGGGAGTGTTCGAGCAGCAATTCGACCTTTAAGTCCTGCCGCAACTAAACGGCATTTTGCAGTGCTAACAGACAGCGGGATTTCTCTACTGTCATTGACTTCTGCTCAAATTTCAGGTGCTGAAATCAGACGGCAATTCCTCTATGAAATAATTTTAATATTTAAATCCTTCGAATTTGCTGTGATTTTAGGTCTTCGCGAGCGTTTCTTGTCGTGAATGGTATCCAATTCTTTGAAACGTTTAACCGCAGATTAAACCCCTTTGTATGAAATTTTTAATTTCCTTGAAATTTAAATTCCCTTGTGCAATGTAATAATTGAGCATGGGATTTCTATAGAAATCTCTTTTTTGGTGCCATTTTTAGTTAATTAATTATTACTATCGACCTCTTTCAACCTCGGTTGGAACTTGAGCCTCTATTGCTTTTTTTGACCGGATTTTCAGACGACTCGTTGAGCATGGTAAAATCAGCTGGTTTGCTCAGTTTCTCTACCATCGGCTTCTTAATATGTAGACTTCCGCGGATGTGTGTACTTATAAGATCATGTTTTGTTACTCCCGCTGACATTCGTAACATTTTCATTTCCGTCAGTGTTTTTTTTTTCGTACATTGCCCGCCATTGCGATGCGTGTCCTAAATCTGGACGAACGATATCGTATATAACAACCCCTAAGTTTAAGGCGCATTTTTCTGTTATAAACTATAACACTTTTTGCGCCATTCAACCCGCTTCACTATATGTACGACATCGTTATCGCAATTTACTTGGTGGCTAACGACAGAGCTTAAGTATTCTAAGTTTTTGCAATTTAGAACGGTGACTCCCGTTTCAACTTCGAATTTTCCGGCTATTCCGGCTGTCCATTAAACTTTCGTCTTAACATCATCGTACATACCGCATACCATTCTTCGACTATTTTTTGAGTTCTTAGCTAAAATATCTGGGAACTCTCTGGCAATCCCTTTTCCAAGTCGATGAGGACGACATGCCTTCGAGGCTTCCTGGTGTTTGTCCTTCATTACCCGTAAACTTTGAATTTCGCCGTATGTCGTTCTGCCTCCCTTAAAGCTGCATGGGTTGCCATGGTTTTTAATAATACTCCGTCGTCCATTGCCCAGCACTCGCTCTTACATTTTCAATGTATGGGGAATTAGTTTCACTGATTGGTAGTAGTTGCAATTTCTAGTGTCGCCGATGCCCTTATACAGTGGAACCAAAAACTGTCTATCAATTTATTGAATAAAATCGTGAGTCATTAAACCCAAGATTCCCGATTGTCACCCACACTTCGGAGTAGAGCAAAAGCGTTAAATTACTCTTTCCGTTTATTGCAAATCTCGTTGTCGCCCGTTAGTAGGTTCCCCGCTCATCTTCAATATATTTCGACGATTGAATCTCTGCGAGTTTTTTTAACCATGCTTCGGCATTGCACTTCTTCTACTGCTTGGCGCCTGATTATAAGCTGTGAAGGTACCTCTTCTAATTCCCAAAACAAAGAATCTACTATTATAATACGACACGTGCTCGTGCTAAAGCTTTTTTCGTCTAGTTCACGCTTCAAAGCTGGCCTTGTGTTAATTACCGCCATTTTTATTTCATGAATCCACCACCACATTTCTTTATGTTCGTGGTGTCGGGGTTTTGGAAAACCGAGCAGAATTTCTGCACTACTCTCATATTTTTCTTCGAAGTTCTTTTTTTTTTTCATTGGCTTTTTAATACTATCCCTTAATTTATTTCCTCTTACACGCTAAACAAAAAAACGGTTAAAACTAGCGTAACTAACAAAAATTTTAATCTAACTTACTGACCCCATGCGGGTGCTCCAAGTTAAACCTAGGGCTTTAACTGTTTATATACTTTATGTACATGAATACGAACTAAGAAAATACTTTTTGTTTTAAAAACTTAGTAAAACTTCTTTGAAGGGCATTTAAAAAATATATAAAGCTTAAAACTACTTAAACTGTCTTACCTATGTTACTTAAGGAGGTTTTTTTTTGCATTCTATTGTATATAGCCTTAGTAAAAAATTCTCATGTTCAGTACAAGAACAACTACTTATTCTGGATAACAATCCAGGCTTATGTATTTAGCCTCGATAAAAACTGTTCTGCTATCGTTATCGAAATATTATCGAAAGTGTCAAAAATTACTGCATCCGTCATTAAATAAAACAAAAAATTGCAAAAGATGAATTTAAGCGAGAAAAAGTAATAACAAATACAGTTAAAGTTTGTTTCTGGTTTTAAATAAACAAACGGAAAGTATGAGTAAAGGAGGGCGTGTTGAAGTTGTTAAATTTCATCATACAAATCAACAAAAAAAAAAAACCTGAGAAATGTCATAGACATACATAGTGCTAGAAAATTGTGAAGATGAAGTGACTTAGCCCCGGTAGGTGTTTTTTTGATGCACACTCGTTTTCGTTTTTAACGCATTTTTATTTAATTAATCAATTTGCTCTTACATTCTAGACAAAAAAAATGCTTAAAAATTTGCTTAAATAACTTAAAGAAAATAATCTTATACTAACTTACTGGCCCCATGCAAGCATTCTATGTTAAACATAATACTTAAAAATTATGTCTTTCGACGTTTAGGACATTTTTGATGCATACTTTTTAAGCCTACATGTATCGAATGCCAAAAAACCACGGTTATAATCAAAATCGTTCATTTTGAACTCGATTTTTCCAAATTTTTTAGGGGAAACAACAAACTAATTTAATCCTGTTTATTGTTAAAAAATTGTTCTAATTTTATTTTTCTTTTATAAAGGGTTGAGAAACTTATTGGAATTTATCACGATTTCGAAAATTTCATACGATATTTGCCTTAAAATGTAATTTTTCTTACCTGAGGTGACCCGCTTTTAGAAATAACTATAATTTCTATTAAGCAATATCTACTTTAATAAATTGAATGCCTAAGAGACTTCCATAGATAACTTGTAAGCATAAACAGTGAAAAGAGAGGTCTTAGTAACATAAGTACAAGTAATAAATAACTTTTTCAATTGACGTGGTGTGCCAGTTGTAAATTGCCTAATAAAAATTTTGTTGATGTTCGGGGATATATTGAGATAATTTTTTGATGTCCATACGATTGGCCATAATTTTTAAAATTAGCGACATCCAAATGGGCAACATCTTTTACTTTGAATTTCTTAGTATTTGAGGAGCATACATTGACATGTATGAATTCGGTCCTGGCGGCGAATTTTCCATTTTACCGTTGCGAAATCTCGGTCAAAATCATTAACAGAATGACCACGTAGAGCGAAATAAATTGAATTTGTTCAAATCTTCCAGTTAATGTGAGCGCAAGTAAGAATCGTATTACTGTATTCTTGCGGTTCTGGCTAGGGCAACCATCATAAAGGGTTTTTCATAAAGCGCTTCCTATCTTTAAATTTAAATAAAACAAAGTGCGTGTGAGATATCATTGAAATTTTTTATTCGTTTGAAAGGCCTATCGATGCCATTATGTATGGAATTTGACCGATGGCATGGTATGTTGGCTTTGAGGACCCCTGTGGTTTGTGGCTTATTCGCGTAGACCTGCGACTTCCGAAAACCCCACAAGAAAAAATCTAACGGGGTCAAATCGCACGATCTCGGTTCACATCACCTCCACGTGAGATGAACATGCCCTCGAATCGCTCGTGCAGAATTTCCAATGTGGTATGAGCTGTGTGACACGTTGCTCCCTTCTGTTGAAACCACATGTCGTTGGTGTCCATATCATCCAATTCAGGCGAAAAGAAGTTGGTAATCATCGACTTATAGCGAGTCGTTCTCAAAGAAATATGGACCGATGATGCCGTCAGCCCAAAATCCACACCAAACAGTGACTTTTTCGGGATGCATTGGACGCTTTTGGATCTCATGTGGATTGGTATCGTCCCAAATTGGACAATTTTGTTTGTTGACGTACCCATTCATCCAGAAATGGGCCTTATCCCTGAAGATGATTTTTCGTCGAAAATTAGGGTCAGTTTCCAACTGCTCCAGAGGCCATTCAGCGAACACACATATTTGTCTATGGTCGTTTATCTTTGGCACCTGGGTCAGTTAAATTTTGTATGGGTGTAAGCCTAAGTCACGGCGCAAAACTCGTCAAGTTGTGGTCTGCGAAAGGCCAAGTTCTTGTGAGCTACGCGAAATCGTCTGCCTCGGTTTCTCCTGCACACTCTCACGGACAGCGGCAATGTTTTTGCTAGATCTAGTATTTCGTCGACGTACGGGTGTTGGTTTATCGTTTACTGAACCAGTGGACTTAACTTTATACACCACACTGCGAATAGTCCTCTCGGTAGGATGATTGTGACGACCGTAAAATGGGCGAAGCGCGCCCATTTGCCCGAACAGAACACCCATTTTGATAAAACGATTTTATCATTTGGATGTGTAGTTAAACGCTATGTCCGTCCATGGTGATTTGGCAAAATAGACTGAATAAATGACAGCCAATTTGACAGATGTAGATTTAACAATTTGGCCGCTACAATTGTCAAAGTTCGGAAGTCCTTATTGGAAGATCCTGTAGAAGAGAAGAAGCTGTTTTACGTCATTTGGAACATTTTCTGCGATATAATCGTTCAAATAGGAGCAAACTTCATTAGGGCGCTCGTGATATTCTCCTTCTTGGTAAGAATAAAATGTAGTTTTTTGGTCATCAAATTATGAATGCAGAACTCGTTGACCCAAAACTGACGATAATAAGATATTTTTTGTACTGGTCAACAACGAAGCGGAAGGTTCTGCATAATCAAAACACAATGTCGTTATTTTACCTTTACATAGCAACCTTATTGATTTTACTTTTTTGTAAAATTTTGAAGGTCTTTTGTGAGAATTGTGTACCGCTACTGCCACTCTTTTATCATTTTCGTTAAGGTGAGGGTCTTTGATTTTGGTACCCACCTCTTCGCATTTAGAACATACATCGATTTGTGTTCGGCCGTTAAGTCGTTTTTTTTTTTTTTTTTATTAGAGACTCCGAAAAAATTTTGAAACGCAACGCCACATTTGTTGATCGTTAAATTCAATATGATAAGAAAATACGTTTGATTTGATTTTGCGTGTCATAATTTTGTTTGAATATCAGTTTCAGACATTCGTTTCTTATAATTCATTGGTTGGTGTACATCGATGAGTCCTTACAAAAAAAATATCTTGTTTTCCTTGGTTGAAAATGTATAGATTTTTTCAATACTGCAGACACAGTAGAAAAACACTTGTGGGATCATCTAAGAACAATAATACCCGTTTTAGAAAAACACAAAAAAATAATCAGATTTTTACAAAATGATTGATATTAAAATAGTAGATAAAACACAATTCTTACTTATTTGCAGTCGTCACCAGTTTTTCGGGGATGCACTTCGTTTCCAGCATAATTTCCAGCCCATGCACTTTGGCCTCACGAATTGCACCTTCTCTGTATTTATGCGTATTAATCACAATTTTCTTACGTTTTTTTTTTACTGGGGAGCAAGACGCACTGGATAAAACGTCACTGTCTGATATGTCTCACTTTGAAAACAAACTGTAGTCCGAAAGATATACCGTTTTTTGGGGAATCACACTTATAACTCAGCAACGAGTCCAACTATGCTGATAATCTGGTCTACTGATTAAATGTTGGGTGCAACCGTTTAAACGAAATAACCAGTGAGCCTAAGCATCTGCCTTCTCTCGGTATCCAATTTGTCGCAAGAATGTGATACCTATTCCTTAGCATCATTTAAGAGTACATCTGGAGTACTTAATTCTTCCTTAGAAAAAGAAATTCTATTACCGACTCTATTTTAAGAGAAGGCATTCATTATGAAAAGGGGTTCTCTCCAAGATATGACTCCTTTTCCAAATCAACCTTGAAATTCGCTTTAAAAGTAATACCATGCGATAATAAGATGTGATTCGTTTCCATATAAAATGGATGGGTCTACACTCGGACAATACAAAACGTCAAAAAAACTTATTTCGTAAAAAAAAGGAATTGACCCCCTGTTCAAATTGATTATCACCTTACCACGGATGAGGGGATAGTAATCAATTTGAACATTTTTGGGGACTCAACCAAAAAAAAAATACAAACATATAGTAAAGAAATTCATAATACGGAATGGAAGATCTTTGCGAAACTTAAAGAACACTCCAAGAATATAGAAAACAGCTGAGTATCTGGCCAAGCAACGGCACTCATTGAAAGAGCATTGGGATAAGTTCGTGGTCAAATGATACCTTGAAGACAACTACTTCGAAAGGATCAATACGGCTTACGAAACAATACTAAAACTGATCGAAAAAGCACACGAAGCCCTCAGTAACAAGTCGATTGAAGGCGCTACGGCAAATGATGCTGAAGGTGGAGAAAGGGAAAATGGTAACTAAAGACAAGATGCAATAGCAACCCCTCAACAGCAGAAAAATGAAATCGCCGTGTTCATACGCTTGTACTTAAAGACAGCCTGAACCACTCACTGTCAAATCTACTGTACAACCAATACTTGACCACGTTAGATCAGTATTGGAGGGATATCGTCCAGACGCATAACAAAATGATAGCAGAGGACTCAGATCAGTCAGCATATCTTAAAGTGGTTCAATATCAGGAAATTGAAATCATGTATCAGGAGATAGCAATAGAGAT
Source organism: Volucella zonaria (assembly GCA_963966105.1). Lineage (NCBI taxonomy): Eukaryota > Metazoa > Arthropoda > Insecta > Diptera > Syrphidae > Volucella > Volucella zonaria. The sequence continues at coordinate 125,105,619 of OZ014530.1, read as the reverse complement.
GAAGGAAAAGACAAACAGAGGGAACCAAGATAGAGGAAGAGTTGATCTTCGACTGGAACGGATAAACATCCAAACATTTGATGGATGTTACGACTCATGGCCTTCATTCACCGGCTTATTTCAAACACTGGTGCACAACAGCCACGCACTAAACGCAGTGCAGAAGATGCAGTACTTAAAGACGCACCTAAAGGACGGCCCAACAAATATGATAAAACACCTGCAAGTAACTGGTGAAAACTACATGACAGCTTAGAATCTAATTGAGCAAAGATATAACAATACGCGGCTGGTCTATACAACACATTTGCAGGAACTGCTAAAACAACCAACACTGGCAACGGAATCAGCATCATCCTTAAAACAAAATATATCAATCGACACTGAACGCAATACAATGTGAACTATGCAAGGGAGATCACAAACTACACGTAAGCAAACAGTTCCTGAAAAAGGAGCTGCAACAAAGAAATGATGTCGTTAAAGAATAAAAATTATGCATAAAGTGCTTAAGACCAGGTCATATCTCACTAAGGGGTGTGTCAAAGGCAGGTGTCATAAGTGTCAGAGAAGACATAATTCATCCATTCATGTGGAATCAACGGGAAACAGTTCTAAAGGACTTTGACCGCACGCCTTAATGGGAAGTCCATCCTTTTCACCACAAGCAATTAATAGAATCAGGTCTCATAACTGCACAACACACAACAATATACTGTTTGAAACTGCACTAATCAATGTGACTGGACCGAACAACGACCAACGCATCAGGGCTTTAATAGGCCAAGGCTCACAGGCGTCTTTTATTACTAAAGATACGGTAAAGAAACTGCAACTATAAACAACCAAAGTAGATGCAACTGTATCGGGAGTTGAATCGCACGAAGAGTCTACACTCAAGCACAAGGTGAAGATTATCCTAAGGACCAACACCAGTATCTACAACAGCCTATGACTAAAAAATGTGACTAAAACTCTCCCATCTACCAAGATAACGCTAAATACATGGGAGCACTTAAAAAATTTAGTGCTTGCTGGTCCAACCAACTACATGTCAAGTAAGGTCGACATGATTTTAGGAGCAGAAGTAATCGCCGAAATACGCCAAGTAGGAGTCATAAAAGGAAAACCAGGGTCACCGGTAGCTCAGCAATCCATGTTTGGATGGATTATATCCGGTAGTACATCAGTAAGCAAACAAGAGAAGATCTCGTTAACATGTCATGTGACATTGGCGGATCTAAATGAACGGGTGAAAAGGTTTTGGGAATCCGAAGACCTAGATAAGCAGACAAGGAGACATAAACGGATAATTCAACTAGATGTGAGGAATTATTTGAGGAAACAGTAAACCGTAACAAGGAAGGTACATAGTACAAATACCATTTGAAATATCACCGGAACGAGGATTGGAGAACAACCATTCAAGGAAGAGGGCAATAGCGAGATTACTACGTATGGAAAAAGTTTTTGCAAGGAATCCCTAGCTAGCAGAGGAATACCGAAATTTTATGACAGAATGCTCTAGGACACATGAGAAAATGTAACAAAATGGATGACCGAGCCGCATACTACCACACCACGCAGTGAGTAAGTCCGACAGCACTAACTAACGCCCCCATTTATTTAATACAAGGTTAAACTAACTTAAAAACTAGGACTTACAAATTAACAACAATTAAGGGTTAGGAAGTAAGGGAATGATGGAGGAGATCAAGTTTAAGACGAAGAGGGAGATTGGTTCTTTAGAACCATAAGAGGTGCGGTGGGTTGGAATATAGAAGAGACAAGGACGCTAACGAGGGTTAGTGTTGAAGGAAATAGAATTCTAAAGGAAAGCGCAATCCACAGAACCAGAGAGCAGTCGATGAATGAAGAGAATGTCTTTGCGTTTTTCAAGGGCATCTTTTTTTAAAGAACTTAACACTCAAGAGGGTATTACTACTCTTAAAATGCCTTAGCACGTGTTAAGTTTTTCGGAAAATTGGATAGAGAGAGAGAGAAAGATGTTTGGGCTCAGTGGTTATTTCGCTCCATGGGTGGCATCCAACATTTAATGGGGAGACTAAATTACAAGTGTAAATTGGACTTGATTATATTTAGGCAACCATTCATCTCACAAGATTTTAGTTGCCTGAAAAAAAGTCTTTCGGTCACGGCTGGTATTGAACCCCGAACCGTCCGATTGGGAAGCCAACACACTACCACTTGAGCCACGGCCACCCACAAGTATTTAGGTTAAGAAGTTTGATCATGATAGGGAGGTAAGATAAAGGGGTTGTCCCTGGGTAGACCTCGAAGGGCAAATCGAAGGAAATGACGTTGAATATTCTCGATTCGGGATACATGGACTCGCTGAAAGGGGCACCAGACTTGGCTGTCATATTCGAGAAGGGGCCGGGGAAGGGTAATTTAAAGCGACTTTGTCACATAGGGGTTGCAACATTTTTTAGACCATCGTTTTATAAAACCAAGTGACATCACTTGGCTTTAAGGATTACCTCATCAATATGCAAACTTAAGTTTAATTTTCTACCGTATAGGTCGCGAAGTAATTGAACCTGGGCTACAGGTTGGCCATGCAGAAAATAAAGTCGAGAAGGAGATTGATTAGACTTACGTGACAAAGTCATAGATTGAGATTTGGAGACATTAAGCTCTAAACAATTTTTTAGACACCAAGTGGAAAACCTATCGAGTTCTTCTTGAAGGAGAATAGAATCTTAGGGTGAAGGAATTTAATAATTCCCTCAAGATCGTTTATAGTTAAAATGGAAAATAGGACATAAATGGCTGCCTTGTGGGACACCAGAAGTGGCTAAAAACGGGGTTGAGAAGGATGTCTTAAAGCGAACGCTATAATAACGGTCCTCCAGATAAGACGATATCCATTTTAACAATATGGGGTCAAAATCGGGAGTAGATAATTTAAAAAGGATTAATTGATGTGATATTCTTTCGAAGGCCTTAGCAAAATCTGTAGCAATAACATCGATTTCGTTGCCATTTTCTAGGGCTGAAAGCACAAAGGATACGAATTCAACTAAGTTTGTAGTAGTTGATCTGCCTTTCAGAAATCCGTGCTGACTGGGTGATATAAACGACTTGCACTGAAAGCTTAGTATAAAAAACTTTCGAACATTTTAAGTATATGAGAAAGCTTAGCAATGGGACGGTAGTTGGTTACTTCATTCTTTAATCCCTTTTTGTGGGTCGGGGTTATGAAAGAGGTCTTCCAAACTTGTGGGAATTGCCCTTATGTGAGGGACAGATGAAGTAGGAAGGAAAGTGGGTGCGAAAGATTGGCGGCACACTTTTTGAGAAATATTGCTGGTAGCCCGTCTGGGCGGGGTAAAAATTCATCATTAAACTTTTGCAACTTTTCTTCGATAAGAGATTGAGAGAGAGAGAGGGGCCAAATTGCGAAGTGAAATATATGGGGTCAGGTAGGAACAAGTTATCTGCAAATGATTGTTTAAAAAGTTTGCAAAATAGTTGGCAATGGTATGTGGGTCGGTCGATGATATATTATCGAACGAGAGAGAGAGGGGGGTGCGGGGAGGATATCTGTCTGATTAACGAATTGATAAAATGTCTTAGTATCGTTGATAAGGTTGGTCTGCGCTGTGTCGAGAAAGCGCTGGTAGAGTCAGTTATAGAGCTGGGTGAATTGGAGGTGGGTTCCAAGATAGTTAGAATAAGAATTGGTGCAAAGAAAAGCTGCCCATAATTGTTTCGTAAAGAGCGAAGTTTTCTGTTATACCTGGGAGGGGAAGTAGATAATGTTTTATGCTGTGAAAAGGGCATGTAAATAGAAATGGAATTAAATATTTCACTGTAAAAAATTGTGACAACATCAGATAAAGATAGGTTGGTAAAATCAAAAGAAAATTTACACAAAACAGCGCGAGTTTTAGACCGCAGGCCTCTTACGTTTTGGTAATAAAGTGTAAGAGGAAGTTTGTTGCGTCTAAGGTGAGTGTAGATGAGATGCAGGAAAAGGAGGCAAGTTTGAAACGAAAAAAGCCAACTGATGTATACTAGGCCTAAGGTACAAGAAGACAACATCAATTATCATACGGTGGCGGAAGTATAAAATCGATTTGATAGCGGTCTTAAAAAAGATGTATCGGCAAAATTTAGTTGACCCAGCCGATCCAAAAGACCAACGGATCCCGTGGAGAAATTCACCCAATGAAGATATATCAGATTATGAATTGAATACGACTACGTACCATTTTTGGCTGTAAGAACTTTGAAATAACTAGCAAAAGATGAAGGATTTGGATAGTTAAAGGCAGCAAAGGTATTGCTATCCGAATTTTATTTGGATGACCTCAAATCTGGCGAGGACCAGATCGAACTATGTGGAGCTGTGCTATTGGCCAACTTGTTATGGAAGGTTAAGAAAGAACTGAATAGTGAATCAGTACAGACGTTTGCATGGTGTGACTCCACCGTAGTGTTAGCTTGGATGAAAGCACACTCAAACAAATGGAAGGCATTTGTAGCGCACAGGGTATCGGAAATCCAAAAACTAAACACAGGATATGCATGGAACCACAGAAAATACAAATTTTGGTCTAGCCAGATCTCAAGGTATTTAATTACATTTCGGCAAGCCAGTGATTGTCCGTGTTATCCCGCGATCGAAATTTTTCCCCAATTCTTTCTGGTATCCTAAGAGTTGCCAAACAAAGCGTTTTAAAAAGAATGGTTTCCGATTTCTGACAGTTAATCTTCAACTTCCAGCTATCGCAATATCATTTAAACTTATCGGAGTCACGTTGCAAGAGCATATTAAGGACCTCGATATTTGGATCTGAACCCGTAGATCAGATCGCTTATGTAGATGTTGAACAGGATTGGTGAGTTCACCGCCCTTGTAGACCATTTTTAATGTCAAATATTCCGGAAGTAGTCTCATCGCCATTCTTCACCATGAAATTTCTACTGTTGAACATATGAAAAAGAGTGTATGGTATAGCCGTGATTTATGTCCAAACGGTTCAGCTTGAAGAACATTTCATCTAAACATACGGTGCCGAAGGCCTTCTCCAAGTCAATCAAGCAGGCACCCATACATTCTTTCTTGCTTTAGTTCCACTGGATAACCGATACCGAATTGGTTAACTGGAACTAAATTTTTGTTCTCAACTCACTTAGTCATTACTATATTGGTGACCTTTTTGAATACATTGCTGATATTTGGAAAGAGACTTATCGAACGAAGATTCCCCGGATTGGACGTGTCTTTATCCCTTTTGGGAATGGGATGCAACACCACTGCTTTATTCAAACTATTATTAAACAGGGTGGTGTAAATGTCATCATCTACAGCTTCTCCTGGATCTAGGCTTGCTGTTAACAGTAATTGTTCGTTGTTCGTCGTTCGAACGATCTTTACGCACGGAAGCTTGTTTTGATCTTTCCTCCGATATATTTTATTTGATTGCAGGAATTTATTAGGGTTTCTGATGTTTACAGGCCGAATTTGATTGTTTCAGTGCAAACTTACAGAGTTCTGTAATTTTCATTTATTAATACTTAGAGGTTTTTGATCTACGACATCAGTGTCATGACCTCCGAGTTATGTCTATCAGTAAACGGTATGTACAAGATATTTTGTCTCGACAGTAGTCTGCAATGCGTCAATAGTTGCTTTGCAGAATATGTCTTCGTTGTATGTGTGTTTATACTGATATATTGTGCAGTCCATCGTTCCATATGGTCTCGTCCATTGATTAACAGACAATCTTCTCTTTTGAGAGGTTCTTGTTAGATGGTGGGTAGAGCAAAGTTCTTTTACACGCCGTTTCACTTTACTCATAGATGGTAATCTATCTGCTTTGGTTTGTACCTCTGTAGTATGTAATCAAGTGTCTACTCCTTCAAAATTGTAGTTGTCCATTGTTGCATTTTGTCTTGTCCTTCCGATTTAGGTCTTTGTTTAGGACCTATTTTTTCATTATATTTTTCTAGTTTCCCAAATATATCTTTCATTGTCACATTGTTTCGGCTGATTAATAAAACCTCGTCGGTATAGGGAAGTATTTGTTGAATATACCATATTCAAGTATCAAGTATGCCAATTGGGTAATGAAGTACGATATTAAATATAAGAACGGATGAAGTGTCTGTTGTTTGACTCACGAGTATATTGTGAATATGTCTGATATTTTATTTTATATTATAACTTTGGCCTTAGTTTCTTTAAGTTTCATTTACACCAAGTATCGAAATTTTCTTAGAGTCCCCATGCCTACCTATCAGCAATTCATTTACTAGATGGAGTGAAAAGTGACCTCCTAGACTGCCAGAATGCGCTGCTACTGCAAAAAAGGTTATGGGGCCTTGAAGTCCGTTCATATTTAGTCAGACATGCCAAACTTCAGTGCGATACTGTCTTTAGTTTTGTTTTGACAGCTGATTGTTGGCATGTTTGGCATCATGTTGAATATGCACAAAAACGATTTTCGTTCTCTCATAAAACATCATTTTTTAAGAGGCAAAATGGCGAAGGAAACGAAAGAAAAGTTGGATAAATATTATGGGGCTAATGCTCGGTCAGATTACACCGTCAAATATTGGTTTCGAGAGTTTCGTGGTGGCTGCAACTCCACTACCGATCAAGTCCGCAGTGGCAGGCCCTCCGATGGGGTTGCAGAGAACAATGTCAAAAAAATACATGAAATGGTGTTGGCTGACCGGAAAGTGAAGATGCGCGAGCTAGCAGATACCACAAAGATTAGTACTGAGCGCACACACCATCTTTTGGGTAATATTCTGCATATGAAAAAGTTATCCTGCCGCTGGGTGCCGCGAATGACCAAAAATACGAACCCGAGAGCACTTCGAAAGAGTGTTTGGACTTGCTGATGCGGAATCGGGCGGACTTTTGGCGTCGATTGGTAACTGGATTTGGATCCCTCGGACTATTATCTCTTCCCAAAACTCAAAAGATGGCTCATCAATAAAAAATTCAGCTCACGCGAGGAAATCATCGATGCCACGGAGGAATATTTTGCAGACCTTCCGGAAAATTACTTTTCGGACGGGATCAAGAAGTTGGAAAATCGCTGGAATAAGCTGGAATAAGCTGGAATAAGTGTATCAAACTAAAAGAGGACTATATTGAACAATATAAAAAAACATTTAAAAAAAAATTTTTTTAATTCCCAAGGAGGTCACTTTTCACTCCATATAGTATAACGTTTTTCTCAATTTTGTCTTCTGTCTTGCTTAAAGCCAATAGAAAGTACATGAAGGTCTATGTTAAATTCGTAGCATTTTTCTGTTGTTAGTTTTAGAACAAATGTTATTTGTTTCTGTAGTTTTTACCACCTAATTTGTCACATTTTTTTATAAATCGTGTCTGTCTTCGATTCTGTAGACATTTTTTTTGTTTCCCAAATGTTATTAATTATTAGCTTATGTAATGTTTGGGTTATAGTGTCTCATTATGAATGTCTTTTTTTTTTTTTAATTTCTTCCAATGTTGGTGATTTGGCTTCGTCATTCAAGTTGGGTATTCTCCTTTGTCCAGCACGGAAAGTTCAAAGTCTGCTCAAAGTTCATCCATCTTTCAATTGTTTTAATTTTTTGATTTGTAGCATACATCTCCGTTTTCGTCTTTGAAGGCATTAATTTTTAGTTTGAATTATTCAATCGTTTGTTTTGTCCTGTTATAAACGTCTCTAAGGTTTCCTTTTAGTTTTTCGTTTTGAATCTCTTACTTTTCTCATCATCATTTATTTCTTTTGGTTTTTTCATAAGTTATTCGCTATCGCTCTTTTCTCTATTTTTTATGTATCTCTTTGTAGCATTGTTTTCTTCAATTGCAACTCTAACGTATTTGTTTCTATTTACTTCCGTCTCGTCTTGTTTCGGCGTTAAGAAACTTTTAACGCACGGTCAAGGGCTTTTTAGTACCTGTTCGGGAATGCAATATATTGGTTACATAGTGGTATAACGTCCATTTTAATTTGCTTATTTGAACTTAAAATTGTATAATTTATTAACTTGAATTTAATCTTTTTAATGCCATAAACCGTACCAGACAGTCTTTGTGGATGTATTGATGCTTAGCCGAACACTTGTGGATTGTGTTCGCTCCAATAACGGCAATTTTGCTTGTTGACATAGCCGTTGAGCCAGATATGGGCCTCGTCCGAGAAGATGCTTTTTTGGCCAACATTTTCAGCGCCCAATTAGCGAACGCACGGCACAATATTATACGGATGCAGGCACATTTCTTGGTCTTCTTCGATACTGGTCGCTAGGGCGGCTATATTTTCTTCATTTCGCACCAATCTCTGTGTGGTTGGTAGCTTAAGATCTAAAAGAGTGTACTCACACTGCACACTGAAGACATGATGACGACCGACCTCACAACGAAGTTCATGTTGCGTATTTACAACTGAGCCGGAATTTCAATAATATTTTTTGATAATTTCAAACAAGCGTAAAGCGATGCATCATGGAATGGCAAACCTTACTGAATATTTTGACAGCTGGATGCCATTGGTAACTTTGACAGCTGGTGAAACATGACAATTGGAAAACTATTATTGCTATCTGGTCACCCGTTATATTGCCAAAAACATGTCATATAATACCCCTATGTATAGTTTCTATATCATTTAAAATTTTTTTTGCACGTTGGGTATCATCTGGACAGCGGAATTAGATCTTGAGAATTTAGCTTCGCGTGCCGGTGCATTGCATTATCGATTTCTTTTACCTAGCAACCACCAACCGCGAAACTTCATCCTAACGAGGGTTGTCTGAAAAGTTTCCGACCGCAACGTATATTGAATTTGTCGACCGTGAGAATTAAAAATTAGAAATAAATATACAGAGTGTCCCACAGTCACCGCCACAGGCGAAAACCATGGGTTGCTGAGGTCATTTTAAGTCAAGAGGTGATTTTTTCGTTTTCGTTTCCTTTGGGCCTATAACAGTTTTTCTGATTTTTGGTCTCGTTTCTTTTAACTGGCTCTTACTTTGCCAAACTGCAACCGATTCTTGATTTTTTTTTTATTTACGCAAGAGCAGTTAGCAGTTTTTATCGGCTCCATAACTTTTTTCTATGCGGGTAACGGTTTTCCCGCAATTTATTATCAAACCCATTTTTTGGCATTTATACGTTGTTTTTTTTTTTACTTTGTTATCATTTTTTTTTTCTTCACAAAAACACGTTCCGCGTAGAAACTAGCAAACCTTACAAGGACTATTCTTTTAAATACAAATGTAAATGAAAAGAAGGACCCCAAAGGCAACTGGCGCCACTGGATCTAGTCAGATGTCTTATTAATACAAAAAAAAAAACACGAACTAATTGCTTTAATATTTATTTTGACCTTTCTTTTCGGAGGCCTACTGGAGAGTGTAGCAATTTTAAACTTCATCAGTTTAAAATGGCCTTGAAGGTGCATCTCGATCATTGCTTCTTAGTTCCGCAGTTGATGCAGTTTAGAAAACAGCTTCGGTATGATGTTCAACGGCGTTGTCCCAGTTTGTTATGTAACCGATCTGTCGGTAATTGACCTCAGAGTTAATTTCTCTAATCGGCGGTTAATAGGATGTGTATACCAAAGCAACTATTGATAATATTGATAGTTCTTTTTTCTCTTTCTTCCCCCTTTTGTTTTGCTCCTATGTTCTTTCCTTTGTAGAAATTTGCCTATGCACTTTTTTGTGAGTTGCTTATCGAGTTGGTCTCCACTACCATCATTGCCAAAGTTGGTTCAATTGCCCGCGACGTTTTATTAACGGCGTCATGCCGTTAATAATTGATTAACAATCTTTGTTAAGGTATCATGTTGCGTTGCTACATCATGCCGGCCTACAGAATGGATGTCAAGGGCGTTGTGATTCATGAACAATGTTGTTGCTGTCTTCTGATGGATCTATTCTTCCTATGAATGTGTTGTTGCTGTCTTCTGATGAATCTATTCTTCCTATGAAGAATAGACGTGAGATGAATTCTGCTTCTGATCCGCTTGTTGAAATTTTAATCGGTCGATACATGAAAAGAGAACACTTGGTAAATGGCGTGTGGTTATAATATGTTATACGATAATTTAATTCAGTTTTATTTGATTAATTTTGAGTTTTTTATCTTAATTCATAAGGTGAGTAAGTATAAATAATCTCAGTTGTTTATTCTACTATTGGGAGAGGGCAAAGTTTGACAATAAGGCGCTTAATTGTGACGACGCGAGCCCTTTTGTCAGTTCCAGGATGCATTTCTATAATTCTATCAAGCCGTCAAAGCGTAGGCGGCGATTGCTCATCACGCAAAAGTACTAAACTGCCTGTTTTCCGGTTCATATTTGAAGATAGCCATTTTAAGCCATGTTGGAGGCGGGCAAGGTATTCATGTTTCCATTTCTTCCAGAAGTCCTGCTGTATTTTTGCATGAGCTGCCATCTGTTTAATCTCTGTCAAGTCCCTTTCTGGTGCTTTGTTGAGCGATGATCCAATTAGGGAATGTCCTCGTGTCAAAAAGGATAGATCTTTAGGGTCTTCAGTTACTGAACAAAGTGGACGCGAATTAAGGCATGCTTATACTTGCGCTATCACGTTTGCATTTTCTTCGAAGGTAAGCGCATTGTGTCCGATGACTCGTTTTAGGTGGTGTTTCATGGATTTAACTCCTGCTTCCCATAAACTGCCGAAATGCGGAGCCGCAGGTGGGTTGAAATGGCATGAAGTGCTATTGGCTTGGATCTGCTTGGTCCATTGTTTTAACTTGTGTGCCTTTTCTTAGGTGAGCATTCTTCCAGCTCCTTGTAAATTAGTTCCACAGTCGCTGTACTAATTTGTGGAGATCCCACGATGCTTGCAAGAAATCGTGGTGTGCTGTAGTCATTAACGACTTCGAAGTGCACCGCTTTCGTGCAGAAGCATATAAATATAGCTATGTAAGCCTTGGTGATTTTGGTGCACCTACCTTTCCATGCTTTTAGTTGCACAAGACCAGTATAATCTATGCCAGAAGTTTGACTGACTCGCAGCGTCGGGAGATCTACCATTTGTTTCTGCATTTGTGTAGCCGCATATCTAAAACACTCGAAACACTTATGGATACAAGCTTTGACATTGAACTTAAGGCGCAGAATCCAGTATTCAGCTCGAAGAGTTGGTCAGTTGCTGACCACCATGCAGCGTTCTCATGTGAATATCGTGGATAATGAGGGATGTTAAAAAGCAATGAGGGCAATATCATGGGATTTCGCTGTGAATAGGGTAGATTAGCATTTTCTAATCGGCCCCCATCTCGCATTATTTCCTTTTCATCGATGATTGGCGCAAGTTTTGCAATTTTACTTCCTTTAGATACCGTTTCTCCTTTCGCGATCTTTTCAATTTCAAAAGAATTCTTGCTGCACGTTAATTGAGTTTGGGCTGCAATTATCTCGTTAAATTAAAACTGTCCAGCCTTAAACCACAAGTTTGCAAAAAAACGAACCAATACGCGAATTAAACGCGGTAATGATGACTATCGACTTCGAAGGCGGTGAAGTGTACGCAGAGCTGAAAAATGTTTTTGATTGGGTAACCAGATGCGATGAAGTACTTTTTTCTCCTTAAAACTCCTGAGGTTTTTAGCTCATGATCGGTGCCTTTTATTTCTCCTTACCAATCGATGCGCTCATCAAATGTTTGCAAGAGCTTCGGACCGTGCTACCATTGCTGATTTTTAAAAAGAGCTGTTGGAGAAAGTCCTCTTGACGCTATGTCTGCTGGGTTATCTTTTGACGGGACGTACATCCAGAAATTAGGATCTATGAGTTCTTGTAGTGCGTATGAATGGAGGGCTTGCGACCACGCAAGTATGATTTGCGAATCATACCAAGCATTTATTTTTGCGTTCTGGAGTTCTACTGTCTTCATGGCGTTCACCAGTAGGCGCACCAGTAGCTGGGTTTCACATAACTCCAAATGTGTCAGTAATTTACATTTGAAGGTTCGTTGACATGCTATTCCTGTTAATTGCTCGAATATACTCGTATAATGTTGCAGCATACGCCTTTTCTGATGGGTCGCAGAAATCGGGAATTAAACCTTTGATTATTTGACAAGATTAAGCCAGCGATGAATTTCGCCTGTTGGGTGCGTTTAAATCGGTCCTCAAACTCTGCCATGCTGAAATAATCGTTGATGGGAGCTCGCTGTCCCATCGGATCATAAAGACGAGCAATATCTGACAGAATCATTCTTTTCGTCGTCCTTCGTTGACTACGAGTATTTATACAAATTTTAAATTAAAAATTGTCCTTTCCAGGATTGCACTGGATTTCTAGTGTTTTTTGATATTTCTTTCATCATTCTCAGGAACTGCAGACATCAATCACTTACTGTTACTAGCTCATTTCCGTAATAGAAAACCTCCATGCTTCAACATTGTCCGAAGCTGGCGCTGCATTTCAATGCCTTCATCTTCCGAGGCTGCCCCGGAAATGACATCATTAACAAGAAATTCATGCAAGCGAGCAATTTTGTAATCTCCTCTTTCGTCTGATGCCAGTTGTTGAAGCGTGCGTACTGCTAAATATGGTCCAGCAGCTGTTCTGAATGTAACTGTATTCAGTCCATATATTTTGTCATCTTCTCTATCTTCGTCTCTCCACAAAATTAGTTGGTATGGAGCATATTCTAATAGAACCCAAATTTGCCTATACGTTTTACTAATGCCTGCTACGAAGACGATTTTGTGCTTTCAAAATCGCGCAACGTGTCTAATTGCGCTTACCTTTGTCGAGAGCGGACGTGTTTTCCTTAAATTGTAGGGTGCGATTAGTTTAAATTACCATTTCTCTCAACTTACTCAAATAAAACATTTATCATGTTTGCAAAGAAAAAATAGAACGGAGTAGTAAATCCAAAATCACTTGTGCGAATTGTTTTCATATTTTTCACTGTTCGTGTGTAAATATTGAAACTTTAGGTATTGAATATATGAACTCAAATAACATTAAATATCGGTGTGACAAGTGCAGTGTTCTTCGACGCAAAACTCTCTAACAACAAACTTCAATGCCACTTAGCACTGTAACATCAGTACAACTACCACATGTAGAACACTAAAAATCTGCGAAACAACTCCAATCGCTAGACATAACATAAACCATTGAAAAAACCGGAACAACAGAGCAAACACCTACATCTCGAACCGAAAATTTGAGTTCGAAAGAAACTCATCAAATGGTCGAACCTACAATACATCAAGCCCATTACAACAGCCACAGCACGATTCCATCACTCTTCAACTTCTTTACGAGGAGATAATAAATTAACCATGAATTTCTGCCATCACTTAAAGAACAAAGACAGGAAAATATTGCACTTATGCGAAAAGTGATGGATCTGGAGAATAAATTGAACTGGAGGGAACAAACGTATATAGAGCATGCAGTTGAGGTTTTGGCATTTCTAATGTGAACAACAACAACGCAGCTACGTGCAAACACTTTTCAATGATGCGCTTAATGTAAATATCTCTGCCGAGGAAATTCAAAGAATTTATGTTAAAACGACAAAAAAATCAAATTCAAATGTCAACGGGAACATTGTGTTCACATTTAACTCTCATCGCATGCAGTCAAGCCGAAGCTAATGTCGTTGAAAACAATTGAGAAATTAAACGCCTTGATATTCGCAGGTAACAAAAGTTGAAAATGGTGAGGCTGTCGTTATAAGATCTTTCGAAGATTTAAATCGTTTACATTTATAAAAGACCAATTCGATTTGATGTATTTTTGTTTGTGACACGAAATCTCCGAATCTACCAAACGAATTTGAATACGGTTTTCTCGTACAGATTCAGGAGGTTCCAAGGCAGTTTTTTCTATATCACAAATTAAGTTGTTTTAAACAAAAACTATTAAATAAATAAATATTTTTGTTAGATTTTTTCCCATTTTTGTCACTTATCCTAATTTTTCTTAACTACCACCAAACAGATCTAAATTAAATTTACACAGGTATTTAGAGCTTTTATTACAAAGCCATTGATGTGTATATTATTATCTTTGTACGTTTTCTTAGAGAAAAGTTATAACATAAAACAATTATTATTTGCATGCTATTGGGAATACGGTCAATGTACAATAGACCATTGCCATTGTCCCTGCTCAAGTGGTCTTCATGTTTATGCTTATTCGTTGAGTAGCTGAATGTGTGTTCAACTGCACGCATCTCCCTTGAAATGTGTTATAATTCTTTTTTGTGACTGAATTGCAATGGTATATTAACTCTAATAATTTGTTATTAATAATGTTATTTAATTTAATATACATAAGTTCAACACAAGGTTACAAGGTTACCTACATACATGTGTATGATACTATATGTATTTGTTGGTTTGATTATTGATTAGTTTTTCCTCTTTAAGAAAAAATTGTTAAAGCAGTTTACTTAATTATTCAAAAGGGAGTTGGTGCCTTTTAAATAAAATACTTCTTATCTGAAAAGATATGTACATATCTATCTATGTAAATAGCAAAAGCAGCCGATCAGTTTTACGTATGTATTGCAGGAGCAAAAAATGTCCATAACAGAAATCTATTCCTGCTTAAGGGTTGCCATATCGACTAAGCTCTATGTATAGGAATTTCGTTTATTGGCTGCAGAGCTAAGGAATTTTTGCATTGATAAATATGATTAAAAAACTAAAAAAATGTGTACTTAAACATTTTCTGCAATGAACCGACGATGTGTATTTTGATATGCAATTCAGTTCAGTTCAGTTTATATGCATTTTCATTTATAGAATTCATTTACACTTACAAGCTAGACAAAAAAAAATACTTAAAAGTTAGCTTAAATAACTTACAAATAATCTTATTCTAACTTACTGGCCCCATGCGAGCGCTCTAAGTTAAACATAATACTTAATCTATAGTATGTCTTTCGACGTTTCTTACAGTCTATTTTTATTTTTGTTTTTACATTTATTAAAACTAAAACTAAGAAAATATATTTTAAGTAGAAAAACTTAGTGTCTGGACTTTTGTTATATTATATAACGTAAAACTAAACCTATAAACTATAAATACTTATTTGTTTTAAGATCGAACGTATGTATGCATATATGTATGTACATAGCTACTGTACTATATTATCGGCGTATGTATTCCTGTGACGCGACTTCTCAGTGAAATATTAGTTTGACTTAGTTTATACAAAAAATATACATATGAACATATGTTATCTATTGAGATATATGAAAGTGAGAAATACTTCTTTTTCTTATTGCATCACACAGAATAAAAGTTTTCACTGTGAATCCAAGCATTGTGTATGTGTTGTGTACATATTTTGAGTTTTTTTTTCCAATAAATGGGTACCTCCTAGGTTAATGCAAAATGCCTAAACGAAGAGGTAGTACATTTCCGGGATTTAGTTCAAAAGCAAAAAAAACAGCGGTTATCCTTGCAACAGGAATCTTAGCAGCAACGGGAGCATCGGCTGTCTAAAGTGAGGGATCGCTCACGGGAAACTCAAGCCTTAGAAACACCAGCGGAAAGATCAGCTCGCTTATCTAAAGTAAGAAGCAATGCGTCCAAGATCTTAGCTGCTGAGTCAACTGAAGCAAGAGAAACCAGTCTGCATAAAATGAGGCATCATGCCTCTACAAGTCGGGAGCTCAATCATCCATTATCAGACAAGATCGACAAGACTCTGATGAAGTGTCTGCTTTATGGTCCTTAAAATTCCGATCTGCTTTGAACTACAACCATAAAATAAAATATATTGATGATCCAGTTGTCATATTAGGGACAACGACAAAAGTTTGTGAACACTGCAAAGCTCCAAAATGGAACCATGAATCAGTTGGAATGTGTTGTTGAGGTGGGAAGGTGAAATTGGACGAAATAGATAATCCGCCTGAGCTGGTGTATTCTCTAATAGTCCATACGTTCTTATAACAATGCTTTTCAAACGACTTCATTTGGTGTGAAGCAAATTGTTGAGCAAGGATTTATGCCAACTTTTAAAATTCAAAGACAAGTTTACCATTTGGTCGGAAGTCTACTTCCAGTAAATAATTTTCAAAAATTCGTTCAAATTTATTTCATATCAGATATGGAAAATCAAGTAGCTACGCGATGCTACGGCGGCTTAAATATACAAATCGTATCTGACTTGCAAGAAGTGTTATACTAGAATAACGAATATATAAAGTCCTTTAAGACTGTAATAGAATCGAATCAAAGGTATATAACTTAATTCGTGCGCTTTTTTTTTTTTTTTTTTTTTTACAAAATTTGAATGTTTATTTAAGAACAACATGTATAATAGTATTATTCAAAGTATTGCCCATCTGAAGCTATGACTTTTTCCCATCTTTCTGGCATTTTTGTGGATCCCATCCCAAAAGAACTGCGCCGGCATGGCAGCCAAGAATGAATCAAGCCAATTTTTGATATTCTCCTCTGATGTGAATCGTATTTCAGTGAGGGCGTTCTGCATCGACCGGAACAAATGGTAGTCAGAAGGGGCAAGGTCTGGGCTATAAGGCGGTTGGGGTAAGACTTCCCATCCACTGTTTTCCAAATAGTTCTTAACCGGAATAGCAACGTGGGGCCGAGCGTTGTCATGATGGAAAATTATTGCCTCGTGTCTGGTCGCATATTCCGGGCGTTTTTCGGCCACTGCTCTCTTCAAACGGATTAATTGTGTTCGGTAGCGTTGTCCATTGATGGTTTCACCCGGTTTTAGCAGCTCATAATACAGCCCACCCATCTGATCCCACCAAATACAGAGCATTACTTTCGCGCCATGGATATTCGGCTTTGCCGTTGATTTGGCTGGTTGGCCGGGTTTCACGTATGATTTTTTGCGTTTGGGGTTGTCGTAATGGATCCATTTTTCATCACCAGTAACAATCCGAAGCAAAAATGACTTCCTTTTGTGGCGTTCCAGCAGCATTTCGGACATGCAAAACCGCCTTTCGACGTCTCTCGGCTTGAGTTCATGTGGAACCCAATTTCCTTGCTTTTGAATATATCCAGCTGCTTTTAAACGTTTTGAAATGGCTGCTTGAGTGACACCCAAAGATTCTGCGAGCTCTTCTTGTGTTTAGCAACAATCTTCATAGAGTAATGCTTCCAGTTCTTCATCTTCAAACTTTTTTGGGCCCCCCAGGACGTTCATCGTCTTCCAATCCAAAATCACCACTTTTAAATGGTGCAAACCACTTTTGGCACATTCGCTCAGCTAGCGTATGTTCACCATAAACTTCCACCAAAATACGATGACTTTCGGCAGCAGTTTTCTTCATATTAAAGTAATGAAGAAGAAGAACTCCGCGCAAAAACACTTTTTCAGGCACAAAGTTCGACATATTTGAGTGGAAAAAAATTATTGTTGTTTACGCTTCAAATCAATGACATATACTGAAATGACGTACAATGACAGTAGCTTTCCAACGCATGTTCCAATGGAATAATACAAGTTACGCCATCTCTTATATACCCAATAGTTCCTGGTGGACAGCATCCTGGTAGATTTAATGCGCCTACAACAAATGAGGTTGCAGTAGTATTGACTGGATAGGATTTTGAGAGCAGAGATATTGTATTGCACGGTCGGGATGAGCCTTTGCGTGGAATTTGTGAAACTCACAGATCTTATGACGCTTTACAATATCCACTTTTATATTGTAAGAGAGAAAACGGATACTGCATTAGCATTCCTCAAATAAATCCTTTGACAAAAAGTCCTATCGCGAGGAAGACCGTATCTTGCATGAATTTTTATGCTTTTCGGATGATGGTAAGGAAGAATGCGTTCAATGCAATCGACCGTTTCGGACAATTGACAAACCAGTATTGGGTTGACATATATGCAGAGAAAGACTTAAGGCATGTTTCGAACATTGGTAAGCTGTATATTTTACCTTCCACTGTGACCGGGAGTCCTCGATATATGCACGAAAGGACTCAAGATGCAATGACGTTAGAGCTTATTTTTTATTTTTTTTTATTTTTTATTTTAAAGAACTTAACACTCAAGTGGGTATGAATACACTTATGATGCCTCAGCATGTGTTAGGTTTTTTGGAAAATGGGATAGAGAGAGAAAGAGAGATATTTAGCTCCATGGGTGGCATCCAACATTTAATGGGGAGACTAAATTCTTAGTGGAAGTTGGCTTGATGTTGATTTCTAGTCAATTACTAATCTTGCTTGATTTTCGTAAACTGAAAAAATGGATATGCCTTTCGGGCGAGTCTGGGATTCGAACACCGAACCTTTCGATTTGGAAGCCAGCGTACTACCACTTGAGCCACGGCCACCTGGTTGTCCTGATCTTTTTATTACTATGATGTGCAACAGTAAATGGCCGGAAATAACAACCAACTTTCTTCCAGGTAATACAATTCATGATCGGCATGATATGTCATGGAAAAGTTAAGAAGCTTATGATGAACCTCATAACCAAAGATAATATTTTCGGATAGTGTCTTTGTTATATGTATAGTGATAGTGATTGCTCTAAAGAAAACCAACAAAAAAATTTATATTTTAAATCATTTCATTGGGAGGGTGGTAAATTGGTCTTCTTGATTACTACCATATCATCAACTTAAAAATTTATAGTCGCTTCTCTCCATTTTGGACGTTGCTGTAATGATGTTAAAGCCTGTCACCTTCGCCAAAAGACCTGCAACATAATTTGAATAAGTTCCCATCACCTGAAACAGTTAAGCTGTGTCTCTAGGTAACTGGGTGCGGGCATTCCTGTATACGGTCTTCCTATAAGAAAGTGAGAAGGTGTTAGTGGATTTATATCGGTATCAGAAATAGAGCAAAGAGGCCTAAAAGGGTGTCAATTTGAGCTAACAGCGTAGATATTTCTTCAAAGGTAAGAATAATACGACGAAGGTGTTGCTTTACCAATTTTACCCCGGCTTCCCCAAAATGTGGACTATATAGAGGGATGAATTGCCAGTCGATACTTTCTGCAGCTAGTATTTCCGCTACCTTTTCGTTATGCTCCTTTGCTTTAATCAACTTGTATATATCCGTTAGTATCCGCGCAGCTCCTTGAAAGTTTGTGCCATTGTCTGAATACATAACATTACATTACCTTCCTCGTCTCGCTATAAATCTTTTAAGTCAAGCCAAAAAGGCATCTGTTGTGAGGTCAGAAACCATTTCTAAGTGAATTGCCTTGGTGGTCCAGCAGACGAAAAGCGATGTATATCCTTTAATGATTTTGGGTTTTCTCTCCTTGGCCATTCGAAGTGTTATAGGACCGGCGTAATCACAATCTGTGCGAGCAAAAACAAAAGGGGTTAACGCGTGAAGATGGCATATTTCCCATAAGTTGAGTTGATGTAGCCTTTCGAAGCCGGAAGCATATTATACGATCATGAACTATTTTCCGAATTAAATTCCTGTTACCAATGATCCAATTGACGAATCAATGAAAATAGTTCAGAGACACCGATATGAAGTTAGATGCTCATAGAGCATCTAAAATAATGAATTGAGTAACACGATGATTTGTTTGTAATCCTTCCACCGACGCGTAGCAAGCCGACATCGTCTATGATAGTGACAATAACCTCTAAGCTATAGGTTGAAGAAATAGGTTGATCTGTCCTGAGACTGATTATTTCATTTTTAAACTCATTTTGTGCCCACAAAAGACAAGTTTGTTTTCCAACACGAAGCTCAGAAAGCGAAAGATATCCGAACCTGCACTCAGGAAGCTGCATCACAGTGCACCAAGGTCCTTGGGTTGGTTTGGAACCCTTACAGTGACGCATTTACATATACTATCGTTTTGGATTGCTTTCGGAGGTTGCAAGGATTTTTGATCTATTAGGATTGTTGGCACCATCCACTACTCTACTATTTAAAATACTTTTTCAGAAATTATGGAGAATAATTGCTTTGCTTCGAAAATCTTAGAATCTCGCAAAGATTTACATTAAATTTTAAGTGCTTTGAACTGGTAGGTTTCTCAGATGTCTCAGAAAAGGCGTATTCAGCGGTAATTTACTCCCGAAGTTGTTTGGAAGATGGAACCGTTCACGTCCAACTAGTTGCAGCTAAGACCCGCTTTGCTCCTGTAAAACAGCTGTCGATTCTTCGCTTGGAACTTAGTGCTGCATTACTATTGTGTCGATTAATCAACCTTATACAATCATCGGTTGAAGTCCAGTTCGCATAACTGCCTTTAGTGACTCGCAGATAGCCTTGTCTTGGCTCTCTTCTCCTCCTCGGCGATGGAACACCTTCGTAACAAATCGTACATCAGAGATATTGTCCATACTGCCTCGATCCTCTTGGAATCACGTTTGCTCGTTTGACAATCCTGCTGATTGCGCTTCACGGGGAGTTGAACCCAAAAGATTAATGGATCTGGAGATTTGGTGGAAGGATCCTGTCTGGTTCAAAGCTAAGTTCTCGGACAATGAGTAAGATCCCGTCATTATATCGTCCACCTACATGACATGCAAGATTGCATGTGACGCCATACGTAACGGTACACAAGCGAAAGTGAGATATTGGGTCATCAGAAGATCTCTCCATACATTCTCTGGAAATCTCTATGTTTAGGTTGTACCCAAATTTGGTGAAGCATTTTTACTATGTCAGCACAAAACACATATTTATGCAACCGAAAGCGAAGGCATACATTAACTAAATTTCTTTCTAGGGGAGTTCCTGTATGCAGCACTTCATTAAGACTTTGATTCCTAGCATATTTGTAGGAACCATCGAAGACGACTGGAATTTTGTTGGCGATGATGGCATGGTGCGGTAAATAAAAAACCCTTCCCGATGTGGGTTCTACTTCATCCTCTGGAATTCGTTCCATATGCCGGTCCACGTACGTCTTCATGAATTGTGTATATTCCAACTGCAGATTTTTATTACGTGCAAAGCGGCGTTCCATTGCATACAGTCTCTTGTCTGAAGTACAAGCAAAGGTTTTAGAAAAATGAGAATTTACTTCATCCTCCTCTATTGTTATCCCTGATTTATTTGGAACCTCCTCAATTTCCCAAAAGGACTTCAATAGCATGTTGAGATCAACGCCTGTGTGTAACGAAACAATTGATATCTCTGGCATACAACGTGTGATACGAGTAATCCACCCAAATAGCGTTTCATGCGCAATAACTTTTCCTTTTTCATCCATAAGGTGTCAATCTCTTTGAATACTCCAAGCCTTGTCAGCCATTAACAGTATATCAATGGAGCCGGGAGTATTAAATCCTGTATCAGCTAAATCGAGGTTCTTAAGAAAAGAGAACTCACTACATTCCAATGAAAGTGATGGAGTTTTCGATATTATTTTATTCAAAATATAAGCCTTAATTGAAAGTGTATGCGAACTTACACGACACTTCAACGTAAGGTCAACCACGCCTTGCGTTACACCAGCTTCAACAGAAGAGATACCTGACATAGGTAAGCGAGCACGCTCCCGACGAAGACCCAACCTTTTAACCAAATGTTCGGTTACAAAGTAGACCTGCGACCCGGTATCTAGAAGAACACGTTCAAGTTGAGTATTGCCTTTAGTAATGCAGTGGGTAAAATGCCAGAGGAATGAGAATCCTCTTTGGTATGTTTCCTGATTACTGATGTTACACCGTTGGTATTGGAATCAATTGTTTTTTTCAATATTCGAGACAGTATTAGAGGTATTAAGCTCTAACCCGACACCGCACCGACGAGTGTTTAATACCGAGACAGTTGTAGCCTAAACGCTGACACGGCCTTCATAGATACAAATATTGGTCACTGAGGAAGAAAATTATCCACTTTACATTTTACACACGAAGGACAAAGCTTTTAATTTTTGAAGGGTTTAATGCACGAGAATTCTTAACGACGCGATTCTTTAGGTCACTTCCTTCTAACGCGTTAGCACGCTCATCCAAAAAGTTTATTAGTTCTTGTATTGTTAGCTTCTCCGAGTTTTTCGTGTTAACGCTTATGCTTTACGGGTACTAGGGTCAGTCTGGTAAATTAGTAAATACACGAGCCACGGTTGCCTATCTTCAGCCTTTATCGCTTCTAATCCACGGATGACCTCATCTGCTTTGTCCACGAGTTTGCGTAAATGAAAACCATCTTTTGACCCCACGTTAGGCAGTTTTAGAAACTGTTCTATCAAGGCATTTATTATGTAAAGTGGTTTGTTATACCGGCGTTCTAACTTTTGCCAAGCTTGCTCATAATTAGAGTCCGACACGTTTACACCATTTAATACATAGATTGAATGCGTCATCGCGTAGTACCGATTTTAAATAACGAAACTTTTGCGCACCAGATAGTTTACTATTGCAGTCGACGGTTTGCAAAAATATATCCCGAAAGCTTGCCCAATATCGGGAGAACTGGAGAAATAACGGTTTGAACTATGCAGTTCAGTTAAACCAATCAAATATGTCTGCAAGTATGTTAAAGAGGAAGTGATCAAGCGATGTTTTCCTTATAAAACCGACAGGATGAGATAGAAAGAAATAATGTGGACGATATATTAGTACCTCGGAAGCAGTGTGACGAATTCTGTCATTTAATATTCACGAGTACTCGCCTACTGTCGCCCACCTTGCGATTCACCTAGAAAATGGCCAAAGGGTTTTTTTTAATGAAGAAAATATTCAGGACATTATTAATGCAACGCGTGAAATCACTTTAACAGTTTTTTTTTAAACTCTGCAAAGAAGAAGATTTTGCAAGAACTCTCCATACAATGAAATACCAATGTACTATAAATGGAATAGAAATAAGTTCCAACGTCGAAAACAAGGCCAGAATCTGAGCGGTTATCTCGGTGTATGGAAAACTAATGTCATAGGAGGCGTATATGCAGTACATCCTAACAATTCAGAGTACTTTTATCTCCGCATGCTGCTTTAGCATATCCGAGGTCCAACACGATTTTCCAGCTTAAAGATGGTAAACGGAGTATCTCAATGCAGCTACAAATCTACTTGCAAAGCTCTAGGAATGACAGAAGGTGATACACTATTATTTTGGTTTTTTGTCAGGTCTCCGTACCACTAAGGCATATTAAATCGCATCCGAAATATATGTGCAGATGTTGATTACAACGACAACATTTATAATGAAGCTCTTATGCTTCTTGAGCGAATCGTACAATCAATAAGCAATAAAACTATTAGGGATTTGGACTGCCTCTGCCAACTGATTGTGCTAATGATGATATATTACTTGATACGGAATTTATTAAAGAAACACAACCGAGAGGAGCTACTGCAAAAAGTAGATAAATGAGAACAGTCCTTGACCGTGGAGCAAAAAGTAGTGTTCTAAGTAATATCGAACATAATATGAACAAAATATATTTTTTGGATGCTCCGGGAGGAACGGAAAAACCTTTTTAAAAAATTTAATCTTAGCAAAAATTAGATCTACTGGAAAGGTTGCAATAGCTGGCATTGCAGCGACACTTCTACGAAATTGTCGAACTGCACACGCAGCCTTTAAATTACCAGTCAGTAATGCGCACATTAGTAGTGCAGTTTGTAGCAAAATTGCTACAAAAATGCTCTCTAATTGTTTGGGATGAATGTGCTATGTCGCACAAAAAGTCATAGGAAACTGTTGACAGAAATTTAAGGGATTTAAGATCACTAATGCGCCATTTGAGGGTGTAACGATATTACTAGCAGTAGACTTCCATCAAACATTGCCAGTTGTAATTCGAGGTACTCGGGCTGACGAAGTTAACGCTTGCTTGAAGAAACCAGCAATATGACAATTTGTTGAAAAAATGAATCTTTCAAAGAATATGCGAGTTATTTGCAAAACGATGCCAATGCTGAAACATTTTCAAATATGCTTCAACAATTCGGAAATTGAGCAGTATCAGAAGGAAATGGTAAAATTACTCTTTCCGTTGGAAACCAAATTAACAACATCTATGAATTAGTGGACTATATATATCCTTCTGTTCAACTTATAAACAGCAAGACTCCATTCTTGGTTCAGAGAAAGAGTTATCCTTGCACAAAAAAATGATCCTGCATCCAAAGTTAATGAATTAACTTTAAACAAGATTAATGATGACGTAGGAATTTATAGATCCATTGACACCGTTGTAAATACTGATGACTCTGTACACTTTCCAACAGAATTTTTAAATTCTACAAATCCAGCCGGACTACCAGGGCATTTAGTTTTCTTAAAAGGTGGAGTGCTAATAATTTTATTAACAAACTGTGTAATGGAACATGATTGCTGGTTAATGATATGAGACCTAATGTAATTTTAGCTATTGTACTATTATAACAGGACCAGGCACAGGTGAAGATGTATTTATTCCAAGAATACCGACGATAGCTCCGGACTACAAATTTCTTTTTAAAAGACTACAATTTCCAATAAAACTATGCTTTGCTATGACCATCAATAAGCCTCAAGGTCAAACTTTTAAATTTACGGGAATTGATTTCAGTAATGAATGCTTTTCGAATGGAGAACTTTACGTGGCCTGCTCACGAGTAAATAAGCAGGAAAATTTGCATATATTGCCAACAAATGGTACAACAGCAAATGTTGTTTACAAAGGAGTACTCTACACATTTTATGTTTGCTATAATGATTCGTATTCTTCAGGATGTATTAGTATCTTTTTGCGTGATCACTATGATTGCGAAGTCACATCTTATAGTTTGACAAGTGCAGATGTTATTAAGTTGTCCGTTTGTTTATGTGAATAAAAATTTAGTTTTGCTTGTGTATATAGGTTTCACTCAGAATCAATTCAATTGTTCATTGAGAAATTTTCTGTATTTTTAAATAATGAGCGTACAAATCTTTTAGTTTTTGACGACATGAATTTAGATCTTTTATCCTCGAATTAGTGCTCTGGACTCATATAACGTTTTGTTATCAGATAATGGGTTAACATCTTTTGTTAATGAACCTACCAGACCTATTGCAGGCACTTGTCTTGATCACGTTTTTGGTCGTCTCTCCAGGGTAACTTAAAACGATTATTCAGGCATTGTCTTTGATCTAGGAATGACAGGTCATTGTATAACGGGTGTTGTTTTCAAGACATTGAAAAATGCTGTTCGGAATAAATCCATATTAGGACGTCAAATAACCAAAATTGATTATAGCAAACTTAATAATGAACTCCTTTATACTGATTGGGAAGAAGTTAGTATATCCTGTGGAAAATCCGCCCAGGGCGTATAACTTATTTTCTGAAAACCTAATAAGTTATATAAAAAATTCAACATACAGTGTGTCCCAGCTTAGATTTTTGTCCTGATAGCTGAAGATTCCTGAAATTATGGCAAACAAAAAATTGTATTGCAGGGGGGATCTATTTTCACCCACCTCCAAGTTATAAGCCGTTAAATTGAGGAATCTCTGATTTCAGCTTAAGAAACCGTTGTACACATTTTTTAAAGAGAATTTCAGTGTGCATAAAATACTAAAATTTCGTCGAGTTCGATGAACGCCAGCCAAAAATTTATGGCATTTTAAAGCTAACATTTTGAAAAATCGTTGGAACAATTTTATCGGAAAAATGCACATACGAGGGGCGTTCAACATATTCTCGGTATCGGGGCGAAGCTGTGGTTATATATATAAATTGACTTATTTATCAAGTAATACTATTATTTTAGTGTATTCATGTAAAATTTCATATAAATGTGATTATTAATTCGCGTTTTATCTCTAGTTAAACAGAATCATAATGGCAACTGAGACGATGATGGTGAAAATTGAGCATCGCGCTGTAATTAAATTTCTCACTAAGCAAGAAAAAAGTCAAAAAACTATTCATGAAGAGATGGTGGCTGTTTACCAGGGTTCCGCACCTTCATTATCAACTGTGCAAAAGTGGTCAAGTGAGTTCAAGAGAGGAGAAAGCATCAAAGAAGTCGAAAAACTTGTTCTTGAGGATGCCCGAATAAAGGTGAAAATGATGGCAGAGATCACCAAGCTTTCAATTGGTACCATTCACACCAATCTTCATGACCATCTTAACCTTTCAAAGGTCAGTGCAAGGTGGGTGCCACGAATGCTCACAGCACCTCAGAAAAAAGTGAGAATCGCATGCTGTAGAGAGCTTTTGGAGATGTGTAGTGAGAACGCGGACGGTGTTATGAATCGAATTGTTACTGGGGACGAAACATGGGTCCACCACTATAACCCTGAAAGCAAACAAGAGTCCATGCAGTGGCATAAAAAAGGAACAGACCCCCCGAAGAAGTTCAAAGTCACTCCGTCTGCCGGGAAGCTCATGGCCACAGTTTTTTGGGACTCAAAGGGAATCTTGCTCATTGAGTACAAAAAAAAAGGTGAAACCATCAACGCCACATCCTACGCTTCCACTTTGCATAATTTGCGGGAGGAAATTAAAAAGAAAAGACGGGGTAAACTCGCAGCCGGTGTGTTGCTTCTTCATGACAACGCTCCTGTTCACACGGCGCGAGTTTCCAAGGCTGCTGCGCGAGATTGTGGTTTCGAAGAAATCCAACACCCACCTTATAGTCCAGACCTTGCCCCTAGTGATTATTTCCTGTTTCCGGATTTGAAAAAATGTCAAAGATTTTCGGATGATGAAGAACTCAAGTCGGTATTTTGCAGAGAAAGAGAAAATTTATTTTTTTGAGGGTTTAAAAAAGCTTATCTCAAGATGTAACAAATGCATTGATGTTAGGGGAGATTATATTGAAAAATAAAAACAATTTAAATTAAATTCGCATTTTCCTTCATATCGATACCGAGAATATATTGAACGCCCCTCGAAATTTTCAACTTTTTGGTTAATTTTTTTTATCAAAATTTTTGTCTTCTCTTTATCATCTACTATTTTTATGTATGACTTTTCCACCTACGAACAACGGAAGTTATTGCAAACCACTATTTTATTCAGGCAAATGGGTCACAAAATAAATAGTGTGTTCAAATAAAAAAAAAAATTGACTAAAACCTGTCAATTACAATTAACAAGGGAAACAAAGTTGGAGAATTAAGCCAACGCTAAATTTTCCGCTATTTTGTGGAATGTTTTTGTTTAATTCGGTGAGTACCAACGGCGACATCCTAGACGGAAGATCATTTCTAGGGATGCAATGTTTTTCACCGCCTTTCAACCGTGGGCTCAGCATATGAGTTAAGAAGAGAAAGATTGTCTCACATAACAGCAGCAGAAGAGGAAGAAAGAATTTTAAATGCTGTAAGAATACAGCCATCTATTAGCACCAGAAGGCTTGCAGCACAGTTGCAAACTCCAATAACTATAATCCATAGAGTTCTTCAAGCCAACCGCGTTTACCCCTTTCATTATACGCCCGTACAGGAAATTTTGCCAGGGGACTTCCAAAAAAGGATTGAATTTTGCTAATGGCTGCTGCATCAACAAGATGAGAATGAGCAGTTTATTCAACAAATTTTATGGACTGACGAAGCCCAGTTTACAAGAATGGGCATTACCAACCAATGAAATTCCCACTATTGGGTAGTGTCTAATCCTCACTTAACACGAACATCTTCTTAAAGATTCAGTTGAAATGCACATGTTTTTCTTAATTTTACAGAAGGTTTAGCGTGAATGGCTGGGCCAGCATATTGGGTAGTACTTTACTCGGGCCATTCATACTCCTACATGCCCTAAGTTCAACGTTCTATTTAGAATTTTTGAGAGCCCAGTTGCCGGAACTCCTGGAAAATTTTCCTCTTGCTCAGAGGCAAAGAATGGTTTTCCAAGATGATGGAGCTCCTTGCCATTGTAGCAATAATGTAACTTCGTTTTTAAATCAAAAATTTAATGAACGGTGGATTGGCCGATTTGGTCCTTTTCCTTGGCCACTTAGATATCCTGACCTAACGCCAATGGATTTTTTTTTTCTGGGAGAGTCATAAAAGAAAGGGTTTATTTGAGTGATATTTCAAGTCGGAAAGAGCTCCAAGAGAGAATAAGTACAGTAACAGAGGAGGTAAGAGGCATTTTACCAAACATTAATTTGCAGTCTGAAATCATCAAACGTGTTAGAATGTGCATCCAAAGGCAGGGGCAACAATTCGAAAATTTACTATAAAAGCGTTTTGAAATCTTATAGCAGTGTAATGGTTCTTTTTAGGACCAACTATTTAAAGGGATAATAAATTTATTTTGTGATCTATTTGCCTGAATAAAATAGTGGTTTGCAATAACTTCCGTTGTTCGTAGGTGGAAAAGTCATAAAAATCGTAGATAATGAAGAGAAGACAAAAGTCTTGATAAAAAAAGTTAACCTCAAAGTTCAAAATTTCGAGATAAACGCATTTTTCTGATAAAATTGGTCCAACGATTTTTCAAAATGTTAGCTTTAAAATGCCATAATTTTGGCTGGCGTTCATAGAACTTGACAAAATTTTAGTATTTTATGCACACTGAAATTCTATTTCAAAAATGTGCACAACGTTTTCTTAAGCTGAATCCGTTAGAAAGCTACGGCCTTTTAAGAGGTTCCGCACTTTAACGGCCAATAACTTGGAGGGGGTGAAAATAGACCCCCCCTGCAATACAATGTTTTGTTTGCCATAACTTCAGGAATCTTCAGCTATCAGGATGAAAACCTAAACT
Source organism: Volucella zonaria (assembly GCA_963966105.1). Taxonomy (NCBI): domain Eukaryota; kingdom Metazoa; phylum Arthropoda; class Insecta; order Diptera; family Syrphidae; genus Volucella; species Volucella zonaria. The sequence goes on along the minus strand of OZ014530.1, from coordinate 125,077,020 downwards.
GGGACACCCTGTATACTATCACAAAGAACATAAAATTAAAACCTTGGATAAGTCACCTTCCTCTCAACAAAGTTAATCTCAAGAACAAACTGTGTGATAAATGCCATAATCATCCACTCAATACAAATTTAAATGTTCGTTTAAAAAAAATGCGCAAGGAAAGTAACAAAGAAATAAGATTAAGAACTGAAACGAATTACTTTAAATGCGTAAAAATTGCAATCCCATTTTGTACCCAAATTAGCCTGTATATTTTCTAGTTTCAGTTTGTTATTGATTTTAGTTCGGTGCGGTTTAAGATATTTATAAAATATGAGTCAAGAGAAATGCCGTAAAAAGATCGACAATGGCTCGAAAACACTTCGCGTCCAAACCATTTCATCGAAAAAAATTTAAACATAGCTCGCAGTACAGTGGATTTTGTTATTAAACGATATTTGGAGACGTTGACAGTTAAGCGAAAACAGAAAAGTGGAGCTAAAAGTGGAGCACATGATACGAATTTGGACAGGAAAATAGTGGGTACCATCGTAAAAAACCGGACTATGTCATCCAGAGATGTTGCTCGGAAATGTAATACCAACCAAATAATGGTACAAAGATCTAAAAAAACGTAACGGTCTAAAAACAGAAAATACCAAAAGTTACTGAAAAGTAAAAAAAGTCATAAAAACACGAGCCCGAAAGCTATATGAATTGATCGGCAACAAGAAAGCGTGCTTGATTTTAGATGACGAAACTTATGTCAAAGCCGACTTTACTACTCTTCCAGGTGCGCAGCTTTATAACTCGTTTGAAGCTGAGATTCTTCCGCAATCAACAACATAGATTGGGATGGAAAAATTCGGGTCAAAATATCTCGTTTGGCAGGCCATTTACGAATGTGGACACAGAAGCTCATTGTTTATTATAACGGGAACAATTAACGGAGAAATGTACATTAACGAGTGCCTAAAAAAACGGTTGATTCCTTTCTTAAACAAACACGAGGGTTCAACATTATTTTGGCCAGATTTAGCTTCAGCTCACTATGCTCATGCGACGTTCCTTGTGCCGTCCCATTGAAAGGTATTGGGCTTTGGTCAAAGCTAAATTGAAGAATGGGAACCCAAATAATTTTTTTTATTTTTTGTAATTGTGAATGAATTTAATAAAAATAGAGTTTTAAAGCAAATAAAAAAAAATTACATGAATTATGAAAATATTTTTTTTTTACTTTAGAGTTTCCAAATTTTATTCGTTTCAGTCCTTAAGACCTGATTTTTATTACCACAATAAAATTAGTAGTGCGGCGGGAAATTCCAAGAATGGGTGGAAAGCTATTAACGACATTTTAAATAGAAACACCTAAAATCAATCTAACACTTTAACAATTGAAAAAGATAATATGTATATTACAGATGCTGTAACTACTTTGTAACAGTTGGTCAAATTCATCCACTTGTGATTTTTTTCTGCCTTGCAGCTGCTGCACTGGTGCTGGCGTTTCAAACAGAGTCTTTAGTAGGAATAGTTTTTATTTCAAATCCATTTCTTGTGGTAGAGATGGTATATCAAACTTTGTGTTAAAAAAACTGCATTCAATATAGCTGACATTTTAGCACACATTTTTAATTTAAGGTATTTTTCCAATTGAACTAAAATGTGCTCTTGTGATACCTCTTTATTAAAAAGATAACAAAAAAGATGTCAGGAATTATAGGCTAATCTCATTATTACCCACCATATCAAAAATATTTGAAAAAAATAATTAAAAATAGAGTTTTGCGATTTCTTTCAAACACAAATTTTTTTAGTTCTCCACAGTACGGTTTTAGAACAGGACTCTCAACAGAAGATGCTTTGCTAGACTTTTGCTCCTTCATACAAAAAGGTTTGGACTGCAGGAAATATTGTGGTGCACCTTTTGTTATATGTATAGCCAAAGCTTTCGATATGGTTAATCATAGAATTCTTTTAAAGAAGCTATACAATGCTGGTTTTCGTGGGTATACTTACAAATGCTTCGAATCTTATTTAGGTAATCGAAGTCAGAAAGTAAAAGTTAATAATGTTCTAAGCGACTCGAAAGATATTAATGTGGGTGTATCTCAAGGATCTGTGTTTGGTTCTTTGTTGGCAAAGTTAAAGCCTTCGCGGATGATCTTGCGATTGGGTATGATACAGTAAATCATCTAAATTTAATCTGCGACATCAATTACGATATCCATATACTAAGGTCATGGTTTGCGGAACACAAACTGCAGTCTCTTTATGACCCTAATATCGTTTGTAGTAACTTTTGCTTTGAAATTGACATTGTAAAACAGTTCATATATATAAGAGTCACAATAGATCAACATTTTAAATGGACCGGCCATGTTTTTAATTTAAGACAGCATTTTCTATCAACAATTCGATGTCTGTATAATCTGAGAAAATTTTGTTCTAACGCTGTATTAAAAACCGTGTACAATGGAATATTTCATTCGAGGGTAGAATACGGTATATGCTGTTGGGGAGGTGCAACAAAGTGTAAAATTTGATTGTCCTACAGAAATGTGATTTACGAAAAATTTGCAATCCTACCCGCTTAGCTCATTGTATGGAGTTATTTCGTCAAACAAAGATATTGCCAGTATTACACTTATTTTACGACAAAGTTTTAAAAATCTTTTATACGTAGTGGTTATATGCGAAGTCTCTGAACTTACCTTTTCAGACTACACTTTTCAGGAATTCCTGCTCTGTCGTATCTCGCAAGTTATTTAATAAGATTCCTGAAAAAATATGAAACATTATAAATCCTTCTATTTTTTAAAAAAATAAAGTCGTGCTTCCTTGTCTACAATATAGATGAAATTGAAAATTTGTTGCACTATGCTGTTTGATCTAGATATGATTGCTTATGATGATGATGGTGATAATGAAGTGATCGTTTAGTTATGTGTTATCAGAGGTTTTGCAGGACACGTCAAATACAGTTAGATTCGATAGTTATCACGTTGTGAGGGACGTAGTAGTGATACTTTGTAAGTATAGTGGGGCTTGTGCTGTCATGTATCCCAGCTCCTTATGATCCTAAAAAAACTCTTTTATATTCCCCAAAAAACGAAGAATTGTCTCGGAATGTTTTTTAAATTTGCTTTGCTGATGCATCGGAAATCATTTTTGTTCACTATACGAGTACTTTTAAACAGACCCTTAAATTCAGGCTAAAGTTGAAGGGAACCGTCAAAGGTGGGATTCTTGTTTAGCGCACTTTGTGTCGGGTGTGACTATCGTTGGTCGACAACCGATCCTTTATTTTAGCCGATTACTTAAAATAAAGCTCTTTTAGTTGATGAAGTATGAGGACAAAGTACCTAGTTTTTTCATTGGGAGCGGTAATAATTTTTTGGCGAAGCTCTTTGGCCTCATTGAAAGATTTTTCTAAGTTAAGTAATCGCACCTCATTCATATTTGACTTCTAATTCTACCTGAAGCAACTGTATCGACTCTATTAGCGTTTCTAATTTGCCCTTACTCATTTTGCCAAAATTAAAATCTCACCACTTTTATATAGTAGGTACAATAATTTATTTTCAATAAATTTTATATGTGTAGTTCTGCCGATGAGGATTATTATGATACTTGAAGGTAATAAAGTTAGTTAAAAGGATTAGAGAGACAAACACGTCAAATCAATTCGGAAGTCTTTATTACAATGAACCAATGTTCAGCTAAATTTAATTACATATACATACTCGTATTATTCAGATGTACTGAATGATAGGCAAAAAAGAGAACATATGAGTTCATACATATGAGTTGGTTCTGAAAATGTTCTAAGAATACTTCTGCATGGACGTGCTGGCGACTTTAATAAATTGATTCACCGCACAATTGCAAAAGCGCGCACTTAGTTGCGATTTTGTAGTTCCTAATATCTTATACATATGTATTGATGTTCTTCCTGTTTTACACTGTCTAGATCCTTAAAACTCGGCTCAAAAGGACCATATGTTTTGGCCATAGGGTGGCGGTGGCTCAAGTGGTAGTGTGTTGGCTTCCCAATCGGACGGTTCGGGGTTCAATACCAGCCGTGACCGAAACACTTTTTTTCAGGCAACTAGAATCTTGTGAGATGAATGGTTGCCTAAATACAACATCAAGTCCAATTTACACTAATAATTTAGTCTCCCCATTAAATGTTGGATGCCACCCATGAAGCGAAATAACCACTGAGCCCAAAAATCTTTCTCTCTCTCTATCCAATTTTCCGAAAAACTTAACACGTGCTCCGGCATTTTAAGAGTAGTAATACCCTCTTGAGTGTTAAGTTCTTTTTTAAAAAAAAAAAAAAAAAAAAAAAACATAGAAATTTGCCTATACAGTTCTTTTGCGAGTTACTTCACGAGTTGTTTTTTTTTTATATATACAGGGTATCCCCTAATTCGTCAACGATAATTTGGGAAACGATTCCTGGGTGTGGTATATTCTTCTTATTTTTAGAAGAAATAACAGCCTTTGTAACGGCGTTTAAATAAAGTTGATATCTTGTTTGAGTCTTTAGATATCCAATTTCTAATCCTGTTCCATTTTCATTGCTCATGCTAATTTTTGACTTTGAGTTCACTTTTCTCCAGAAAATGCATAATTAACATAACGTTTTACAATTTTTTTCTTATGAAAGTAACAATAATAAAAAAAAAATCATCAAGTTTGCACAAAAACCCATAGATCTTATGATACTGCAGCAGATGAAATTTAAAAAAAGGAAGAATTTTTTTGCTTTAAGCTCCAAAGGCTATGAATAAAAAATGATTTGATGTAGTTTTGAATAATTTTTATTTTATGTGTGTACTAAAATAGTTATAACAGGTGCTCAAAGTGTCCTCCTTGATTTTGTATGCATGCTAGATCCCGTTTTGAAATTCAATGCGAATGTTTATTGATGCTAACTGCTGCCTCACTTTTGATGACGCTTCGAAAATACGCTCTTCCAATTCACTTAGAGTTGCTATTTCGGTTGAATAAACAAGCTCCTTCATTCTTCCCATACAAAAAAATCCAATACTATAAGGTCGGGAGATCTTGTAGGCCAGTGAGCTGGTCCATTTCTGCCTATCCAACGGTTACCTTACTCTTCATCTAGCCAATTCTTAGCCTCACTACCATAGAGGGCTTGAGCACCATCCTGTTGGAAATGGTTCTGGTAAATCATTTCGCTTAAACTCCAGATAGTTTGCAGAATTCAGCCTAGGTGGTTGTTTGAAGGGGTCGATTAACTTGTTTCCAAGTACACCTGACGCTGAATGTGTGTTGAAATGATCTATGTCTCCCATCCCATGTGATCCCATCTCTTGTAAATTGAGATTCGTCCGTCCAAAGAATTCTGCTAATAAACTCGTTGTCATCCAAGCTCCGCTCCAGCAACCACTTAGAAAACTCAAGTTTCTTTTCTAAATCATTGGGTAGCAGTTCTTGTACAGGTGCATGGTGGTTTAGATAAAGATTTTCTCCATGCAGTACGAGTACATTAGAAACGTTCTTTCTGGAAATATTGAATTGCAAAGCTAAGCATGGGATGCTGATTGATGGATCAGTTGTAACAGCTTCCAGTATTCTTTCATCAGCTGAAATCCTTCTTACTTATGGAGCTCCCGCATTCGGTCGTGTATTTGAAACTGATGCCGTTTCTCGAAGCCTTCGATATGTATTTCCAAATTCCCCTTCACTAGGAAGTTGTCGGTTAGCATGAAGTTCATGGTATCTTTGTCACGCTCTAGTTGAACTTCCATTGCACAGCCCACAAACGTAAATAATGTCTGCGTATTCTTGATTTGTAAATGCTGACATTGCAACCTTGGCGTAAAAAATTAATGATGAATTAATATTTTTTTGTAATCTTTTACACCATTTTTGCTTGGGAAATTGTCGAAATAGACCTTCAAATCCCAAACCTAACTCTTTCTGAGAACGTTTAAAGAACAATTTAAGAAATGAGGGTTTCGACAGGTAGTCAAATAATCGATCACGCTTTAAAACTCTTTAATAGTACGCAATTTTATAAAAAATATTGGAAAAAAAAACAGTAATTCTTGGAAAACCACTCTTACGACTATTGTCGTTGAAACGTTGGTAAAAAATCATAAATTCCTTTTTTTACCTGCTGCAGGTTTTCCCAAGTATAATCAAATCTATGGGTTTTTGTGCAAACTTAATGATGATTTTTTTTTTATTATTGTTACTTTCATAAGAAAAAAATCGTAAAACGTTATGTTAATTAGGCATTTTCTGGAGAAACGTGACCTCAAAGTCAAAAATTAGCATAGGCAATGAAAATGGAACAGGCTTAGAAATTGGATATCTAAAGACTCAAACAAGATATCAACTTTATTTAAACGCCGTTACAAAGGCTCGTATTTCTTCTAAAAATAAAGTCCTACACGAAGTTTCTACTATAAGTAGGTACTAACAGAGCAATTTTCGTTAACATGGGCCAGGGTACACCAAAATAAGCCTTTTCTTAAATCCTCGATAAATGCTGTCACCATTGGAGATAGACCCTTATTGTATAATGATTTTTTTCATAGAATATGGTATACCTAGGAATCATTTCCCAAATTATCGTTGGCGAATTAGGGGACACCGTGTATATATAATTTGCGCGCGCTCAAAGGATTTAAGTTCCCTTAAAACGCCTGCACATAGTGCGGACGAAGGAAAATCAGGGAGGATGGCAAGAGAGGTACCGATGAGTATTGGTTTTAAATGTTTGAAGGTTATAATGGCCAGTAAGTAAATCACGATATTTTAGAGTACGTCAGAAAGTGGGCTTGAGAGTATACTGATAGCGAAACGGGTGTTACGATTAAAAGTTTGGCGAAATGCTACTGGCGATTTCTATGGAGCACTGGTAGTGGGAATAGCGATAACACAGAGTGAGACACGAGACATCCATCCATCCATCCATTAGCTGAGTGATATTAGTATCACCTATGAGTTTTATCGCACAGTTTTGAATCCTATCTAGCAGGTGTGAGATGTTTTGGGCACACCCGACCAGATGTGGGCATCCCACTCCAATTTCGGGTGGATAAATGCCTTATATATTAAAACCAGATCAGAGGGGTCTATGTAAATAAACATCGCTTGAGGAAACCTAGACATGGCGCAGCATTTTTGGCGACATCGAATATGCGGTTATTCCAACGTAAGTTGTCATTGACGCACATACCGAGAATGGAAAGTTTTTCTGTTTCGACAATGCAAGTGTCATTCATGAACTGGGTGTTTGGATTTCGTTTTAAAGGCAGCAGACAGCATTGTGTTTTTGTAGCCTTAAATTCCACTCTGTTGATTGTTCCCAATTGGTGATGCTGTTTATATCGGAATTTAATGAGCTTAACATACTCTGCCGTTCCCGTTCTGCAGTCGAAGAACATGGACGTGAGTCCGGGAACGAATATGAAAAGCAGAGAGTACCGTCCTCAGTAAAGGAATAAATTGAATTGGAAAGGCAGACAAGAGATCGTTGATGAAAATTAAAAAGAGAGTCGGAAACAGAACGGAGTCCTGGGGCACACCAGCATTTATTTTGTGAATATCAGACTGGAAACCATCCAAGGCCAGTTAATTGAACGTTCTGAAAGACAATTTCTAATCCATTGGAGAAGAGAGTCATCGCACTTTCGACAAAGGAGCCTGATGCCAAACTCTGTCAAATGCCACTTTTCGATGAGACATGCCATCAAATCACCTGTGGACCTGTTGCTACGAAAACCACACTGCCGGTCATTAATAAGTTTTCGTGTTTCGAGATATTTCATTAGCTGACGGTTTATCAGCGTTTCCATGACCTTGGAAAGAAGGGACGTAAGTAGGTCTGTAGGAGGGGAGAGAAGAAGATTCGGCTTTTTACGGAGGCTGAACAAATGCGGACCAGCTGGTTTGTTATGTTAAGATCTTTAAGAACTGTTGGTACTACACGAGTGCGAAAGTGGATTTGTCCCATTGAAGATTCGACGTATGCTTTGTCTCCGCATACACTTGAGTGCATGTTGAGCTGGCTGCAAAGTGTGCAGCAAGCAGATTGGCATTGCCCAACGAGCTGGCAGCTGTAGTGTCATTGTAAATGAGCTTTGGGATGGAGGATGAGGCAGAATTTCTAGTATTTTTGACGAGCGACCAAAATTGTTTACTAACCTTGGGATATTGTAGTATGTTTTGCTTCAGTTTTTGGTCGTATTGAAAATACACACACTTAATAAAGTCGTTGCAGTCAAACTTTTTTCGGTTTTCCTCTGTAGGATTAGTCTTGTAGGACCGAAAATGGATTTCTCTAGCCTTGACAGCCTCTTTACAGCTCAAGTCGTACCACGCCTTTTCTTTTGGCTTGATGCTCTTTATCCGATGAGGGATAAAGGATCTCGTTCCAAAGAGAATAGTGTCTGTGATCATATCAGCAGCGCCATCCACGTCGTTATCGAGGAAACATAACGACCAGTTAAAATCCTAAAGAAGCTGTTAAGACCGCTCCAATTGGCTTTCTCGTATTGCCATACGGTTGTTTTAGAAATCTTTTCTCTAACTTTGTGGTCGGTGTACGAGAAATTAGCTGATATGACACAGTGGTCCGACGAGCCTAGAGGGGATAACACATGGACTTTGTATTTATCAGGATGAGAAATTAAAAACAAGTCCAGGGTGTTGACGGTAGGACTATCAACGTCTGGTATTCGTGTGGACTGATTTACAAGCTGGGTTAAGTTATTTTCAGCAGCGAAGGTCTCAACACAGCGTCGTTCGGGTGTTGTCTGTCCAGAATGTTGAAGCCACGCAGAATTGTGTATATTAAAATCGCCAGTAATGACGATTTCGGTCAGACAGCGCATCAAACTCATTAAAGGTTGAATTGCTGTCCAGTTTGGTGCTCCTGTAATTAAGGCTATAGTGGATAATTTGCTTACGGGAATGGAATGTTAACCACAGAAATTGAATTCCGAATGGAACAAGGACTACATTGTGGTGGAGTGTGGCAAGCTACATCACTTCGCATGTAAAAGGCTAGACCGCAGTGAGAGAAGAATAATAGTAGCCAGGTAGCTTCAGATCAAAGTGATCTGAGGGGTGTGGGCGGGGTTCTACCCGTATTTCACTATGTGCCAAAACGGCTGGTCCGTATTCAGAGACGTAGACGTAAGCAGAAAAGTGACCCGAGTCATTATAAAAACAGACAAACACAAACACTAAGCACAGCTGTGTAGCTGTGGTCTCCACTATAATCATTGCCTAAATTGGTTCAATTGCTGACGGAATTTTATTGACGGAGTTATGCCGGCAATTGATTGACCGTATTTTTTAAGATGTCATGTTGCGTTGCAACAATCATTTTTTCTTTTTTATTATGAAAACCCAATTTATTCTCTTAAAAAATATTTATCATTTTTTTAATAAAAAAAAAATTAATTTAAAATTATTGACAAAATAAAAACAAAAAAAAAAAGGAAATTCAAGATAATTTGAATAAAAATAAATAAAAAACTACCTCTAAGCTATTGAGTGTTTGGAAGAACTAATAATTGAAAACAAATTAGTAAAATCGTTAAGAAAACATTACAAAGATATTGATTCTAATGAAATGAAGGTTGGTTATGTTTATCTCGAAGAATCTGGCTTCTGCAGCATTTCTGCTTTTTCTCTTTGTACTCCATTTGACATTTTGCATTCGTGATTTAAGTTTGCGTGTGCAATTTTTAATTGTTTCGATTGTAAAAATGAATTACACTAATGAAGAATATTTAGAAATGATAATAATATTCGGTGAAATAGAACAATGTGGTCGAAGGCCAGCTCACGAATACTCCCAGTGCCTTCTAAGTCGACGCCATCCTGATGACCATGTTTTTAATCGACTCATAAATCCCGTTCGCACAGAAGGCGTGCTTTCACCACAGCGATTAGATCGGGGGCAAAACGTGCTTCCAGGTAAAATTGGCAGTGAGTACAGAGTTTTGCGATTCTTTCGTGATAAACCTTCCACGAGCACGCGAAGAGCAGGATCTGGCGTTCGTTGGACCGCAATAATTTTCACCCGTATCACTTCACCAAAGTACAACATCTCCATCCCGGTGACCAGGAACGGCGCGTTGCTTTTTGCGAGTGGATTCTGCGTATGAATATCGAAAACCCAGATTTTATTTTTGACATTATTTAGACGGACGAAACAATTTTTACTCGTGGAGGTTTTTTCAACAGTCATAACTACCATTTTTGGGCTGGGGAAAATCCTAAAGTGTCACGAGCTACACAATTTCAACACCAATTCAGCTTCAATTTGCGGTCTGGGCTTTTAAATGATTCCCTGGTAGGTATTTCTTAAAATACAACTTTTTTAAGACATATGAATAATACTAATTGTGCTTGAAAACTATAATTTTTTAAAAACGCTTGTTCTTTGTTAAGATCGTTCCTTGGAAAATGCCCTAATGACTTAATGGTGCAAATTATGCAGCTTTTTTAAGAAATAACCTGGCAGATTTAATCGAGGTCTTGTCCTTTGAGCAACATCAGGAATATTTGGTTCATGCACGATGGTGCCCCAGCCCATTACGCTGTCGTTGCGCGCAACCTTTTCAATGAGAACTTCTCGGGGCGGTGGATCAGCCGAGGAGATCCTATCAGTTGGCCACCGAGGTCACCAGATCTTAACCCACTAGACTATTTCTTGTAGGGGCATTTGAAAAACGTCGTGCATGAGCGTGAAATAAATGCATTGGAGGACATAAATCACCGTATTGAATTGGCGTATCGAACCGTGGTACCGGATATGACCAAAAGGGCCACGGCAAGTATTTTGAGGCGAGCACAGTTGTGTATCGACCAGCAGGGTGGGATTTTTGAAAACCTTTTGTAGGTTACTCGCTACAAACGAAGAATTCATTTTAATTATTATTTCTTGAATTTCGCTGGTAGGGCGAGACAACGAGCAATAAAAATGAGGTGAATGAGAGTTCGTTGTTAGCATCGGTCGGCGTCGGTTGGCAGTCTGGGGTGGGTCGATCATCGTGTATTCACTTTTTTGTAACATTTTTTTCGTAATTAAATTTTTAACCTTTTTTTGTAATTAAATTTGTAACTTTTGTTTTTTGTATTGGGTATATAATTTATTTTGTGCGGTTTTTTTCAAAATTTGAACGTTTATTTAAAAAAAACATGTACAATAGTATTATTCAAAGTATTGCCCATCTGAAGCTATGACTTTTTCCCATCTTTCTGGCAATTTGTGGATCCCATCCCAAAAGAACTGCGCCGGCTTGGCAGCCAAGAATGAATCAAGCCAATTTTTGATATTCTGCTCTGATGTGAATCGTATTTCAGTGAGGGCGTTCTGCATCGACCGGAACAAATGGTAGTCAGAAGGGGCAAGGTCTGGGCTATAAGGCGGGTGGGGTAAGACTTCCCATCCACTGTTTTCCAAATAGTTCTTAACCGGAATAGCAACGTGGGGCCGAGCGTTGTCATGATGGAAAATTATTGCCTCGTGTCTGGTTGCATATTCCGGGCGTTTTTCGGCCACTTCTCTCTTCAAACGGATTAATTGTGTTCGGTAGCGTTGTCCATTGATGGTTTCACCCGGTTTTAGCAGCTCATAATACAGCACACCCATCTGATCCCACCAAAAACAGAGCATTACCTTCGCGCCATGGATATTCGGCTTTGCCGTTGATTTGGCTGGTTGGCCGGCTTTCACATATGATTTTTTGCGTTTGGGGTTGTCGTAATGGATCCATTTTTCATCACCAGTAACAATCCGAAGCAAAAATGACTTCCTTTTGTGGCGTTCCAGCAGCATTTCGGACATGCAAAACCGCCTTTCGACGTCTCTCGGCTTGAGTTCATGTGGAACCCAATTTCCTTGCTTTTGAATATATCCAGCTGCTTTTAAACGTTTTGAAATGGCTGCTTGAGTGACACCCAAACATTCTGCGAGCTCTTCTTGTGTTTGGCAACAATCTTCATAGAGTAATACTTCCAGTTCTTCATCCTCAAACTTTTTTGGCTGCCCAGGACGTTCATCGCCTTCCAAGCCAAAATCACCACTTTTAAATCGTGCAAACCACTTTTGGCACGTTCGCTCAGCTAGCGCATGTTCACCATAAACTTCCACCAAAATACGATGACTTTCGGCAGCAGTTTTCTTCATGAAGAAGAACTCCGCGCAAAAACACTTTTTCAGGCACAAAGTTCGACATATTTGAGTGAAAAAAAATTATTGTTGTTTACGCTTCAAATGAATAACATATACTGAAATGACGTACAATGACAGTAGCTTTCCAACGCATGTTCCAATGGAATAATAACAATGGAATAATACAAGTTACGCCATCTCTTAGCAAACCGCACAATTAAGTTATAGACCCAATAATTAAATTTGTAACCTTTTTTCATTGTAGTAAAACCAAAATTTCTACATGTATGTTTTTGTTAAAAAAATTTTAAGTATTTTTAAGAGATTGAACGGAGGAGATTGTGGAGAACGTAGAGTCGGGGTTGGTGCCGCTTATGTGAAAAGGTCATGGATTGGCATTTGGGTATATTAAGTTCCAAACAATTTTTGAGGCACCAGATCGAAAAACTATGAACGTCTTGTTGAAGGAGGAAGGAGCCATGGGGTGAGGAAATGATTTTAAAAAATTTGGTATCGTCGGCGTAAAGGGAGACGGACGAGTGTTTGATGATCCTGTCGAGATCATTTATGGTTAATATAAAGAGAAGGGGACCGAGATGGCTACCTTGAGGAACTCCAGAGGTGGCCAAAAATGGAGCGGAGTGGGCTGACCTAAAACGAACACTATAGAAACGGTTTTCGAGGTAAGAGGATATCCATTTTAACAGTATGGGATCAAAGCCGAGGGCAGACAATTTCAAGAGTAATAATCGATGAGAGATTTTATCGAAGGCTTTGCTAAAATCGGTTGCAACTACATCGACTTCGTTGCCGTTTTCTAGGGCAGAGATGGCAAAGGATACGAATTCAACGAGGTTTGTGGTGGTTGACCTACCCTTTAGGAAGCCGTGTTGTCTAGGGGAAATAAGTGATTTGCATTGAAAGCTTAGAGCTTCATACAAAATACTTTCGAAGAGTTTGGGTATATGGCAGAGTTTGGCGATTGGGCGATAATTTGTTATTCCGTTCTTTGATCCTTTTTTGTAGGTCGTGGTTATGAAGGAGGTTTTCCAAGCCTGAGGAAATTCTCCTTGTGACAGGGATAGACGAAAGAGATTAGAAAGGGCAAGTGAAAGAGAGGAAAAACATTTTTAAAGGAATATGGCAGGGAGGCCATCTGGGCCGGGTGTAATTTATATTCGATATAAGACTAGTCCAGGGTGTGAGAGAGTAGTGGGCCATTGGAGAAATTCAGTAGGTAATTCAAATTGGATGGATCCGATACAAAGGAGTTCGTTTGTGAAGGATTGTTTGAAAAAGGTGGTAAATAGGTTGGCAATGATGGGTGCATCGGTTGATGACTTGTTGTTGAAAGAGAGGGAAGCAGGGTAGTCATCGGACTTTCTTTTGTAGTTAACAAATTGGAAAAAGGACTTAGGGTCGTTTATAAGGTTGACTTGCACATTGTTAAGGTAGCGCTGGTAAAGGGAATCGTAAAGTTTGGTGAAATGAAGTGCCAAGATAGTTGGAATAGTCCGAAAAGGATCTGCTGCGAAGGAAAACAGCCCATAACTTGTTTCTCTTATTTCGTAAGAAACGAAACTTGTGATTATATATACTAGGCAAATTAGGATAGTGCTTCGAATAACATAAAAAAACCTTGCTGTCTCAAATCCGTTAGGTCCCAGGCTTCTTTTGTTACGGAAAGTTTGGAGAGGATAGGCTCTCGTCGTCGTCACGTTCTTCTTCCTGTTTCCTGTATCTCTTTCCCAAAAGCTGGCTTTACACAAGGCGCCGTAAGCCTACATCTCAAATCTTGTTTTGATGCAAATGAAATGGAAATTGAAGCCTTTATTTTAAATCAAATAAGTTCAAAAACCCCTCTACTGCCTTTTGCTTTTGATAAATCTTTGATGCTGGAGGATTGGAAATTGGCTAACGCAGGTTTTATCACCCCGGGTCCTATTGATGTTTTACTGGGATCGGACAAAGCCTGGAGTATATTGCTAGATGGTCGTCGTACAGATGAAGATGGTAATTTGATTGCGTACAATATCATTTTCAAGTGAGTAATAACTGGAAACGTCGCAACCAAGGAAACTGTCTCGTTGCGTGTGGGACTGGAAACGGGCGTTGATGTTCTTCTGAAGTAATTTGGGAAATGGAATGACCTTGTGAACATAAACTTTTATAAAACCTTTTCTCGTGCGCCTGATAATAAATATTTTCTTGAGTTGCCGTTTTGTCATAGGCATAGGAAGTTTGGGAATACTATTTCCCAGTGCGGAGATGGGTGCGTTGGTTTTAAATATTTGAATGTTATAATGCCTAAGAAATAAAGAACTCGGCAGGGCGTTCCTCACGATATTTTAGAGTACGTCCGAAAATGGGCTTGAGGGTGGACTGATGAGGATTCATGCTACTGGTAATGGAAATAACGATAACACAGAGTGAGACACGGGACATTACGTCGGTGTTCGGGGATGTCCATTGCCTGCGTGATATTATTATCTCCTATAAGTTTATTGCACGGTTTTGAATCCTATCTAGCAGGTACTCTAAAGTAACCCTTTTCTTAAATACCCGATAAATGATCTCAACATTGGAGATAGACTCTCACTATAGGTAGAACGAGTTTTTTTTTAGAATATACCCGAGAATCATTTCCTAAATTATCCTTGACGAATTAGGGAACACTCTGGTATATTGAGGCTTGATCAGAGGGTGTGAAGTACGAGGGCTATCTGAAAATTTTCGGACCGCAGCGTAAAAATAGCGGCACTCGGCAATAAAAGCTAGTGAATGTTAGTTGTGCATCTTTTGATTTTTTAAAAAAGTTTTCTATGATTTTAGATGTAACTTTTTGCCATGCCGTGTTTATGAAGCAAATAGCATCCAAGATGTTCAGTTTTTAATAGACCGCTTATCGTTCCAACATTATCAATACTGCTCACAATATGCTTGAGTATAAGCGATCTGTAATGAAACTTGACACCTTGGTCTAGAGGCTAGCAGACGGATGTGGTGTTGGGCGGAAGGTAAATATGTTTCGTATTTTTGAGACACAAATCTTTTGGGTGGGAAGCAGCATTGTCCAAAAACAAAAAAAGTAAAACTTTCTTCTTTTGAAGCCCCACTCTTTTATCGAAGGATCGAAGCCAGTCGATCATAATATCCTGGGTCATCCATGCTTTCCTGTTATGTCTCCATTCTACTGGCAGTGGGTTATGCTTTAAATTATGAAAAGCTCGTGGGCGAAATGATTTTCCAATGACCTGCCATATTTGCACAGTGTAAAATCGTGAGTCGCTCTTTTGACAACTTTCCACCTGTGCATTTTTCTCCTTTTAGACTCATTGTTCAGTAGGCAGAGCCCTAAAGAAGAGGCTTATTTCATGTGCATTATAAATGCAATCAGAGCTATAGTTTTCGGTTATTTATGGTAACTTTTCTAAAAATGTCATGACGTCCGCGGCATCAACATTTGCTGCTTCTCCAGAAATGCTTTTGAATGCTATACCATGGCGTTTTCAAAACTTCTGAAGCCAGCCGGTTGAAGCTTTAAAATGTTCAACGCCTAACCCTTCTGCGACCGATTTTGCCTTCTGCCTGATCAGTGTCCCAGAAATGGGCACATTCTTATTCCGCACGACTCTAAACCACTCGAACACTTTTTCGCCGACAAGGATCCCAGCCGATGTAACAAAACGCCGTTGTGTGTGAGTTGCGGCGGAATTTTAAAGTCAATTGCAATTTCATGGACAGTTTTTTTATTTTTCATATAAGAATTTATCAAATCAATTTTTTCTTCAATAGTCAACAGGTTTTGTTTTGGTGGCATCTTGAGCAAAATAAATGAAAACCCCGGTAAAGACGACCACACTGTTGCACACTCGAAACGTAAAGAACTAACTACGAAGAGGCAATAACGCACAGCTGTATACATATGGTATTCGTATGCATTCGTATTCGTACACAGACAGTGTTTTTGTGACCACCATGAATCATGAACCATGAACCATGACTCAACAATGTAACTGTACTCGTGAAAAGCAAATAGAAGTAAAAATATCGCTGTGATGTGGCATTTTGCGAGTTGCAACTTGTTTTTGTCCGCTTAAGGGATATGAATTAAAGAATTTCCTACTAAAGTTATTGTCCGCATCCGTTCAAGGGAGTGTCCGCCTAAGGGAACGTAAAATATATGCAATCTGAAAGAAAAAAGTTTGTTTAGGAAAATATGTCCGTTTAAGAGAGCTATCCGCAATGAGAGATTTCACTGTATATACAAGATTAACTAAGGCACATAGAATAACGTGCTATACCATTTTTTAAAGCTAACATTTCATTTTTCAATGTTATTTTAATTTCAAGTTTTTATAATGAACGGTTTTTGAAAAATAAAATTTCAAAGTCAAAATTTTGAAAAAACATAAATTTTTTTTCGTAAAATTGAATTTTTACTAACTAGTACGTAGTTAATTAAAATCTCTTGCTTTTCGATTTTATTTCATCCATTTTCCAGGAACATTTTTTTTTCTTAAGAAGAACTAA
The DNA here is from genome assembly GCA_963966105.1 of Volucella zonaria. Classification (NCBI taxonomy): domain Eukaryota; kingdom Metazoa; phylum Arthropoda; class Insecta; order Diptera; family Syrphidae; genus Volucella; species Volucella zonaria. Next base: position 125,060,333 of record OZ014530.1, on the reverse strand, counting down.
ACCAAAAATTCAACTAATTTCATTTTGTGATCCAAGCATAAGTCATTCGAAAACCATTCATTTGTGGCCTTTTTGCATTTTTCAACAATCTTTTCTCTGATATGTTTTATGTCAGGACTACCTGAAAATATTTAATCGGAAACCAAAATATGTGTCTTACTTATTTCGAAAAATTGATTAGATGGCGCATTAAGGTTCCCAAGATCTGAGTTGCGGCTGTAATTTTTTTGAAATAAGGAAAGTTCAGATGGAGCGCTTATTACTGCATCTTAATTCTAGCGCAACATGTTTCCCAGTTTATTTTCGGGCCAACTTTCGTCAATAAAAGCTAGTGAATGCTAGTTGTGCATCTTTTGACAGTTACTTACCGAAGCTTCAGTCATTTTGAAGGCGCAGTTTTTAGTCGACAGCCGTTTGAGTGAGTCGATGTAAGTGTTTTTTGTGAAAATGGAAAAAATTGAGTATCGACCTGTTATTAAATTCTTGTTTTTGAAAGGCAATACGCCTACGCAAATCAAAAATGAGTTGGACTCTGTGTATGGGGACTCTGCACCATCATTTACCACAGTGAAATTTTGGGCAGCTGAATTTAAACGTGGCCGTAAGTGCTTTTGAGATGATGAACGTTCGGGACGTCCAAAAACTGCAACCACTGACGATAACATTGCTAAAGTTCACCAAATGGTGTTAGACGACCGCCGAATTAAGGTGAGAGAGATAGTAGAGGTTATGAAAATGTCCAAAGGACGTGTTTGTTACATATTAAATCAAGATTTAAGCATGAGAAAGCTGTCCGCGCGTTGGGTGCCGCGTTTGCTACGTTACACCAAAAACGTGTTCGGATGAACATTTCCAACGCTCTGTTGGCCCAGTTTAGGCGCAATAAGTCCGAGTTTTGGCGCCGATTATTTACTGTAGATAAAACTTGGATACACCATTATACGCCCGAAACAAAAATTCAGTCAAAACAGTGGACTGCAAAGGGCGAGCCGGCTCCAAAAAAAGCAAAAACTGGTTTTTCGGCTGGGAAAGTGATGGCGACTGATTTTTGGGATAGTAAAGGAGTTATCTTAATTATCTTCAAAAAGGAAGAACCATTACAGGAGCATACTACTCGTCATTACTTGGCAACCTGAAGACAGAAATTGCGGAAAAACGGCCACATTTGCAGAAAAAGAAAATCCTGTTTCACCAAGACAACGCGCCGTCTTACACCTCAGCGGTTGCCAAGGCGAAAATCCATGAATTACGGTTTGAACTGTTTGGCCATCCGCCTTATTCACCAGATCTAACCCCAAGCGACTTCTTTTTGTTCCCTCATCTAAAAACTGCGCTCGGAGGACAGAGATTTTCGCCAAATGAGGAGGCAATCACCTTCGTGAACAATTATTTTGCAGAGAAAAACGCCAAGTGCTATTTGGACGGGATAGAGAGATGGGAGCATCGCTGGGAGAAGTGTGTAGAGTTACAAGGAGACTATGTAGAAAAATAAAAAAAAAATTGAGAGAAAATGTCTTGTTTCATTGTTCGGTCGGAAACTTTTCAGGCAACCCTCGTATTTCTTACATCGCTTGAGGAAACTTAGACAATTCGCAGCATTTTTGGCGGCATCGAATATTTGGTCATTCCAATGTAAGCTGTCGTTTACAGATATACGGGGAATGAAAAGTTGTTCGTTTTCAACGATGCCAAACTGTGTTAAATGCCTTAGAAATATGAAGTGGAACTATCTTGCTTTTGCCAGATAGATGTACGCTTTATTTCCACTTCTTAGTGAGGCATGCCAGTGGACCTATTTCTACGAGAGCTGTACTGCCGGTCATTGAGAGGAGTTGGTGTTTCAAGATGTTTCATGAGCTGACGATTTATCGGCGTTTCCATGATCTTGGAAAGAAGGGACGTAAGTTAAATGGGTCTGTAGGAGGAGAGAAAAGATTCGGGTTTTTTAAGGACGAGCTGTTTTCCGTCTACTAGGAAGAGTCTTAAAGAGTCGTATTGATGAAAAATTTACGCAGTAATTAATGACGAAATTGTTCACTCGAATTAGGTTCGTCCTGTTGTATAAGACCTCGTTAAAATAGAATTTCGTGTACTACGATTTTGGTGTTCTGTACAAACGAAGACAAGCCCTCTCAAACACCCGAATACTTTCCAATAAACTTGTTCTCACGTTGAACTACACGGGACATCCAAATACAAGCAAATGCCGGATAAGGCTCATGTAGCAGATCACCTTCACCCTCGCATCGAGTTGGTTGCTATAGAACAGTCTCTTTGTATGGGCAAAAGCATCTTTTGCTCTGTCCAGAGCAACATTTATATATTTGTTAAAATACAGGTATTGATCTTGCCAGATCCCAAGGTATCTGACTACATCTCGACATGAAAGTGGCTGCCCGTGTTGCCCCACTAAAAAGTATGGTTTCCGACATCTAAAAGTTGATCTTCAACTGCCAGTCATCGCAATATCATTGAATCTAATCGATTCAGTATCCTTGATCATATTACCGATACACGTAAGGTCGTCTGCGTACGCTATGACATTGTAAAGTGAGCTCACAAGATTGCTTGTGTAGACGTTAAATATGATTTGCGAATTGACCACACCTTGTTTCAGACCGTTTTTAATGTCAGATATTCCAGCAGAAGTCACATCGCCATTTAAGAAGGACTGTCTGCACATTATAATAATTTAATCCAGCTTGAAAAAGAGGACACCTAATCGTACGGTGTCAAAGACTTCCTCCATGCCAATCAATCAGGCACTCGTCAGATACCAGCTCAGATGAATCTTTGAAGTATTGCGCCCCGCTTTCTTTCCAAATTGGTTATCCGGAAATATATTTTTGTCCTTAACGCACTTAGTCGGGACTCCATTAATCACCCATTCGAATACCTTGCTGATATAGTAATGTCTCGCTAATCCGAATCAATTATTGCAAGGGGGTATTCGGATTTTTTTTTTTTTTTTTGTAAAAAACACTCAAGTGCGTCCTTAAAGTGCCTAAGCACTTGTTAAGTTTTTACGAAAATGGAACAGAGAGAAAGAGTTTTTGAGTTCAGTGGTTATTTCGCTCCATGGGTGGCATTGAACATTTAATGGGGAGAGTAAATTAATAGTGTAATAGGACTTGTTATATTTAGGGCAACTACTCCTCTTACGTGATTTTAGTTGCCTGAAAAAAATAATGCTTTTTGGGCGCGGCTGGTATTGAACCACGAACCGTCCGATTTGGAAGCCAATATACTTTTTTCATTTTCTGAAATGAAAAAAATGAATGAATACACTACCACTTGAGCCACGGTCACCCTACTTTCCTTCACGGTTTTTAAAATCATTACCAAGAATACTTCTCTATATTTGAATTGTTTTATCCAGCAAAAAATAACTGGCCCTTGTTCTTTATATTGCATTTTGCATTAATATAAAATAAAATAAATACTGTCTTTTCTTACTTTTTTTTATAAAATGCCTTGCAAGTGTGGTCAAAGAGTTGACCGAGAATTGGTGCCAAAATTCAGTGTTCACAGTGTAAGGTTTACTACCACTTGAACTGTGTAAATCTTCAGCAAAGTGATGGTGAATACATGAAAAAGAACAGCATTCCTTATCGTTGTGTGTCGTGTGACAAACAAAGGCGTCATTCTTTACGCTCACCACCACCCGCTCCTCAGAAAGTTAAGCAAGTGCATAATAAAGTTAATTTCCAGTCACCCGTCGAGGAAGTGCATCTGTTTCCCTCTAACTTAGTGTCGCCTCAGTCTGGTGATAATAATATTATGTCACTAACTCTTATCACACTTGACATTCTATATAATGAAATTGCTGCACTAAAAGAAGTTAACTCTAATGCTTTATGACGAATTGACTGCCTGCAAGACGAAAATAAAACATTGTGTAAACATATAAACAAACTTCGAAGTACTGTGAACTTCCTGCAATAACAAACATTGCGAAAATATGTTGACATTATTGGGGTTCCTAATGTTGACAACAGTAATGCTTTGGACGCAGCTGTCAATTTATTGAAAAAGGGAATCGATGAAAACTTGAAGACCGATGACATAAAACATTGTTATGTCAAGAACATCGCACGTAAGCTCAACTCTAACCCTTCATATACACGGGCAAAAACTGTGAGGATTTTACGCGTCAAATTTAAAAACTTAAAAACTATGAAGTTAAGCAAATGGTTTTACAAAAGAAAAAGAAAAATAAGTTAAGCACAAGTATTTTAGGGTTTAAATCTGATAATAGTCCAATTTATATTAATGAGAGTTTAACTAATTATAATAGAGCTAAAACATTTAAAAACGAAAATAATTTTTCGTTCTTGTGGGTAAATAGGGGAGTGATTTATTTGAAATAACAAGAAGGTGATAAAACTTTGAAATTAAGTTCTTTTGAAGATATTGAAAACTTGGCCGATTTAATTTAGTTTCTTTTTATTCTTTTTTTAACTAATAATGCCTTTTATTAATTCAAATTGTATTCAAAATCTGGATAGTTATTTCAAAGAATGTAATGAATTTTGTAGTTTTGATAAAGAGATTTTTAGAAGTTTTTATCATTCAGTAATTCCAAAGAAAACATTTTTTATCATTCATCAAAATATTAGAAGTATGCGTACAAATTTTGATTTGTTTATGACTCTTTAGAATCGTTTGTGAATAAGCCTGATTTAATTTTTCTATCGGAAATATGTATTTTTGATACTGAAACTAATCTTTTTAGTATACCTGGTTATAAATTTCATCCTACATGTAATAATTCTTATGCTGCAGGTGGTGTGGCTGTCTTTATAAGTGATAAGTTGAAGTATGAGTGTTGCTGCAATAACCTGAAAAGTGCTGATATGGTTAAAGTTTCTTTCAAAATTGAGTCTAGAAAGTTTATTTTTATGCGCTTCTACAGGCTACATGAAAAAAGTAAAAATGTTTTTGTTGAAGAATTGACTACTCTGTTGTCTGACGAAAAGTCAAAGAATCTATTTATCCTTGGTGATATAAATTTAGATATTTCATCTGATTCTGCTATTGTTTTAAATTATTTATCTGTTTTAGCGGCAAATGGTTTGGAATCGTGTTTTAGAGAACCTACTAAATTAACACCTTCAACACAAACCTGTATTGATCATATTTTTGGTAGACTTGATCTAAGCTCTAAACTTACTATCACCAGCTACATTTCAGATTTTAAGATCACCGATCATTGTATGGTTGGTTTAGTTTTTCTATGCGCCAATATGGAACAAATTGATATGTCTGAACTTTTTGAGAAAGTTAAAGACTTGAACTACGAGCGTCTTAACCAGCTTCTACTATACGAAAGTTGGACCGATGTGTACCTTGAAAGTAATCCCTCAAATGCTTTTAACATCTTTGCTACGAGTAATATCTCAAAAGCTCATGTTAGTGAATGTCTTACTGAAACCCAAAGACAATGTAAAGTTAAAAAAATTAAGCCATGGATGTCTATAATTTTATTAAAGAAGATTGCAAAGAAGAATAAATTATATATTAAATGCAAAAAGAAACCGAATAATATCAGACTTAGACTTCTCTATGATAGAGTGTGCAAGGAAGTTGCAGAGGAAGTTATTGTGAACAAAGACAATTATTACACCAATAAACTACATCTAGCTAGAGGCAATTTAAGGAAAGAATGGACAATAATTAACGAACTTATAAATAAAAAACTACCCGCTTTAAATGAACTCAATTGTGTAATATATAATTAATCCTAGTGAAATATCTAATGTTTTTAACAAATATTTTACAAGTGTGGCTTACAAGACTCTTTCTAGTGCTGGTTTCTCTGACTCGTCGAATCATTGTGTAGAAGATTGCTTTAGCAATGAATGGAGTCAAGCCAATAGTTTTTTTTATGACCCGATTTCTTCTTTAGAATTATTTAGGATTATAAACTCTCTAAAAAATTCTAATTCGTCCACGAGAGATAGTTGGTCTAACAATTTTATTAAGAAGGTCTCACTAAATATTGTTGATGTCTTAACGGATATTTTTAATAAAAGTATCTACAGTGGTATTTTTCCTGATGCCTTAAAAACTGCAGAAGTAATACCTGTTTTAAAGAAAGGTGATAGTAAAAATCTAAATAACTATAGGCCAATCTCTCTTCTTCCTGTGTTTTCTAAAATCTTTGAGAAAGCAGTGAAAAATAGAATAATGACTTTCCTAGATTCATCTTCTTTTTTTAGTAATAATCAGTTTGGGTTTAGAGCTGGGAAGTCAACAGAGCATGCCCTTTTAGAGTTCTGATGCTTTAACTACGAAAGCCTGAACAAAAAAAAATATACGGCTGCTATTTTTATTGACATTACTAAGGTGTTTGATACTGTCGACCATATGATATTAACACAAAAGTTTGAAAAAGCGGGCATAAGAGGTTTTATGCTTAAATGATTTCTTTCCTATTTAAACAACCGCAAACAAGTTGTAAAGATTAATGATAGTTTTAGCCTATCGATAGATATTAAAATTAGTGTTCCACAAGGCTCAGTACTTGGTCCAATCCTTTTCCTGATCTATATTAATTCAATTTTTAACCTCAATATCAAAGGTAAACAAATAGGATTTGCTGATGGTATAGCTTGTTCTCATTCTAATAGCTCTGCATTAGATTTAATTGCTAACATTAGCTATGACTTAGAGCAGCTGAGACATTGGTTTTGTTTACATAAATTGGTAATCAGTGATAAAACTAAACTAATGTTCTTCAAGTTGTCTTCTAACATGGTTGATTACCCACCTATGATTTTTCATAGTGCATTTATTATTTAGCCCAGTTACATGCAAAGCGACATCATCTTCTACCTTATTTAATCGGGATTTAACTTGTTCACCTCAGTGTTTTTATATAGAAAGAACTACAGTTTTTAAATATCTGGGTCTGGAAATTGATAGCATACTGAATTGGTGTAATCATACTGCCAGTCTAAGATCTTACTTGTTAAAAACTACGAAGTTAATGTACCATTTGAGGCAATTATGTTCTAAAAAACTGATGGAAACAATATACTATGGACTAGTACAATCAAAGTTGCAGTACGGCTTAATCTGTTGGGGAGGAACTCATAAAAATAAAGTCCATACGTTACTCATTGTGCAAAAACATATAGTTAGAATAATCTGGAGAAAGAATCATCGAGAAAGTAGTTATTTGGTTTTTGTAAACTCTAAAATGCTAGCAATCAAGCATCTTTACTTTTACAAAGTGTTAAGGATTTCGTTAGGAGTGGTTACGCCATTGACAGAAATCCAACCCATCAGTCACTGCGTAGTAGCAATAATCATCTTGCTATCATTCCATCTTTCAACACACATCACTTTTTGAACTTTTACTGCTCCAAGATTATATAATATATTGCCGCTTGAAATTAGGCAAAGCAGAAATCTTGTCGTTCGAAATAGGAAGGTTAAGGAATGGCTATTTCACTTCGACCTACATGAAATAAACCATTTAATTAATCGCATGGTCTAATTTTTTTGAATGATTAAATGAAATTTTTTAATAATCGATGAATCTTAACATTTGTTTTGTTCCTCTCTTCACACCAATTTATTATGTTTTGTATTTTTTGATTATAGTCTTATATTGATGCATTCGACACTAGTTTTAGTTAACCACAGAATGTATCTTTTCATTTTTCAATTGATAAATTATTTACTTTTTAATCTCTCTTTATTTGTATTCTATTAAGTAACTGCTTGTTTCTTTTATTACTTATGAATTTGTTTTGATTAAGATCTTGCATTCTATATTTGTATCTAATTTTGTCAATTGTAAAGTGAATAAATATATAAATGAAATGAAATGAAAAAATTAATACAGAAATAGTCATCAACCCTCAATCAGCATAATTCGGATTAGCACATACTGAACGGAAAAAAAACAATTGTTTATATAACGAAAACAGTCCGTCGCTGCTTTAGTTTCAAAAATGTAGTATAAACGCATATTGTTAAGAAAAAATATTAAAAACAAATCATAAAATTCGTACAAATTTTCACACATCTTTACAATTTTGGTAGGAAAATCAGTAATAAGCGATTTTTTTTTCTTTAGCGCGTGCAGTGCAATCAACGTCCTTTTCTTTAAGATTTTGAAAAACTAAGCTATCAGAAATGGATGCGTCGTTCTCAGATGCGCATTTCATAAAAACAGCCGATGCAATAATTGGATCTTCGTGTTTAGTTTTCTGTTGATGTTCATGTATTTTCTCTTCCTCTTCACTTTCTGCTAGCGTGCTATCCTGAATATGGTTCTCGTCTATCGTTAACATCATTAAGAGTCAATTTAAATCCAGATATGCCTTCGACAGATTCGGTGCAATTTGCCATTTCAAACCATGGGATACCATTTGCTTAACCCATTAGTGTTGCAAGCGGAATTTCTTCTTCCAGATCCCATTCATCTGACTAGGTAAAAGATAACAAAACTTTTCAACAGTTTTTTTTTCATTTCTATTGATAGCGCTGGCCAAGCGTGTCTTAGTGTAATGTTTTTCAGAACAGTGGCTATTTTGGCATTTTCATTCATAACGTGTTATAACAAACTTTTTTTTGTAGTTGAGCCTTGTTATTCTTATTGATCCATGCGTTGAATCAGCGACGTGCAGTTCGGTGGTAAGAACATTGTCGGAAAGTGATTTATCGACCGAAGATTCGCCGGAATGGACGTGTCTTTATCTCTTTTGGGAATCGGATGCACCACCGCTCTTTTCCAATGCTTTCCTGAAACCTTCTATTAAGAATACTGGATCACGATTTGTCAACATCTTCTAAATATTTTATTTACAAGGTGTGTTCAGAAATAATGGGAATTTTTAAATTTCGCGGGTTTGGAAAGTCTGATTGTTGACATTTTTTTTTCATTATGTTGGTATACATGCCTCTGAAGTATATTAAATTTTCAGCTGTATTCATTGCCTACTTTGTCTGTGGCAGCCGCTAAGGTTAGACGTGATTTTATGAGCTCGGCGATTTTCGTTAGAAGAAATGTATCAAAGAATTAGTAACAAATTCGTAAAAAATCAAATAAAGTGTAACAAAGTGTGTGAAATGTTAACAAAGGCCTATGGTGAGTCTGCTATGAGTAGAACTAGAGTTCACCAGAGGTATAAGCGTTTCCAAGATGGCCGTGAAAACGTTGAAGATGACGAACGCCTCGGACGCCCCAGCACAACCGATGAAAACGTGGAAAAATGAAAAAAGTGGTTATGAACAATCGCCGGATCACAATCAGGGAAGTCGCTGATGATGTTGGCATATCGATTGGCTCATGACATGAATTTTTTTCGGATCTTTGTGGTATAAAGCGCGTGGCAGAAAAATTTGTTGAAAAATTGTTGAACTTCGAACAAAAACAGCGGCGAATGGAAGTTGTTCAAGAGTCACTACATGAAGTCAACGACTATGCAGAATTACTCAAACGTCAGACATGGCTCCGTGTGACTTTTTCCTATTTCCAAAAATAACGGGAACCTTAAAGGGCCGTCGTTTTATAAGCATAGATGACATTAAAGGCGCATCGCTGAAAGAGCTAAAGGCTATCCCAAAGATCGAGTTTGAGAAGCGCTGGCACAAGTGCATAATATCTAATGGGGACTATTTTGAAGGCGACAACATTAGTGTAGACGAATAAATAAATATTCTTTCAAAAACTAAAATTCCCATTATATTCTGAACACACCTCGTAGATCGCGATCCTAAGCGACATCGAGAAAGCGTTTCTAAAAAATTTCTTTATCAGAGGAGGATTGGGACAGCCATAGGTTTCTTTGGTACGGAAGGATCTTGAATTCGCTAACTAAGCTTCAAGATTTAAAAGAATATCGCATGAAAAGAGTAACATTTGGTGTTACTTGTAGCCCGTTTTTGCTTTCCGCCGCAATGCAGTTGCATCTTGACAGCGAAAAAATAATGTGCTAGGTTGATGAATTCTTTTTATGTGGATGATCTGGTGTGCGGCCTAGAAAACGCGTTGCAAGCAAAAACGGTTTGCGTAGAAGCAAGTGAGGTTATGAGAAGAGCGCATATGAATCTACGTAAATGGATTACTAACGACGAAGAAGTTAGGAATTTTTTATCAATTGCAGAAGTAGGTCCAAACCAGTTGGTTCTAGGACTGAAATGATGAAATTTCTATCAATGTGAAATCAAGCGCTTTCGATGATAAAACGATGTCTCCCACAAAACGGAATGTGCTGAAAGCGATTGCTAGCGTTTTTGATCCTTTGGGATATTTGGCTCCCGTCGTAATACGGTTAAAAATTTTATTTCAATCAATATGGTGTAAACAACTAAAATGGGGTGAAGTACTTACGTCTGAACTGACCACAGGATGGAGCCTATGTTCGAAAGGGTTGGATCATATTGGAAAATTGAGTTTACCTCGTTGGGTCGGGATTAGTCGTGAATATCGTGGCATTGAAATGCATATCTTTGCTGATTCCAGTTGAAATCAGACCTAATATTGTTTAATTTTATTCTTACTCATGGTAAAAGATGAAAGTTGATACCCAAATAATTGAAAACACATCCCACACAATAAACTGTCGTTTAGATCAACAAGAATCGATAAATTGACTATGGATAAACTATTGTACAATAATAAATAAAATTCCACACACCTAATGAAATGCGTTGCTCCCTCGATGCACCAGTTCCTCCAGATCCACGGGAATACACCCTGAATGACTCGAACTGCAACCAACTTCAGACTGCTATAATTTCCAAACCGTTCATGACAGTGAGCTCAAATTTTGACACATGACAGATAATTTTATTATTTACAAGCCTTTTAAACGATTTGCGTCTCAGTTGTGTTGAAAAATTTTTATTCGCGATGGAATTCAAACGTGATAGTGTGATTGCTTTATATTTGGCTGGAAAACCACAAGTAGCTATCGTTAGAGCCCTCCAGCACCTGAACGTGAATAAATCATTTGTGTCTCGAACCATAGCTCGTTACCGTGATACTGGCAGCGTTGCAAAACGCCATGGAGGTGGTCATAAAAAAAGAGCAGCATCGGCAGAAATGGTTCGGAAAGTGAAGGCTCGAATTGAGCGAAATCCGCGTCGAAGTGGAAGAAAATGGCTCGTGAGCTCAACATATCGTTGGAGCGGATGCAACACATACTGAAAAATGAGCTTGGGCTCAAGCCATTGAAGTTCCAAAAAGCACACGATCTTACACCGCAACAGAAAAAAGTTAGAGCCGAAAGAGCGAAGGAGCTATTACGCTTGCACGAAAGTGGTGAGTTGCCGAATTTGGTTTTTTCTGATGAGTCGCCATTTGTTATCGAGCAATATGTCAACAAACAAAATGACCGAGTTTACTTGCCAGAGATGTCCTTCGAAAATTTACACCTTCGGACGGCCACCAGAAAGCAGGCAGCACAGATGGTGATGGTTTGGGCCGCTCATATTTTTGGACCGTGGCATCAAATTTAATGCGATCGTATACCGTGAAACTGTCTTAGAGGCAGTATTGAAGCCTTGGGCAACCAATCATTTCAACAAGACTCGACACCGTCTCACAAAGCGCGCGTCAACCAAGCTTGGTTAAAAAACAATGTTCCACACTTTATTTCTTCGACACAATGGATTGCAAATTCTCCGGATGCAAATCCGTTGGATTTCTCTGTCTGGGCTATTTTGAAGGCTAAGGTTGGCACTAAAAAATACCAAAGTTTGGACCACCTCAAACAAGCACTTCGCTGGGAATGGGCCAAAATTTTTGCCAAATTCAACTTTATTTATCAATATAGTTGCCTTCGAGGGCGATACACTGATTGAAACGATTTTTCAATCTTTCGATACCAGTAGGCCTCTGTTTCGGCGATTCGGTCTTAAATCTCTTTCCGGCGAGCATTCTTTTGAGGTCTGCGAACAGAAAATAGTCGCTGGGGGCCAAATCTGGAGAATATGGTGGGTGGGGAAGCAATTCGTAGCCGAATTCATTCAAATTTGCCATCGTTTTCATCGACTTGTGGCACGGTGCATTGTCTTGATGAAACAGCACTTTCTTTTTCTTCAAATGCGGCCGTTTTTCTGCGATTTCGTCCTTTAAACGCTTCAACAACGCAATGTAATAGTCGCTGTTCATAGTCTGCCACTTTTGGAGATAGTCGATGAGAATTATTCCATGTGCATCCCAAAATACGGATGCCATAACCTTGTCAGCCGAGGACGAGTTTCGTCGCCTGCTCGCCACTCAGGTGACTGCTGACTGGACTCTGGTGTGAAGTTATGGAGCTAAGTTTCATCCATTGTCACATACCGACGCAAAAATTCGGCTTTATTGCGGTTGAACAGCTTTAAACACTCCTCTGAATCATCAACGCGTTGTTGTTTTTGGTCGACTGTGAGCAAACGCGGCACCCACTTTGAACAGAGCTTTCGCATGTCAAAATATTCGTGTATGATATATCCAACACGCTCTTTTGATATTTTCAGAGCCTCAGCTATCTCGATGAACTTCACTTTACGGTCATTCGTAATCATTTTGTGGACTTTTTTGATGTTTTCATCTGAAACAGCCTCTTTTGGACGTTCACTGCGTGCATCATCTTCGGTGTTTGTATGACCACTTTTAAATTTTTCAATCCACTTGCGAATGGTTCGTTCGGCTGGTGCAGAGTCCGGGTAACACTTATCAAGCCATTTCTTTGCATCTGCTGCATTTTTTCCCATCAAAAAGCAATGATAAATCAACACACGAAATTGCTTTCAATCCATTTTTTTCACAAAAACAAAAGTTGCTTCACTCACAACGGTATATCTCGAGAACTAATCGTCCGACAGCTGTCAAATTTATACACGTATCTTTTGAAGGTTGGTACTAACTGAAAATTGTATGGATTTAATTCAAGTGGTGCCCTCTCATAACGCCCAAATAATACTCTTTGTTTACTGTCTGGCCTTCTGGCAAAAATTCATAATGCACTACATCGTTGTAATCCATGAAAACCGTGAGCATTTCCTTCTTTTTTGACTGAAACGACGTGGTTTTTTTTGGTCTCGGCTCATTTGGTGAACGCCATTCACTTGCCTGATGTCTGGATTGCGTGTCGTACTCATAAGCCCACGTCTCGTCTCCAGTAATGATCCTTTTGATGAATGTGGGATCGGATTCAGCCTCGCAAATCATCTCTTTTGCGACGTCAATACGGTCCCTTTTTTGCATGAAATTGAGGTCTTTTGGCACCAATTTTGCTGCTACATGACGGAAACCCAAATCATTAACCAAAATGTCTTGGACGGATCCATAGGCAATGTTCAAGTCCTCCGCTATCTCTCTGATGGTTAATTTGCGGTTATTGACCAACATTTCTTTTACTTCATCCATGTTTTCGTCGGTTTTCGATGTCGATGGTCTGCCACTGCGTTCACCATCTTCGATTGACTCACGACCACTTTTGAACCGGTCGTGCCACTGGTAAACGACCGTTTTCTTTAAAGAATCGTTGCCGAAGCACTTTTCGAACATTTCCAACGTTCGCGCACCATTAAATCCGTTTTTAACGCAAAATTTAATACAAGTTCGTTGTTGCAAATTTAAATCCATTTCTAAAATTGTAAAAAATCGCCAACACACAGAGATAGATGCACTCTTGGCTACGTAACTTTTGCAAATGTCAAGCTATGACGCTAAGATTTAGAGAGAACGTCAACAACAGATTTATCTAGTTAACAAAAATCGGAACAATGGGAACGCCACATGGTGGTGTGGTGCGGGAACATTTTGACCAAGATGGTATGTTCCCCTTGTCATGCACAATTAGTGCATCGCTGAAATAAAAAGAACCGAGTGTTATTAGGGTAAATAACGGTTATAATAATTGTTCTTCACATACCCTGGGATCAAAAGTCTATTTTGAATATGTAAATCCTGCCGACTCGTCACTTCTTCATCCCTTTGCAATGGTAACAAAAGTGAAGGAACAGCATCTTCTTTAATTCTAGTTGTTTTCAGAACTATTCCATATTGCTCGTACAATGGATTAATGACAAAATCACTTTTTTTTAAAATGTGTGCCACAAATTCGCGCCATTTTTGTATTTAACTGCTTGCACATTTTACTTTGTTTTGGAAACAAGTGATACGGTATATCCTCATTCCCAGTTTTTATTTTATTGTTGTTAACACAACACCCGTACACAGCACAATGCATTTTAACACCTTCAAACTTTGTTTAATCAATTTAAAATCAAAAATCTATCGCAAACAAAATATTTCCGCCTTTGTCGTCACTGTGGTCGGCCATATTGCCAGAAGTTGACAGATGCGCAGAACGAGACCAAAATAATTGCACCAAGTATATTACCTTATTATATGTACCTTGAAGCATTCCTATTTTTGATTTTTGAAGTTTTTCTGTGATAAGGATTGCTGTTTCGTATCTGACCATCTAAGGCTTGCCGGGGATTGTCGACCATTGTATGAAACACTATTGCACTCATAAATAATGAAATATTTACAAATTCACTAATTACTAACAATTTTATGAAAGCCACTCCGTTTCTAAACTCTGGAATAGAGAGAAAGTTAATTTGTTTCTTATTCTGTGAAGGAGTTGTTTTGTTACCACATACTAACTATGAGTTTGAGTGAAGGTCACATATTTTACATCTGAATGACTTCTAAATTGTTTTTAATAAATATGCAATTTGCTGCCACAGTCATTGTTCGCGTTTATTTGCAGGGCCTTGGTTAAGGTGGTCATTGTAGTTTATTTTTGCAACAACATGGATTTCTGTTTGCTTTCAGTGTCATAGATAAACTCAGCTTTCTTCAATAATAATTCGGTTAAAAATGCCCGATTAATTTTCACCACAGAGCTTCAAAAATTCCTTTCAACATTATAGTGTCGGTCATTATTGTTGCTTTCCACGGAGGATTACTAAAAAATAATGATCACAATTATACGAAACTTAGCTTTTATATCTTCAACTTAAATTAGCGGCATATTTATAAGCCACTCTGATACCGAAAATGCATTGTACAAACAAGTGCGTTGTAACACTAAAGAATATCTATCATGATAGGAGGTGACACTTTAAAATAAATAATGTAAATGCATATTACAAAAATTAACAAAATCCGGCCATTAGTTGTAGGTTGTAGTAGTCAGATAGAATAACTCGCTTTTTCAACTTTAATTTGTAACCCAAAAGTTTCTGAGATAAACGCATATCGCGCTATACCTCAAATGTTATAAGCACACTGAAAAGCGTAAATTGAGAAAATGAAAACTAGTGTGCAAAGCAAGTTCATACGAGGATGATTGTTTCTATTACCAAATAAGCTTCGATAATTATTCCGATTAATTCATCGTATGTGTATTTGCAAATTTTAAATAATATATTTTCCTTCTGAGCAGGAGACAAAAATAATCGAAAATTGTTAAATAAAAAAAAATATTTAAATTTTTCAAAATTTTCGGGGACCGAAAGTTTCTTATAAGTCTGTATCTTTTTTTCTCTAAATCGTTAGTTATCTTTTCGGACAATTTCGTAAAATTTTTTATCTATTCTTATCAACATCTTTTTTGTACAAATATTATTTCTTTACTAATAGATATTAACAAACTTAAGAGTAAAATAATTGCCTTGTAACCAAGCGATTCTAGACATTTTTCCTTTAAGTCAAATATATGTACATACGTAAATTCAATTATTTTTTAAGTACTTTTTAAATCATAAAAAGCTTTTAAAATTCTTTTTCTTTTCAGGTTTGTTCCATAAATGATGCTTTAAGCAAAGTCTATATAGTGGTGAATACACTCCCGTCGGCCTGGTTACAACATGAATCGGAAACACTTAACAGTCTAGAGCCACTTTTAATTTTTATTAAATCTATATATGCCAATTTTGATTCTAAAAATCCGCTACACATGTAAGTATGACAAGGGTTATATAATTCGAGGTCACAATTTAAATATAATATAAAACACTTTCTTCTGGTATTTTTCTGCTGATATAGTGCTAACTTACATACGAGCGCACTACATGTAATTAGAAAACGATAACAGTCAAATCATGGTCAAGGTCGACTATGTAGATGCAGGAAAAGGAAGAGATATTAACTGCATATTATATGAATATGATTTAGGATTCAACATTATTTGATTAAGCAAAACTGAGTCGGATCTAATTAAATAAAGTTTTTCTGAAATTAACATTCTGGCTGAAGAAAGGATGGGTTCAGAAGCAGCACTACTAGCTGGAGTAGCTAATATTTTGCAACTAACTCTAAACAAAAGCGACAATTCAACTTGGTGCAAGTGCCAGCACATCCACATCTAAATCTTCATGATAAATTTAATTTATTTTCCTTCTTTGCACTGGAAGATGATTGTACCCACATGACCAAAGCTAGAAACCAACTAGACTTTGTAATCGTTTTATTCAGTGCACTCGTTGTACTCAGTGTATTTTTTACAGTATACATTTCACCCGATTCGCTCACATCAAGCCAGTACAAGTACCCAAACGTGGGAGAGAATGAAAACAGTGCACTCATTTTGCTATCAGGTTACCGAGTATTGTACAGTAACTGCCTCTTATGGTGTGGTACTCTATTTTACTGTACACTTGGTTGCATAATTGCAATAAATAGTGTACACTGAAGTACTGTACAAGTTTAGAGATGGCAAATGGATGCATTCATGCAGGTCTCTATTATATATACATATATTTATTCTACTGTGAATGAATATGTGAAATCCTGATGAGAAAATTTAACTTGGACTAACTTTGGGATCGCAAATAAAGATGGTTCTTGTTAAGTCCCATTTTAGGAACACTTATTATTAATTTAAAGGCGTATGAGTATATGCTCGATATTAATGTTTCGACTCATCTGATTTCTCAAATTAAAAATGAACGGTCGCCGTTAGTTTCTTTTTTAATAAAACATTAATGTGTGTCCAAGTGTTATGATGTTATGATGCAATTTTGATCTCCTCAAGAATAAGTGTCCCAATATGAAATATATTTCAAGAGTAATTATATGTCTCAACTTTTTGGAAAAATTTTCTTTTAATTGAGCTTTTAAGCGGGCAAAATACTCGTAATAACTCGATTCTGGTTTGAACATTATTACGAATTATCATTTTGAATCGCTATATTTTAATCCGAACTATTGTTTCAATCTAAAAATTAATCAAGATCTTATATACTCGTACAATATAACCGAATTTACGCGCAATATTTATTGCTATTCATAAGTATAATATTTTCGAATTTTAATTATCTGTCATATTCGCTGAATAAAATAGTACGTATCAGACATAAATTGTTACCTCCAGTTTATATAATCATGCCGAATGTTCTTTTTTTCTATTCTTTCTTAATTTATCTTTTCTTTTTTCAGGCAATCGTGTGATAAAATCAAACAAATCCTTCAGCGACTACATTCTTGTTAGAGATTTACTAACGATATATGCATATATGTACATACATATGATTTTAGCGTGCTCGTTAAACACAAAACGTAAACATTTTATTAAATTCAAACAATAAAATAAACATAGTATTAAAAAACAAGGTTGCTGGAAGTATTGTTCACTGAGTTGTTTCCTATTTGAACCATGGTTTAATTTAGGTCAGTGCCTTGCTTGATATTAATATTTTTTCTTCGTTTTCTTTCCTGACGTTACGTTTACGTTTTAAGTTCCACATCATTAGATAGTTTTATTTAGTGAAGTGAACTATAATTATTTTATAAGATAATAGGCGTAGATGAACTAACTATGTAGATGGCAAACTCTACTAATACTTTTGCTTAACCCTCGCACAGAATACTGTGAGTGAATTACCAACCCATTGTACATCTCTATAACCTGCCAGAATTTGCTAGAACGAGAGAAATTTACAAGTAAAGTTGCTAGAGTGAGAACGATTTGCACTTAAAATTCACTATGTGAGTATAATATGGAATACCTTTTTTGAGTAAAATGGGCGGGTTTTGTGTAAAATGGAAGAGAAATGGACAATTCACACGTATTCACAGACAGAGTTACACGGGTATAGGCGGCGATCAGTGGAAAGCGAGTTTTAGTTTTCCAATATCTGGAAAGTTTCTCATGTATGTTAGTTCATCTATAATAATAAGTTATTATGCTATCTACGTGTGAATTATACGCGCTAACTCAATGCAAGACATTTATCGGAGTTAAAACAATACTTCCAGACCTACTTTGCCATGTATGCCAAAACATGTGTCACAGATAAACTACCAGTGCTGTCAAATTATCTTAATGTTAATAGTTAACGCCGATAGCCGTTTCTTCTGGCATAGGTATCGGCATATCGTGGGTGGCCGTTGCTCAAGTGGTAGTGGACTGGCTTCCAAATCGGTTCCAAGGTTTGGTATTTGAATCCCAACCGCGCCAGAAAGACGTTAATTTTTTCAGTTAACAAAAATTAAGTAAGATGGGTAGTTGACTACAAATCAACAACAAGCCAACTTCCACTAAGAATTTTGTCTCCCATTATATGTTGAATGCCACCCAGGGAGCGAAATAACTACTGAGCCCAAGCATCTTTCCCTCTATCCCATTTTCCAAAAAACTTAACACATGCTGAGGCACTATAAGTGTGCTTATGAAGAAAACAAAAAAAAAATTACTTAAAAAAAAACAAGTAGTGCAGAGAAGAACGGACAAAAATATTACACAGTGCGGGTATCCCACCACTCCCGCTCCTGGTCGTAAGTACTGTTGCTTGCACTCAGTCACTGCCATAGTTGTATTTGTCTGATGGAAAACGGCTTGTGTGAGTGAGAATTTTGTTAGTGCATTTTTTTTTCTATTGTTGTAAGGTCATAACACCTACAACAATTGGATTCGGTAAAAAAACGTCAGAATTTTCACTTCGCAGCCTTGCTTAGCATCGTCGGTGTTTCTGTTTGTTTTTATGTAATGACTCGGGAATTTAGGGTGGGCATTGCGGACATACGCGGGCTAAAAAGTAATCACTTTTATGCGTACGTCCACGTCAGTAAATTCAGGCCAGCTATTTTGGCACTTAGTGAAACACAGGTAGATCCCCGCCCACACCTCTCAGATCACTCTGATCTCAAGTCACCTGGCTACGAACTAGTGCCATTATTCTTCTCTCACCGCGGTCTCGCCATTTACGTGCGTAGTTACCAAACTCCACCACAATGTAGTCCCTGTTCCAATCCGGAATTAAATTTCATGTGGTTAAAATCCCATCTCCGTAAGCAAATTATCCACTACTGCTTTATTTATAGAAGCCCCAAACTGGACAGCAATTCGACTTTTAATGAGTTTGATGCGCTGTTTGACTCCATTCAAAGAATTGTATCCCTGTATCCTCATACTGAAATCGTTATTACGGGCGATTTCAATATACACAATTCTGGGTGGCTTCGACATTCTGGACAGACAACACCCGAAGGACGGTGTGTTGAGATCTTCGCTGCGGAAAATAATTTAACCCAGCTTGTAAATGAGCCCACACGAATACCAGACGTTGATAGTCATACCGCCAACACCCTGGACTTGTTTTTAACTTCTCACCCTGACTGCGTTGATGTGCTCTCCCCTCTAGGCTCGTCGGATCATTGTGTCATATCAGCTAATTTCTCGTACACCGACCACACAGTTAGAGAAGAGATTCCTAAAAGAACCCCGTATGGCAATACGAGAAAGCCAACTGGAGCGGTCTTAACAGCTTCTTTAGGAATTTTAACTGGTTTCCTCGATAACGACGTGGATGCCGCTGCTGATATGATCACAGACACCATTCCCTTTGGAATGAGAAACTTCATCCCTCATCGGATGAAGAGCATCAGACCAAAAGAAAAGGCATGGTACGATGTTGCAAAATTCCGCGCTTTAGAAGTTAATAAACTACTTATTTGGAAAGGTGCCGGGCTTACCGTCAACCAAGCAAAACAAAAACCCAAAACTCGAGCACCAAAAAAAGAAACCGCAACCACACGGATGGCGGTTGGTAGTCGAATGAGGGAGAATACGTAAAATCGAAGATAGGCCCAAAAGGGGATCGCAAAAAAAACCGGAATTGCAACCAGCAGCTGGTTCCTAGCTGCGCACACCGGCTGCTCAGCACGGGGGGGGGGGGGGGGGTTCGAAGAGGCAGGAAAGTAAACGTAGACAATATGTATGTAAGTGGGCGCCACCCAATTTTGATAGAAAATTGGGAAAACAAGATGAAACAAAACAAATAAACTTCTCCCTGATGGGGATTTAAGGTAGGAAAGCAGATTTATTTATTTCTTTTTTTTTCTTTTTATTAAGCGGGGGATGACAAATGCCGTGCGAGTATAAAATGGAATAACCCAGTAAAGGGTGTCGTGTAGCACCAGAGGGGTTGCTCAACTTAGAATTATGTGAAGCTCAACCTAGTGGCCAACAGAAGGCCCACGGTTCTGCACGATCACGGGGACGGTGCCCTTTGGGGCCAACGGGGTCGCGAAACAGTTTTGACCGTAGCCGCGAAAGGGTTAATCCACCACCATGAGGATATAAATGACGCTCCTACTCGATTTTGGAAGCGGGCCAACCAAGTCAACGCAGATCATGTCCCAGGGATTCGAAATCCCTCTCCTCTCCACCATCAAACCAGCTGGTTTGTCATTCACCGGCAAGTCTTACAATTCCTAACATATTTAGTTATATCTGACCTCATCTTCGGCCAGTAATACCTAGACCCTACTCTGGCATATGTCTTCCTAACACCCATATGCCCTGCTAATGGATTGTCATGACACTCTTTTAATACCCTAACTCTATCTACTTTCGCTACTACCTCCTTCCATTCCGAACTATTGTCATGCACAATCACGTGTTTTGCCCTAACAAATTTGAACAAAGTTCCCTGTTCTACTCTCCAATCCAGATAGTCCAGCGGGTTCGACTCGACCCTTTTGATCGTTTTAGCGATCCATGGATCTGGGACCTGCTCTTCCAGCTCAGCTACGACTGCAACATTCCTAGAGAGCATGTCCGGAACCACGTGACCTTTGCCTTTACGATGCACAATTTCGAAGTCGAACTGCTGCAACCTAACCGCCCACCTAGCTAATCTACCACACGGATCCTTCAAGTTACTCAGCCAAACCAATGAGTAATGATCTGTCACGACCGTAAATCGAACGCCCTCAATGTACGGTCGCAACTTTTCAATAGCCCACAGTACGGCCAAGCACTCCTTTTCCGTGGTTGAATAGTTTCTCTCGTTTCTATTCAACGACCTACTCAGGTAACAAATTACCTTTTCTCCTTCTTCAAATGTCTGAGTAAGCACTGCTCCGACCCCAAAGTCCGATGCGTCGGTTTGCACCACAAACGGCCGCTCAAAATCCGGACATGTCAGTATCGGGGCAGTCACCAAGCACTCTTTTGCTTTCTGGAAACTCCCCTCGCACTCCTCAGACCAAATGAACCTACTCCCTTTCCTCAACAGGTCGGTCAACGGTTTTACCAAAACTGCGAAGTTTGGAACAAATCTCCTATACCAGGAAACCATACCGACAAAACTCCTAACCTCTCTTACATTCTTTGGTGCAGGTATCCTAACCATACTCTCGACCTTTTCTGGGTCAACATGAAGACCATGCCTATCAACTACATATCCTAAAAATTTTATCGACGATCTACAGAAGTTGCACTTCTCTTCGCTAACCTTGAGGCCAGCCGCAGTCAACCTTTGGAAGACCTCTTCCAATATTTCCAGGTGTTGGCGGAAATTGTTGGTGACAATTATAATGTCATCCAGGTACACGAACACGTGTGGTTCCAGATCGGCGCCAAGCACAGTGTCGATAAAACGCTGCCACGTCGCCGGCGCGTTATGCAACCCGAATGGCATTCTGGATAGTAACGCTGTTTTATCGGTTCAGACGCCGTCCTAATCTTATGCTCCACTAAGTGTGTGCATCCTAACCCTTCTGGCATGTTTCTAAAAACCCTAGCTATAACCCTACTTAATTCCCTATCCTGGTCTACCCTTTCCTTAATTGCTGAAATCGATGTCACCTCTGCCTGGTTCGAAAAATTCCACACGCCTGATCTCAGATCCGGGACAATTCCCGTCCGGGCCCAAAAGTCGGCACCCAGTATCAAGACATGTGGAAGATTTGGAATTACAAGACATTCCAGTAGAATCGATTTCCCCTGCACTACCATTGGCAACGACAAACAACCTGCAACCTCTATACCTGCACCGTCTGCTAAAGAAACCCTACTAATGTTTGCCTTTCCTAACACTAACCCTAAATTCTTTAATACCTGCCATCCATCCCTACAGATGATCGTACGCGAAGCCCCTGAATCCAATAATCCTAACATCCTAATTCCATAAACCCTAACTCCTAAATAAGGGCGTACGTCATCTTTCTGTGCCTCGAGTGTAAAACCTAAGTGAACGACCTCTTCCGTCGTTCCTACCAGCTGGTTACCAGCAGGCAACCTCTCTAATTCTGTCGGCGCACTCGCCCTGCCGATGCGAGAATCCGATTCCCATTTCCCGAACAAGTTGGGCAATCCCTACGTATAACCCCTACTTTTCCACAACCTACACAACGCCTAGGAGCGGAACAAGTATTCGAGAGATGCCCCTCACGGTTACAATTGTAGCATCTCATCCGGCTGTTCGGTTGAGTGCTACCGCGGACTGTCGCGACTCGAGACCCCACCACCCTTGGTTCCTCAACCGCCACATAGGCCAAGTCTGGTTCCAGAAGGTTGCGAGTTCGTTGAGTTGGTGGTGGGACGAAGGAATCAACATTTGCTCGAACTGTTTCGAGCCTTCTACCCAACGCAACAAGGTCCTTGATGGATTTCGGATCCGTCAGGCCCAGTTGGATTTGGTAGAATAGTGCCAGATTCCTCTGTATCATCCTCAACTTTCGACTCTCTGATAACGGCTCATAGAGTCTACCAAACATGTTTTCCATGATGGCCACGTATACGCCTATTAACTCTTCCTTCCCTTGGGTACGTCGCCTAATCTCTTCCAAGAGCAGATCATCATAATTTGGAGGGAAGAACTCCAACTTCAATTCCGAAACCAATTCATCCTATGAACCTACCAGTCTCCTATTCGCCCTAAACAAAATGAGTGCCTTCCCCTCGAAGAGTTCCACCGCTGATCTGAAAAGCTGAGAAGAAGATACTCCCCTTGCTTCCCTTAACTCCTCCACTTGCTCCAAGAAGGAATTAAGAGAAGATCCGCAACGTTCACCTGAAAATTTTAAGCCCCACTTCTCGATGCGCTCCTGGCATCGTTCCTGCGTCGGCTCTTCCCTCTGTCTGGGTTCCATTGGTGTCGTCCATTCCGTTTGTCTTGTCGGAGGAGTCGTCTGTAATCGGCCTACTCTACTTAATCCTGACATACTAGGGCGTATCTCCTCAGCTACCTCTTCTACTTCCCTTAGCGATCTAAAAAGAACAACACGGATTAATTGATCTTTGTATAAACACAACAGACACTTCCCAAAAAGATGAATATCACGCACTCTGTATGTACTCTTGGTACAAGACTTTATTAATTATGGAGCCCCACGTTGGGCGCCAATTTGTTGCAAAATTCCGCGCTTTAGAAGTTAATAAACTACTTATTTGGAAAGGTGCCGGGCTTACCGGCAACCAAGCAAAACAGAAACCCAAAACTCGAGCACCAAAAAAAGAAACCGCAACCACACGGATGGCGGTTGGTAGTCGAATGAGGGAGAATACGTAAAATCGAAGATAGGCCCAAAAGGGGATCGCAAAAAAAACCGGAATTGCAACCAGCAGCTGGTTCCTAGCTGCGCACACCGGCTGCTCAGCACGGGGGGGGGGGGTTCGAAGAGGGAGGAAAATAAACGTAGACAATATGTATGTAAGTGGGCTGATGGGGATTTAAGGTAGGAAAGCAGGTTTATTTATTTCTTTTTTTTTCTTTTTATTAAGCGGGGGATGACAAAGGCCGTGCGAGTATAAAATGGAATAACCCAGTAAAGGGTGTCGTGTAGCACCAGAGGGGTTGCTCACCTTAGAATTATGTGAAGCTCAACCTAGTGGCCAACAGAAGGCCCACGGTTCTGCACGATCACGGGGACGGTGCCCTTGCCTTACGGGATCACCGAAATACAAGTATCCCCACTTAAGGGAGGATTACACAAAAATTTACGTTTTATAACGATAAAATGCAAAAGGGTACTTAACTTTTTCCTGCCTACTTGGGGGTCGGTCCTGTCTGGTTGCCAGAGGGTTGGTGAGGGGAGTGGGTACTCCCCGCCGCTGTCACTCTCGTCGTCGCTTCGTCCGTCGGTGTCTCGTATTTCTGGACTTCACTTTTCTTCTCGCTGGGGTTCTTTCTTCTTGTTCGTCTTTGTTTATGGGGTTTTTCTTTGTTCGTTCGTTGGTTAATTTTCCTGTCGCGTTTCTTCTTGTTGGTTTTTTTGCTTTTTTTTTTTGCTCGTTCGTTGTGTGGTTTTCCTTTCTTCTCGTTGGTTTTTTTTTGTTCGTTCGTCAGTTGAATTCTGTTGCTTTTTTTTTCTGTTTTTTGTTAAACGTTCGTTTTTTTTTTTTCTTTCCACTTTCTCCAAAAATAATCTCGGCACTGTCCGCTATGATGGCTAGATATTAATCCCTCTAACCGGGCATTTCGGCTAATTGCCTCTCACACACACACATTCATACGTGGTTCCACTAATTCAGCTGCAAGAGCAAAGGGACTCACTTCCAGAGCTCTGACAACCTCCCTGTGGAACCTCCCAATCACACCAGTCGATGTTTTGTCGTGTTCGTCCTGTTCGTTTTATCTGTCGAGTGACTGCTTGGGTACATACGAGGGCGGGTCAATAAGTCCGTGAATTTCTGACCTCTTTACTGAAACAGCAACACTTCTCCTGTCAACAGGCATCTGTCAGTTGACTCCTGTCAAAATTTAAACTTGCTGCGTCAGTTAGTTTGTGTTTGACAGCTATTTTTATCAGACTACTAACTAATTTGAGGAGAAAATGGAAAAAAGTGAATTTCGTGTGCTTATTAAGCATTATTTCTTGCGAAAAAAAACCATTACCGAGACCAAGGCTAAGCTTGATAAATACAATGGGGACTCTGCACCATCGATTTCAATGGTAAAAAAGTGGTTCACTGAAGATTCCGAACGTCCTGGACGCCCAGTTGAGGTCTCTACACCCGAAACAATCGAAAAAATTCACGATATGGTGTTGGCCGACCGAAGATTGAAAGTGCGAGAGATTGTGGAAGCCGTAGGGATCTCGCATGGCTCAGTGGTTTCAATTTTGAATGATCACTTGGGCATGAGAAAGCTTTCCGCAAGATGCTTGCCGCATTTGCTCACAGTCGACCACAAACGCAATCGTGTAACAACTTCACAGGGAGGTTTGGCGTTGTTTAATCGCAATATGGAGGAGTTTTTGCGCCGTTTTGTAACCGTGGACGAAACATGGATCCATCACAACACACCAGAGAACAAACAACAGTCAAAACAGTGGGTTTCTAAGGGTGAATCGGCGCCAAAGAAGGCCAAGGTGGGTTTGTCAGCCAATAAAGTTATGGCGACTGTTTTTTCGGATGCACGCGGGATAATCCACATTGACTACCTTCAAAAGGGAAGAACAATCAATGGGGAATATTATGCCAACTTATTGGACCGATTCAATGACGATTTGAAAAAAAAACGACCTCATTTGGCCAAGAAAAAAGTTCTTTTCCACCAAGACAATGCAAGGGTGCACACATGTGCAGTTGCCATGGCAAAAATCCATGAATTGGGCTATGAATTGCTCCCTCATCCACCCTATTCTCCAGATTTGGCTCCTAGCGACTACTTCTTGTTCCCAAACCTGAAGAAATGGCTTGGTGGAAAAAGATTTGACTCCAATGATGAAGTCATCTCGCAAACAAAGGCCTATTTTGAGGACCTCGACAAATCATTTTTTTTGGAAGGGATAAAAAAAATTGGAGAAGCGTTGGACAAAGTGTATAGAGCTCAAGGGAGACTACGTTGAAAAATAAAATTATTTTTTTATCAAAAAATCTGTGTTTTAATCCAAAAGTCACGGACTTATTACACCCTCGGACCCGGAACACTTTTGGGGGACAATTAAGGGGAGCTCAAATAGTGACCGCCAAGTAGAGAGGAAACCTTTCCCAAGAATAATATTAAGAGGGCCGTAAGTCTCCTTGCAGACAAGAGTGAGTGAGGTGGATCGTGGAGAATCGTGAGCTTTCTTTCACAATTTTTTTCTTTTGAATTTAGAGGGTTTGGGGGATTTTACAATTTATGTAGGTGGAAGCAAACAATTTAGAATTTAGGATGGGCTCTCGGCCAATGCTGGGGTGTCGACATCATCGGGCATCAAGGGGACAGGCCGTCCGTCCGCTAGAGTTTCCAGGCCGTCCGCCTGGCTCTATCCGGGGTACCTATATGTCATGTCTGGGGCGGTAGGCCGAGGGAGGGAACTGGACCCAAACAATCCAGTAAATCCCACCTGTACCGTGGCATCCAGAGCATGACGGGAAGAAAAGAACGCGGACGAAACGAGAGAAGGCAGGAGGGTAGAGGGATGAAACAGACAACAACAGGACCGAAGGGAATGGAGGATTTTTGGGGCGTGATTTGCACGTAACAACGACTCGAGCTGTAAAGAGGCTGTCAGGGTTAGAGAAGTGTTTTTTCGGTCCTTCAAGACCAGCTCAACTGAGGAAAATCGAAAAAAGTTCAAACGAGCCAGAAATGACTGCAACGCCTTTCTTAAACGTGTAAAATTCCAATACGACCAAAAACTGAGGCAAAAAATACTGCAATGTCCCAAAGGTTACTACCTTTTTGGTCGTTCGTCAAAAATATTAGAATTTCTGCCTCATCCTCCATCCCAACGCTCATTTACAATGACATTCCAGCTGTCAGCTCTTTGGACAAGGCCAATCTGCTTGCTGCACACATTCCGGCCATCTCAACACTCCCAGATTGTGCTTTGTTCCCGCCTATACTTGAGTGCGTCGAATCTTCAATGGGACGAATCCACTTTCGCACTCGTGTTGTAGCAAGAGTTCTTAAATATCTTAACATTCACAAATTCGCTGGTCCAGATGGTATATCTACCCTCCATCTGAAAAGGTGTTCTTCCTCGCTGGCAAAACCACTCCTTAAGCTTTTTCATCAATCCTACTCTTTAGGACTCTTTCCGTGCAGATGGAAAACAGCATTTGTCCAGTCCGTCCCTAAGAAAGGCGAATCTTCCTCTCTCTCTTCCTACAGACCCATTGTACTTTCATCCCTTCTTTCCAAGGTCATGGAAACGCTGATAAAGCGTCAGCTAATGAAATATCTCGAAACACGAAAACTTCTTAATGACCGGCAGTACGGTTTTCGTAGCAACAGGTCCACTGGTGATCTGATGGCATGTCTCATCGAAAAGTGGAACCAAAGCGTACATCATTCTGGCGGAAGCAAGATAGTTGCACTTGATATTTCTAAGGCATTTGACAGAGTTTGGCATCAGGCTCTTTTGTCGAAAATGCGTGCTTTTAGGATCGATGACTCTCTTCTTCAATGGATTAGAAATTACCTTTCGGAACGTTTAATTCAAGTGGTCTTGGATGGTTTCAAGTCCGATATTCACAAAATAAATTCTGGGGAGCCCCAGGGCTCCGTTTTGTCTCCGACAGTCCTTTTAATTTTTATCAATGATCTCTTGTCTGTCACTACTAATCCAATATATTCCTTTGCTGACGACAGTACTCTCTGCTTTTCATATTCGTTTGCGGACTTACGTCCCTGCTCTTTGGCTGTAGAACGGGAACGGCAGCATATGTTAAGCTAATTAAATTCCGATATCAACAGCATAACCAATTGGGGAACTATCAACAGAGTGGAATTTAATGCTTCCAAAACACAACGCTGTCTGCCGTCGTTAAAGCGAAATTTAAACATGGATGGCACTTACATCGTCGAAACCGATAAACTTTCCATTCTCGGTATGTGTGTCAAAGACACCTTACATTGGAATGAATGAATCGGTGTCGTCGAAAATGCTGCGAAATGTCTAGGTTTCCTCAAGCGATGTAAGAAATACTTTACCCCCTCTGATCAGGCCTCAATATATGTGTAACCCTTTCGAACCTGAATTCAAATACATTACTTTTAAACTTTTTTTTTTATGCAATTCTGAAAATTTTACAGCTAGTAATTATATTATAACCTTAAAAAAAAATAAAAAGGGGGGGGGGTTTGGAGCCGGTACACCATTGTACCACCAGTACTTTATAAATGGTACATATGTGTACAAGCAGTACTAAAAACGCCTACAATACAGATATGCATATGCTTGAATCTACCGTACATTCTCGCGGACTTGGAGCTATCATTCGTGGCACAATACTGTCCTCAGTATCATTCCAAATTCGAGAAAAATTCTCTGCTTCATAACCTTCACCTTCAGAATGCATAGCCTCTTGTTCGGCCTCACTTGAATTCTTCGAATGTCTTGTTGCTTCCTCTTCTGAAGATTCTATATCCTCAGAGTTTGCATAATCTTGTGGATTCACTACTTACGGCTTATACAACAATGAAACACTTGTGAATTATGCACTTTCAATAAATTTTCAGTAGCGAAGTTTTGTTTTTTTTTTAGCAAAAAATTTACCACAACGCGTGCACCTACGGCAAAATCAGCGATACAGATTATGACATAGTTCTAAAATATACCGTTTGAAGATAAAAAATCTGTTCTTTATGCTTCAAGGTACGAAATGTTTTTTTTTTTTTTTTATATAATTTACGCGCGCCTAAGGGGTTATGAATACTCTTATACTGTTGCCAGGGCGCGGGCGGAAAGATAGAAGGAGGAGAAAGGAAAGTTTGTGATGTAGTGGTTTGAAACTCAGGTGTGTTTGGTTTCGATGTTGACTCTCCAGGTGTGGAAGTCCGAATAGGACGGAGAGATTTTTCTTCTCTCGGAATGTGACATTGTGAATTTTAACTGTTGTTTTGTGCTTGAAAATCCCTACAACTGCCAAATCTACATGTCAGTGTTATGCCTTTACACGCAGATTTTTCTGACTGGGTTCCAATTACACAAATGAAAACTTGCTGTGGCTAGGATTCGAACCTTGACCTTCCGAGTGAGAAGCGATAGCTAGTACCATTTTTTCATTCATTTCATTCATGACTCATTTCAATAAAAAAAAATTATGCGATAGCTAGTACCACTCACCGCGGCCACCCCCACATTGCAACCAAGTTCCATATCGATTTCAGAAGTTAGGATTTTTTGAACACAAGCTAGCACATACCTTGTACCAGTAGGTTCGAAAGGGATAAGGTATTTATCCGCCCGAAATTGGAGTATAATGCCCACATCTTTGCACCTGCTAGATAGGACCCAAAACCGTGCGATAAAACTCATAGGTGATACTAATATCACTCAAACAATGGACACCCTCGAACACCGACGTAATGTCTCTTGTCTCACTCTGTTTTATCGCTATTTCCACCACCAGTGCTCCATAGAAATCGCCAATAGCATTCTGCCCCTAACACCCGTCTCGCTATGAATGCTCATCAGTGTACCCTAGAGCCCTCACTCTAAAATATCGTGATTCGTTCCTAAGCCGAACAACTCGCTTGTGGAATGCCCTGCCGAGCTCTCTATTTCCTAGTCATTATAACATTCAGATATATAAAACCGACGTACATCGGTACCTATCCTTCTTTCCTCCCTAAATTTCCTTTGCCCTCGCTGAGTGCAAACATTTTAAGGGTACCTTAACCCACTTGAGTATTAAGCTCTTTAAAAAAACCCGCATATTTCAAATCTATGTGTAAACCACACTAACAACTTAACCTATATGCGCTAACTTAATGCTCAAGTGGCCGTGGCTCAAGTGGTAGTGTGTTGGCTTCCCAATCGGACGGTTCGGGGTTCAATACCAGCCGTGACCGAAAGACTTTTTTTCAGGCAACTAAAATCTTGTGAGATGAATGGTTGCCTAAATATAAGATCAAGTCCAATTTACACTAGTAATTTAGTCTCCCCATTAAATGTTGGATGCCACCCATGGAGCGAAATAACCACTGAGCCTAAAAATCTTTCTCTCTCTCTCTCTATCCAATTTTCCGAAAAACTTAACACGTGCTCCGGCATTTTAAGAGTAGTAATACCCTCTTGAGTGTTAAGTTCTTTTTTTTAAAAAAAAAAAAAAATTATCGGTGTTAACGCGGGTAGGAACAATGCTTCCAGACCTACATACTTTTCCATGGTGGCGATGACTTGTATGGGATGGCTAAAAGCTGTGTCAGTTTTTGAACAAATAAAATGCTAGTGTTGCCAAATTATCCGAATGTTAATAGTTAACACCAATAACCGTTTTTTGTTTTTTTAAAAAAAGAAGTTAACACTCAAGTGGGTATGAATACACTTATAATGCCTCAGTACTCGTATGTGTCAAGTTCTTTTTTTTTTTTTTAAAAAAAAGGATGCTCCATATTGAATCTACTGAGAAGAACGAAAAGAACAACGATTACGAACAACTAACTGAATACGAAGAGGATAAAAAAAATAAATCGAATACCTAGATACTTAAGGCAACACTATCCGAAGCTCAGACTACTCCAAAGTTCTTGATGATAACTATTTTTTACCTTCGTCGCTTTCTCCGTAAAAGGCAACATTGAAATCACACACCATACTCTGATTAAACTATTTCCGAACATAGAGAAACATAGATTCTTTATTCTAACTACCCTGATGACTTTCTATGGAATCTTGAACGCATTTAGGAAAAGACCGAACCCTTTTTTCGACCCATACGAACGACTTATTAATACAACGAGAGTGAAAGAGAAAATACGAATTACAACAGATGAACATATCTAAACTCAAAATCCTATCACTATTCAATAATAGTAAAAAATTAAGTCGAAAATGAAATAAAAGACTTCTAAATAAAGGTATTCAAAACTCTAGAAGCAGCTAACATGAAGATACAGTTACACAAAAGCGAATTCTTTCGGAAAAAGAGACGGTATCAGAACAAATCCATAGAAAGTAGACGCCATCGTTAATTTGCCAATCCCTAACACCCTTAAAGAACTAAGGTGCTTCTTAGGAATATCAGGCTATTATCGACGGTTTATCCGAGACTATGCGAAAATAGCAAAACCCCTGACATCCCTTTTGAGAGGGGAAGACGGACGAGTGTCCAAATAAGGTTATCCAACTCAACGAACACTTATTTCCAAAAAAGTCGTATTTTCCCTCATTGAGGAGCTTCCCATACGGAGCAAGGAAAGCGCAGATATTCACGGACCACCAGCCGCTCACGTATGCGTTGAGTAATAAAAACACAAACCATCAAATGAAACGCTGGAAGGCCAACCTGGAGGAATACAACTACGAGGTGTCAGTGGCCGTGGCTCAAATGAATGAATGGTTGCCTAAATATAACATCAAGTAAATTTACATTAATAATTTAGTCTCCCCATTAAATGTTGGATGCCACCCGCGGCACCCATGGACTGAACCATGGGTTCATATTTCTCTCCCTCTCTATGTAATATTCCAAAAAAATTTAACATGTGCTCCCGCATTTCAAGAGTTGTCAAACCCTTTTGAGTGTTAAGTTCTTAAAAAACAGAAAAACAGGCGACACGAATGTCGTCGCCGATGCATTATCGCATCTGCCTCACACAGCACCGATAAACTCTATGACAACGACCCCACGTAGAAGAGAAAATTCCGCACATAATCTGATTCCTACAGTTGAAACTCCCAGTAAATGCCTTTCGCCAACAACTTATCCTAAAACTCGGACATAAACATAGCCATCAATTCCTCATCCCCTCCCAACTTATCACCGGCATATTTTCACTCAACATCAGCTAACACAAAAACAACAAAAGGATCTAACCTTCCATAAAAAAAAAATATAGAACCTTTACGAAATTATGACGTAGGTGAAATTATTTACGTTAAACACAACACAACACAAAAACTGGTTCAAAACTCACAATTAGGTACGAGGGGCGTTCAATATATTCTCGGTATCGATATGAAGGAAAATGCGAATTCAATTTAAATTGTTTTTATTTTTCAATATAATCTCCCCTAATATCAATGCATTTGTTACATCTTGAGATAAGCTTTTTTAAACCCTCAAAAAAATAAATTTCCTCTTTCTCTGCAAAATACCGACTTGAGTTCTTCATCATCCGAAAATCTTTTTCCACGAAGACATTTTTTCAAATCCGGAAACAGGAAATAATCACTAGGGGCAAGGTCTGGACTATAGGGTGGGTGTTGGATTTTTTCGAAACCACAATCTCGCGCAGCAGCCTTGGAAACTCGCGCCGTGTGAACAGGAGCGTTGTCATGAAGAAGCAACACACCCGCTGCGAGTTTACCCCGTCTTTTCTTTTTAATTTCCTCCCGCAAATTATGCAAAGTGGAAGCGTAGGATGTGGCGTTGATGGTTTCACCTTTTTTTTTGTACTCAATGAGCAAGATTCCCTTTGAGTTCCAAAAAACTGTGGCCATAAGCTTCCCGGCAGACGGAGTGACTTTGAACTTCTTCGGGGGGTCTGTTCCTTTTTTATGCCACTGCATGGACTCTTGTTTGCCTTCAGGGTCATAGTGGTGGACCCATGTTTCGTCCCCAGTAACAACTCGATCCATAACACCGTCCGCGTTCTCACTACACATCTCCAAAAGTTCTCTACAGCATGCGATTCTCACTTTTTTCTGAGGCGCTGTGAGCATTCGTGGCACCCACCTTGCACTGACCTTTGAAAGGTTAAGATGGTCATGAAGAATGGTGTGAATGGTACCAATTGAAAGCTTGGTGATCTCTGCCATCATTTTCACCTTTATTCGGGCATCCTCAAGAACAAGTTTTTCGACTTCTTTGATGCTTTCTCCCGTACAAGCAGTAGCCGGGGTGCCGGAGCGGGGGTCGTCTTCAATGCTCTCTCTGCCTCTCTTGAACTCACTTGACCACTTTTCCACAGTTGATAATGAAGGTGCGGAACCCTGGTAAACAGCCACCATCTCTTCATGAATAGTTTTTTGACTTTTTCCTTGCTTAGTGAGAAATTTAATTACAGCGCGATGCTCAATTTTCACCATCATCGTCTCAGTTGCCATTATGATTCTGTTTAACTAGAGATAAAACGCGAATTAATAATCACATTTATATGAAATTTTACATGAATGCACTAAAATAATAGTATTACTTGATAAATAAGTCAATTTATATATACAATCACAGCTTCACCCCTATACCGAGAATATGTTGAACGACCCTCGTACAACAAAAAAAGTGTTAGAGAAAATAAGAGCACAGTTGTAGTAACAGAATCCGGTAATAATAAAAGCAATATTAGAACGTAATTTCTTTCCTTTTTGTTGTATCGGGAGAAATACAAATCCTGGATTATACAAATTCTCAAATGATCTCTCTTCTAACCGGACAAGTAATATTACAGAAAAGAAATTTTAAAATAATACATGACATCGACATCGACCAATACATGACTATTGCTAATGAAATAGATTCAACCTTAAAACACCTGCCCGAAGAACACATCCTGTCCTCCTCTAGATACTCGTAATTTAAAACCAAGAAAAGCCAAATGGTTGTTAAATTTTCTCCGCTCAGAGTGGAAATGGTTTGCTGGGAATCCAGACCACGAGGATTTAATAATAATAATTCAGCAAAAAATCCGACAGAACAAACAACATTACTAGAATACTAAACAAATTGCAAAATTTAATAAAAAAAGATTCTAAATATACCGACGATATTACTTTCATTTTGCAATACAAAATTAAACCGATTAAAGAATATTTGATAAATGTAAAATATGGCATGCAATTACAAACATTCAAAAACGATGTACATCGGTACCTGCCTTTTCTTTCTCCCTAGATTTCCTTCGCCCGTACACAGCGCACATTTTAAGGGTACAAAAACCCTTTGAGCGCGGGCTCATTATGAAAAAAATACAAGGACTTTTCACAAAGAAGAATTTCCCTATATTACACCTGAAGGAGCATTAGACTTCTGAAGTCCAACAAAATATTAACAAACGTTTAGTTTTACTTTATATTATTAATGTTCCAATTACCACAAGAGAAGTATATGGTATGATAAGTAAAAACGAAACACCAGAAAACATACTTGTTAATAGAAATAATAAAAATGAAATTTTAGTCGTAAGCTCAAAATGTAAGACATCCGATGTACGTTCTATATGTAAGAAAACCAATTTGTTAGATATAAGTAATTCTCTTCTCTTCTCCATCAATAGCACCCGCCAAAATCTAACCGGAACATCCCTAATCCAATTTTGCAACGCCACGATAAATGTTGATGGTCCAACATTTTCATTCAGCATAGTACCCAACATTCAAGCTCTATCAGCTATCTTGCAAGCAAACCTTAGAGAAAACCAATATCAAGAAATTTTGTCATTAGAGATGATGGAGGAACTGCATGTCAATAATACTAGGTAGGTAGGTAGGTAAGAGTGGCTGTGTTATATTACGATTTCTTGCTCCGTGCTTTCCGTGTAATAGTACGGAGAAGAGAGCTTGAACCGGAGAGAGAGAGAAAAGACTTTTGATGAAATCGTTATAATACTAGGTGGAGTGAAAAGTAACTTCCTTGACCGCCAGAATGCGCTGCTACTGCAAAAACGGTTATGGTGCCTTGAAGTCCGTTCATATTTAGGCAGACATGCCAAATTTCAGTGCGATACCGTGTTTAGTTTTGTTTTGACAACTGATTGTTGTTGACGTGTTTGGCATCATGTTGAGTATGGACAAAAACGATTTTCGTTCTCTCATAAAACATTATTTTTTGAGAGGCAAAACGGCGAAGGAAACAAAAGAAAAGTTGGATAAGTATTATGGGGCTAATGCTCCGTCAGATTACACCGTCAAATATTGGTTTCGAGAGTTTCGTGGTGGCCGCAACTCCACTACCGATAAAGTCCGCAGCGGCATGCCCTCCGATGCGGTTACAGAGGACAATGTCAAAAAAATACATGAAATGGTGTTGTCTGATCGGAATGTGAAGGTGCGCGAGCTAGCAGATACCACAAAGATTAGTACTGAGCGCACAGGCCATATTTTGGGAAATATTCTGCATATGAAAAAGTTATCCTGCCGGTGGATGCCGCGCATGACCAAAAACACGAACCCGAGGCCACTTTGAAAGAGTGTTCTGCTGATGCAGAATCGGGCGGACTTTTGGCGTCGATTGGTAACTGGATTTGGATCCCTCGGACTATTATCTCTTCCCAAACCTCAAAAGATGGCTCATCAATAAAAAATTCAGCTCACGCGAGGAAATCATCGACGCCACGGAGGAATATTTTGCAGACCTTCCGGAAAATAACTTTTCGGACGGGATCAAGAAGTTGGAACATCGCTGGAATAAGTGTATCAAGCTAAAAGGGGACTATATTGAATAATATAAAAAAACATTAAAAAAAAATTTTTTTAATTCTCAAGGACTTTTCACTCCATCTAGTTTTTATTTATTTTTTTATATTTAAAGGCCCGCTGTGTAACCAAGGGCTGCGACCTCTATTGTTTGGAGTATTTCTCTATCTCTGATTTTGACCTCTCCAACCACTGCCTTTTATACTAAATTTGTAGATCATTTTGTTTGCATTCTTACGCAATAGCCTCAGTACAAAATAATTCCCACAATGCATTTTTCATTCATTGATTTCGATTTCCGATTTAATTGTCCTATTTAAGTGTCCCAACTAGTTACCCTTACGTGTCGGCTCTCATGATCGTTCGTACGATCGGTCGGTAATATGATTCATTTTGTGTACAACTGCTTGCTGGCGAAGTGCATCGGCACTTAATGCATTCCCTGTGTTGTTATTGTCGAGTCGGCATTTTGGCTTTGACCCATATAGCACACTTCGGGATGAATGCATTGAAGTGTTTACAGTGTTTCGCTTGTGGCAGCGTAAAACGGATTTTCCACTGAGTTATGACGTTGGTATGGGAATCACTTGTTCTGGACTTTGTGCCTCGATTATGGGTATGAATTATGATGTACTTGTTGCTATTGGAAGATGCCAGTGTTGCTTATGGGGTGGGAATATAGTAGTGTAGCGGAGTACTACACCCCATCCCCCTAATAAGAAGAAAATTACTACCTTGAAGAGGTTAAATTTCTGAAAAAGTGGGAGTGGGTGTGAAGGTTTACAAAAGTTTTTCTTTGGCTCTAGCATTACATTATTGGATTATTTTTCTAATACATTAGTTAGACGAATAGATTTTTCTTAGTTCTAGCATTTACATTATTGAATATTTTACTTTCATGATCAAAGTATATTTGATTTAATACATTGGACAGATTTTTCTTTACATTATTGAATATTTACATGATAAGTTTGTCTTTTTTTTCTTATACATTTGATGTGATCTATATACGAGTATTGATTTAATCTTAGTTTCTAATACATTAGTATTTTTTTTAGCATTGATTTACATTAGGTAATATATTATGATTGGCGATATATATATATGTATATTTCTTTTTATTTTAGTATTCCATTGGGAAAGGGATAACTTTGAAAATTTGGAAGTTGCCTATTAAAGACAAGGGTATTTTGAATTCATGAATTACTTTCCTTCGTACATGTTTCTTTGACGTCGGTCAGACAAGATGTCACAATCTTTTCGTCAGACTGACTTCTGATCGGTATTGGGAGAGTGACAACATGAGTAGGTGCTTGTTTATGCAGTGTTAGCGTAGTGCTTTTCCCTGCTTGGGGTTTCTTAAACTGAGGAGATTTGGATTTCAGAATCTCTTCGTCAGGGGAGTCTATTAGGGGCAATACTATGACCTTGTATTTGGCTAGTTTGTCCCCGAAAATTGATCCTGTCCGTGCAGGACGAAACTGGAAAGAACTTGAATTTCTGGTGGGTTAAGGCATATAACTTGCGAAGATTCTCCGTTTTTGTCTTGACTGCGGGTAGTTACACGTACAGTGTGTTGCGTTACACTTTCTTTCTCGATTGGTAAGCGACTTAATTCGTCTACATTCGAATTGTTTTTTCCCGCTTTGTAAATAATTTGGTACTCGTATTCGTCGAGTAGAATTCTCCATCGCGCCAATCTTGACGTTGGACCTTTAAGATTCATAAGCCACTGCAAGGGCTTGTGGTCTGTACAGATTTTAAACTTGCGCCCGTATATGTATGGACGGAACTGCTTGACGGCGTATACTATCGCTAATAATTCCTTTTCCGTAGTACTGTACCGAGTTTCGGCGTCGTTCAGTGTTCGGCTGGCAAAGCAAATTGGTTTATCTTGGCCGAATATTCCTTGTGATAGGATGGCACCTAATCCAATATCACTGGCATCCGTAGTTACTATGAAGTCTTCCTTGAAATCTGGATAAGATAGGATAGGAGGTTCTATTAATTTATTTTTTAAGGATTGGAATGCTTCGTCGCAGAATGCATCCCATTTGAAATCGACATTCTTTTTTAATAGTTTAGTTAATGGCTTAGCCAATGTAGAGAAATTTTGGATAAATCTCATGTAGTAACCTACGAATCCTAAGAACGATTTTATTCCCTAGTTTTAGTTTTTTAGTTTTAAATGCATTTTTATTTTCTAAATCATTAACTCTTACATACTAACAAAAAATGCTTAAATGCTAGCTTAAAATTACTTAACAAACTTATACTAACTTACTGGCCCCACACAGGCACTCTAAGCTACTCTAAATTCTTATATCTATGTCTTTCGACTTTGTTTACATTTTATACTTATATATACTTATTTTCTATGCTTAAGGCTAAGAAAAGAATTTAACAAAAAACTTAGCATATGGACATAAATTTTTATTTTTTATAAAAACTTAATATCTAACTTAAAATAAACCTTAGTCTAACTAACCTACCTATACAATACACACATACATACATATAGACATTTTACACAATGACATACATATACTAGTATATATCTATGTATATACCAATATATATATGCGTTTCTTAAATGCTATGCAAGCTGGCCATCACTATTCACAGAGCAAATAGATTGGTCAGCTCTGCCTCATTAGTGAGGCTGTTCCGTAATTGACGGAAACGACGACGAAGCATTTTCTCCGTCATTCAACCACCAGAAATGCTGGTGCTGCCGAACGACATCCCTCTTATCGCGATTCCCCACCGCTCTACTGAACCTGAAAAGATCCACTCTGCCGTGTGCGACGTCTCTGTTGTAGTTGAGTCGCCTGTCCCCAGCTTTCCGAGCGACATGGAATATTAACGGGACCGCTGATCTATCCTGGATCAACCCTATCTGATCTAGGTAGAGGAATGCTTCCGGTGGAACGAAGCCATCAGAGCGCACAATCTCGTGGTAAAGGTAATTGGGGTAGTAAGCCCCAGATATCAGGTTATTCGTCGAGGTCATTGCTCTTCCAATGTGTCTTCGAGTCAGCTTAATTACGAAGTTGTCCACTCGTATTAGGTTCGCCCTGTTGTAAAGGACCTCATGACGATAAAATTGTTTGTACTCCGACTCTGGTGTTCTGTACAAGCGAAGGCAAGCCCTCTCAAACACCCGATTCCATTAAGCTTGCTCGCACATTGAACCACACGGGACAACCAAATACCAGCATGGGCCTGATAAGGACCATGTAGCAGATTACCTTTACCCTTGCATCGAGTTGGCTGCTATAAAACAGTCTCTTTGTAAGGGCAAAAGCACCTTTAGCTCTGGCCAGAGCAGCATCTACATTTTTGTCAAAATACAGAAACTGATCTAGCCAGATCCCAAGGTATCTGACTACATTTCGACAAGCAAGAGGCTGCCCGCGTTGTCCAATGATCGAGAACTTTCGCCAATTTTTTCTGGTATCGCTAGAGGCTCCAGACAACGGCGTCCTAAAGAGAATGGTTTCCAACTTCTGAAAGTTGATTTTCAACTTCCAGTCATCGCAAAATCTTATCGAAACGATTTTATTCCCTTCACAGACTTAGGTGTGGGGAATGTTTTAGCTGCTTTAATTTTCTCGGGATCTGGTTTGAGGCCATGTTCTGAAATGATATGACCTAAATACATCAATTCTTTATTTAAGAAATTGCATTTGTTGGGCTGGAGTTTTAGGTTATTTTGATGTAACCGATTAAAGACTCGAATTAGTTTGACGTTGTGAGCTTTCAAATCGTAACCGTACAAAACGATGTCGTCTGGCATACACGAAACAGTCGAATCCTTGTAGACCCGTCAGTACTGTATTCATCAGACTTTGAAAGGTTGCTGGGGCATTTCTCAGGCCAAATGGCATACGATTGTACTCGTAATATCCATAAGGGGTACTGAATGCCTTATTTTACAATTATCTTCTTTGTTCATACGGATTTGATGAAATCCGTTTGCCAAGTCGAGGGTGCTAAAATATTTTGCCCTGCCAAGTTGGTCCAGTATATCCGTGATGTTGGGTAGTGGGTATGCATCGGCAATCGTCAATTCGTTTAGCCGACGAAAATCTACCACTACTCTCCAACGCTTGTTGCCGTCCTTGTCCGGTTTCTTGGGAACCAGAAGCAAAGGGGAGTTCCACGGGCTTGCACTAGGCTGGATTATTTCTTCCTGTAGAATTTCGTTCACCTGTCTGTGGATCTCGTACCTGTTTGCATCAGGGAGTCGGTACGGTTTCACGTATAATGGAGGCTTATATTGGTCAGTTATGATTCTATGACTTAAAGCTTCTGTACACGAGAGTTTGTCGCTTTCAAGAAAGAATACGTAATTAAAATGTCTGCAGATATTGAACACCGTTTCTTTTTCTTCCCGGTTGCAATGATCCAGGTCTATGACTGACTTAAGTTTGTCTAGTCTGCCTTTGATCTTATCGTTGGGTTTATCAGTTACCAAGCTAAAATTGTCCAGGGTGTCCCACTCGATATTAATGTCTTCTGTGTTTAAAACTTGTTCTTTGTCTAAGGTATTCATCATTAGAACTTTGATGTTCGCTTTGTTGGCTCGGGTCAGGCTCTCGCCGAGATAAATGCCTGGAAGAACTTGCTTTTTATGAACTAATAAGTCTCTTTGGTTTATATCATTGAAGGGAATTTCTATTACTTATTGAGGTCGGGGTTTCAGCATTATTGTTCGACTGGTCACCCTTCTTTTTTCTATTTTATTGTTTAATGTGGGTTTTCTGTTACTACTATTATCTGCCTCAGTCTTAACTACTAAGCTCTCTCTTGACTTAGTCTTAACTGCTAAGTTCTCCTTAGTCTTACTGTTGGCCGGGAGTTTCTTCTTATTCTAATCGGACCTAACTGCTAAGTTCTTGTTCGACTTAGTCTTACTGTTAGCCGGGAGTTTATTCTTATTCTCCTCGGTCCGAACTCCTAAGTTCTCGTTCGACTTAGTCTTACCGTTGGCCGAGAGTTTTCTTTTACTTACCTCGGTGTTTATTCCGTCACAAGCGTTTGATTTATTAGAGGCTAGGTCCAGGCATGAATTCCGTGAATCACCAGATCCGGTCCGTAGGCAGTCGGTATCGGGTATCGATTCCCATCGAGACTGCATGTGTTCCACACCGATGCCTAGTTGGCAGTCGGGGTTAATTGTGGAATCAACAAAGTTCGTATGGCCAAGCACTGTACCGTTGCTTCTAGTGTTGATCAAACCGCGGATTCTGTTTATACCTCGGGTTTTTAATGTTACTGCTCTTTTGGGATAATCGATGTGACGTTGAAACTTAGTCAGGAAATCGTTTCCAAGTATGCCATCGAATGATAGGTTTAGGTACTCGCGAAACTTCTTGAAACTGTACAGCAATGGCTTCTTTTTGTATTTGCGGATATGCGATTTGAGATGACGACAATGCTATTGATGCATAGGCGACCGGTTGA
This sequence comes from Volucella zonaria, assembly GCA_963966105.1. Taxonomy (NCBI): domain Eukaryota; kingdom Metazoa; phylum Arthropoda; class Insecta; order Diptera; family Syrphidae; genus Volucella; species Volucella zonaria. Next base: position 125,019,379 of record OZ014530.1, on the reverse strand, counting down.
TCACCCTGAAGTAGAACCGCTCCAATACAAGAGTTGCTAACATCGACCTGCAATTTGACATCTTCATTTGGATTATAAAATTTTAATAGGGGAGTGTTAGAGAAAATTGATTTTAAGCGCTCAAAAGCATTGTTGTGGTTCTTTGTCCATTCCCAAGCAACGTCTTTTTTAAGTAAAGATCTAAGACTGTTAGTTACGTCAGGAAAGTTATGAATAAACTTACTCAGATATGTTGCCATTCCAAGGAGTCTTTGCAATTCGACTTTATTTTGTGGTGCTTTTAAAGACATAATTGCACTCACCTTGTCTGGATCCGCTTGAACGCCTTTGTTTGTTAATATACTCGTATGTTCAAGAAATTTCACGTTTGTTGCGTTGAATACGCATTTTTCTTTATTTAGTTTTAAGCCACTTTGTTGAATTTTGTTGAGTACTTGCTGTGTTGTTTTTTCAAGCTGTTATACAGTTTTACCATGTATTAGAATGTCATCTATGGAGACCTCAGTGTTTTCTATTCCATCCAATAGATTTGACATGTAGCTCTGGGACACTTCCGACGCTGACGCTATACCAAAAGGTAATCGCTTGTATGAAACACGGCCCCAAGGCGTATCCATCGTTAAGATTTTCGATGTGCGCGGAGTCACTATAATTTGCCAGAATCCTTTTTTGCAATCCAGTAGTGTAAAATATTGGGATCCCTTGATGTTTGCCACGATCTTTTCAATAGTTTTAAGTGGATGATATCGTCTTATAGTGTTTTTGTTTACCTCGGAGGGATCGATGCATATTCTTATTTTGTTGTTTTTATTTACCACAACCATTGAGGATACTGCAGGTGTGACGCCCGTTGTTTTTTCTAAAACACCCATCTCCAGCATTTTGTCTATTTCGGCTTTAACTTTATCGTCAATGGAGTGAGGTACTTTGCGCGCAGCATAAATCTCAAAACGCGGATTTTCAACTAAGTCAATGTCATATTCATAATCAGAGACACAACCGAGCCCCAAAAAAATGTTTTCGTCGACTTGTAGCTCTTCAACTCGAACTACTAAATTTAAAACTTCACACGCTTTTCTTCCCAAAATGGGCGCAACAGGGTAGTCAACGATTTTAAAATTGATGCATGCTTTTTTATTGCGCAATAAACATTGAGTGTTAACCTCTCCACACACATCTATATAATTGTCAGATGAGTATGCATGTTGTTTGTATTTGGTTAGTGCATTTATTTCTTCGGCTTTGTGTAATTCTTTCAACTGTAGTGTTGCTGCCTCACTTGCTCTACAAATTTTTATCGTTTTGTCCAGCTCTAGATTTTCTTCTCCTAATAATTTTTCACGAATCGCATCACTGAGTATACCAACAACAATTTTGTCTCTTATTAAGTTGTCCTCTAATGTTCCAAGGTCTCATTTTTTGCCTTGATTGGTTATTTTTGTTAAAAATTCGTCACCTTGGTTTTGTGCCATCATGTTGAATGCATATCGCTCAAATGTAACATTTGCTTTAGGAGCAAAGTACTCTTCAAATTTCCTTTGGATTACATGTAGTTTCTTCCGGTCTGCGTCTGATAACGTAAAAGCATTATAAATGTTGGCAGCATCAGGTCCGATTGATGACATAAAAGTTGCCACTTGGACTTCTGGAAATCTGCTATCCATACCCGCAGCGACAGAAAACCACGTATATTGCTGCATCCAATGCTTCCAGTTTAAAGCCATGTTGCTGTTTGCTATAACTAAGGCTTTTGGTGGTTTTATAAAAGATGAACTAATATTTGCAGCAGCGCCAGCTCCACTTTGGGTATCAGGCATCGTGTTTTATGTTTTTTTTTTTTTTTTTTTTTTTTAATTTAGGAAATTTAGGAAATTTAGGAAATTTTGAAAGTCAGAGAGCTTACCTGTAGGTATATAGTTTTTTTTTTGTTTTATATACAATGTATACTGAGCCCGTTATTCTGACACCATGTGATGACTTATTAAAAAAACATCCAAGAAGAAGAAGAATGAAAGACTGGCTCTTTATTTTAATGTTATAGGTTATACATGTTGGAAGTATGTGTGTGTATGTGAATGTATACATGACAGGTACCACCTGAAATGAATGTTCTAGCGGGATCGAGTATTCTTCAGTCTTTAATTCTATAGTTCCAACTATTTCTCCTATAGTTTGAACTGAATCGCCCGCTATCGGGGATAAAAAGCATTTGTTTAAATTTGGAATGTTGGTCTTTGTTCTTGTGGACTTGATTATGCTGATGTCAGCGCCTGTGTCAAGTAAGAACGTTGCTGAATATTTGTCCGATGGACTAAATTTTACTCGTATCACTGGCTCTTTATATTCAGGGCAGAATGATACGAGCGTAGTTAATTTAACTAGTGGATGTCGGCTTGGGTCTGTACTCGAGATAGGTTTTCGACTGCATCTTCCCGAATCATCCCGTTTCCCTTGTTGGTTCCTTTTAGGAATTGCTGGTTAACATACTGGCTGGTGGCGAATTGCCTAATTTCGGGAGGAGCGTTTTGTGAGTGATTTGGTTGACCGGTGTCAGGAGTGTGTCGGGTTTAGTTTGGGCAAAACTCCGATATCTATCAGACGTGTCCTGCATACGTCTTCGCGATGGTTGAGTTTTTTGCAGTGGCTACATTTTAAGAGCTGCACCTCTTTCTTGATGTCGTGTGGAGTGAAATTCAGAAAATTCGTGTTTTGGTAACACGTGGCGGAAGTGTGTTCCACCTTGTTGCAGGTTTGGCAGACGGATTTTTTGTGTACAACATTGGGGTTCCTAAAACATGTTGGGGATGTATGCCCTACCTTATTGCAAGTGTGGCAAATAATTTCGTTTGAAGAATTAGCTAAGTTTGGCTTGCTGAAGAAAGTGACAGATGTGGGTCGGACTTTATTACAGGTCTGACAAACGGGCCTGGGAGAAGAATTTGATTTAGTTGCCTGTGATGCAGTGGTCCGCTCGAGACGAGCCGAATTCTCCTCCGCGTAGAAGACTGCTCGTTTCAGGTCCTTTTCACCATGTGCTTGAACCAAAAATTTGAGGTTCTGGTTCCTTAATCCATCCTCGAAAACTTGGATGGCCAACAGCTTCGTTGTTGGTGGTGGCGAAAGTAGCAGAGTTTAGGTAGGTCAGTAATCGACTGATGCGATCACCGTATTCTCTGATTGTTTCGTTTGCCCTTTGTTGCACCCTCAGCAACTCATTCTGTACCGATGACCTCGACTTTACTTCCCTGGATTGTTTCTCCAATTCAGATACTAAGTCGTTCCATTTAGTGAAAGGTTTTAGTTGGACTAGCTCGAATACTGGCCCTTGAAGTCTAGTTTTCACCAACTCTAGAAAGAGCTTGTGTTCCGGCTCTATCTTCCGGGTTTCCGTTGAACGCCGGGATCACTTTATATATGTTGTTAAGACTGATTTTATACTCTGACATGTTGGTATCAGGGTCTGAATAACCGGAAAAGGTAAGTTTTTGAAAAGCTGCAAAATAGCAGCCTGTTTACGAGTAGTAATTTTGGAGGGGAAGTAGGAACAGTGTTAGTAGGCTCAAAGTTTTAAAAGATTTTTTTGTTTTGTAAACAATTTTCTTATAAATGCCAATGTTAATAATAAAAAAACAAATTTTTTTTTTGTTAATACATAAAAATTTCTTATGACTAATATTTACTCTTTCTTTTCGTTGTTTTTTTTGTTTTTTGAATGGAGAAGTTCCTGTTGCTGCTGTTCTGTCCTGCCTCGTTGTTCTGCCTTTGTTGAACAAAATTTTTTTTTTTCCTGGTGATTTGCTAGGTAGGCTTCACGCCCTAAAGTTGATAATTACAACCTGGTCTTTGACACTGCCCAAGTTTTGCCCACTCGTCCAATGTTGAATTCGCCAGGTTTCTACACTTTTTCACTTTTTTCACTTTTTTTTTTTTTTTACTCCTGGTGTTTAGCCCCAGTACTTAGCGAGTTCAGTATAGACTTGTAGTTGGTAGCAGGATCCGTTCGTTACGGGTATCCCACCGCTGCCACCAATTGTTATATTACGATTGCTTGCTCCGTACTATTACACGGAAAGCACGGAGCAAGCAATCGTAATATAACAGCTGTTGGTAATACCAACCCACTTAGGCCTATTGGCCCATTGTGATGCTACGTGGATCTATGATCCTCTTACTAATGGAACCAGTTTGAGCTTACGAAGAAGCATAGGAGACCGTTTACGTCTATATTTTTTTAGATCGTTCCGGTCGTTGTAGAAGAAAGCTCCTAAATGAAGTTTTCTTCTCTGGGAGAGAGCTGGATATGTACAGAGTAGGTGGAGGACTGTCTCCTCCTCTTCCTCGTCCATGCAGCTTCCGCAGAAATCGTTTGTAAAGGCGCCAAGCCTTCTTGCGTGCTTGCCTATGCGGCAGTGTCCAGTGATGACACCTATGATGGCGCTGAGATGTTCCTTATTTAGAAGGATCAGACACTTAGAGCGATTCAGATCCAGTTTTGGTCAGATCTGTTTGGTCGCGAGACATATTGGTCCAACAGTCCACCTAAGGTCTGTTCTTTTATTGGCATCCAGCTTTAATGTTAGTTTGCACGCAGCGATTGGTATACTCGTACCTATGCTACCCTTTTTCGGTAGAATAGGTAGAGTTGTTCCAATTTTGGCGAGTTCATCGGCTCTACAGTTCCCTGGAATGTTTCTGTTGCCCGGCACCCAACAAAGGTGAAGGTTGAACTCATCTGCCATCTCCATAAGAGATGATCGGCATGCAGGGGCGGTTTTAGAATTTAGTGGGACCGATTCTAGGGATTTGATAATGGCCTGACTATCCGAAAAGATGCGGATATCCTTTGCAGATATCACGTTTTTCTTCAGCCAGGACAGAGCTTCTTCAATCGCTAAAATTTCCGCCTGAAACACGTTACAGTGATTTGGAAAACGGAAAGAGAGGCTTAGATTTAGCTTATCTGAGAAAACACCGCCAAAAACTCCGCTATCGGTTTTAGATCGATCTGTGTAGAGATGGATTAGCTTGTCCTCCATGAAAGCGTCTTCCTCCCAAAAGGATCTAGAGGGGAAGCTTGCATGGAAGTTTTTGTCAAACCAAAGTTCAGGTATGGTGTAATCGATGTTCTCTGTGAGGATTCCTAATGCATTAAGAATGCCGGCGTGGTCAAATGGATTATTTGTCCACTGTTTACTCGCTTTAAGGCAACTATTTGCCTGTTGAAAATATCGAGGGATGTCAAATGAAGCAGAATATCTAATGCCGCAGAGGGGGTAGATCGCAATGCCCCGCTTATGCATAGACATGCTGTTCTCTGGACTTTGCTTAGTTTAATGCACTTAACCGCACTTTCTAAGGCCGTCCACCAGACTACCACCCGGTAAGTAAGTATCGGTCTTATGACCGAGATGTACAGCCAGTGGGTTATCCGGGGTTGAAAGCCCCATTTATTCCCAACGGCTTTTTTGCAAGAGAATAAAGCTATTGTAGCTTCATTGACTCTTTCTTGAATGATAGGTTTCCAGTTTAGTTTTCTCTCAGAAATGAGACCCAGATATTTTGCTGTATCGGAAAACACTAAACTGGTACCGTTTATTGAAGGAGGGTCTATAGTTGGAATTTTGTATTTCCTGGAAAAGAGGACAAGATCAGTTTTTTGGGGGTTTATTCCCAATCCACAGCGATCTGCCCAACGGGTTAATCTATTGAGATTTACTTGAAGGAGTTCTTTAATGGTATTAAGATGTTTACCTGAGATGGCTATAGTAACACCGCCTCGTGGCGTACCTCTGCTGACACATCTTTTGGCAGAAGTCTCACCCAGTTTGGAGTTGATTATCCTGCTTTTTAGCATAAGACTGATCAGTTCCCTAAGTGAGTCGTCTACCTGCAGAATTGACAGCGCAGTCGTGATTGCGGATGTGTTGACGTTGTTTAAGGTACCCTCTACGTCCAGGAAAGCAACCATTGTGTGCTCTTTATATTGTAGGGATCGTTCGATGTGGCTAGTCAGTGTATGCAGAGCCGTTTGCACCGACTTTCCTTTACAGTAGGCATGTTGAGCCGTTGACAGAAATCTAGAATCAATTTTAGCTCGTGTATGGATATACTTATAGGTCTGAGGTCCTTTGGGACGACAAGAGAACATTTTCCGGCTTTGGGGATGAACTCTACATTGACTTCTCTCGATGACAGTGGAATGTGGATAAGTTCTACACAGCTCCTTATAATATTTTCTAGCGCAGGCAGAATAATATCTGAGGGCCTCTGTAGCTCGGCAGGTATTATACCGTCCGGACCAGCAGACTTGTATGGTTTGAAGCTATGCAGCGCCCAGAGCAGTTTGTCTCTTGTGATCAGACCATGGATTTTGGTCCCGGTTGCAGTAGACCTGTTCGGGTTGCTACTGACCGCAAATAGAGAGCTACCTGGAAAGTGTCCAGTGGCAGGTTGAGTGATTCATCACTTGAGGTTGTTCACGAGCCATCGGTTTTTTTCAAGCAGCTAGACATCATAAGGTTTGTAGAGAGGATTTTTCTTAGCCGTGATGCCTCAGAGGTTTCCGTTATTTTGTTACAGAAAGACCTCCAGGATTGTCACTTTGCCTTCCTCGGTTCTTTTTTGTATAATTTGAGGAATTATTTGTATGAGTCCCAGTCAGTCACTTTTCTTGTGCTTTTTGCTACATTGAAAAGTTTTCTGCAAGTGTTTCTGAGCAGTCCCAACGCTGATGTCCACCAATGCGGCCTTTTCTTGCCTCCAGTTTGAATATGAGGGCAGAAGCGGCCATTGCCGGATTGAGAGCCAGAGTGAATTCCCTGACTTTCACGTCAAGCTCATTGGTGTCACGCAGGGGACCAGATAGTTCAGAGGATAGCGTTTCTGACAGTATCCCTCTGTATTTTGGCCAATCAGTTTTCCGGTAGTTCCGGAATGGTGGTTGACTGGGAGGAGCATCATTCAGGCTGAATTGGATGTATCTGTGGTCTGAAAAGGAGTGTTCAGACGATACCATTCAGTTCGTTAGCATTTGAGTGATACTGTCGGAGACAAGAGCTATATCTAGCACTTCCTGTCGGTTTCTAGTTATAAAAGTGGGCTTATTGCCAACTAACCAAGAGGTTAGTACTTATAATATATCCAAAAAGTGACTCACCTCTATCATTGATGTCGGTACTGTCCCATACCGTGTGATAAGCGTTATCACATCCGATGATGAGGCCAGTTTTTTGCCTTCCAGCCTCCAGTACCACCCTTTCTAGGTTATCACTAGGAAGAGGGCCCACATAATCGTGGCCAAGATATGCCGATGCCAGCCAGTAAGAGCCTTTGGCAGTCTCTAGTTTGGCAACGGTTAAGTCGGGGTCGCTGAGATTAGGAAGTAAAAGTGCATTAATATACAAGTTCTGATCTTACATTTGTCTCTTGTATAGAGTGGAGCGTACACGGGTGTCCTAAGTCCGCGAACCACGCCTTCTACAATCCATGGTTCCTGAATTAGGATAATGTCTTCTGCGTTTTTTGAAAGACGCAGAATGAGTGCGGCCAAAGCCTTTTTTGAGTGATGGAGATTAATCTGGAGAAACGGTGCTGTTGAGATCCTCCGATTCTGAAGATGTGCCCAAGAGCTCATCTTCTTCCTCTGATCGTATAGGACCTCGTTTTGCTTCGTCATCGGTTTCCATTTCACACGAGGTGTCAGAAGAGGAGATTGGCTTGATTGTCACCTCGGATAGATTGGAGTCGTCGGTATCCATTTCTGGAAAGGATATCGACGCTCCAGAATCTGAGGTGTTGTTTGGTGGTGTCTCCGTTAAAGGAGAAGGAGGTTGCTTATCAGCATCCAGCTCATCCGTTTTGTAGACCCTTAGGTGCATCAACTCGAATCCGAACCGAAACATGCCTTTTGTCTGCGCTAGAGGGTTAAGGGACTCCTTATAGATCAAGATTTATAAGAACCCCTTAGTTCCTCCAGTTTCGCGACTTTCCAGTCATGAGTAGGAAGGGTCGGGTTACTGAGCCTGATGATTTCCAGAATGCTTTCTGGGGAGGAGGGTTCGGTTGGGATCCAGGCACGAGTTCGAGGTCTGCTAGGGATATCCTCCTTAGATACGACCCCGAGTTTTGCACCTGGCCAAATCCCTCCTAAACCACCTATGGCCTTAGTGAAGAGATCGAAAGATCTCTGATTGGCACATGCGACGAGCTTGACGTGGCCTTGGTGCCAGCCAGCGCCGCTTGTCATGGGAAGTGGTCCGGGGTTTTCCGCATGATGGCCAATAAGTTGCTCGGAAGCTTCAGCTTGACCAGCTGCCACCGTTCAGGTATTATTGAACCGTCGGTATCGTTCCTATGGATTACCGCGATTATTATTGCGGCCTTTAGGACTTCACTGAAAGGCCTCAGAGATGTGCTGTTGCGTGGCCCAGGGGTTTTGACGCTGTGGGTTTTGGGCCTCTTGGGAACCGGGACGGTTTCCTCCAACGATCTCTGGCGCTTGGAGGAGTGGGTAATCCGTCTTTTAGGATGTTGTTAGCCCACTCAATCTTGCTCTTTATGTCCACACTTCTCCCAACCTCCGGAATGGATCCGAAGGTTTTGATGATGCGTGAAGCATTTCGGCGTCTTAGGTAGAACGCCTTAGATGGAGCTTGCCGATGCGGCTGAGCTCCAGTTTCCTCCTTGGGGAGAGGAGTTTTGGTAGCAGCGACAAGTCCGTGGCCTGCCACAAACTTGCTGCTACTAGGGGTGGAGGAAGTGATAGGACCATGGCTTGCCACAGTCCTATCACTCCCTGAAGATTCCTTTTTAGGCTCTTCTTAATCTTGAACAGAAATTTACAGGAAATCTTAATGGAAGCCAAGCAGCAGAATTATCTCTCTCCAAATACCCAAAATATCATACTCCAAAATACAATACATTTACCAGAAAAATATCAACGCCATCGAAAACGACCTCAAAGCTAAAAACTGGAAATTTATATTCTCAGACGGGTCAAAAGCAAAAAATCATACAAGCTTTGTTGTAACAACACACAATGGTGAACTTATTAGGCAGGATCTACTCCCTGAACACCTATCAATCTTCTCTGCGGAAACACAAGCGGTCTATGAAGCCTTAAAATACGCCGCCAACATAAAAGGACACTGGGTCGTGTGCACCGATAGCCTTTCAGTTATCCAAGCTATTACGAACATGAACAATAACACTCATGCTGTAATGAAGCTTAGAGATATTGTTATAAAAAACAAAAATCAAAATTATGTGGGTTCCAGGGCACATAAGCGTCAATGGTAATGAATTTGCGAACATAGCTGCTAATTCCGCCAATAAAACTCCTTCAATCTTATTTAACACATACAGTGAGGCTGACCTTTTAAGAATTACCAAACAAGCAATCGAAACAACTCAAGTCAACAATAAGGGGACATATATACATCACTACTCAAGGATAAACTCCAACAAAACAAAACCTATACACCCAGTCCAAACAGCCAAACGAGCAATTACAAATTTCGTACTACTTCGCGTAGGTCCTACTTCTCTAACTCACCAGCACCTCCTAACCAAAGAAAATCCTCAAACATGCTCAAGCTGCTGAGAAACACTAGACATCAAGGTTCCAGAGAATATACTTAGGTTAAAAATGACCACTAGCAAATCAACCACAAAGCAGGTTACTGTAATTTCCTAAATTGGTACATAGAGTGCATCTTCTTTGGACTATTTGTGTTGGTAAGGTGTTTGTTATTGACGTGAAATGCTCATTGAATGCATTAGCAATATCAAGTTTGTTAGAATGTTCGCAGTTGTTCACGCACATTGAAAGACGTTTTTTGGTAGAAGGAGACTTGTTCAAAATATCATTCAGTACTTGCCATTCTAATTTCAGGTTACCCTTAGCAGAAATGAACTTATATCGGTAATAGTTATCGCGGCAAAGAGTAATCTCTTTTTTTAGTTCAAAGCACATTTTGAACTTATTTTTCAGCCTAATGTTAACGGGATTCTTAGAGCACTTTATTCTTAGCTTATTTTTTTGTTTACTTTTCCAATGAGTTGACCAGAGATCTAGGGTTTCAGTCTTTTATTAAATTTTATCAGAAGTTCTGTAGAGGAGCATTTTGATATACGAGGGGCGTTCAATATATTCTCGGTATCGATATGAAGGAAAATGCGAATTCAATTTAAATTGTTTTTATTTTTCAATATGATCTCCCCTAACATCAATGCATTTGTTACATCTTGAGATAAGCTTTTTTAAACCCTCAAAATAATAAATTTCCTCTTTCTCTGCAAAATACCGACTTGAGTTCTTCATCATCCGAAAATCTTTTTCCACGAAGACATTTTTTCAAATCCGGAAACAGGAAATAATCACTAGGGGCAAGGTCTGGACTATAGGGTGGGTGTTGGATTTCTTCGAAACCACAATCTCGCGCAGCAGCCTTGGAAACTCGCGCCTTGTGAACAGGAGCGTTGTCATGAAGAAGCAACACACCCGCTGCGAGTTTACCCCGTCTTTTCTTTTTAATTTCCTCCCGCAAATTATGCAAAGTGGAAGCGTAGGATGTGGCGTTGATGGTTTCACCTTTTTTTTTGTACTCAATGAGCAAGATTCCCTTTGAGTCCCAAAAAACTGTGGCCATGAGCTTCCCGGCAGACGGAGTGACTTTGAACTTCTTCGGGGGGTCTGTTCCTTTTTTATGCCACTGCATGGACTCTTGTTTGCTTTCAGGGTCATAGTGGTGGACCCATGATTCGTCCCCAGTAACAATTCGATCCATAACACCGTCCGCGTTCTCACTACACATCTCCAAAAGCTCTCTACAGCATGCGATTCTCACTTTTTATCTGAGGCGCTGTGAGCATTCGTGGCACCCACCTTGCACTGACCTTTGAAAGGTTAAGATGGTCATGAAGAATGGTGTGAATGGTACCAATTGAAAGCTTGGTGATCTCTGCCATCATTTTCACCTTTATTCGGGCATCCTCAAGAACACGTTTTTCGACTTCTTTGATGCTTTCTCCCGTACAAGCAGTAGCCGGGGCGCCGGAGCGGGGGTCGTCTTCAATGCTCTCTCTGCCTCTCTTGAACTCACTTGACCACTTTTGCACAGTTGATAATGAAGGTGCGGAACCCTGGTAAACAGCCACCATCTCTTCATGAATAGTTTTTTGACTTTTTCCTTGCTTAGTGAGAAATTTAATTACAGCGCGATGCTCAATTTTCACCATCATCGCCTCAGTTGCCATTATGATTCTGTTTAACTAGAGATAAAACGCGAATTAATAATCACATTTATATGAAATTTTACATGAATACACTAAAATAATAGTGTTACTTGATAAATAAGTCAATTTATATATACAACCACAGCTTCACCCCGATACCGAGAATATCTTGAACGCCCCTCGTAAGTCTAGTTACGCAAACAATAAACACATCACTTTCCATGTAAACATCGTCCCAAGACTCATAAAGTAGAAAATTTTTTAGCTTCATGAAATAAGTTTTTATCTTTGGCTTTTGGGGGTTATTTACTTCGCTACGGCTGATACTTTTGCTTCGAAAAGTGTTTACCAACAGACGTACCATTGAGTGATCAGGTGAACTTTTTACAGACGCTCAATTGGAAGTCTGGAAATCGCCCGTAAATATGATCCAAGCACGTACCCGAAGTCAACCTCGTAGGTTCATTAATGAAACTATTTAAACCATGGGAAACCAAAAGAGTCAAGTAATTAATCATAGTTTCGATACTATCTAAGAGGTTAAGATTAAAATCTCCCAAAATATCTAAGTTTTTTGATTTTAGTTTGTCCAATAGACGAGAAAATTCTTCTATGAACGCTACAATATTGAATATATGCAGTCGATAGACGGACAGCAGAACAAAATCCATCTGATTAAATCTAACAGAAACCTTTAGAATGTCTGCACTCAGAAAGTCGACACACTCCGCTTCATTTACTATTATCTTATCTTTAATAAAACAGCCAACCCCGCCTGCAGTGTAATCTTCATTTGGATTCGCAAAGAACACAAAATCCGGCAAATAATAATCGTTAATCTTAAACCCATAAATCCAAATTTCAGATACAATAAAAATATCCGGAATGCAATAAAAAGAAACAAGGTGGATAGCAAGAGACGCAATGTTTTCTCTCAAACTTCTAATATTCTGGTGTATGACAAATAGTTTGTTTATGCAGTATGAGCTACGAGTATTTGCATATCGAGGATAGAAAAGTCAAAAATGTACATTTTGTAATGTCCAAGCTGCACGTCCCTTGACAACTACTGATAATACTGGTGCTTGAACCAGAATACCAGACTACAAATGTACTTTATAAAAAGAGAGTCCTGCCAACGATGAGATTAGCTTAATCGTGTCGTGAAAACAAAATAAGGGCTTATGTGTTTGGTGAGTTTCCAACAAAAACTGTCCCGCTTTATTTTTGGGGTTTTCTTAAATACTAATTACTATAATTGATTTTGCCTGGTAAGCATACCGCACGAGCAATGGAAAATCGACGCCTCGACTATTCGAGCGGATGTCTAACAGGTTGTTTCACTTTCTGAGACCTTCCTGTTAAATATGATGCAAACTAATTATAAGATTGTCCTCTGAGCAGAGCTTATAAAGAAGAATTTTGTGATTAACCATGTCAAATGTCTTTGTCATGTCAATGAATAAAACAATAGTACTATTGCCGTAATTAAAGCCTTTACAAATTTCGCTGCATAGCTTTAAAATAGCATCTTCTGTAGACTTGTCCTCACGAAACCCAAATTGGTAGTTACTGAAAAACTTATTTTTGTTTAAGGACACTACACTTCCTTTTATTACTTTTTCAAAAAGTTTTGCTAATGTAGGCAGTAGCGAAATAGGTCTGTATTGATTCATTAAAGTTCTGTTTCCTCTTTTGAATAGTGGAATAACTTCAGCAGCCTTCAGAGATGTAGGAAAAATTCCACAACTGATACTCATATTAAATATAAACGTAAGAGCATCAACAACATAGAAAACAACTTTTTTAAGAAGACTATTGGTTATACCATCAGAAGTACTGGAATTTTTATTGTCTAGTGAAGTTATTCTTTTATATAAGTATTGCAAAAGATGTAAAAGGCTCCAGTACAAAGCTATCCCTTTGAAAATCATCTGCCACCAAGTTTGAATACAATTCACATCTACAAGAGGGGGATAAGGCTTTATAGAAGCAGCAACAGATACGAAAAACTTATTAAAATTTTTAGCGATATCCAAAGAGTTATAAATTATTTTGCTTTCCGCTAGAATATTCTGAATACTGACTTTATCTTTTTGTTTGTTCAGAATGCTTTCAACCACTTTCCATTCTTCTTTAATATTGCCCTTGCACCTACAAAATTTATCAGTATACTCGTAGTATTTGTCTCGACTTAATTCAACTTCATGTTTTACAGCTTGAATCAGCTTAAGATAAGAACGCTTAAGCCTGGAATTCTGAGTATGTAGCTTATATTTTTTCCTGATTTGATTTTTTTTTTGAGTTTTTTCCAATCCAAGGTCTAAGACGTTTTAATTTTGATACATTTCGTGACTGAAGTAAGACACCCATAGAATTATGAATATGAATTTTAAAAATGTTCATGAAAATGTCATACGCAGTAGAATGATTGCTTTCCCGATATACAAAGTCCCGTGGTTCAAATTTTAGGTCATCTATCAATTTTGAGCAGTTAATTTTGTATTTTATCGGAAAGGATATGTATTTATCTACATTACATGAACTCTTTTTCTGTATACACAAGTTGACCATGCAATGATCAGTAATTTTATTCTAGTACTTTACTAGAAGTTGACAATTTTTGTGTAGCCTCACAAATATACATATAGTCAATGCATGTAAGTGACTGGTCTGTTATGCGAGTTGGTTCATTTACAAGCGTGTCTAAACCGTAGGACGACATTATAAATAAATATTTGCCAGAATCGCAACTGGTGCTCAAGATATCAAGGTTAAGATCTCCTAAAATGACTAAGTTTATCGTTTTTACATCTCCTAACAGCCCGTCCATTTGCTCTATAAAGATACTTTTGCTTAAACCGTTCTCATTCAAGCGATATGCTCGTATACAGAAAATTGTAAAGGTTATTATAATTTATTTATTTATTGTATAACGCAATTTATTTTGGTAATATCTGCGCTACTTAAGTTAAAATGTTCTACTTCGCAATATAAGACCTTTTTACAAATACTGCAACGCCGCCCGAATTATAGGAATTATTGCAATTGCCATACCGTTCATAACCAGAAAGACTATATTCGGATAATTCATGGTCGTACAGCCATATTATAGTTAAAAAAAATAAAATCAGCTATTAAATTTAAAGTATTATATGAGCCAAGAAAAAATTGAAATTTTTTCGCATGCTACGAATATTTTGATGTACAAACAAGGTATGCATATTTTTAATAGTCATTTTATAATTTTTTATGTAAATTGAAGATTGTGAATTCCTATATACAGCAAACAAAATAAAAATATTTTACAAATTATTGTACTACGACCTTCAAAGCTCCTACCTTTGACTGCATCGTCTCCTTCTTTCTTACGCAAAAAAATTGTATTATTCCCAAGCCAAATATATTTGTACTGCTTTGTCATTTGATGTTCCTTGCTTCATAGTTGACGTGTTTGAGCAGTCAGGCTGTCGTTGATATTTTTGCTATTTTTATGATTGGGCTTAAGAAACCCAGTGGGTCGAATAGATGGGCGATGTCAGACAATACTGTTCGATTGTTGATCCTGTCATTAGGGCTAAGTTGGAAGCTCACAGAGAAGGTATCCGACTCTTGGGTTGCCATGCGTCTTTACGTGGTTTGTATCATCCATGTCCAAATCCAGTTGAAGTGCGACGTCGCTTGCCGGAACATTCTCCAGCAGGCCTGCACCATTTTCGTAGCGTCAATCCAGCTGTGTGTAGTAGACGGCTTCTTTGTTCCTGCATCTGTAGTGCTGTGCTAAGACTATCGGATCCTGTCATCAGATCATCTACATAGAAGTCTCTTTTAAGGATTTCTGCACCCTGGGGGTAAGTCCTTATTTCGTCATGGGCTAATTGTTGTAAACATTTTGCGGCTAGGTAGGGTGCTGAGGTTGTTCCATAAGTCACCGTATTTAGTCAATAGATTTGTATTTTATCTGTTCGACTCGTGGACCAAAACTTGCCTATACATTTTCTCGATATCAGCCGTGAAGTCATATCTGGGTAGCCGAAACCGAAGTAGAATAGATAGTAATTCATCCTGAATTGCTGGACCAGTCGACAGTATGTCATTAAGTAATACGTTGGTTGCCTTTTTCATTGACGCATCGAAAACAACCCGTAGCTGCTGGTACTGCTCGGTTCCAGTATGCTGTGGTGAGGAAAGAAGAAGTGTGGCCCTTTGATCGCGCTTGGGTCGATTTTTTCCATGTGTCCAAGATTTTTGTATTCGTTTATGAACGCAACATATTGCTGCCTGATGTCTCATGTCTTGTCAATTTCTTTCCAGAGACAAATATCGCTGCAAGGTAATACCCTTCGATTCTCCTAGTCCACATGGATCGCCCTTGAAATGAAGCCTAACTACGAACCGGCCTTTCGAAGTTCTCTTAACGTTTTCAGTAAAATGTTTTTCAATCCTCCTTTCTTCAGTTGTGTGATTATTGTTTTGTCTTTCTTGGGCTTCTTCCAACTTCCAAAATCTTTCCATATCTTCCTTCAGTTGATCTTCACTGCATATTCCACATAATGCCAGGGATGGAGGAAGGCTTCTAGCTCTCCCAGCTACTATCCAACCAAGTGGTGTATTCTGAATTATTGGCAGGTCCCTTCCCAGGCTAATCTGCCCAGCTTCGATTGGATGATAATACACCTCGGCTCCAATTAGCATGTCTATGTGATCCGGGCAGTCAAAGTGCGGGTCCGCTAACTGAATGTTATTCGGAATAGTCCAATTTGATGTATTGATCTGTCGTGTCGGTTGAGGGGGGGTTATTATTGGCAGGACGAAGGCTTCCAGTCCCACTGAAAATCCTGTCGTTCGAGATTTCAAATGAATATTCATTCTTTTGTGTGAAAGCTGATATAATACAAATCAGTGTTGAGCCTGGCAACACTGAGCTCTTATACACACAAATGTTATACGATTTCAATTGTCATTAGTTGCATACCATAACGATAACATATCATGCTGGTCTCGATCTTTGATGGCTCTAGTAAAAGCTCTCAGTTGTAACTTGGCTCGAAAAGAAAAAAAACCTAATCATAAAGATAAAAGTGTAGAAGCTTAAAACGTGAAATTAAACATATACTCGTATGTGGGATCCCAGTATGGAAGAATAAAAACACTGTTTATTTAATATTTTTTCAGTTTATTAGTCATTACAATTCAGTTTATAATTTTACAAGTTCTTCTCTTTTTCCAGTCTATTAATTATTACATTTCGGTTTATTATTTTACAAATTCTTTTCTTTTCTCACCACCATGGTTTTCTCGACTGCACGATTCGACTGTTCAGTTACGAGTGCCGGCTTTCTGGTTTGTGCTGTATGTCGTATGACTATCGTCCGTTTTTTCTATCGCGTGATTATCGTATATTTGCTTTGGTTCCTTTCGTCTGGTTTTGTGTCTATTGTGTAAACAGTTGTGTGTCGTCTATCTTCCGTTTTTCTATCGCGTGATTATCGTCTGTCTGCTTTGGTTCGTTTCTACTGGCCTTGTGTCTATTGCGTAAATAGTTGTACGTCGTCGATCTTCCGTTTTTCTATCGCGTGATTATCGTTTATCTGGTTCGTTTCTACTGGTCTTGTATGTATCGTGTAAATTGTTGTACGTCATCTGTAGGGTATAATCTCGTAGTTTGCCCCAATCCCACATTCAGCTATCCTGACAACTCATTCGACCTCGAATGAAGGAACCCATTTATTTCATATTCTCCGCAACTGTATTTGTTGTTATTGGGCCTTCATGATCTCCTATCTTGTGCACTTCGTATATTCCGTGATTTAGTACTTTAGTTATTTCATAAGGCCCAAGAAACTATGTTTGTTCAGGTTTTCGATGTCTGTCGATGATCTTCTTGTTTTCTCGATGAATCGTCAAAATATTTTTACGTACTTGTTCTCGCGCTCTCTCACGTTCTGCGTCTACTTCATTTATTGCGGTGTCCTCAATCCACTCGCACAGGTCTGGAAAGTCTGGAATTCTCATTTCTATTCCCGTTAGTATTCTGAAGGGGTTAAACTTCGTACTCCTGGATGGTGTATTGTTAAGGGTCTGTTGTACTTTTCCGACATGTTTGGCAAGCCTTGGATAACATAGATATAATTATTCTATGTATCCTCTCTACCTGACCGTTTCCTCTTGGGACACCCGTTGCGATAAGTAGATGTTGTATATTCTCGCTTCTAAAGTACTCCTGGAATACGTGACGTTGACGTGAACGCCGTGCCTCGGTCGGATACTATTCGACTTGGATTCCCAAAGGTGCTTGCTTGTCCCTTCAGTCGACTTACCACCTCGTTTGCTCCAGTACTTTTCGTTGGGTAAATCCAAACGAATTTGGAGAATAAGTTTACCACCACGAAGATATGGTTATACATCTTTTGGGTCTGTTCCATTGGGCCAACGTGATAGGTGCCTAGCGGCTTGTCCTCTTTGTCAATTGGTCTGAGGAGGCCTTCCTTCTTACCCGCTTTGGCTTCTGCAATGATACATTTAACACAGCCCTTAACGATATCTACAACCTTTGTCGTCAAGCCTGGAATGAAGAATGTTTTTTCTACTAAGTCCTGTGTTCTCTTAATTGAAAAGTGCCCTTGTTGGTGCGCTACACTGATTATTTCTTTCTCCATGACTGTGGCGACCACTACTAGTTCTTTCACTGGGTCTTTGAATAGTACACCGGCTTTCACGAAGAAATCACCATACTCTTCTCTCTCAAGGATCTTCATCCGGCTCAATGCGTCTACGTGCTTCATCTTGGATCCTGATCGGTTTTCTATGGTGTACCCGAACTCTTGTAAGAAAATTGCCCACCTCGATACTCTTAGTGCAACATTTTGTTTCGCCATCGTCATTGCAAACGCATTACAATCCGTTATGATTTTGAATCTACTTCCGAGCACGTATACCCTCCATTTCCTTAGGGCCTCTATGATCGCCAACACCTCCAGTTCGTAAGAATTGTATTTTTCCTCGATTGCCGTCGTTTTTCTGCTCATATATTGCACCGGATGTAATTGTTGGTCCTCCGAGTCTTTTTGCAACAAAATAGCACCATATCCATATTTGCTTGCGTCCGTGTGAATCTCCGTTCGTGCTTTCGGATTATACAGTTTTAAAACTGGAGCTGTAATGAGTGCGGATTTAAGCTGCTGAAAAGCGGCCTGTTGTTCAGTTTCCGCAGCAGGTCGGATAATGGTTTTGCGATAACTGCGAATCCTTTGATAAATCTCCTAAAGTAAGACGTCAAACCTAAGAAACGTTAGAGCGCTTTCTTATTTGTCGGTATTGGTAAATCTTTAACTGCTCGTGCTTTATTTTTGGAGGGGCGAATGGTGTTATTTTCCACGATATATCCGAGGTATTCCACTTTCTTCTTCAAAAATTGGCATTTCTTACATTTAATTCGCAAACCATGTTCTGCTGCTACCCTGAAAACTAACTCTAACTTGGATAAATTTTCTTCTTCATCTTTAGATGGGACGATGATGTCATCCATGTAGACCACTACTATTCCATTCTGTATTAGTTCTCGAAAAATTGCAAAAATATAACTTCCGAAAACCGCTGGCGAATTTGAGATACCAAATGGCACGTACCTCGAACTGGCCTTCTTGCGTTACAGACGAGGTATACTTCTGAGAACTCTGTTCCACCGGAACGTGGAAGAACCCGTTTTCAAAATCTAAGGTGGTAAATATACTCGAGCCTTGCAAACGTTCTAGAACGTCGTCTATCAGAACCATTGGGAAGTTATCTTTGACGATCTTCGTGTTTAGCCTTCGATAGCCTTTTTGATCCATCTTTCTTAGATACTTGTACGGTAGGCGAAGCGTACTCGGATGAACTTGATTTTATTATCCCTTCCGCTAGCCATTTTTGTACCTGCTTTCGTACTGTTTCTTGATCTGCGAATGATATACGTCTTGGTCTCTGAAATACAGGGATATCGTCGGTCAACACCAACTTCATTTCGACAGGTGACAGTTTGGTTTTACTAGGCGTATAGCTGTTTATCATGCCCTCCAATGCTCTTTTCTTCGCTCCCACTAAGTGGCTCAGGTTAACGTCCGTTGGGAAATCAAACATTTTTTCCTCGGCTGACAAACAGATACTACGGAATTCTTCAACTAATCCTTCGACATTGCTCCCCAACTTAGAGTTTCGAATTCGTTCGGGCTTTTTACACTTAAGACGCTCTTGTCTACCTCTACTACATCTTCATCGCTAGCTGAATTATCTCTGCTCTTCTTCTCCAAAAACTGTACTCCGTCTGCTGTCACCATCAAATCGACATAGTTTAGAATTTCATTTCCCAAAATCACCGAATACTGCATATCCCTTTCGTTTACCACGTGGAACCTTAGCTTAAGTCCTATTCCATCTACCACTAAATCAACCCAAAAGCTACCAAGTGTCCTAAACCCCATAAATTTTTTCTATTGGCATCGAGCTCTGGGAACTCCATTAGCATAGCACTGTCGCGTCTTAACAGGTACCGGTATCCACCAACGCTGACACCGAAATTCCGTGCATGGAAATATCTTTAAAAATGCTGTTAGATCCAATTGCTAAAGATACCCTCGTTTCCGACTAGAGCCCTGCATGAGTGGAGGCAAAGTACTGTGCACAGTAATCAACTCATTCCCACTGATTCAGATTCATGAATCCTACCACAGTAAAATATGAATTTTTGAGTTTATGAATCATATAACACAAATCACTCATTGCTTATGAATGAATCCGAATGAATCATTAGTTTCCTATGACTTTTTTTTTTTTTTTTAAATGAACTTAACACTCAAGTGGGTACGAATACACTTATAATGCCCCAGCATGTGTTAAGTTTTTTTGGAAAATGAAATAGAGAGAGAAAGAAAGACGTTTGGGCTCAGTGGTTATTTTGCTCCATGGGTGGCATCCAACATTTAATGTGGAGACTACATTATTATTGGCTTGATGTTGATTTCTAGTCAACTACTCGTCTTACTTGATTTTCGTTGAATGAAAAAATGGAAGATATGTCTTTCGGGCAAGGCTGGGATTCGAACACCGAACCTTCCGATTTGGAAGCTAGTCCACTACCACTTGAGCCACGGCCACCCATCGTGTGGATCATGTTTCAAGATTTAGAATGTGCGGCATCAATTCACTCACAGTAAATCATGTAACTCTACAATTGATTTTGTATAAAAAAAATAGTACTCCTATTGAAATGGGTTTTTTGTATTTTTTTTTTTTTTTGATTTTGATTATTCTCTGTGTGTTGCAGCATTTTATTTAAAAGCAACATATGTACATATGTATGTATGTATACACATTAATTTATTAAGAACGCGCAAACTTAACGAAAATGTATTTTTTCCGATATTTCACTAGAAACGAGAACGGAGTAATTGTGAGTATTTACTATGTACATATAGATAAAAGGAAACCGCTGATATTTTTGGGATTTCCTTTTTCTTAATTGTTGCGTTTTATTACGACAGTGTTTTTTTTTATTGTTTATTACTTCCGGAAGCGAAAAATGATTTTTTAGTTTAAGATTTTGGAAGCAAGGATATATTGAATTTAATATTATGTGTTTTATTACATTATAATTAAAGGATAATGATTAGGCGAGTTAATTATATTTTCTTCCACTCATAAAAGTATGAAGGAACGAATGAGGATTTGCCAATTAGGTCGTAAAATTCAAAAAATTCTAGGAAACTTTAATTTTTTGTAATTGAAGTAGGAAGTAGAAAGAAAGTGTTATGCAAAAATTAACCCGGAGCTTCTGTATTGTTATTTTTTGTTGCAATTCTTAATTAGTGTGTTTTCTTTTCATATAAAAGAAAATAACTTGTTATAGAAATTTAATATACGGAAACAAGTTTTTGTGTTAAGCAGTGTTGTATTAAGTGTCTTTAATTCTTTACTATTTTAAAAGGAAACAAATGGAGGAAATAAGTTTAACTGAGAATGTAAGTAATAAATTGTTTGCTGTGTAAAATACCTTATTGTTAATATTATTTTTTTTTACAGATCAATTTGACAAACTCTAACGGTGGTGTTGATCACGAATTCGTCAAGGTGAAATTGCAAACAGGAGAATACAAAGTAAGCGATGTACCTGTTCGCAGTAAAGTGTGGAAAGTTTTCGGAAAGGTGATCTAAGAAAATGGAACTGAGGTTAAAAATATTGTGGCATGCCGAATTTGCAGCAACGTTTCTAAATTTTCAATCTTGTTCGGCATAAGTGTTATAAGATAGAGAAAAACAAAATTGGTCAAGAGAATCTACCGAAAACTTTTATAGATACCGACACTAAGAAAAGAATGGACAGTGGAAAACTGCCGCCCATTTATTATTGTTGAAGATTCAGGATTAAAAAAAGTGGCTTCCATGTTATTGAAAATAGGATCGGAACTAGGAAGCAACATTAACGTCAATCATATGCTTCCTCATCCGACAACCGTATCCCGAAATGTATCTGAGTTGTATGAAATACATTTTAAAGAAATTCGACAAGGACGAAATTGTGTGGATATAGTATAACATCCGACGTATGGACAGACAATATTCTACGAAGTAGTTATTTAGCTATAACAATTTACTACATTAAGGAAAACACAATGAAAAGCCGTCTACTTTCAATGAAAAACATGAGAAGTGAAACATGCACAGGTGCAAAAATGAAAGATAAAATTTCAAAGAAACTTCGCGAATTTGGATGTGATTTGGATATTAATGACCCAATATGTGTGACTGACCGAGGATCCAATATGATTGCCACATTAAAAAATAACACACAAATACATTGTATAAATCATCTTTGAACAATGTTATTGAAAAGGCTTTTCAAGAAAATTACGAATTGGCGAATATATTACAAAAAGCAAGTAAGCTGGTAAAATATTTGAAAAAATCGGAAATGAATTCGGCCCTAAAAATGTCTTTAAAAAGTGTTTGCCCGACTTGATGGAATACTGCTTATTACCTTCTAGAATCAATTCAAGCGAACTGGATGGACGTCACCAACATTTTAATGGAAAAAAATCAAATAGCCCGTCTTAATGATTTAAATCTTAATACAATATCTTCAATTTTAAATATCCTAAGCCATTTTGAGAAGTGCTCCAAAACTTTAGAAGCAGAAAATTATCCAAGCTTGCATCTGGTCATCCCTTGCGTACATTATCTAAGAAAAATGTGCAGCACTTACTCCAGTAAAGTACATAAGGTGGCACTCTTTTTGTTTCCACCTACAAATAAATTGTTACAATGCAACGAAGAAGAAAAATTGCAGATAATTGAAGATTGCAAGAAAATGATGAGACCATATTGCACCGAAAGTGATGCCACTTACGGTCAATAAAATGCGTTGGTGGATCAAAATGAATTCAGTAATCTCCTTGCTGACTTCGTTCCTTCCTACGTACAATATTCAATGGATGACAAAATAAACAACGAAATACAAGGATACTTGGCAGCTAATATAAATTTAAACCAACATTTTGATGTTTTACAATGGTGGGACTCTAATAAAACACATTTTCCACTCTTGCGTAAAGTGAGCTGCAAAGTTTTGGTAGCACTGCATCAGAAAGAGTACTTTCGAGGGCCCGGAACTTAATAACTGATAAACGATGCGCTCTTACACATAATGAAGAGATGATAAGCAAAATCATGTTTTTAAATTATAATGTGCCACAACCAGATTTTTCTTTAACAAATCAATAAGAAATAAATGCCTATGTTTTATTTAAAATCAATTTTTTTTTATTTGTATTTTAAGTTATTTCAGAATTGAGCTTTGTTGTTTTCTTATTTCTTCCAGTCAATAGTTTTATTTGACCCTTGTATACATGTATGTATATTTATTGTTGAAAAAGAGGGGTATATATTATAAATCCTTAAACTCTTACATAATGATTATTTCAGTAGTACTACGAATAATTCTTTTAGAGTTTAACAAAATAAAATATTTTTTTTTCTAATTTAAATTTATTGCATATGATACAGATTCCTCGTCCATTAAGATATAATCTTTTACAGTACATTATTTTAACCTTCAGTTTTGGAATATATTGCTTACAATAATGATATATTTTATAAATGCACACAAAAAAATCAAAACGATGCAAATACACAGAAAATCCTTTTTATTGCATTACACTCAAAATTTTTACGATAAAAAAGTTTCAGAGCATAAGCACTAAATAAAACCGCACAAAAAAACACAAGAAATACAAATTATTGTTCATTCATAAAATCACGCTCTAAAAACCAAAGGGTACGTTTTTTTATTATTTTTTTTTATTGAACTCTTAAAATTGCAAGTTTTCTGTATTCAAATTAAACATCTCATTCAATGTTAATTTTCTAATATTATTTTTTTTAAGTAAACATATTCCTTAAGAATATGTACATATATTCAATACGTGCTGCATATTTTCCATTCCCATTCATTGTTTTCTCCGACCGTCTTTCAAAACAACGAGTCGAATGCAATCACAGTGAATCATAGTGAATCACACCACTCACAACACACGAAAAATAACTCCTTACTGCAGATATAAAAGATATAAAAATGAATCTGAATGAGACTGAGATTCATTCAGAGTCATTTTAAAATGAGATGAATTATTTGAAGTTTGACTCCA
The DNA here is from genome assembly GCA_963966105.1 of Volucella zonaria. NCBI lineage: Eukaryota > Metazoa > Arthropoda > Insecta > Diptera > Syrphidae > Volucella > Volucella zonaria. Next base: position 124,995,467 of record OZ014530.1, on the reverse strand, counting down.
CTCATGCAGGGCTCTATTTCCGACCAAGATTCGACTACGTTGCCTGTTGATGCAGTGCAAACGTTAGCCCCTTCGGTCTTTATTTGAAGATTATTCTTACATTTAAAGCACTTAATAGTCCTAAGCGAACAATCCTTAGCCAGATGTTTTGTCTCCCCACACTTAAAGCATCTTCGTTGTTTCGTCTTTGCTTTCACTGTGTCGATGGTATTTCCTTCCTGGGGCGATCTGTGGCTCCCTCTCAGGCTTGGTTGCCGTGAATGAGGGCCACATATCTTCTCGTAGGCACGTAATTGCTCCTTTAGCTCGTGGATGTTGCTTGCCTGGTACGACATGGCTTTGTTTTGGTTGCTGTCCGAGATTCCCGCTATGAAGAACTCGACTAAACTTTCTTCATCTAATTCTATTGGTCTTGCGATTTCCATTAATGCATAGAGATACTCTATGAAAGATTCTGACAGACGTTTTCTTCTCGTGCTCAGCGAACGATGGACTTCTGCCTTTGACGGTTTCTTACCAAATTCTGCTTTTGACGGCTGGTTGACTACGAACAAACATTTTCGCTGCGCCTATAAGGAGCTGCTTCCCATAAACATATTTTTGGGTATCGTCCCAACCTACTGTGACTGTGACTCGAACTCTTGAATAAACAGATTAATGTCTGGGTATTCGGTTCCATTGAATGCCTGTAAAGAATCTCTAATATCCCTAAGTGTAAATAAGCTGCTCACTCTGCTCATAGTTAAATCGCGCATTTCGTCGTTATTTTCTTCTTCGGTTGGGTCAGGTGTAGTGTTATCGCCGCGGGATAGTTCGTAGTGTTCTAATAGTCGGTCCTGTAATGACGTTTTAAGGCCAGTCGTCGGTAGGTTTAGTTGTGTCAGTCGTTCCCTAAATCCTTCTACTGTCAAGCCCAGCACTGTGTCAATATCCATGATAATACAATAATACAGCAATAATATGGTAATATTACAACAGTAATACAATAATAATACAGTACTAATAATTGGTAATAATAAAAAAATAACTTCAGATACTTTCCTTTACCAACGGGTTTGATGACGCCGTTATCCTCCTGTTCGCCTACACAGCTTGGCACTTTAGCAACACTGCACCTCAGCTATACCGTAATCAGCAACACCGCAACTCAGCAACAGAGTAGAACAGCAATCTGCAACGGCTTAGCGACCAGTTTATTGTTATTATTTTTTCGATACAGCGCACACGCTTTCAATTTAGAGAAAAAAAAAAGTGTTTTTTTCACTTTAGTTCTTCTAATGTTTTTTCCTTTCACTTTTAATTTAAAATTTGTGATGCTGCGCACACACTTTCCACTTAGAAGAAAGAAAATTATATGTTATTTTCACTTTAGTTCTTCTAATCTTTTTTTTTCTTTCACTTTTAATTTAAAATTATTTGATCCTGCGCACACACTTTCAACTTAGAAGAAAGAAAATTATATGTTATTTTCACTTTAGTTCTTCTAATCTTTTAATTTAATTTATGAAAATTTTGCGTTTTTATGTCCGTGAAATCCCGGTTGAGCCCCCAAATTTGTGGGATCCCAGTATGGAAGAACAAAAACACTGTTTATTTAATATTTTTTTCAGTTTATTAGTCATTACAATTCAGTTTATAATTTTACAAGTTCTTCTCTTTTTCCAGTCTATTAATTATTACATTTCAGTTTATTATTTTACAAATTCTTTTCCTTTCTCACCACCATTGTTTGCCGTCTTTCTGGTTTGTGCTGTACGTCGTATGACTATCGTCCGTTTTTTCTATCGCGTCATTATCGTATGTTTACTTTCTTTCGTTTCTCCTGGTCTTGTGTCTATTGTGTAAACAGTTGTGCGTCGTCTATCTTCCGTTTTTCTATCGCGTGATTATCGTCTGTCTGCTTTGGTTCGTTTCTACTGGTCTTGTGTCCATTGTGTAAATAGTTGTACGTAGTCGATCTTCCGTTTTTCTATCGCGTGATTATTGTCAGTCTGGTTCGGTTCTACTGGTCTTGTATGTATCGTGTAAATAGTTGTACGTCATCTGTAGGGTATTGTCTCGTAGTTTGTCCCAATCCTACATATATATATATAAAAAAAATAACAAAGATGCGTGCAATAAATCATACAAAACAAAAAAAAAATGGCCGCTGATTTCCAGAAACCTGGCCCGTTGCTAATGGACGGGAACGTAAAAGAAAATAGGCGAAAATTTCACCATATGTGGAGGATATACGAGTATTCAGTAGCCACGAAAACTAATGATGAATCTGATGAAATACAAACTGCGATGGTGAAAAAGCAATCGAGGTATATCAAGCACTGCCCATATTAGAAGCAGACAAAAATACCCTTGAAAAGGTTATTGAAGCTGTTTTAGATGATTGCATATTCTGACTTGGTTGAAAACTGGTTCGAGAAAAATGTTAAGAAAATAAAAGAATCACGTTCGCTTTCTAAGGTTACATTCTTCTTCTTCCTTTTTTTTGTTAATTTATTTGTTTGATAGTTGGTATGAGATTAAGAAAAGAAAACAAAAAGAAAAAAACATGACTGTCATTGTCGAGGGCTGTCTCTTTCTTTATTAAAGGTGAATTGACATTTAACATTCCCCCAGCAATAACAACATGGTTGTTATGAAAACCCATAATAACAAAATTAATTTTATCATGTACATAACATTTATAAGAATTACATGTTTAATGAAAGAAATTCTATGAGGATTTATATGATATCTCCTGCTTATCGCTGCACGAAGAGGAGCGTAAGTAGTGACTAAAAACAATCCTGAATGGCTAAAAGATAAGACTCTTGCGGCTGGGCAGCATTTAGTATCAAGGCAAGTTTCACGATCGAACGAGATGCCTTTATGTAATGATATGACACGACTTAATGACCAATGACCAACTGGAAAACGGTCGTCTTTGATGATTACTAAATCGTTTTCCTTGATGTTAGGTTGCTTGTTTAGCCATTTCGTTCGCATTTGCATCCTGGACAAGACATCTTCTTTGAATCGTTTCCAAAAGTGCTGAACCATTTGTTCCATTAGTTGATGTCGTTTGGTTGGATTTAATTCTGGTGGTTGGTGGTTGAGGTCGTGATAAAAGAGCATTGCCCGTAAGAAAATGCCCTGGTGTTATTGCTGTGAAATCGTTTGCATTGTCACTAATTGGCGAGATCGGGCGTGAGTTTAGCACAGCTTCAATGCGAGCCAAGACATTTAAAAAATTTTCGAAGGTGAGTTTCGCATTTCCAATGACTCGGTTTAAATGAAATTTCATTCTTTTTACAGCTGCTTCGACCAATCCATTGAAATGAGGTGCTCCTGGTACGCTAAAATGCCATTGAACGTGTCGATTTGCTGATGCTGGGATGATTTCACTTTCGATTAAATTGAAGAGTCGTTGTAAAGTCGTTGGCTCTCGTTGTTGGCACCAACAAAATTGGTTCCATAATCGCTGAACACATCATGACAAAATCCATGACGAATCTGCTAAGTCGATGCAATTTGCTGGTTTCCTTGATTGGTTTTTGATCTTGAATCGTTTTGAGCTCAGTGGAGAATTCATTGAATTGAATCCAGCGAGTAAGTGCATATTCACTGTGTTGAATTTCAATGACTGTGAGCGGAGCGACTTGTTGAATGAGTTGTCCTGTTGGAATTGAAAGCATTGAAATTGGTGGTCGTTGCAATTTGAGTTTGATTGAAGAGCGAACAAATTGAACAATTTGAAGGGCGTATGCAACGGCACGACGAAAACGACTGAAATTTGAAAAACGTTGGATGAGTCTGTTGACACTTGACACGTCTTTGATGTTGAGGCTAATTGATTTAGCTTTGAACGCAGTTCATTTCGATCATCTTTATGAAGTTCGAATTGTGAGTCTAGCCAATCAGATTGAGGCAATGAAAGAAATGTTGGACCATGCCACCACAGTTGTAAATCACGCAGCTCAGAAACGTTTAGACCACGACTATTAAGAAGATCAGCGGGGTTTTTATGCGTCGGGCATGGTGCCATTGCACAATTTCAGTTGGCGAGAGAATTTTATGAATTCGATTACAAGCAAAAACTGCCCAACGATTTGGGTCTCCTCGAATCCATGACAAAACTACGCTGGAATTGGTCCACATAAAAACATCATTGAATGAAAGTCTCAATGATTTTTTGATCAGTTCAAGCAACCTGACAGCTAAGACAGTACCACATAATTCAACGCGAGGTGTTGTTAACGGCTTACGCATTGGTGTCAATTTACTTTTAGCGATGATCAGACTTACATATATTTGATCGTTTGAGTCGACGGTTCGAAGATAGATTAATGTTCCGTATGCTTTGTTGGAGCTATCGCAAAACACATGAAGCTGATTATTTATGTTGCTTGATGACCCAACGAGGAATTTCGATTTCTTTGATAAATTGAAGTTGATCGATAGTTTTATTCCATTCTGACTGAAGTTCGGCAGACGTTACGATGTCATCCGTGGCCGTGGCTCAAGTGGTAGTGGACTCGCTTCCAAATCGGAATGTTCGGTGTTCGAATCCCAGACTTGCCCGAAAGACATATCATCCATTTTTTCAGTTAACGAAAATCGAGCAAGACGAGTAGTTGACTAGGAATCAATATCAAACAACTTCAACTAAGAATTTAGTCTCTCCATTAAATGTTGCATGCCACCCATGGAGCGAAATAACCACTGAGCCCAAACATCTTTCTTTCTCTCTCTATCCCATTTTCCATAAAACTTAACACATTCTGAGGCATTACAAGTGTATTCATACCCACTTGAGTGTTAAGTTCTTTTTTTTACAAAAAAAAAATATCAAATTTGCTCTCCCACAATTTATTCAAAAATATTTTTCCTAGGCCAAAGCCCTGGTAGCTGGTGCTGTAATATAAGATTAATCTTGTAATTTATTACTGATTAATAAAGTTATAATAATAATAATAATATTTTTCCTTTTGTGGCAAATGGATTGAGCCATCCAAGTGGGTCGAACTAGCGAACGACTGTTGATGAGAGATTTCGTTTGGTGAGATGTTTGGGAGTGGGAAAGTTGACGGGAAATGTAAATAAATCTTTGGTACTCGACCATCCTAAGCCGAGCGCTTTGATGGCATCTTCAGCATTAAATAAACATGTTGTGTTTTGGTCGTGATATTCGGTGGGAATTTGTCGAAGAATTTCAGGCGAATTGCTAGCTCATTTACAGAGTTCAAAACCGGCATTTCTGAGAACTTGAATTAGAATTTGAATCATTTTTATGGAGTTTTCGATGGTCTCGCTATCGGTTGTTACGTCATCCACATACGTTTCAAGTTTAAGTGCTGTGTAGACGGCTGGTAAAATGGCCTTGATTTGTTGTTACATCTCCCTATAAAAGAAAAATTAGATAAAATAAGAATAAAAACATATCCAAATACTTACCAAAATAGCTTCCTCCTATTTGACAATACAAAACAATTTAATTTGTCAAACAAAGTTTCAAGGTGGTGGGGATACGAATTCGAACTTCGAACGAGTCTCGATTTTCGAAGACGAGTAAGAAGGTGGTGTCAAGCCAGCAAGGCCAATCAACCAACTTATTTTAGGTATTGGATAAGGTACGGAGCGAATAGCTTAAAACTTTCAAAAAGCTATTCAGAAGAGAACCCCGATTGACTACAATGAATAAGCCTGTGTTAGTAGGAACGGGTAACTCAATGGTGGTACAAAAAAAAAAAAACAATAGAAAATGAAGACGTTAGAATAGGCATAGCTAAGCGCGCCACGCCATAATACCATAAGTCCAGGGACGCAACAAGTTGAGTTGCAGTAATCGTCCACGAAAAAAAAATATATATATACGAGGGTTGTCTCAAAACAATGATACAAGACATTTTTTCTCATTTTTTTTTCCACATAGTCTCCTTGTAACTCTACACACTTCTCCCAGCGATGCTCCCATCTCTCTAACCCGTCCAAATAGTAACTGTCGTTTTTCTCTGCAAAATAATTGTTAACGAAGGTGATTGCCTCCTCATTTGACGAAAATCTCTGCCCTCCGAGCGCAGTTTTTAAATGAGGGAACAAAAAGAATTCGCTTGGGGCTAGATCTGGTGAATAAGGCGGATTGTCAAGCAGTTCAAACCGTAATTCATGGATTTTCGCCATGGCAACCGCTGAGGTGTGAGACGGCGGGACAGGATTTTCTTTTTCTGCAAGTGTGGTCGTTTTTCTGCAATTTCTGCCTTCAGCTTGGCAAGTAATGATGCGTAGTATGCTCCTGTAATGGTTTTTCCAAAGGATAGGTACCCGGCAAAGTCGCTAATCTAATGTATTTTTTTTTGTTGATTTAATTTAAGAAAAAAAAATTTTTTTTTTTTTAATGTTTTTTTATATTGTATTATTCAATATAGTCCTCTTTTAGTTTGATACACTTATTCCAGCGATGTTCCAACTTCTTGATCCCCTCCGAAAAGTAATTTTCCGGAAGATCTGCAAAATATTCCTCCGTGGCGTCGATGATTTCCTCGCGTGAGCTGAATTTTTTATTGATGAGCCATCTTTTGAGGTTTGGTAAGAGATAATAGTCCGAGGAATCCAAATCCAGTTACCAATCGACGCCAAAAGTCCGCCCGATTCTGCATCAGCAAGTCCAAACACTCTTTCAAAGTGGTCTCGGGTTCGTCTTTTTGGTCATGCGCGGCATCCACCGGCAGGATAACTTTTTCATATGCAGAATATTTCCCAAAATATGGCCTGTGTGCTCAGTACTAATCTTTGTGATATCTGCTAGCTCGCGCACCTTTACTTTCCGGTCAGCCAACACCATTTCATGTATTTTTTTGACATTGTCCTCTGTAACCGCATCGGAGGACCTGCCGCTGCGGACTTGATCGGTAGTGGAGTTGCGGCCACCACGAAACTCTCGAAACCAATATTTGACGGTGTAATCTGACGGAGCATTAGCCCCATGATATTTATCCAATTTTTCTTTTGTTTCCTTCGCCGTTTTGCCTCTCAAAAAATAATGTTTTATGAGGGAACGAAAATCGTTTTTGTCCATACTCGTCATGCCAAACACGTCAACAACAATCAGCTGTCAAAACAAAACTAAAGACAGTATCACACTGAAATTTGGCATGTCTGCCTAAATATGAACGGACTCCAAGGCACCATAACCTTTTTTGCAGTAGCAGCGCATTCTGGCGGTCAAGGAGGTCACTTTTTACTCCATCTAGTAAGTAGGCAAAGATCAAGCCATATCTGTTTAATGGTTAGTGTTTATTTATAGTATCATAATTTATTTATAGTGTCATAATTTATTTATAGTCTCATAATTTATTTATTGTGTCTTAATTTATTTATAGTGTCATAATTTATTTATAGTTTTATAATTTATTTATAGTGTTATAATTTATTTAATAGTTATATTGTACTGTATCCACTGTTTTCTTAGGGCTGTTAGTACCTCTATATGTACATATTATTCATATAAATTTAGCAAAAAACTAATATCGATCTAGTTATCTAGTTATATAAGGCAGCAAAATGGTTGCGATACCATACCGATATTTGAGCTCAAATTATGTAGCTAAGTCAGAAATACATACACATATATCCATCTCTGGAGAAGGGATATTAGTTTTTTTTGTTTGTCGTAAAAAAAAAGAAGCAATTTATAATAATATACATTGGGTCTATAACTTCGTGCGGTTAATATATATATATATTATATTATTATATTATTATATATATATATATATGTACATATATATACATTGTATAAGTTATACCTTTATCCGCGGTGAAGTTAAAAAAAAAAACAGTTTTTTATTTTTATTTGGGACTACTGCCCACTTTATTGTGCCAATTCGAACTGAAGCTTAAAATCTAATTTACAATTATTTATAAGGGTAAGGTTACCATCAAATGCGACAAACTACTAGTTCAGCAATTTTGCTTTAGTTTCTTGCTGTTACAGGTGGTTTGCAAGCTTCTTGGAATTTGCCTTGTATAGAGAACCTTTGAATGCATGGGTCAGATTTTTCAGAATTGGGCAGATCCACACACTTGAAACTTGAAGTGCATGTGGCGGAAGTGGGAGCATTGCACTCTGCTGGTGTAATGCGAGTTCTAATATTTTTTGTGTTAACTTATATGTACTCGTACATATATATCCATATATATACGTGTAATTATTTTAAACTGAAAGCAATTTATAATTAATTTTAGATAATGAATCACATATGTACATATATATACATTTAATTTCTAGAGCCATAAAGTATACAATAAATGTAAAACAAAATAATAAAAGGCCAAAAAAAAAAATTATATTCCTATATTTCTCCTGAAGCCATCCTACCTATACCAATTTCTCTCTGATTTCTTCTTACCTACATTCTTCTACCCCTATTATAACATAGTTCAGCTACTGTATGAATGGCTTTGATTGCTTGATACGGTGATGGTACAAGGCCAAACGTGACAGTTTGTAGAGCACATGTCTTAATGCTTGAATTCTCGTCATCTTGACACAAAACGTACTGATAGTGAGTGTCGTCCGGGTGGATATCGATGCAACGGTATATTTTTTCCATGTCCGCAATGAAAAGATGTTTGTACGTATGCAAATTCAGAATGATTGAGACCAAGTCGGCTTGTAAAACGGGACCGGTAGTCAAAATTTCATTTAATGATTTTCCATTTGTCGATTTAGCAGAACCATCAAACGCTTGACGAAGTTGTGTCGTGATACTTCTTTCTTTCACTACGGCATGGTGGAGCAAATAAAAATGTTTTTTGTTCATCTCACGAACGAGTTTAACTTGATTGAGCTTTTTGTATTCGTTGAACAATTTGAAGTATGCATCAAATTAAATCTTTCGTCTCGAACAAAACGATGCTGAATCGATTGAATACGTCTGAGTGCCATATCATATGACGACCCCACTTGAATTGATGAATCAAAATACGATTTAAATGAACGATTTAATAAACGCACCATGAACTTTCCATTTGATTGGCGTGTGGTCGTTTGCTCATAAAACCTTTCTGTCCATTCATCCTCTTTCAACAATGTATTTTCTTTTGGTATCCACCAATTCCGATTGTCGAGAGGTTATGACATTCAACCAATGGAAATGTAAGAATATGATTTTGTTGTAACAATTCTCCAAATAAAATCCATCCCAAAGTCGGGCATTGAGCGACGGGCTCACCGAATTCACCCTTGCTTAGACCTTCCTCAATGATTTTTCCATAAACATCACCGGCAGATCAATTTGACCGGGAGTCGCATAATGAGGGTCACCGATTGGCAGGTTTTGAAGATGGGGCCACGGTTTTATTGTGACTGAGTGCAATGTTAATTCTGACCTAATCGATGGAAGAACAGCAAAATTCGATGTAAAATTATATTTTGGATTGATTATATGTACATAGAATGAACATTGAGACTCAATCCCTTGTCGGCGATTTTGTATTGAGTTTCGCCCATGTAACCATAACCAATGTAGAATGGGACGAATGCTGAGCAGCGCGCTCTATTATAATTGATTATTGTGCTACATTATCGACTGCCCGAAGTCGAATGAGTTGACCGCATGCGTCAAGTACATTTACAATTGCTGTAGCAAGAAGAACCGTTGAATGAGTGTTCACTAAATTATTTGGAACGATTTGCGGATTAACTGTCGGTGCATGATTCAGTTGAGATGAAGTCGAGGTCATATTTGGATTTTGAAATGAAACTGCATTCGATGACAAGTTTGATTTATTAAAATGCAGGAGAGTGTGGTGTCGGCCAACGCAAGTGAAATAGATATGTTTGCTAGTGCATTGCGCTGATATTGAATGCAATTGAAGCCCAATTTCTTTTGAACAGCAAAATCTTTACGTTCCAATGGTGACCACTGCAAGAATTGGTGACACTTGTGTAAAAAGTGAGGGCCTTTGTATTTTTCAATTGGGCAAATAATTAATTTTTTTAATACATGAAAACCACTTATTTCTTTTCGACCGGAAGATTTATTGTGTGAGTGATTTGATTTTTAGTGCGACGATGTCGACTTAGAATCGATGTTGTTCGTGATTTGTGCGGCGGCATCGGCAATGAGAAATGTCGATTTAAGGAAATCGAGCAATTGATTGAGTTTCGCAACTTTCTTTGGATCTTTGCGGTGTTTTTTAAATTCGAGACGCGTAGCTGAAGATAGCTTTGCGAGCAGATGAAATGCGAAAAACTCAGAATTTTCCTCGGTATGGAATTTGAGGCTTTTTAGCTGGAAAATGCATGCACGCACAGAATCATGCAACAATTTCAACTCAGCAGCTAACTCACGTTGAGTATAGGTTGGCAAGTTCATAAATTTTTTCATAAAGCCGTTGAACAGAACTTGTTCATTGCTATAACGATTTTTCAAATCTTCCAGAGCTTCATCATATGTATCATTCGTAACATAGAAATGAGCGATGGATGAGGCCACATTTTGAGTTAGAAACGATTTGAGATATACGAACTTTTGGTGTTTCGAAAGTTTTGAATTGTTGTGAATTGTTTGGACCGATAAAGAGATGTTGGCCATTCAGTGGGCTCACCATCAAATTTTTTAATTTTAAATTCAGGTGGTCTGAAGGAGCTTTCGGTGTGGACCTCACGTATAATCGTATTGGTTGAATCGTTTGCAGCTGCAGTGGATGTCGTGGAAGAGGTGGAAACGGTGTGGCATGGCGGTCGGGATGAACTTTGTCGAATACGGTTTCAAGATGATCTTTGGCATCAGCATGTTCGGATTGGAAAGACCCAAAAATATCGTTTTTGAAATACACATCGTTTTGAAATACACATCGCGAGATAGATTTAAACGAACTAATCTTCGATGATTTTCATTAAAGATTTGAAGATTTTGAGCAATTCGATTGCAGCCACCAATTGCTGTTCTTAGGTGGGGACGACTGACTTTCTTTCTAGTTACCGGGCATATCGATCTTAATTTTGCCAAACAAAAAGGTTTAAAGTCACTTACCTCTGAATTTGGGGATTTTTCTAGTCCTGAAAATCTGCTGCTCACACGATGATTCCTTTGAGCGGTGTGCTCGTGTAGGGTTGAATGCAACAACGTTGTAAAGAGTAAATCCAAGTGGATACCATGCGGTTTTGCACGATGTTAGATTATGATGCTACACAATCGATTGGTGCCGGTGCAGAAAATTCGTAAAACTTGATTTTATTGTGAAATTGGATAATAATCGCGGTTTGAAGGACCAATGTTTTAGATGATTGCAAATTCTGACTAGAGTTTGCTTGGTTGAAACTGGTTCGAGAAAAAAGTTAAGAAAATTAATTAAAATAAAAGAAACGCATTCGCTTTCTATTGTTACGAGTACATTCTTCTTCCTTTTATTTTGTTAATTGATTTGTTTGACAGTTGGTATGAGATTAAGAAAAGAAAACAAAAAAAAAAAAACAAGACTGTCACTGTCGACGGCTGTCTCTTTTTTTATTAAAGGTGAATTGGCATTTAACAGAAGCCTTTCAACAGTGCTGTGTACCGATGAGCAACATGATATACGAACGGTACAAATTTTTTTCTCGAAATCAAAAAGAAGATGAACCGTTTGAACAGTTTCTCTCTGATATTGTGCAACTTACGGAAAACTGTGAATTTAAAGACCAGAAAGAGTCCATGATTAGAGACCGTATCGTAATGGGGATAGCTGAACAAAATGTAAGACTACAACTTTTAAAGATGGGTGGCTTGTATTTGACAAAAACAAAAGAAATTTGTCGTGTGAGCGAACAGGCTAATTTTCAGGCGAAGGAGATGCAAGCAGAAAGAGGATTATCTATTGATGTCTTGAAGAATAAAAAGGGAAATAAGTTTAATAATTATTTTTCTAATAAATCTAATAAAAATAATATTGTTGTTCCATCTTCTTCTCATTTTAGAAAGAGTGTAACAAAGAACAGAGATCAGCATTATAATATGGACCAGAAACGCGTTAATGCTAAATTCTCCAATGTTTGCTACAAATGCAATAAACATCATTCTCTGGGTAACTGTCCAGCATTTGGGAAAAGGTTTCAGGCTTGTGGAAGGTCTAATCATTTTGCAGCTGTTTGCAAATCTAAGGGGATTCACTGCATAAATGAAGCCACAATATACTCGTACAGTAATGATGATGATGGTGATGAAAGTGGTGACGGTGGTCAGTCAGTAGCTTATATTGATGCGATAGATCGGGTTCGGTAGTTGGTGTGCAAATATGACTGTAGAAAATAGTTCCATAGAATTTAAGCTCGATAGTGGAGCTGAGGTCAATATAAATACAATTAAACTTTTTAAAATAAAGAAAATTGAGCCCGGTTAAACATAAATTAGAAGCATATGGAGGTTCTCGAATTGATACAATGGGTGCTGTTCGTCTTCGTACACAGTATAAAGATTTAATTGATGACGTTGACTATGTCGTTGTTGATGGTAGTTCCAAGCCTTTCCTGGGGTTAAAAACGTGTATTCTATTTGATTTAATCCGTAGAGTAAATGATTTAAGCGAAGTCGAAAGCTTTGTAACAAAAAATAGTTTTTTCCGGAGACGGAAATCTAAATGTAGGGTAGAACTCAAACCTAATGCTATACCGGTATGTAAGCCTCCTCGTAGAATACCACTTGGAATTCGAGAAAAAGTCAAGGAAGCTCTCGAAAATATCGAGGAACGCTGTACTATTCGTAGGCGAGAGGAACCGTCGGAATAGTCTCACCAATTGGTAATAGTAGAAAAAGCAAATGGTAGTTTGAGGTTATGTTTAGACCCAAGTGCTTTGAATTCCAACCTCCAAGAAGAGCATGCTTTTTGTGATTCTATGAGGGGTTTTAACTTTTTTACTCTGTTCGATTTGAAAGAAGGGTTATGGCAAGTTGAATTATGCTCTTCATCTAAAAAATACACAGTGTTTGTGCTAAACATTTGGGGGACATTTGACATTTGAGTACAATGTACTTCCTTTCGGCGTCAAAATGGCAGCTGAAAAATTTCAAAATTTAAATTCAAAATATTTTGTTACTTTGCCCGGAGCCTTCATTTATATTGATGATATAATAACTGGAGGTAGGACAAATATATTGAGAAGAGCTCATGAAATAAGTATTAAGTTTAATAAGGATAAAGTTCAACACGGCGTAAAAGATGTCAAATATTTAGGGCATATTTTTATGGGTGATACTATCCGTCCTGATCCAAGCCGCGTAGAATCGATTTTAAAATTGAAAGAACCCCAAAATAGAAAGGAACTAGAAAGAATAACGGGAATGTTTAGTTATTAACGTGATGTCATACCAATTTTTTCAAATTTGAATGCACCTCTGCGCGGTTTGTTGAAGAAAAATAGTGACTATTTATGGACGTCTTCCCATACTAATATTCTTAACGAAATAAAAAGTACGAGTACATTAGCGCAACACTCAATTCTTTAGATTTTGGATCCAAGTAAGAATATAATTATCCAGACCGATAAACTTTCTCAAAGTTGTCTGGAATATTGTTTATTGCAGGATAAGAAACCAGGAGCATTCGTTTCGAAAAGTCTGACTGATACTGAGACATGGTATGCTCAAATTGAAAAGGAGTTATTAGCTGTGGTATACGCCTGCGAGAAATTTAATAACTACGAGTATATATATGGCTACCATTTTACGGTGCACTCTGACCATAAACCTTTGGTTGCAATCATTAAGAAAGATATAGGTGAGGTTCATTCGGCGCGCTTACAACAAATGTAAATTAGGCTTTCTGAATACAAATTTGATTTATAACATGTTCCTGGTTAGTTTCTTTATGTAGGGGATCTTTTATCTAAAAATTCTGTCGATGATTCTACAGTTGATATGGAAGAAGCATTTAAAGATTTGGTTCACAGCGTTAATATTCACTTTGCTAAAGATTGGAACTTTGTAGTCCTCGGTACCCAAAATCAAATGGATTAGCGGAAAAAGCAGTCCATATAACGAAATCTGTTTTAAAAGAAATCAATAAGAGTGAAGGTAGTTTAGAGGCTGCATTGTTAGAATACAGATCAAGGCCTGTCGCTAGATTAAAATATTCATTAGCAGAAATATTGATGAGTCGAAAGTTCAGAACTTGGTTCCCCATTAAAAGCGATGAACTTTATCCAAAAGTACCAATGGACGTACCACACAATATTGAAGTACGCCAACAAAATATTATTAAAAAATAATCCGGCTAAACCTCGAAAAGAACTTGAATTGCAAAGAGGTGAAAATGTGGTTTATAGAAATAATGGTAGATGGGAACCGGCACGTATTTTTGAAAAACATGGGACGCCTCGGTCATATATTCTAAGAAATGAGAACAACAGAATCATCCGTCGAAATACGTTTCATTTAAGAAATGCCCCAAAGTTTAAGATGATTGAAGCGCACCCATTGCATTCAAGGTCTCCAGATGATTCTGAAAGTCTGGAATCGAACATAACAGACAAAAATTTACAAAATTGCAGCGCTGACAATGGAAATGAGTTTCCTGGTTCAGTCAATAAAAGCAATGCCGATCTCGGTATGTCGCATCAGGGAGGTACTGCACCTTATGTCAGCAAATATGGTAGGGCCTGATTTATTCCGTCGAGGCTAGACATTGCTTTGGAACGATATGGCCGAATTTTAGACAATTTACTAGTATGTAACGATTTGCCCTTTTTACGACATTAGGCGTTAGAACATCTGACAGGCATACAGTTTGTGATCAGTACCGGGGCTTAGTGGACAATTTCCATTCTCAGCTGAGACTGACAATAACGAACGTGCCGTAGATTTTCTTGAAGGTTCTTCAGGGGTTCTGCCCTTATTTCCCAGAGCCTTTAAAGATTGGAAACGAACTTCGAGGAAGCCCAGGAACTCCGATAATGATGGTAGAGCTCTGGGTTGTTTCAGCGACTGTTCGTACAATGTATGAGCGTTGCCGTCGAGCTTCTTGATAAGTAGATGAACCAGCAAAGGATCCCAGTTCTGCGTGTCTACTCTGAGGTTGTTGAGTCCATGTAGGCATTCTTGCGTCGTGTCATGCATTGTCTTTAATCCTGTGGCGAATTCCGTTGACAACGAACATTTTCCAGGCTGAAGAATAATTCCCGTCGGAAATGCTTAGATGTCGAATAAGTCTTTCTGCTTCTGACATTGCTTGCTGAGCCACCATTTTGGTGAATGGGTTATGAAATTGGTTCCATTTGAGGTAGTCGCCGTCGAGTTTTGGAAGTACGATCCGGAGAAAATTCAATTTTGTTTTACCAATTGGTGTGGATTGCTGCGGTACAGAATGACTGTCGCATTCCACTGCGCACTGCACTAAGGTTTCCTGAACCGCCGCTTCCATTTTGATGTAGTCAACCATGTCGTGGCCAGCCGCTGATGGGTTATCCGTTGACTCCCATATGTTGGTCTGTATGCCTTCAATTTGGGACCACAGGTTTTTGATGCTCTCTGCCTTAAACTCCCAAAAGTGTTTTGACGTTGCTTGAGGTTGCTGAGCTAGCTGCTATCTTACCATTCTTGCAACTTCATTGATTACTTACAACTTCGGGATCACTAAAGAAAATGTACGTTTTGTAATGTTGCCCAAGGTGTATGTACCTTGACAACTACTGATAATACTGGTGCTTGAACCATAACACCAACAAATGTACGTTATAAAAGGAGAGTGCTGACCAACGATGAGATTAGCTTGATCGTGTCGCGAGAACAAAATAACGACTTATATGTTTGGTGAATTTCCAACAAGAACTGTCCAGCATTATTTTTGGGTTTTCCTTAAATACTAACTACAATACTTGATTTTGCCTGGTAAGCATACCGCGCGAGCAATGGAAAATTGATACCTCGATTATTCGAGCGGGTATCTACCAGGCATGTGCAGTGCTTACTCAACAAATAATTATCCGCTCGTGCGGATGTTTACAGTCAGAGTAAGTAAAAACAACAAAACAAAAAATATAAAAAACAAATTTTTGCCCGCTTGCAATTTGTATGACGCCAGCAGTGCAAATGGTAATGAGTTGTTGCTGCCTAAATAGTATCATTAAAGTCAGGATTCATTAAAATATTAAAAAGATTTAAACAAGTGCAAGATCATTAAAAGATCTAATCGAGATGACTTTTCTACCCTCCTCTTTCCGTACAAATATTTACAATATAATTTTTCCGCTTCCTTACTTCTTTCGCCTGCATGAAGAGATTCCGGATGTATAACGTAAGTGCATCGTTGATATATATTCCGCTTTCCCTTCTTCCGCCGCTGCTGCTGCTGTTTGCGAGACTCTCACCCATCATCGAAGAAAACGGGATATTGAAATTTGGGGGACGATTGGAAAATGCCGATTTACCATATTTTGTTTTTTTTTTTATAATTTAAGCGCGCCTAAGGGGCTATGATACCCTTTTACTGTTGCCAGGGCGCGGGTGGAAGGATAGAAGGAGGAGAAAGGAAAGCATTTTTGTGATGTGATTATGTGATTGTGATTATGCACAGCGTCACGCCATAATACTGTCTTCCCAAAATGTATTAACGACCTTATAGTATACGATGTTCATATGGAATCGCTCCATGGAGGACAACAACTCATGATGGGAACACTCAAAACTACTGGATTCTCCATTTAAAATCCAATGTGAAAAGTTGTATTCGTAATTGTCTCCGGTGCTATCCACACAAAGCTCCATAAATGCAGCAAAAAACGGGCAACCTACCGGCATTGAGAGTCCCTCAGGCTCGCCCGTTTCACACAACTGGGGTCGATTATGGCGGGCCAGTGCAATTAAAGGCATGGAAGGATCGATGTAAAAAAGTAACGAAGGCATACATTGCAATATTTATTTGCTTCACAACGAAGGCAGTGCACCTCGAACTCATAATGAGTATAGTTTTCCTGCATTTCGTGCCGATTTTAAACGCTCCACGGCGCGCCGGGAGATCTGCACAAACCTATACAGCGACTATAGAACAAACTTACAAGGAGGTGCTAAGATGTTGGATACTGAAAAAACACAGCTGTCAAAGCAATGGACTGGGGACATCGCAAAACAACTGCAGGCGAATGGAACTGAGTGGCAGTTCAACCCTCCAGCTGCACCGCACTTTGGTGAGCTGTGGGAAGCGGGATTAAACTCTACATATGAAACACCATCACCGAATCATCGGCCATAACACTTTACGAGTAACATTCAAGGAGTACGCGGCAGTATTAGCTCAAGTGGAAGCATGTTTGAATTCGCGTCCACTCTAACTGATGATCCCGAAGACTTGTCGATCTTAACGACGCGGCATTTCCTCATTGGCGCATTGAACACAACAACAGAAAAGGACTTATCAGAAGTCAAGGAGAACCACTTAGACAGATGGTATCTTCTTCAAAGGATCCAACAAGACTTTGGAAAAGATGGAAGTCAGAATACCTTGTGCGGCTTCAACAGCGCACAAAATGGCTAACTTCAGATGAGCAGCTCAAAGAAGGACAGCTGGTGATGCTGCCTGACGAACAAACACCACCTACCCTATGGCGACTTAACAGAATCGAGTCTACTCATTCTGGGGCAGATGGCAAGATCATCGTCATCACAATCAAGACGGCAACAACAACATCGAATTGCGCAATAGTTAAAATTCGCCTTCTCCCAATGGCATCCAAAATGTACGTCCAGAGACGCACACCCACTAATATTAAAAAATAATAATAAACAAACAATAATGAATGTAAACATTTACGCCCCTATTATGGTTGGCAACTTTACTCAAAGTTCGGTTGTCGCATTGCAACCCAACCTAAATTTTTATTGCAAATGGCAACTGAACAGAAAATGACACTTTTCAGTTGCCATCACAGTTGCCTTCGAACTTTTTTCGGTATTATTTTTTTCGGTTTGCTTGCCAGAAATGTCAAAACAGGTAACTGCATAGTTACCAGTTGCGCTTCAGCAAAACACAGCGGAATGGACCAAAAGTAAAACAATTGAAAAGTTAGGAATTGTCATTAAATTTTAAGAATTTTTAGAAATGTTAAAATAACGACTCAATGTCAATTCATTGGATTCACTACAAGGCAAAAAGAAAAAAGAAAATTACCAATAACAAGAAGAATATTTTGGCTACAGGAGGTGGTCGGACACCAGAAACTCCTCTCAATCCGTTGGATGAAAGTGTTATCCATTTAGTACAAATGACGCGACAAATTATGCCAATTGGCCACGCTTCGCCTTCGCCATCGGCTGAACCTACAGAAGAAACAACGGAAGCAGTACATGTTAATCCAATGACTCTAATACACCGAAAGGCAAGAACTTTACTTGAAGAAGAACGAAGTGTTCTTTTGAAGGCGCGAATTCAAAATCAGAAGGATTTACTAAATACAATGACCAAGTTGAGAAGTGTGGCGTATAAAAACTATCAAATCCACAAACACTGCTTTGATCTTGAAAAGCAAAAAGCAGTAGAAAAAAGAGAGCTGCAACATTTGAATAAGCAATGCCAAAAGTTGAAAATTGCTAAACTGCAAATGGAAATGGGGAATCTATATTTTTTTTTCCTTTAAGCTATAATTTTTTTTTGCGTATTTTTTTAAGACTGAAGTTTGTTTATTTCTTTTAATTATTTCTTAGAAATAGCAACATAAGAACTGATATTTTGTTAAAGCCTTAAATACAAAATACGCCTTAAATATAATAACAAAACAACATATGTATGCAAATACTATATTTATATAAGCACAATATGAATGAATGAAAATTTGAAAATGTTCTTATTTGTAACCTTTTTTTTTTAATAGAAGTACAAGCGTTAAAGCGAAAGGAGGACATTGTTGCGAATCCTTCTTGCAACCTCGGTGCCCTCGTTGACTTCGATATTTTGATTTTGCGAACTAGGGCATTCACTTTCGTTGTATAGTATCTTGTCTAAAAATTCTAACTTGAAATGTTGACTGATGTTATGTAATGCACAACAAGAGTTTATTATTTGTGTGGCTTTTTCTGATGCATAATGGAGTCCCCTTGAAGATAGAAGGCAACGAAATTTGCTCTTAAGAATGCCGATTGTTCTTTCAACAATATTTAGAGGGGGGTAACCAGCATCACCTGGAAATGATATACATATGCTATACAATTTTAAGACACATACGAAGGGCGTTCAATATTTTCTCGGTATCGATATGAAGGAAAATGCGAATTCAATTTAAATTGTTTTTATTTTTCAATATAATCTCCCCTAACATCAATGCATTTGTTACATCTTGAGATAAGCTTTTTTAAACCCTCAAAAAAAATAAATTTCCTCTTTCTCTGCAAAATACCCATTTATTGCCGACTTGAGTCGAAAATGTTTTTCCACGAAGACATTTTTTCAAATCCGGAAACAGGAAATAATCACTAGGGGCAAGGTCTGGACTATAGGGTGGGTGTTGGATTTCTTCGAAACCACAATCTCGCGCAGCAGCCTTGGAAACTCGCGCCGTGTGAACAGGAGCGTTGTCATGAAGAAGCAACACACCCGCTGCGAGTTTACCCCGTCTTTTCTTTTTAATTTCCTCCCGCAAATTATGCAAAGTGGAAGCGTAGGATTTGGCGTTGATGGTTTCACCTTTTTTTTGTACTCAATGAGCAAGATTCCCTTTGAGTCCCAAAAAACTGTGGCCATGAGCTTCCCGGCAGACGGAGTGACTTTGAACTTCTTCGGGGGGTCTGTTCCTTTTTTATGCCACTGCATGGACTCTTGTTTGCTTTCAGGGTCATAGTGGTGGACCCATGTTTCGTCCCCAGTAGCAATTCGATCCATAACACCGTCCGCGTTCTCACTACACATCTCCAAAAGCTCTCTACAGCATGCGATTCTCACTTTTTTCTGAGGCGCTGTGAGCATTCGTGGCACCCACCTTGCACTGACCTTTGAAAGGTTAAGGTGGTCATGAAGAATGGTGTGAATGGTACCAATTGAAAGCTTGGTGATCTCTGCCATCATTTCCACCTTTATTCGGGCATCCTCAAGAACAAGTTTTTCGACTTCTTTGATGCTTTCTCCCGTACAAGCAGTAGCCGGGGCGCCGGAGCGGGGGTCGTCTTCAATGCTCTCTCTGCCTCTTTTGAACTCACTTGACCACTTTTGCACAGTTGATAATGAAGGTGCGGAACCCTGGTAAACAGCCACCATCTCTTCATGAATAGTTTTTTGACTTTTTCCTTGCTTTGTGAGAAATTTAATTACAGCGCGACGCTCAATTTTCACCATCATCGTCTCAGTTGCCATTATGATTCTGTTTAACTAGAGATAAAACGCGAATTAATAATCACATTTATATGAAATTTTACATGAATACACTAAAATAATAGTATTACTTGATAAATAAGTCAATTTATATATACAACCACAGCTTCACCCCGATACCGAGAATATGTTGAACGCCCCTCGTATATACTTACATATAAAGTACTAACCTAAAATCCAAGTATTCTCCTGTGTCTCCCGCTGCAAGTGTAATTAAAATTGGCTCAGATTAAAAATCAGAGCGTCATGATTTGTTCCAGGATGTCGGGCGTGCACATACGAGGGCTGTCTGAAAAGTTTCCGACCGAACAATGATACAAAACATTTTTTCTCAAATTTTTTTTTTATTTTTCTACATAGTCTCCTTGTAACTCTACACACTACACTACACAACGAATATTCCTCCAATCACTCAATTCAACTCAACAAGTCCGCAAACCTCAAGCAAATTAAAATCAGATAAATACGTCAACACACCATACACTAAACATATCGATTGCAACATTCAAAAACAACTTTCTCCAGTAAATAATACTGTTCATTCACTTCATCTCCTATCTCTAGAATTACCAACGACCTAGTCTCAACTTTTGAGATGTGAATATTACTTTTATAAAGGTACCCACCGATATATAATACAAAAAGAAGATGATGGCGAATGTCTGTCCTTCCGATGAATATAAAAACTTACTTATTAATTATCTTATACTTTATTTATTTTGGTTTAATGTTCATTGGGTACAATAAGTAGAGAAAACCGAACTGTTCGGGCCGAAATTTGTCTTTATACTGATTTTACAATAGCATATTTATTTGATCGAACATCTTCGTAAAGTTCATTTCTTTTATACACAGTACAAGAAAGAGAGGGTATTAGATCGTTTTTTAACTACCATGAAAGAACGTCCTAGCATGATATAGTTTCAACATCCTCCGTGCAGCCGCTAATGCTAATTTCCAGGGGATATAAAAGTTGAATTGGACGCCTCATCTTTGTGCCGTTAGCAAAACGAACCTCACAGGCTCTTACTGAATTGTCTCTACCTGGATAAGTGCACTCAACAATAGCCATCATACAAAGTAACCGCGGTTTTGAAGGATCACCTACTAAAACGACATTGCCCACGTTAATTTCCTTGGAAAATACATCTTAAAAGGCGGATATATTCGCTATTCCATCTTTTCCATAGTATAGATATATGATGAATTCTTGTTTTCCACCTTTTACGCAATTCGATATCATCAACCAGTTTTTCTACTGAAGGTGAACCAAAATATCCTGCAAGAAAATTATCTGGAGTTAGAGGTGTTAAATCTAAAGGATCATCGCTTATAGAGGTTAACGGCCGCATATTAGTGACATGTTCTGCTTCTGCAAGTAGAGTGCAAAGTTCTTCATTATTAATTTTCGCTTTCCAAATTGTAACCCTTAAAACATCCCTTACAATTTTGAATAGCCGCTCCAAAAATCCACCCCTCCAAGATGCTCTCTTTACACTAAATCCCCAAATAATGGAACGATTGCTAAGAAAGCCGTAGAAAATTTCAGAGTCCAGAATATTACCCAAGCGCGCTAAATCCTTTTTATCAGCGATTGAGATGTCACAGTTACAGTGCTCTGTTGGACGGTTTGTAGATTTGCAAAATATGCAAGTCAGAGTACGCGTAGTAAGCAGACCGGCTGCTGTAGACATTTCCTTGTTTTTACTGACATTTTCATTGTTTTTCCCAACACCGACCTTTCGATGAACTCTACTTCTTGTTTGAGAAAGAGCGGAATATTTTTCACTTGCTTATCGCCATCAAATGAAAGAGTATAGTAGCAGTCAGTTACAGACTCAGAATTGCCGTTTCCTTTTGACTTCTGCACACGATGATATTGGATCCTTAATTCACTTGGCATACATCTGAGCAGTATAGACTTGAGCATAATGCAATATAATAATGAGAAGACGGTATGCCTAATGCTGTCAGCGAACGGCTGCAAGAGATGAATCCGTTTGGTTATATACTGGTGTAAGTGTCATTAACTGTTGCATCAGGCGATCGACAAGTTTTTCGTTATCTCCGCATTCTTCTTGCAACAAAGATTTGGCGCCCTCATAGCAGGCGTCTGAAGGGGTAAACCGCGCTATAAATTTTGCCGCTTCTCCTTTTAAAATCGATTGAAGATAGTTGATTTCTTCGATGCCTGTCAGTGAATTATTTTCATGTATTGTCGTCTTAAAATTTTCCTAGAAGGGAATCCATTCTATACTTGTATATTCTCCCGAAAAAGTTTTAAGCTGTAACTTCGGCAATTTAAAATTATTGGTTCTTGTCGTATTGAGAATACCCTCATTAGGCACAGATTTAATTCAGGGATTGAAACGCTCAGTTACCTTAGCCAATCTAATTTCTATGCGGGTATAACCCAACGGTCACATCCTCATATACAGCGATTTTCTCTGGATTCTTATCCTCCAATTGGTTTTCGATTATAACCTTATTCACCGCTCACAAGCTTTCATGGGAATTTCGTAATCGCTGTAAATAGGAGGATAAATCTTCCTCCAATGCCACCATTTTTTGGATATCATCACTGATTTTTGAATCCGGCGTAGACAAAAATTCAGTGGCTTCTTACACTATTTTGGTTATTTGGCTACGATAATCAGCACGTACTTGTAAATTCATTTATCGAGTATACCGCGCGTCTCGGGTTTCGGCACCAATTCGGGAAATGAATATTACTTTTATAAAGATACCCATCGATATATAATACAAAAAAAAGACGATGACGAATGTCTCTCCATCCGATGAATATAAAAACGCTACTTATTAATTATCTGTACTTTATTTATTTTGGTTTAATGTTCATTGGGTACAATAAGTAGAGAAAACCCAACTGTTCGGGTCGAAGTTTGTCTTTATACTGATTTTACAAAAGCATATTTAATTGATCGAACTTCTTCGTAAAGTTCATCTCTTTTATACACAGTAGAAGAAAGATCGTTTTTTAACTAGCATGAAAGAACGTCCTAGCATGACATAGTTTCAACACAACTAATCAATATTTTATACCCTATGAAAACAATCACGATGACATCATGCAATACCCCCAAACCCGACTCTGCTGTTCATTAGTCGAATCAACCCGTTTCCATAAGGAATCTCGAACTCTGGTCAGCAGAGTCGCGCCTATCATCCCAACAGCCCTCAGCATAATCACGCCTTCCTCGTCGCTTCAACCAATGCGGATTGACACAGCGGCTCGAGCCTTGTATATCGGCAAGGCCAAGTCAGCTTGCTTGCCTTTCCCCTTCCACCCCTATTATCAGTAAAAGTATAATGGCTCTCAAACTTCTACAGTTGAATATATGTAAAGGAATATATAAACAGCTGTGACGAGCTAAATGTCCTTTTAATAGAACCCAATCCTGACATCCTTTTACTGCAGGAAACGCATTGTCCATACGGATTCTCCCCTCTTCATCGGAAAGGGTACATAGGGCGCTTCTCAAATTATTCACACAACAGCACTGCAAAGCAAGGCACTGCAGTTCTACTCAAAAGCAATATCCCATTTGATATCGTGCCCTTAACTTCAAATTTACTAGCCTTTGCAGTTGAGCTAAAACTCTCGGTTAAAATAACCATTTTGTCTATCTACATCTTACCTAAACAACACTTTTCCAAGTACAATCTCAACGACGTGCTGTAGCAGGTCAAACCCCCCTTTGTACTAGCAAGTGACGTTAATGAATGGAGTGTACTATGGGGAACCACGCCCACGAACAGTAGTGGGTCTGTTCTGGAAAATTTTATAGCTAGCTCCAATTTATCAATCCTTAACGATGGTTCCCCAATCCATTTCTCCACACACAACACCTTAACCCACATAGAAATAACATGTTGCTCCTCTGAACTTTTACCTAAAATCACCTGGCAAACGCTTTCTGATCTAGATAACAGTGACCATTTTCCAGTCATCACGACAATCAAACTGAAACAAAACCAAGCTGCAACAACAAATGTTTGCACTCCAATTTTCAAAACAGACTCAGCTGACTGGGAAAAATTCCAAACACTCGTTAACTACCATCTAAATAACCGCAAGCCTGCTTTTTCTATAAACAAGGAAGCTGCTAACATACTTACTCGTAAGTTTATTCGTAGTGCAGCTAACCAATCCATCCCGCAGCCTTCGTAAAAGAAACGTAAACACACTGTTGCATGGTGGAATTTGGAATTATCCATCCTGAGAGACAACAAAGTTACTGCGTAGAAAGTCTTTAAGAAAAACCCTAACCAAATCAACCTAGTCCCTTATAAAAAGTCAAACACAATTTTCAATAGCGGCGCTATACCCCAAAGCTGGAAAACGGCGTATATCATCCCCATCTCCAAGCCAAAAAAAGATTTAACTAAGGTTGATGGCTATCGTCCCATTTCCCTTATTCATTGCTTATCCAAAATCCTCGAAAAAATTATCGCAAATCGGCTTCGATGATTTACCGAAACCAAAAACCTAATAACTAAAAACCAAGTGGGATTTAAACCAAAACAAGGCTGTATTGGCGCCCTTCTACGCATTGACTTTGTAGTAATCAATGCGCTGTCCGCTAGTAACCATGTTTCGATCCCAGCCCTGGATTTCGAGAAGGTTTTCGACCGGATAGGCATTCACTTGGTATTGAGTAAACTCAAAGAATGGGGAATTGGCCCAGAAATACTCGGTTACATTACTGCTTTTTTGACCAACAGAAAGTTTTGCGTAAAAGTCGGGAACGTCTTTTCTAATACCGTTCAGCTATTTTACGGCATTCCTCAAGGATCACCACTATCTGTGTTACTGTTTTCAATCGCATTTGATGAAATACACAAAATCATAACCAGACATAAATATTTGGAACACTGTGCTTACGCGATGCTGTTTACATACTTTGTATGGATGTGTCGCTAGGACACTCGCAAAATTAAAAAGAAGAAAAAGATGCTGATCAAACAAAAAGACAAACTAATTAGTTTTCTGTAACTTTCTTTATTATTTTAATAGTATTTCACACTCTTGAGTTCGTATTGGGAATGTCCTCTACTGCTTCTCACTCGTCGAAAGAAACCTCCGCATCAGCTGGTTTCGCCGTTCGCCCACATCATTCGATGGTTCATCAGATGGTTTGCCGTTGACCAAATGTTATAGATCATTGACCCCGACTACCAAGTTGCACGCACACAGATTGTCATCACAGAAATTGTAGCTCAGTGGGTGGAGCCAACTGATTATGTGTTTTTCGCCGCGTTAACTCCCGCACATGGATCTTGTGCGTAGTTCAGTTGTGTGTGAATGTTCTGCTCCCAATTTTGCAGATCAGTTGGGCATGATGCATTTATGTTGTCGCCGGCTTTTGTGTTTGACATTGATCTTTGCCGACGGCGAATGCATTGTGAGTATGATGTCGTCGGATTTTTCCGGTGGTTCATGTTGCGTTGCAACATCCTACCCGGCCACAGAAAGAGTCATCAAAGCGGTGTTAGATGATTCTCCGATCTTATTATCATCTGTTGTATGCGGTTGATGTTCTGCTTTGATGAATGACGTATTTTCTAGATGATATTTGCTGGACTTGAGCTCCTCGACGTGTGAATTGGTACATGCAGAGAAAAAAAGTAGGTATTGTGAATGGTGTGTGGCAATAATAAGTTATGCAGATTAGATTATATTTATTAAATTCATTATAGTTAATAATTATTGTTTCATTCGAGAAAAAATAAATGAAATATATTACGAAATATTAATTAAATTAGTGTGGGTGTGTGTGTGTCCCTTTATACGTTTTGCATGGGTAGAAGGCAAAGTTTAGTTATTGGACGTTTTAAAGATGTGGTTGCCGTCTTTATAGTGACGACTCGAATTTTTCCATCTGCTCCCGGATGCGTATCTATGATTCTGCCAAGCCGCCAAAGAGTGGGAGGTGTTTGCTCATCCGTCAAGAGCACTAACTGTCCTACTTTAAGTACCGGGCTTGGTGTAAGCCATTTTGGACGCTGCTGTAAACGAACCAAATATTCCGATCTCCATTTTCTCCAGAAGTCTTGCTGAATTTTTTGCATGAGCTGCCATCTGCTTAGGATATTTGATTTAACTTCGGTTAAATCCCTTTCTGGTGCGGTGTTAAGTGATGTCCCAATTAAGAAATGTCCTGGTGTTAAAATGGACAGATCATCTGGATCTTCAGTTAATGGACAAAGTGGACGGGAGTTGAGGCACGCCTCCACCAGTGCTAACACAGTTGCGTATTCCTCAAAAGTAAGAGTGTAATGACCAACTATCCGCTTTAAGTGGTATTTCATTGATTTTACGCCTGCTTCCCACAGTCCGCCGAAATGGGGAGCACCATGTTGTGCCATTGGATTGCATCTGCCGGACAATATCCTTTGTCCATTGCTTTGACATGTGTGATTTTTCTGACTCTAGGATTTTTGCGGCTCCTTTGAAATTGGTGCCGCAATCACTGTAAAGATTTGTACAGATGCCACGACGCCCGATGAAACGTTTGAAAGCTGCAAGAAATGCTGATGTTGTGTAATCGCTTACCACCTCGAGGTGTATTGCCTTCGAGCAGAAGCAAATGAAAATTGCTATGTACGCCTTCGTAATTTTGCTACATCGACCCTTTCATGCCTTTAATTGAACAGGACCTGCATAGTTCACTCCGGACGTCTGAAACGGTCGAGCCTGGTTGACTCGTAACGCTGGCAAATTACCCATTTGTTGTTGCATTTCTGTTGCCGTGTACCTCTAGCATTTTAGACAATTATGGATACACCTTTTGACGCTAGATTTGAGATGCGAGATCCAATATTCGGACCGGAGTGTAGCCATCATTAATTTCTGACCGCCATGCAGAGTTTTAAGGTGAGCGTCTTGAACGATGAGTGATGTTAGGGTGGTTTGTGAAGGTAATATTATTGGATGCCTCTGTGTATAGGGTAAATCAGCATTTTCGAATCGACCCCCAACTCGCAGTATCCCATATTCATCTACGATTGGAGAGAGCCTTGCCAATTTGCTTCTCTTGCCGACTGTCTCACCCATGTTTACCTTTGAAATTTCCTCGCCGAAGAATTCTTGCTGTACGATGGTGATCAATCGACGTTGAGCCGAGGAAATTTCGGTGACCGAAAGTAATCCAGATATCCTGGTCGACATCCCTTTTGCTTTAAATCGTAAGTTGGTAAAAAACCGAAGCCAATACGCCGTAGCCCGAAGTAAACGATGTAGAGAAGAAAAACGAGTCATGAGATTATTTGCTTCGAAAGCGGTAATGTAAACGCAGAGCTGAAAAATATTTTTTATGGGGTACCCAGATGCGATAAAAGTGTTTTTGCTTTTTGGCAGTTTGGATACCTTTGTTTCAAGGTCCGTTGGTGTGATTTCGTATGGCTGATGTAGTTGCTCATCACATGTCTGCAGAAATTCAGGCCCTTGCCACCACTGATTATTTTTAAGGAGATCTTTTGGAGAAAGTCCTCTCGATGCGAGATCTGCCGGATTGTCCTTAGAAGGTACGTAATTCCAGCATTTTGGATCTGTAAACTCTTGAATTTCTGCAACTCGATTAGCAACGAACGTTGTTCGGATGTACGGTGGGGCTTTTATCCACGCAAGTGTGATTTGCGAGTCACACCAAGCAAACATTTTTGCAGGTTGTAGCTCTATCGTATTCATGGTGTGCACCAATAAGCGCGCCAGCAGTTGGACTCCACATAGTTCCAATCGCGCCAGTGACTTCTTTTGGAGCGGTGCAACTCTAGGTTTTGAAACGATCAAATGTGCAACTGTTGTATTTCCTGTGATAACTCGAAGGTATACGACAGCAGCATACGCATTTTCCGACGCATCGCAGAACCCGTGAATTTCGTGTTGTGAATCCTTGGTGAAATTTATCCAGCGAGGAATCTCGATGGCGTTGAGTGCGTTAAGCTCTGTCTTCAAGCTGTGCCACGCAGACACGATTATTGGTGGGAGTTCAGCATCCCACGTTTGTTTTTCTTTCCAGATCTCTTGCATTAACATCTTACCCACGATGACGCAAGGCGAAATCCATCCCATTGGATCGTATAGCCGCGCAATATCTGATAGGACTGTTCGTTTTGTGGTTTTCTTTACGTCCTGCAGAGAAATCTTAAAGGTGAACCTATCCTTTGCAGGATGCCACTGGATGCCTAGTGCTTTGATCGCGTTTCCTTCGTCGAATGATAATGGTAACTGTACCTCTCTATCCTCCTCTGGAACACATGCCAACAACCTCTCACAATTACTTACCCATTTTCGTAGTGCGAAGCGTCCTCGCTTTAACATTGTTCGAAGCTGCAATTGCATCTCTATGGCTTCCGCTTCTGAATCTGCCCCATGAATAACATCGTCCACGTAAAAGTTGTTCCTGACAATTTTCGACACAATTGGATAGTCATCCCTTTCATCGGCCGCAAGTTGTTGTAACGTACGAACTGCCAGATAAGGAGCCGAGGCGGTGCCGAATGTGACCGTGTTAAGACGGTATATCGTAACCTCTTCTCCTTCGCCGTCTCTCTACAAGATAAGTTGGTACAGCGAATCTTCCTGCGGAACCCAAATTTGCCTATACATTTTAGTGATATCAGCTACAAATGCGATTTTGTGCTTCCTGAATCGAGCAATATGATCAAAGATATCATCCTGCAATCTTGGACCAACGAAAAGATGATCATTAAGTGATGTACCGTCCGATGTTTTGCAGGAGGCGTCAAAAACGATTCGCAGCTTTGTGGTTGAACTAGATTCCTTCATCACTGCGTGATGGGGAACGAAATAGTGAGGATTGGTAAGTGCAGCGGGATCTACCTGCTCCATACGCTTAAGTTCCTTATACTCGTTGAAAACCCTTTTGTACTCCTCATAAAACGCCGCATTTGTTTGGAATTTTCGTTCCAGCTGCATGAACCTAACTCCTCAAACTCCTGTTTGAGCTGATTCACTAGAATGAATGGCGTTAACTGACTCGTTAACGTGAAGTAAGGAATGGTGCTTTTGGTGGCATATGGAGCATGTAAAGCTGCTTGTGCAATTCTGTGTAAAATGCGAGCTTGACAGACAGTTGAAGCACAATTTCCTTTTCTTTACAATGTCCTGTCTTTTTTTCGCGTTCAATGCTTTAAATTTGAAGCAGCTCCGAATGGAATGTGAGCCTTGGCACATTGAGCACTTTGGAATTGTGGCATTGTGTACGCGAATCGTACCTGACGTACCCCTTTTTGCTTTAGCTTAATTGACACCTTGTGGGGCATGTCCAATTACATCCAAGGCTCTTGATCTCATTAGAATGAAATCTTCTAAGACGGTGTATGTTGGATAGTCCACATGAGTAGAAATGTGGGATTCCCAAAGCCCTCGAGTGGTAAACGGGAGTTTTTGAACAGTGTGAAAAATGAGCACATCTTCCCATGTTTCCACGGACACTCCCAGATTCTTGAGTGATTGCCTTGCCTCGTTCGTAGTATCTAATAATAATTTAAGATCGTCGGATGATTCTTGAGTGAGCTTTGGCTGGTCAAACAGCAATTTGAATTGATTGTCCTTTAACAATCGAATATTTTGATACCGTTTAACCAATAGCGCCTATGCAGCTTCAAAATTGGTATCGGTATTTCGTAGTAGACGCGCTGCTTCACCGGTTAAATTACCCTTCAAATATTGCAGCTTGTGTGCATCGGATATTGATGAATTCTTGTTCACTAAACCTTCGAACAATCCCTTGAATTCTGGCCACATTTGTAGCGAACCATCAAAAGTCGGAATTTTCATAGGGGGAAGCTTCAATTCTACCAGTGGTGTCTTTGAACCTGTTACGGAGTTGTTGAAAACACTTTGATTCTCAATAGTTGCTAATTGTTCTTTCAAATCGCATGAATACTTGAAGAAAAGCTCCTTTAATTTATGGAACGTTAACGCTTCCATACATTTCACTTTTGCCTCCTCACTAGGAGCCTCAACAATTTTTTGATGAAGGGCTGTAGCCTCATCAAAGGAAGCCTCCAAATTGGTCAAACGTGCCTCATTCATGTGCACAGATTTCCTTGATGCTCCTAAATCTACATATGCTTTGAAATCAGCATCTAAGTCTTGCGAAATAGTTTGAATCGCATCTATTAAATTTATAATCTTGCTTTTGCTCATACTGAAGCGAAAGAATTACCTTAACCCGTGGAACACACCACACACGATTTATATTTATTTATTGATTATATTATGATAATAATACAGATTTAAATAAAATGCCACACACCTGTTCTTTAGCGTTGCTTCCTCGCTGCACCAGCTCCTCAAATCCAGATCCTTGTAAAGAATGATGACGAATGAGTCTCGAACGCACTGAATGTCAATTGCACGTCGCACACGGACTATTTTTTGTTTCTTAATATTTCGTATTTAAACCCGAACTGTCCATACACATTTACTTCTGTCTATTTGATGGAACTTATGTAAAAGAATCTTTTCTTTTTCTTGTACCGATTGCACTGATCACGTATAGAATACTTATATCCGGTTTTGAAGGACCACTATGTGTCGCTAGGACACTCGCAAAATTAAAAAGAAGAAAAAGATACTGA
The DNA here is from genome assembly GCA_963966105.1 of Volucella zonaria. Taxonomy (NCBI): domain Eukaryota; kingdom Metazoa; phylum Arthropoda; class Insecta; order Diptera; family Syrphidae; genus Volucella; species Volucella zonaria. The sequence goes on along the minus strand of OZ014530.1, from coordinate 124,964,525 downwards.
TCAAACAAAAAGACAAACTAATTAGTTTTCTGTAACTTTCTTTATTATTTTAATAGTATTTCACACTCTTGAGTTCGTATTGGGAATGTCCTCTACTGCTTCTCACTCGTCGAAAGAAACCTCCGCATCAGCTGGTTTCGCCGTTCGCCCACATCATTCGATGGTTCATCAGATGGTTTGCCGTTGACCAAATGTTATAGATCATTGACCCCGACTACCAAGTTGCACGCACACAGATTGTCATCACAGAAATTGTAGCTGGATCTTGTGCGTAGTTCAGTTGTGTGTGAATGTTCTGCTCCCAATTTTGCAGATCAGTTGGGCATGATGCATTTATGTTGTCGCCGGCTTTTGTGTTTGACATTGATCTTTGCCGACGGCGAATGCATTGTGAGTATGATGTCGTCGGATTTTTCCGGTGGTTCATGTTGCGTTGCAACATCCTACCCGGCCACAGAAAGAGTCATCAAAGCGGTGTTAGATGATTCTCCGATCTTATTATCATCTGTTGTATGCGGTTGATGTTCTGCTTTGATGAATGACGTATTTTCTAGATGATATTTGCTGGACTTGAGCTCCTCGACGTGTGAATTGGTACATGCAGAGAAAAAAAGTAGGTATTGTGAATGGTGTGTGGCAATAATAAGTTATGCAGATTAGATTATATTTATTAAATTCATTATAGTTAATAATTATTGTTTCATTCGAGAAAAAATAAATGAAATATATTACGAAATATTAATTAAATTAGTGTGGGTGTGTGTGTGTCCCTTTATACGTTTTGCATGGGTAGAAGGCAAAGTTTAGTTATTGGACGTTTTAAAGATGTGGTTGCCGTCTTTATAGTGACGACTCGAATTTTTCCATCTGCTCCCGGATGCGTATCTATGATTCTGCCAAGCCGCCAAAGAGTGGGAGGTGTTTGCTCATCCGTCAAGAGCACTAACTGTCCTACTTTAAGTACCGGGCTTGGTGTAAGCCATTTTGGACGCTGCTGTAAACGAACCAAATATTCCGATCTCCATTTTCTCCAGAAGTCTTGCTGAATTTTTTGCATGAGCTGCCATCTGCTTAGGATATTTGATTTAACTTCGGTTAAATCCCTTTCTGGTGCGGTGTTAAGTGATGTCCCAATTAAGAAATGTCCTGGTGTTAAAATGGACAGATCATCTGGATCTTCAGTTAATGGACAAAGTGGACGGGAGTTGAGGCACGCCTCCACCAGTGCTAACACAGTTGCGTATTCCTCAAAAGTAAGAGTGTAATGACCAACTATCCGCTTTAAGTGGTATTTCATTGATTTTACGCCTGCTTCCCACAGTCCGCCGAAATGGGGAGCACCATGTTGTGCCATTGGATTGCATCTGCCGGACAATATCCTTTGTCCATTGCTTTGACATGTGTGATTTTTCTGACTCTAGGATTTTTGCGGCTCCTTTGAAATTGGTGCCGCAATCACTGTAAAGATTTGTACAGATGCCACGACGCCCGATGAAACGTTTGAAAGCTGCAAGAAATGCTGATGTTGTGTAATCGCTTACCACCTCGAGGTGTATTGCCTTCGAGCAGAAGCAAATGAAAATTGCTATGTACGCCTTCGTAATTTTGCTACATCGACCCTTTCATGCCTTTAATTGAACAGGACCTGCATAGTTCACTCCGGACGTCTGAAACGGTCGAGCCTGGTTGACTCGTAACGCTGGCAAATTACCCATTTGTTGTTGCATTTCTGTTGCCGTGTACCTCTAGCATTTTAGACAATTATGGATACACCTTTTGACGCTAGATTTGAGATGCGAGATCCAATATTCGGACCGGAGTGTAGCCATCATTAATTTCTGACCGCCATGCAGAGTTTTAAGGTGAGCGTCTTGAACGATGAGTGATGTTAGGGTGGTTTGTGAAGGTAATATTATTGGATGCCTCTGTGTATAGGGTAAATCAGCATTTTCGAATCGACCCCCAACTCGCAGTATCCCATATTCATCTACGATTGGAGAGAGCCTTGCCAATTTGCTTCTCTTGCCGACTGTCTCACCCATGTTTACCTTTGAAATTTCCTCGCCGAAGAATTCTTGCTGTACGATGGTGATCAATCGACGTTGAGCCGAGGAAATTTCGGTGACCGAAAGTAATCCAGATATCCTGGTCGACATCCCTTTTGCTTTAAATCGTAAGTTGGTAAAAAACCGAAGCCAATACGCCGTAGCCCGAAGTAAACGATGTAGAGAAGAAAAACGAGTCATGAGATTATTTGCTTCGAAAGCGGTAATGTAAACGCAGAGCTGAAAAATATTTTTTATGGGGTACCCAGATGCGATAAAAGTGTTTTTGCTTTTTGGCAGTTTGGATACCTTTGTTTCAAGGTCCGTTGGTGTGATTTCGTATGGCTGATGTAGTTGCTCATCACATGTCTGCAGAAATTCAGGCCCTTGCCACCACTGATTATTTTTAAGGAGATCTTTTGGAGAAAGTCCTCTCGATGCGAGATCTGCCGGATTGTCCTTAGAAGGTACGTAATTCCAGCATTTTGGATCTGTAAACTCTTGAATTTCTGCAACTCGATTAGCAACGAACGTTGTTCGGATGTACGGTGGGGCTTTTATCCACGCAAGTGTGATTTGCGAGTCCCACCAAGCAAACATTTTTGCAGGTTGTAGCTCTATCGTATTCATGGTGTGCACCAATAAGCGCGCCAGCAGTTGGACTCCACATAGTTCCAATCGCGCCAGTGACTTCTTTTGGAGCGGTGCAACTCTAGGTTTTGAAACGATCAAATGTGCAACTGTTGTATTTCCTGTGATAACTCGAAGGTATACGACAGCAGCATACGCATTTTCCGACGCATCGCAGAACCCGTGAATTTCGTGTTGTGAATCCTTGGTGAAATTTATCCAGCGAGGAATCTCGATGGCGTTGAGTGCGTTAAGCTCTGTCTTCAAGCTGTGCCACGCAGACACGATTATTGGTGGGAGTTCAGCATCCCACGTTTGTTTTTCTTTCCAGATCTCTTGCATTAACATCTTACCCACGATGACGCAAGGCGAAATCCATCCCATTGGATCGTATAGCCGCGCAATATCTGATAGGACTGTTCGTTTTGTGGTTTTCTTTACGTCCTGCAGAGAAATCTTAAAGGTGAACCTATCCTTTGCAGGATGCCACTGGATGCCTAGTGCTTTGATCGCGTTTCCTTCGTCGAATGATAATGGTAACTGTACCTCTCTATCCTCCTCTGGAACACATGCCAACAACCTCTCACAATTACTTACCCATTTTCGTAGTGCGAAGCGTCCTCGCTTTAACATTGTTCGAAGCTGCAATTGCATCTCTATGGCTTCCGCTTCTGAATCTGCCCCATGAATAACATCGTCCACGTAAAAGTTGTTCCTGACAATTTTCGACACAATTGGATAGTCATCCCTTTCATCGGCCGCAAGTTGTTGTAACGTACGAACTGCCAGATAAGGAGCCGAGGCGGTGCCGAATGTGACCGTGTTAAGACGGTATATCGTAACCTCTTCTCCTTCGCCGTCTCTCTACAAGATAAGTTGGTACAGCGAATCTTCCTGCGGAACCCAAATTTGCCTATACATTTTAGTGATATCAGCTACAAATGCGATTTTGTGCTTCCTGAATCGAGCAATATGATCAAAGATATCATCCTGCAATCTTGGACCAACGAAAAGATGATCATTAAGTGATGTACCGTCCGATGTTTTGCAGGAGGCGTCAAAAACGATTCGCAGCTTTGTGGTTGAACTAGATTCCTTCATCACTGCGTGATGGGGAACGAAATAGTGAGGATTGGTAAGTGCAGCGGGATCTACCTGCTCCATACGCTTAAATTCCTTATACTCGTTGAAAACCCTTTTGTACTCCTCATAAAACGCCGCATTTGTTTGGAATTTTCGTTCCAGCTGCATGAACCTAACTCCTCAAACTCCTGTTTGAGCTGATTCACTAGAATGAATGGCGTTAACTGACTCGTTAACGTGAAGTAAGGAATGGTGCTTTTGGTGGCATATGGAGCATGTAAAGCTGCTTGTGCAATTCTGTGTAAAATGCGAGCTTGACAGACAGTTGAAGCACAATTTCCTTTTCTTTACAATGTCCTGTCTTTTTTTCGCGTTCAATGCTTTAAATTTGAAGCAGCTCCGAATGGAATGTGAGCCTTGGCACATTGAGCACTTTGGAATTGTGGCATTGTGTACGCGAATCGTACCTGACGTACCCCTTTTTGCTTTAGCTTAATTGACACCTTGTGGGGCATGTCCAATTACATCCAAGGCTCTTGATCTCATTAGAATGAAATCTTCTAAGACGGTGTATGTTGGATAGTCCACATGAGTAGAAATGTGGGATTCCCAAAGCCCTCGAGTGGTAAACGGGAGTTTTTGAACAGTGTGAAAAATGAGCACATCTTCCCATGTTTCCACGGACACTCCCAGATTCTTGAGTGATTGCCTTGCCTCGTTCGTAGTATCTAATAATAATTTAAGATCGTCGGATGATTCTTGAGTGAGCTTTGGCTGGTCAAACAGCAATTTGAATTGATTGTCCTTTAACAATCGAATATTTTGATACCGTTTAACCAATAGCGCCTATGCAGCTTCAAAATTGGTATCGGTATTTCGTAGTAGACGCGCTGCTTCACCGGTTAAATTACCCTTCAAATATTGCAGCTTGTGTGCATCGGATATTGATGAATTCTTGTTCACTAAACCTTCGAACAATCCCTTGAATTCTGGCCACATTTGTAGCGAACCATCAAAAGTCGGAATTTTCATAGGGGGAAGCTTCAATTCTACCAGTGGTGTCTTTGAACCTGTTACGGAGTTGTTGAAAACACTTTGATTCTCAATAGTTGCTAATTGTTCTTTCAAATCGCATGAATACTTGAAGAAAAGCTCCTTTAATTTATGGAACGTTAACGCTTCCATACATTTCACTTTTGCCTCCTCACTAGGAGCCTCAACAATTTTTTGATGAAGGGCTGTAGCCTCATCAAAGGAAGCCTCCAAATTGGTCAAACGTGCCTCATTCATGTGCACAGATTTCCTTGATGCTCCTAAATCTACATATGCTTTGAAATCGGCATCTAAGTCTTGCGAAATAGTTTGAATCGCATCTATTAAATTTATAATCTTGCTTTTGCTCATACTGAAGCAAAAGAATTACCTTAACCCGTCGAACACACCACACACGATTTATATTTATTTATTGATTATATTATGATAATAATACAGATTTAAATAAAATGCCACACACCTGTTCTTTAGCGTTGCTCCCTCGCTGCACCAGCTCCTCAAATCCAGATCCTTGTAAAGAATGATGACGAATGAGTCTCGAACGCACTGAATGTCAATTGCACGTGGCACACGGACTATTTTTTGTTTCTTAATATTTCATATTTAAACCCGAACTGTCCATACACATTTACTTCTGTCTATTTGATGGTACTTATGTAAAAGAATCTTTTCTTTTTCTTGTACCGATTGCACTGATCACGTACAGAATACTTATATCCGGTTTTGAAGGACCACTATGTGTCGCTAGGACACTCGCAAAATTAAAAAGAAGAAAAAGATACTGATCAAACAAAAAGACAAACTAATTAGTTTTCTGTAACTTTCTTTATTATTTTAATAGTATTTCACACTCTTGAGTTCGTATTGGGAATGTCCTCTACTGCTTCTCACTCGTCGAAAGAAACCTCCGCATCAGCTGGTTTCGCCGTTCGCCCACATCATTCGATGGTTCATCAGATGGTTTGCCGTTGACCAAATGTTATAGATCATTGACCTCGACTACCAAGTTGCACGCACACAGATTGCATCACAGAAATTGTAGCTCAGTGGGTGGAGCCAACTGATTATGTGTTTTTCGCCGCGTTAACTCCCGCACATGGATCTTGTGCGTAGTTCAGTTGTGTGTGAATGTTCTGCTCCCAATTTTGCAGATCAGTTGGGCATGATGCATTTATGTTGTCGCCGGCTTTTGTGTTTGACATTGATCTTTGCCGACGGCGAATGCATTGTGAGTATGATGTCGTCGGATTTTTCCGGTGGTTCATGATGCGTTGCAACAATGGACATTATGCATTTGTCTTCAACCACTGGTGCTACTTTGGCACTCAACAAATGCAAAATCCTCCATATTTGCCGGACAAGATCTTGCTCAGTCGCAGACTTATATGTAAATAATGTTATAATAGAATCAGTATCTAATTTAAGTATACTTGGTTTGTTGTTCAACTGTAAATATACATAAATGGAAAAGTCATTGCTTAGAAATTAAGAAATCACTAGCTGCTTAATTATATTAAGTATTTAGCCTCAAAAGAAAGTAATGCTATTATCAATACTCCTTGTTACGTAACAATAATGGTAATATTAAGTAAAATCGACTTCGCATTATGTATCTACGGCAATGCCCCAAAGTCTACATTGAACATCATCAAGCCATCCGCAGAAGTTTAAATGCACTCCCCACCACCCCAACGAAAAACATACTTACTGAAGCTGGATTCCCCTCCATTCAAGAACGCTGCATGGAAGTATCGGCGAAACTGCTCTCCAAAATCTGTTTTAACTTAAAACTCGGCAAAGTTTTAAGCATTCCATACAAATGCTTCCCCAAACGCACAGCCTCGCAACCACCGTGGTTCATCAAGACTGATTCAATATAATTGAATGCAAGTACCAAAAAACACACTCAAACAATCGTATATATCAGTCAATGTTCCTATGTATATCCTCGGACCTGACCTCTAAAGGATGGACAGTTTTTTACACGGATGATTCCAAGACAATAAAAAATACTGCATTCGCCGTCACCCTAGAAAATGGTACACTCCTCAAACAAGGCATTATGACGGAAATTGCCTCTATCTTTACCACAGAAGCACAAGCCATTTTAGAGGCGATGGTGTTAGCAGACAATACGTATGGAAAGTACGTCATCTGTTCAGACAGCCTTTCAGTACTATGTACAGGCAACTGCAAACCCAAAGTATGATTCTAAATTAGTCTCCCTTATCCGAGACATCCTCTTGAAAAGACCGGACAAGATCAAACTAATGGGGGTACCAAGGCATGCAGGTATACGGGGCAATAAAGTCGTCGATCACGCAGCCAATTTAGTTGGTGTTAGTACAACCTATCTATTTGACACACACAGCGAACGTGACCTACAATGAACAATAAAAAGCAGAATAAAACACAAATGAGCGATTGAAAACTATATCTTCACCATTACTCGACCCCAGCAAAACACCGCCAGGTTATCCATCCTCTGCCTTTAAGTCAACCACTACTAATTTCCTTCGTCTTCGCCTTGGACACTGTATCTACTCACCAACACCTACTAAGAAAGAAGTCGCCCCCAATCTGCTCCTCATGTAATATCCGCACCCTAAACATGCTCCTGCTTCTTCTCTTCAAACACGGCCAGTAGTTACCTTAAGGACAACTTTTTTAAAATATTAGACAATCCATCCCTAGAAAACTTAAATATAATAAATAAGCTTGTAACATTATTCAATATCAAATTATAGCATATAAATGTACCTACAATACATTAAATCAAGCTGAAAGCCTTTGCAGCTAGTGCTCAAATTCTTGTATTTACATGTAAATTTATTTCATGTCAATACTCGTAAATATTAATAATAATAATAATAAATTGTTTTGTTTTTTGTTTTGTAAATCAGCTGATTTTTGCTGTCAAAATGTATAATTCCTAACCTGGCAACACTACTGAAGAGACAACTAGGAAAAATTGCCACTCGTAATACTAGAAAAAAAAATGGTGGCCTCTAAGACAACTCCACTGAGTTTGGTTGCCAACGGTAATAGGAGTGTTAACCTAATTCTCTAATTGTATTGAATTAACCTAAAATAGCGAAAAACGAACCAATACCTACTCATAATATTGCCACACACCATTCACCACTAATAGTTTTTTATTCTCGACAGTTGGTAGCCCACCTGATTGTAGAGGGGGCCGCCAGCTAAAATCATCATTCAAGATACAACTAAGCTGAAACCTCAAAGACAACTCACGAGACAAGAGGAACGTAGCGAAATTATTTTCCTGTGGCCCGGCAGGATGTCGCAGCGCAACGAAAATTTTTGCCAAATAACGCCTTTCGCTCACCAGCATCCACATTTCGCAATCGGCATGGCTCCCGTCGTTAGTTCACCTAAGTAACATCCGACCGCAAAACATCCATCGTTGACAGCCGAACGATAAAATTGGATGCTCAGAAAAGCAGCAGGAACATGACGCGTAGACGAAAGCAGTTGTCATAATGGAAAAACTGCATGCAAAAAATGCGATATTTTTGCCAATCGGTTCCGCCCATGACACCGCCCTTAGAGCATGGCCAAGCTATGAGTATGTGTACGTGTGTTGCTGGCTATTACACTGGCTGACCAGATGACCACTGTGCAGAAGCGACTAAGAGGTGATTTTTTTCCTATATGGTTTGTCGTAGCTGCATAGAAAATCCGCAATTACGAAAGAGGTTGTTAACCGGATTAAGATTGGCCTTCAAAAATCAGCTGGACTGTACGGTCAATAAAGACATTTTAAAACGAAAAAAAATTAGTTTGTTTTATTTAGTTCGTATCACTTATTTCGCTTGCTTAAATTGATCTCGGTTTTGTCAGCATAGATTTGAATCGGCACCGGAGACAAATCGGTCGCAGTTTATTTTTTATCTTTTTTTTGCAAAGTATCGTGGCCATACAGTACCAACAATGCCATATAGAAACATACGAGGGTTGTCTGAAAAGTTTCCGACCGCAATGTGTAAAGATAGCGGTACTCGTCAATAAAAGCTACAGTCGTGACAGTCGTTTGCGTGAGTCGATGTGAGGGTTTTTTGGAAAATGGAAAAAATTGGATATCGAGCTGTTATTAAATTCTTGTTTTTGAAAGGCAATACGCCTACGCAAATCAAAAATGAGTTGGACTCTGAGTATGGGGACTCTGCACCATCATTTACCACAGTGAAATTTTGGGCAGCTGAATTTAAACGTGGCCGTAAGAACTTGTGAGATGATGAACGTTCGGGACGTCCAAAAACTGCAACCACTGACGATAACATTGCTAAAGTTCACCAAATGGTGTTAGACGACATCCGAATTAAAGTGAGAGAGATAGTAGAGGTTATGAAAATGTCCAAAGGACATGTTTGTTACATATTAAATCAAGATTTAAGCATGAGAAAGCTGTCCGCGCGTTGGCGCAGTTTAGGCGCCGATTAATTACTGTACATATTGGGTCTACAAGTAAGTTTCCAGCGTTTTTTTTCCAAAATTTGAAGTTTTATTATGAAAACATAGTTACAATGCTTTATTCAAAGTATCGTCCATCGGAAGCTGCAACTTTCCCCCACCTTTCTGGCAATTTATGAATTCCGGACCAAAAAAATTGCTCGTCTTTCGAGCCCAGGAACGTATCGAGCCAATTTTTGATTTCCTCTCCTGAGCTGAAGCGTATTTCCGTAAGAGCGTTCTGCATCGAACGAAACAAGTGGTAGTCAGATGGTGCCAAGTCTGGACTGTAAGGCGGGTGAGGCAGAATTTCCCATCCACTATTTTCCAAATAGTTTTTCACCGAAACCGCAACATGTGGCCGAGCGTTGTCGTGATGAAAAATGACGGACTCATGCCTGGTCTCATATTCTGACCGTTTTTCTTTTAATGCCCGCTTCAAATGAATTAGTTGGGTTCGATATAATGGTCCTTTGATGGTTTCACCACTCGGAAGCAGTTCGTAGTATACGACACCCTTTTGATCCCACCATATGCAGAGCATGACCTTATTCACGTGAATATTTCGTTTCGGCGTCGCTTGGGCGGGCTCGCCGGGCTTTGTATACGATTTTCTGCGTTTAGGATTATCATAATCTCATCACCAGTGACAATACGATGCAAAAATGATTTATTTTTATACCGCTGCAGTAACATTTCGGACATACAAAATCGCCGTTCGACGTCCCTTGGCTTCAATTCGTACGGCACCCAGTTTCCAACCTTTTGAATGAATCCCAGTGCTTTTAGGCGCAGGGAAACGGCTTGTTGCGTGACACCCAATGATGCAGCAAGTTCTTCTTGAATCTGACACGGATCCTCATCCAGTAAAGCGTCCAATTCCTCGTCTTCAAAACTTTTCGGCTTTCCGGGGCGATCTTTGTCTTCAACTCCAAAATCACCACTTTTGAACCGTTTGAACCACTCGCGGCACGTCGATTCACCAATACATTCCGCCCCATAAGTTTCCGAAAGCAAACGATAGGCCTCAGCCGCACTTTTCTTCATATTAACGAATAAAAGCAGCGCTTCCCGCAAATGACGTTTATTTGGCTGGAAACTTGCCATGATTTTGCTCGATAAAATGTACGACACCGATAGAACTGCTCAAATATAACGCTGCAAAGTTGTTGACAGATACAAAACCTACAAATAAAACACATGGGGTCTGACATTTCTGACCGGAATCCACTGGTGGCGCCATCTCTGACAAACGCTGGAAACTTACTTGTAGACCCAATACATGAAACTTGGATACACCATTATACGCCTGGAACAAAAATTCAGTCAAAACAGTTTTTTCGGCTGCGAAAGTGATGGCTACTGTTTTTTGCGATAGTAAAGGAGTTATCTTAATCTTCAAAAAGGAAAAACTATTACAGGAAAAACGGCCACATTTGCAGAAAAAGAAAATCCTGTTTCACCAAGACAACGCGCCGTCTCACACCTCAGCGGTTGCCATGGCGAAAATCCATGAATTACGGTTTGAACTGCTTGACCATCCACCTTATTCACCAGATCTAGCCCCAAGCGACTTCTTTTTGTTCCCTCATCTAAAAACTGCGCTGGAAGGACAGAGATTTTCGTAAAATGAGGAGGCAGTCACCTTCGTGAACAATTATTTTGCAGAGAAAAACACCAAGTACTATTTGGACGGGTTAGGGAGATGGGAGCATCGCTGGGAGAAGTGTATAGAGTTACAAGGAGACTATGTAGAAAAATAAAAAAAAAAAATTGAGAAAAAATGTTTTGTATCATTGTTCGGTCGGATACTTTTCAGACAACCCTCGTATTCCATCGGAGCCTACAGACACATCATCGCACAGAATTCTGCCTTCGATGATAATCGGAAACAATCACTGGTATCTTTATTAATGAGATTTTATCGAAATTTTCGACACTACTATACGTAAGGTATTGCGGGTAGTTACATACTGGTTACGATTTCGATAAAAGAGCAAATATCGTAGCAGCACTTTGCTATTTTATCACCTCGTAAATTGGAGCAAGCACTGATGAGAATTGTTCGTTTGGCACAAGAAGAGATGTTTACTCCGGAGGAAGAAGAGAACAAAACGAAGGGGTATAAAGCACTCAACCCGTGCTTTATACAATAAAAAGCACACTGCCAAAACCCAATCATTTTTTTTTCAGAACGCGTTATCGATGACGCTCACGAAAAATCCCTACACAGTGGTATTCAGAAGATGATTGCTTACACACGCGTTTTGGTTTTTTAATCTGAAAAATTCTCTTAAAAGGCAAATCCACAACTTCATTATTTGTTTTAAGTTCAGAGCCATGATAGCTAGAACAGTCATTTCAAGGCCATTTACATTCACCGGAGTAGACTACGCAGTACGCATTTTGGGGGCAACAAAAGCTGGTAAGCACCATAACTACCCAGGCGTTTACAGGAGCGTACAGAAGATTGGTTGCCCGAAAGGGAATATTCAGGGAGCCGTACAGAGATACCTATCTTGTAGGTAGCAACAGCAAACGAACAACGCCAATTTAAACAAGCAAAGTTGGATTGGAAAAAATATGGCAGAGGTATTAGCCAACGAGTGCACCAAGTGGAAATTTATTCCCGGCTTCTCCCCCTTTGGTGGTCTATGGAATCGGGGGGTGAAATCTGTAGAATTTTACATCAAAAGTGTGTCCCACTGCCGGGTGCTAACCTTCGAAGAGCTCACTACGTTTCCAGCACAAGTATAAACCAGATGGAGAGAATGTCTTACCTTGCAAAATTGAAAATAGTACATGCCCTGACCCAATCATTCTAGAAGCAGTGGAGCAAGCAGCAAGTATCTGTCCAGATTACAGCAATGCCCAAAATGGACTCGTGTTACTGAGTGACTTAGTGCTCAGAAAAGATGAGCGGATGCCTCCGTTAAAACGGAACTTAGGCCGAATACTAGAACTTCATCCAGGACCTGATAACTTAGTACGAGTCGAAGTCGTTAAAATGGAAACAACACAGCTCAAACGTTCGATTTCGAAGATTTGCCCCCTACCGAGCAATGCATTTCATACAGGACAAAATTAATCTTCATTCTTCATCAACACACTGTTTTTTTTGTTATAAAAAAAAGAACTTAACACTAAAGTGCGTATGACTACACTTATGATGCCAAAGCATGTGTTAAGTTTTTCGCAAATCGAGACAGAAAAAGAAAGAAAGACGTTTGGGCTCAGTGGCTATTTCGCTCCATGGCTTACATCCAACATTTAGTGGGGAGACTAAATTATTAGCGTAAATTGACTTGATGTTGTATTTAGGCAACCATCCATCTCACTAGATTTTAGTTGCCTGAAAAAAGTCTTTCGGTCACGGCCAAAACACTACCACTTGAGTCACGGTCACCCACTCTCAAATGCAACACAATACAACTTTACTTACTCTACACACCTTATAAATTATACGAAGGAACACTTGCAGAAATTATTTAACAATTCTAGCATTTAGCGGAATTTTGAGTTTTATTTTGAATTTTACGGAGGAAATCATTTCCATAACTATTCCACAACAGAATCAATGCAGCACACAAATGTAATACATAGTGTGACCCCTTCGTTTCATAAAATGGCAAGCGAGGACAAAAGCATTGTCACACAAAGGACAACAAGGAATCTGGTGAAACATGCGCAACCCAGCCAACTTTCACTGCAGTAAGCGGTATGGAACGGTTGAATATTCCCTGTTTTGGAACAAGGAACGGGAGATATGGTTCGCTTCGCTGGAAGCAAAACTCCAAATGCAGAGGGTAACATCAGATTCTTCTAAATTCAGTGCTTTAGTTTCCAGACTGAAAGAAAACGTCCTCACTCTAGTGAAAGAAGAAGTCCTTAATCGGCCATCAAAGGATAAGTACGAGTACGACTGCTAGCGGAAATGCAGTCGCTCAACAACGGTATTTTGGACTCAAACTATGTGCGCGCGTTGTGGTTGGATCAACTCCCACGCGAATTGCGGATGAGTCTTGCAGCATGCAAAAATCTAAGCAACGATGAATTAGCACAACTGGCAGACGACGTGTGGAACATTTCATCATTTTTCAACAACCCAATAATGGCCGTCCAGTCGCAAGCACGCAGGCACATTTAGAAGAAAAATTCAATAATCTATCCCACCAAGTCGAGCTAGCTGCTGAAGGAATTAAAAATTTGCCAGCAACGTTCGCGTTCACGTTCACGTTCCCTATCCTGTCCTCGCAATATCGACAAAAAGCTGAAAGACAAACCTTTATGTTTTTACTATCAACGATTTGGATCGCAAGCTAGGACGTGCACAACTCCGTGTCAATTCAAGCCGGAAAACTAAAACGCCCTCCAGTACAGTCGGCCGTCACTTGTGGCTCAACATCTCACCGACTCTTCCTTTACGACAATACAACTGGACAAGGTTTTCTTGTTGTTTCAGTTGTTCCTGTGGAACGAAAAGACAGACACCATCAGTCTTCAATCAAACTCTATGTCGCAAATGGGAGCTGTATCAACACATACGGTGAAAAAGCGCTCACCCTGGACTTAGGCATAAGGAGACCCGTGCGCTGGGTATTTCAAGTGGCTGATGTTCCATACGGAACTATTGGTGCAGACTTATTACACACTTACCGTTTAATAGTCGACATCAAACAAGGCCGAGTAGATGATGGCGAAACAAAACTTCATGTAAAAGCCACGTTTTCTCCTACATCTATCCACTGAATTTCGCAACTTAGCAAAGACGAGGAGTATGTAGACCTTTTTCGAAAATTTCCCAACTTCCTGGCAAACAACTCTCAGCAACCAAAAGCATCACGTGATGTCCGACATTACATCGAAACCACTGGCCCACCAGTTCATGAAAGAGCTCGCAGATTGTCACCAAAACTGTTGAAAAAAGCCAAAGAATTCCAGTTCATGATCGTCCAAGGATTTTGCCGTCTATCGAGTAGTCACGACACGACTAAATCAGTATTCGTTTTGTCGTTTTTTAACGAAACGAAACGACAAGCGACGTGAGGAAATTTCCAACCCCATGTTTGTAGTAGAATTTCGTTTTCGGCAGAAATTCGGTATTCCCTAATTAAAAACGAGACGACAAAGGTCAAACGATTATGTTCATCGTTCGCATTTAAGTTGACGACAGTGAGAAAGATGTCTGGAGAAATGTAAGTAAAATTCATATTTTTACTTATTATTTTAAATCTCAATTTATTTTAAGTACTGTATATCTGATAGACATTTTACTATCGCAAGCCTCAAATGAAATAAATAAAAGTATGCATATTGCAAAAGTTTAATTAAATAAAACTCAACCTACAATCATTGTACTTAGGCTATAAAATTCTTTTATATTCAAATACTCGTGCTGCTTTTCTTCTATTACAAATTTGTCGTGTCGAAAAGGTTATAGAATACCAATTAATAAACGACACGACACGACAAATGACTAGTGTCGTTAACGACAAACGACAACGGGAATAGGGGTTATGGTACCAAATAAGTCTGGCGACTGGAGACCATGTGAGGACTATCGCCGGCTAAATACTCAAACGGTGCCCGACCGATACCCCATTTACGACTATAACAACCACCTCCATGGTAAAAGAGTAATTTCGAAGCTGGACTTAGCACGCGCATACCATAAATCCCTGTCAACCCAGACGACATACCGAAGACAGCCGTGATAACTCCCTTCGGATTATTCGAATTTATGGTGATGCCCTTCGGACTTCGAAGCTCAGTACAAACTTTTCAGCGACTTATCCAAAAAGTACTCGCTGGGCTGGATTTCGTCTACGCTTACCTGGACGATCTACTTGTGTCATCAGTAAGCCACGTAGAGCATGGAAGGCATCTCACTGCTGTTTTTGAACGCCTCCATCAGTTTGGTCTGACAATAAACAGGAAGAAGTGCATATTCGGAGCGGATAGCGTTGACCACCTCGGTTACCGGATATCTGCTGAAGACTTGCAGCCACTCGAGGATAAGGTCGAAGCGATGAAGTCGTTTAAGGAGCCACAAACATTAGTCGGCCGAGTTCGTAATCGCAGTACCAACGCAGTACTGCAATGCAAAGCGTTCTTAATTGCCAACATGTGGCAATGATGCGATGCATCGCTTTCTAAAATGTAACATGAAAGCAACAGCTGCGTAAACAAAAGCAACCAACACATCATAGATTATCGTGATGCGATGAAATTTGACATTTCATTTGAGATTAAAAACAAAATAATGATTAACATTTTTTTTTAAATTTGTTTAATGCAAGTGAACTTACACAAAATGTTTGTTTTTTCATGCGAAAGTGGGGAAAAAACACATCTTCAGGATACGATTTTATAACTTCGAAAAAACATTTACACTTGGGAATATATCTTCCTTTATTTAAGAAAAAGAAGAAATGAACAATACTTTACGACTCAAATGTTTCCTTTTTATATCGAATGTATATATGCTGTATATATGTATATATGCTGCCATTATAATTGGTTAAATTATTAAGCAAATTATTCAAAAGAATTATCGCTGCTAATTTCCTTGGCATTTTTTATGGACCCGAATTGACTGACAAACAAAACAAGAAGAAACGCTATTTGAAATGTCTGCAATGCTGAATTCTATAATTATTTTTGCGAAATGATTTACTAGAGCTATTAGAGGACATTCCACTGATCCATCTACAGTGTTTCCAACAGGATGGTGCTCCAGCCCACTATGGTTGTGAGGTTAAGAATTGGCTAGATGAAGAATAGAGGAAGAAATGGACCAGTCCACTGGCCTGCAAGATCTCCTGACCTTACAGTATTCGGTTTTTTTGTGTGGGGGCGAATGAAAGAATTTATTTATTCAACCGAAATACTCGTAGCAACTTTAAGTAAATTGGAAGAGCGTATTTTCGAAGCGTTATCAAAAGTGGGGCAGCAGTCAGCATCAATAAGCATTTGCAGTGAAATCCAAAGACGGGCCCTAGCATGCATATATAACCAAGGGGGACACCTTGAGCACCTGTTATAATTGTTTTTTCACAGACATGAAATAAAAATTATCAAAAACCACACAAAATCATTTTTTATTCATAGCCTTTGGAGCTTAAGGCAAGAAAATATTTTTTTGAAATTTTGCTTTTGCAGGTTTTCCCAGGTATTATAAAATCTATGGGATTTCTGCAAATTTGTTTGATTTTTTTTTTATTATAGTTACGTTCATAAGAAAAAAATAATAAGACGTTATGTTTATTAAACGTTTTCCGGGAAAAGTAACCCTAAAGTCACTTCTTGCCCATGCTGGGCATTTCTTAAATGGAACAGACAGGAAGCACCAATCACTTCTTTTTTAAATCAAAGTTAAAACCGATGAAGGTATTAAAAGCAGACCGTGTTCTTACAGATCCTACTGGAAATTTGTTTAAGATTTTGAGAAAATTATTAAATGAAATAGTGTTCAACAGCAAGTGTATGGAAACAAGTATCTACGTACTAGATGTGCGAATTCCATTATTACTTTTCGGATAAAGCAACAAAGAGAAAGTTATGCAATGAAGAGGTAAATAAGTGGAATAAATACGAACAAAGAATTTCCAGAACACTTAAGCGGCTTTTTCCAGGAGATTATACCATAGAGTTAGATAAAGACGCAAAACCATACGCAGTTCATTCTGCACGAAGAGTACCCATTCTCATGATGAACAAATCAGACGCAATGGGCTGTGATAAAGTAATAAAACCAGTGGAAAAACCAATCCAATGGTGCGCCCAAGTAGTACTAATAAACAATCTTAAGCAATAAGCAAACCGCTGTAAAAGCTAGATGAAACTGATTTGGAAGTAGATCTAGAAACGCATGTTGTTGAAATTATGCCCGATCTTCCTGATAGAGACAAAAAGACTCAACAGATTCAAGAGGCACAACTAAAAGGTGAATATCGGAAGATTGTGAATAAGTGGGGTGGCCGTGGTGTAGTGGTACTAGCAATCGCTTCTCACTCGGAGAGTCAAGGTTCGAATCCTATCCACGACAAAAGTTTTCATTTGTGTAATTGGAACTCAGTCAGAAAAATCTGCGTGTGAAGGCATAACACTGACATGTAGATTTGGCTGTTGTAGGGTTTTCAAGCACAAAACAACCGTTAAAATTCACAACCTGAATCATTCCGAGTGTAGAAAATCTCTCCGTCCTATTCGGACTCCCACCCCTGGAGAGTCAATATCGAAACCAAACACACCTGAGTTTCAAGCCACTACATCACAACAATGCTTTCCTTTCTCCTCCTTCTATCTTTTCGCCCCCGCCCTGGCAACAGTAAAAGGGTATCATAACCCCTTAGGCGCGCCTAAATTATAAAAAAAAAAAAAAAAATACATTCCACTAAGCCTACCACTATAGATCAAATTGATCTTTTTTAAACGTTTCCACATATTTGGACATATTTAACCGTTGTCATATCGGTATAAATTTTTCTGGCATTTCCTAAAATATGCATACAATATACATATTCGTCAATATTTTTTTTCTCTTTTCTAAGAAATATTTGTAGCCGGTCCTGCCTACCGTGATTGGTGATTGGACTGGTCGATAAAATATTTTATATAATCCGTAAAAAAAACAGTTATCTTAAGATTTTATGATAATTAAAAGAAGTAAGATGAGAGCAGAGAATATTCAATTCTACTTGGAGAGTTCGTTGTTCTGAAGCAGATGGAACCATTTACGTAAGAACAGACAATTTTTTTACGACTGAATTACTGGCCACAAAGCTACGTGCAAAAAATACTACAACTCTTGAACATTTCTCTTACAGTGTATAAAAGCAAACCAACCAACAAAGGTGTTTGTTCAAAGTTCCATGCATAAATCAATAGAAATCGAAAAAAGTAACAAACGTATACCGGAACCGATTAGCTTTTATAATAATACAAAATTTGGTGTAGACGTGGCGGACCAGATGGCAAGGAAATACAGCGTGGGACTCGTAATCTTATAGCTGGCCCCTATAGGTATTTTTCAAGATTTTGGACCTAGATGGAATAAATGCCTGGATTTTGTATAAAGAAACAACAGGTGCAAATATTTCAAGGCAGGAATTTTTATTCCAAATCCGCAAGATCGGTGAAATTACAACTACGACGACTTGAAGAGGAAAGACTTCTGATGCACTCAGAAGTGCATAAGGAGATAAGGAGTACCTCGATGCTAAATACCAAATTGTGGAATAAACATCCGATGAAAATAATAAAGAAAATCCTTTCTTTTCCTCATTTAAAGTTCAAATAACTGAAAGAAATAGTAAACTAAATATAAATGAAAACAAATCGAAGATAGTGACTTTAAAAATTCCTTTCTTAGGTGTTAGGAAACGCCTAACACGTATCAAATAAATGTAACCAAAAGAAATTGTCTTTATTTAAAAATGCACACAATTGGTAATTATATTGTAAGTGGACTGTATAGATGCTCGATGCTCCGAGGTTGAAATTGCGCTGCTTAGATGTTCGTCATTCGCCAGTTGAAATTACCCACAAGACAAAGGGTTATTTCCGCTTGTTGTAGTGATCTGCATTAACTGCGCCATGTCTTTGTTCCGAACAGAATATGAGTCGATGGAATTTTCGATCAACATCGTTTCCCGTTTTCCTCCATATCTTGTTCGCACATACTCGTATAACTACCCCTAGATGTCAAACTCTACTAATACTTTTGCAAACCCTTAACTTTCGCACAGACACACAGTAAGTGAATCACCAACACATTCTCCATCTCTATAACCTGTCAGAATGGCTAAAATGACAACAAATTTCACGTAATGTTCACTAGGTATATATAATAAACGCGAAAATAAAAGGGAAAATATTTTACGCTGCTGAATATTTAATTTAATGTCCTGAAAAAGTGAAGATAATAGAATATATGTAAAAACCTCTTTTTTTTGTTTCAAGTGCACAAAAGGGGATCGTTTCAGAATAAAATTAATTCTGAAATCAAGCTTAAGCTTGTGTTGAAAATTAATTGTATAAGCATTTTGCATGTTTAGGCACAAACTCTGTACTCTGGACATCAATGAAAAGGATTGTTAATTAATGGCACTTTTAAAATCAATTTTCTTGCTGTTCTTTTAGTTTGGCATGTGTTAAGTAAATAAATTAATTAAATAATAGTGATAAGTAGAATTAACATTTTTGATACTTTTTAGTTTTTTTAGGAAAATATTTGTTTTTCTAATTGTACGAGTATTTAAAGATTTCCTAAAATATTTCGAGAATGTTTTTTTTTTCGCACATTATAAAGTACAAAAGCAGTGGTATTTTAGTTGTTCATTTGTTTAAAAAAATTGCCAGATTAGCCAACGTACAATGTGAAGCAAAACTCTTGATATCCCAACTTAATTTGGTTTTGTCGAAGGAAATTATGTTTATAATTGTTTTCAACAGATCTGTTTATTTGCAAGTAATAAATGTTTGTTTGAACTTTCTTAGGGGCAAAAACAAAAACATTAATATTTCGTTCAGAAAAAAAATATATAAAAATAAAAATGCTCCGCTGCATGTGAAATGAGCACAGCTAAAATATTGATAACCTTAATGAAAAGTGTTAGTTTATACTTTAATTTTGCGAAAAAAAACTACTTTGTTGGGTATCCTTTAATGCTTTTTACATCTTTAAGGCGGTCTGGCACGGAATGTGTCAACTTTTCCAGATATTCGCATGTTAAATTTTATAATTCCGCTAAAAATAAGGCTTTTAACTGAAGCTTTGATGTAATGACATGTTTTCGTAAGCTCTTCTTTAAATGATTCCAAAGACGTTCCAAAGAGAGCTGGTTAAGATCGGGGCGTTGTGGTGGTGTTACTAGCAAGTGAGGGCTAAGCATTGTTTATGTACTTTGAAGTAAATTTTCCTGCTAAATGTTTTAGTATACTTCTTTTGTCATGATCTCAATGACTATGACTAAATTACCCATCCCAAAAAAGGACATTTGGCACCATATCACATAACCACCATCTCCGTGCTTTACTTTTTTCCTTGTGTTTTAGGATTCAAAGCCTCATTTGGTTGCCTTCATGCTTTCGAAGACCTATTCGATCCATAAATGTTAAATTTTGACTCTTCTGAAAAAATTCTGGAAGTCAAATCCTTTGTTTTTGTATTCATCAGCAAAGTCTTTTCTTTTTTTGTTTGCTTCGCTGACGAAAAGTTTCCTTCTAGCGGTATAGGATTTATACTCAGTTCGTTGTGTCCATCTACATACTATGTACACTGCTTTCGATAGGCCGCTGCTTTCTTTCACATTCACGAGAATCCCGCTAAATTTTAGCATTACTACGTGATATTTGTGAAAGGTTATGTTTACATCGATTTTTTTCTTCTCGGAAATTTTTTGATGCAAAAACTGAGCAACGAATTTGAAAATGTTGCTTTAGTAATATATTAAATATAAACTAAATTGTCCAGTCACACCCATATTTTTTCAAAATGTAATTGGTCAATTCTCTGTTCTACCAAATATAAAGCACTAATTTTGTTTATTGTTTTGTTTGTTGCTATTACCAATATTTTAAATTCAATTTTACAAAAGGCTTGTGTAAAGTTATTGTTGACGATAAAATCAACACACCTGATAAGACGAAACGCACCCACGCATCAGCAAATTTCCCCTTGGAATTTTCGGCGGCTAAACGCTAACAAAATTACAAAAAAAACACAAATGTCATTTGTACATAAAAGACAATTTTATTTGAAGTAAAATAGATTGATTTTTGTAACGTTAAAGGAAGTGGTTTAATTTTCGCAGTTAATACGGATATTCTTTAACAGTGCAGTTTTTCATAGCAACTGTTTTTCTTTTGGTTCACACCCGAACATTTGGTCCAGTTCGAGCCGGATTTAACTGTCCCATCCTAGATTTAAATACATCAGTTGCATTCGTTTTTTTTTTTTCTTGCGAATTAATTTTGCTGAAGTCGTTGCACAACTCAATCTGGACTGCAGCTGAAGGCGAGCTAATTTCTGGAACTAGGACGTAAAGCTTAAAGTTGTGTGCTGTGTATGTGGCCTCTTAGGAACGATTCTCACGTAAGTACATAGATTTGTACTATTCGTTTTATTTAAAACAAAAAAGCACATAATACAATACATATACATATACATATATGAAGCCAAATAAGCTAAGTAGGGTGCTTGCGCAAATGGAGAAAGATATATCCAATTTCGGCAAAAGAGGTCCGAGTACTAGAACGACAAATTATTTATCAGGTCGTTTATCAATGCTGGAAAAAACTATGGAATCAGCAGAAAGTGTGTATGAAGTTTTTCAGATGGCAAATGTTTAGAAATAGAGGAGGTCTTTGAGCAAATTAGGGAATTATATTTTGAGTATCGAGCTAATCTTCTCGATGCCATGGACAAAGTAAAAACAAAGGAAACCAAGGACGACGTCGCCGAAACCAATTTAAATACAACAGTAGCATCTCACAATGCGGATGTTCGTTTGAAAAACATTCCTGTGCCCGTTTTCTCCGGTAGTTATGAATCTTGGCGGGGTTTTCGAAATCTATTCACTTCTCTGGTCCATCATAACGTGTCTCTGTCTGAAATTCAAAGGTTATACTACTTAAAAACTAGTGTGTCAGGTGAAGCCGAAAGGATTTTGTCCCATTTAACCATTGTTAACGGTAATTATCTAAAGGCGTGGGCTATTTTACAGGACAGATATGATCACCAACGGTTTCTTGTCAATACCCAACTGAACCGTTCATAACTCAAGAACGGTTTGAAGCAATCAAGGAGCTATTGGACACGTCAACCGAAATAGTTCACAGCTTGGATAGTTTGAAAGTGCCAGTCCAACACTGGGACGCGGTGTTAGTATACGTGCTGCTTCAAAAACTGCCTTTAAAAACACAGCAGCTTTGGGAGGAGAAACTGGGTTCTAAGGACAATACCAAAGAATTACCAACATTTAAAGAATTCAAGCAGTTTCTTGAAACAAGGTTCCGTACCTTGGAAGCAGTGAGCTGTCAGAATGTTAAAATATTAGCAGAACAATCGAAAAAGGTATTCCAGCGCAGTTCTTTTCACTTACAGGCCAGTTCGTCCAAATACACATGCAGGCTATGCAATATAGGTGCACATTCTATTCGAAAAAGCAATAAATTTTTAAAAATGAGCATATTCAAAGCATAGGTAAACTAGGTTTATGTAGAAACTGTCTGGCATACAGCCGTTTTTCTGATAACTGTCCAAGCACCCATAGATGTCATTACTGCCAGCAGCCACACCATTTGCTTTTGCATAATACGACACATAGCACATCACCATTAAATCATCAATCGCAACTAGTATCGAATAACAACAACTTTCTTAATTCAGTAATAAATCCCAATGCTCCTAGTTTCAGCGATGTGTTAGCCGACATACTTTTGCCAGAATTGATCAGGCCCAATAACGCCAATTTACCCGTAGCACAAAAAACCAAACTCGGATGGATCCTCTTTGGACGTGCACCCTTTTCGTCTCAACCCGTAAAGAGTTTTCACCAAGCTTACACCCTCGATGAAAGTCTGCAAAAGTTCTGGGAGTTAGATGAAGCTCCTTTTCTGAGTGTAGAAACTCCAGAAAATATGGCATGTGAGGAGCACTTCTTAAAAAAACATCAAGCGATTACCAGATGGATGATGTGAAACTGCCCTTCTCTTCAAAGGAAACGTTCGTCCCATGATTGGACGCTCAAGAGAAGGTGCCCTAAGGAGATATAAGCATAGAAGATTACATACGCTCGGGTCACGTGACCGAAGTTGGGAACGAACACGTTTTGGAGAGCACACCGCACTACTTCTTGCCACATCACGCGGTCATAAAAGAAAGCAGTTCTTCAACTAAATTGAGAGTAGTTTTTGATGCTTCGTTTAAGACGTCGGATGGAAAGTCACTCAACGACACCCTGATGGTGGGACCGACTCTACAAAACAACATTGTCGATGTCATCCTAAGGTGGAGGTTGTACACTTTTACAGCTGACAGCAGAAAAAGCCCGTTTCCAATACCCACGAGCGGCAAGGATGATTTTAGAGGAGATGTACGTTGATGACATAATTTCCGGAGCTGACACGAAACGAGAAGTTGAGGAGAAAATTAAGGAATTAAAAATAACACTTGAAATAGCGGGATTTTATCTACGTAAGTGGGCGTCCAACATATCCGACTTGATGCAAGATATACCTCCTCAAGGCCGTGAGGTTAAGTTTTCTCTCCCTTCGGAAGGTTTAAGTCAACTGAAGATGCTAGGAAATCATTGCCTCCCCAAAGTACATAGTTTTTTTTGTACAGCTACACCCCACTAAAACATCCGCAGCCAACGAAAAGATCTATTTTGTCAACCATAGCCAGGCTTTTTGACCCGATGGGATGGATTTCGCCCTGCATCATAAAAGCGATTCTGATAGGGAGAGCGTCTAAGTTCCAAAAACTGGTCAGGATAGTTGCGTATTGTCGTAGGTTCCCCGAAAACTTCCAACAACACTACCCCAAGTTCTGCCGCTACATCCGAAGCCAACAAACCGACCCCAAGAAGCCGAACACTATTCCCTTTACGCCGACGGAACTCAAGGAAGCGTCTACAGTGCTGATTCGAATGGCACAAAGGGAAATGTTCCCAGAAGGCATAACAAAGACAAGAGGGATGGGATTATTACATCCATTTGAGGACGACAACAGCATCATTCGTGTGGGCGGAAGACTCAGGAATGCCAACATACCCTATGACCAACAGCACCCTATCATATTGGACTCAAGGCACAAACTATCAACATTAATAATACGCGAGTCACACATCATAACCCTACACGGAGGCATTCAACTAATGATGGCACACTTACGACAGAAATACTGGATCTTCCAACTGAAGAGGACGGTCAAAAAACATGTAAACAGCTGTACCATCTGCTATAGGTTTCGAACCAAAGCCGCTCAATAGCTAATGGAAGAGCTGCCAACCCCTCGAGTCACAGCGTCAAGGCCTTTCACAAACACGGGTATTGACTCTTCGGCGGACGTACTCATATGTATATAATATTTTGAAGCGAATGCTAAAATCTTTATTTTAAATTAGTATAATTCAATATAATAAAATCCATTTACTTACATTCGTGCCGTGTCCGCCCAATGGTCAATCAGAAAAGAACGAGAATATTTGACGTTTAAAGTTACTGGGAGAAAAATTCTTTAAGAGAAAGAGATAACAGCAACCATTGTGCAGAGACGACACGAGTGTATTACAATATACAGTGCTGCCAAGTAATGGCGCAACATTCCCCCCTTCGTAAATGTCGCGCGTCTAAGCGTGATTTTTACTGCTCCTTCTTCAAGTCGAGTTTCGCCAACTTCACGATTGGACGAGTCATCAGCCCGTTCGCCGTCCGCACCACTGCACTGCGAGCCTCACCGTCTTTTGCGTATTGTAAGTCCATGACTACGCCCTTTTTCCAGTCATTCCTTTTACTGCTCTCGTCAACGATTATAACTACGTCTCCTAGAACTATCGGATCTGGGGCTGGTTGAAACCATTTATGGCGCCGGGTTAAGTACGGGAGGTATTCCCGCAACCAGCGCTTCCAAAACTGATTTGCCAATTGGTTTGATAGAGCAAAATTTTTACTCAGCGTAGGTCCGCTGTTGTCCTCACTGCTCCGCTCCCTTATGCCACTTGAGCTTCCGACCAGGAAGTGATTTGGAGTGATCGCTTCGCTCATTGGTGAGTCTAGAGGGACGTATGTTAAGGGTCTGGAGTTCAGGATGTTCTCCACATCAGCCAGAGCGGCTCTCAACACCTCTTCTCTAAGCCCATTGTCCGGCAGGATGTCCATCAGAATCGATTTGACCGAGCGAATCATTCGCTCCCATGCACCACCCATGTGGGGCGCCGCCGGTGGTATGAAACGCCATTCAATTTCTGGATAGGCCTCCGCTAATTCGCTTGATGAAACCCTCTCAATCTCCTCCGCTAGCAGACGACTTGCACCCCGAAAATTTGTCGCGTTATCCGACACAATTCGTCTCGGTACACCTCGTCGGCTAATGAACTGCTTCAGTACTAGCATGAAGGATCCCGTCGACAGCGAAGGGGAGATTTCGAGGTGAACTGCCCTCGTGGTGAGACAAGTGAAAATCACACCCCATCGCTTCTCCGTTCGTCGACCAACAACGATGCTAAGGGGTCCAAAGTAATCCACGCCCGTATACGTGAAGGGTAGCGTGAATGGAGCTAAGCGCTCCGGTGGTAAGTCACCCATGCTCGGAGGGACAGGAATTGCACGTCGGTTCTTGCACGCTTGACAGCTTCGTGCGACAGCTCGAACTAAAACTCGGAGACCGCTCACATAGAATCGCTGACGCACCTCGTTGATGATAATCTCGTTGTGGTGGTGATGAAACCTCCGGTGATAGGAGTCAATTATTAGCCACGTAACTCGATGACTTCGGGAAAGTATAACAGGGCGCTTGACGCTTATTGGCACTCCCTGAACAGCATCCACTCGTCCCCGGGCTCGCAGCAGACCAAAGTCGTCTAGATAAGGAGAGAGTTTAAAAATCGAACTTTTTCGACCTACCTTGTTCGGCGGCGATAACAAAGACTCCAGATCTTCTAAAAACGCCTCTTCCTGGCAAGTGCGGATAATAGCACACTCGGCGCCAGCCATAGCATCCATATTGAGAAGTGTTGAAAGCTGCTTAGATGGTGAGAAATGTCTAGCTGTCTTCCGAAGGAATTGTAGTACATACAGCTGAGATTTTCGTAACTTTTCCCATTTGCTGAATCTTTTCGGGTCTGGAGCAATGACGGCCAAACTTGCTACCGTGGTATGTACTGTAATATGACAAACTGTTTCAGTCTCTGGAACTGTCTCGCCTCCCATTCGTGCTGAGGGCCACTTCTCTTCTGAAGCGTAGAGGAAGTCGGGACCGCGAAACCAGCGAGAATGTACCCCAATGTCTGAGTCTATCTTCCATCTTGTCCCGTCATCTGCTACATTTAGTGCTGTCGGCACCCACCTCCACTCGGTGACTTTGGAGTCTTCCAGTATCTCGCCAATACGTAGAGCGACGAACTGATGAAACTTCCTTGCGTCGGATTTGATCCAGCATAGCACGTTTCTGGAATCGGTCCAGAGGAAACGCCGATTTATTTTGATTGAAGATTCAGCCTCCACAAATTTTGACAATCGCAGACCGAGGACCGCAGCCATCAACTCTAGTCTCGGAATCGATACTGGCTTAAGTGGGGTAACACGCGTCTTAGATGCTATCAGCGAACAACAGACTACTCCATCTCTTTCAGCTCTTACGTAGCATACTGCCGCATAAGCCCATGTGCTTGCGTCGACGAATGTGTGGAGTTCGATGTTGCCACCGCCACTCACCAAAGGAAAACATCGAGGAATACTAATTGTGCGAATGAGCGGGATTTTACTCACCCATTGCGACCATGTCTCTCGCTCAGCGTCTCGAATAGGCTCATCCCAGCTGACTCCAGAGCGCCAAATGTCCTGAAGTATAATTTTTGCGCGGACGACGAAGAATCCCAGAAGACCAAGTGGGTCGAAAATTGTCATCACGGTCCGCAAAATTTTCCGTTTCGTTTGGACAGCGTTTTCGTCGAAAGCTGAATCGCCGAGATTGTTGAAGAATGAGAATTCATCTATAGCCGGTCGCCACCAGAGACCCAAGACCTTTTCACTGATAGAGTTAAACTCTTCGATGGACCTATCGAACTGCACGTCGGAATTCGTTAGAGCTGCTAGGACGCGTTTGGAATTAGATGACCAGTTGCGCATCTCGAAGCCACCATCGCTGTGAATCAATCGCACCCTCTTCGCCAGCTGGATCATTTCATCTTCGGTCTCTACGCTCTGCAGCCAGTCGTCTACATAAGTGTTGTTAACGATGGCATTGACAGCTTCCGGGTATTCTTGTCTCCATCTATCCGCATTCTTGTCTCTAATAAAATTGGCCAAAGATGGAGAGCAAGATGCACCAAAGGTCATGACACTCATCGCATATACAATGGGATGCTTCGAGCAATCACCCTCACGCCACAAGAACTTCTGCGCCGACTGATCTTCCTTTCGAACTAGAACTTGGTGGAACATTTCCCTTATGTCGCCACAGAGGGCTATTGGCCTTTCCCGAAAGCGAATTAACACACCAACGAGAGATGTTAAGAAGTCTGGTCCCTTCACCAGGTAAGTGTTTAATGCGATGTCGTCGACTTTAGCGGCAGCGTCCCACACGAGCCGCATCTTCTTTTTGTTAGGATTAGTCACTGTGAACATCGGTAAGTACCAAGACCTTCCGCCGGAATAGATCTCATCCTTCTCCACCTTTCTGACGTAACCTCGTTCCTCGTAGCCCTTGATAGTATCCACCAGAAACTTCTTCAAAGCTGGATTGCGATTCATTCTGGACTCCAGGCACTGAAGTCTCCGTCTTGCCATCGGAAGAGAGTCGGGTAAGTCAATGATGTCATGTTTCCACAAGAGTCCAGTCTCCCATCTTTTCTCCGAAGGAATATACTTGGTTGTCGACTCCATGATACGTAAGGCTCGTTCGTTTTCCTTGGATTGAAGAGTGGAATTTTTGGCCACAACCCCCACTGCGTCCAAAGAGAACCAGAACTTAAGCATCTCATCCATTTTCTCTTCCACAGCGCCGGTACAAATGTGCAGTACTCTTTTTGTAGCTTGATTATTCGATCCGTTGCGTCCATATACTGTCCAACCCAATCTACACTTCGCAGCAATTAGCTCATCGCCAGAAGCTTCTCGAGTTTTTAATGGCAAGCCAATCTTAACATTGTCCAAGCCGATGAGAACACGCGCTTGTGCATCTTGATATGGAAGAATTGGCAATTTTCGTAGATGTTTGCTTTGTTGTATCTCTGCGCTATCCAAAGACTGGATCGGTAAATCCAAACTCGATACAGTACGAACATTTTGCAAATTGAACTTTCGAGCGCATACGTCACGAGATGATATGGCCAAATTCACTATCTTGGATTCTGCTTCCTTTTGACTGATGTCCCCAGTCCACTTCAAGCACAATTCTTCTGCGGGTCCTTCCAGTCCGAGCTCAGTCGCGATGCTGCTCTCCAGAAGTGTGCACGCCGATCCTTCATCAATTAGAGCAAATGTGTCCAGGTATTTGTTTTTCCCATGAAGCCTAACGGGAACGTATCGGAAAACTGCCCTCTTACTGTCCACGGTGTGGAAGGAAACAACTCGATTTTCTTCAGTTCGTATGCCGGTTGGCTCTTGCCGCAGGGAATGAAGGAGAGGATGGTGGGGCATCCTGCAGCCATCAACACCACACTGTTTTCGCAAGTTGCAGCGCCTCACTGCGTGTTTCTTAAGACAACGTAGACAAATTCCCTTTTGGCGTATAAAGTTCCATCGTTCGGTGATGCTTAGCGAGATGAATGCATTGCATTGGTTGAGGCGGTGGCTGCCGCTGCACTTTGCACAGGAAACTTGCTGAGAGGTTGAATTGCACCTCCCGTCAGAGACATCGTGCACAAGTATTCGGTGCTTTAGTTGTCTACAAGGGCTCTTCTCCTCACTGTTGGGTAGTGGCTGACTGATGGTTGTTACGTGGCTAACACATGTGGCGAGATTAAATAACCAACCGTCGAACGTCTTGATATTGGCTTTCGGAAAAAACATCTGATGTCGGCACCAGTCGAGCTTTAGGTCAGTAGGCAACTTCCCCACTAGGTCGTTCAACAGCACTGGATCATTTAAATAGTCCCCAAGACCTACGGCTTCAATTGTACAACAGTAATTCTGAACGGAAAGAGCAAATTTTACAAGATTTTCCAACTTATCTGATCGTATTGGAGGTTCCTGCCGCAATTTGCGCTGCATTGTCTGATGGATAACGTCTGCTCGGCCAAACAGCATTTTCAGGGTATCGATAGCAGCTGGAACAGTACTGGGCATCATTAATTTCCCCCGAACGGCTTGCAAAGCTTGTCCCTTGAGGCTCTTTTGGAGACGTAGAAGGTTTTCCTGGTCAGAAAACCCACATCTTTCAGTCGACTGGACGAAATTGGTGATGAAGATCGGCCATTCCTCCGGTATTCCAGAAAATGTTGGTAAGTCCTTCACGATGACCTGTCTTGCAGCGATCTGTGATGACGACAAGGTACATTCTGACGTCATGTTGGGCAGGTGTGAAAAGGTGAGATGATTTTGAGGTACAGGTCCACAGTTGCTAAAGTTGTTTGATGTTATTGGAGCTGTAATTGGCGATGGCACAGACATGACAGATGGTGGCAAACTGTAGAACCAGTTGCTTGAGCCGGGTGATGGTGTTGTGCTAACAGCGGAATTCACATAGGTGTTATTGGCGACAAGCGGATAAGTGTTTTCGGGCGATGGTCGCACATTAGGGAATGCCAATGGCTTCGTCCAAACTGGAATTGTATTACAACCGGGAATACCGTATGTTGCTGGTGGGGGGTAGAACACACTCCTGTTGGCGGCCCGTGGATCGGAAAATAATTCTTGTGTCGACGAAAGTGCCCCACTGAAAATTGCTGGTGCAGTGTTGTTGACATAAGTAGAACGAAGCATGTTATCCAACGATGACTGGTCATTGTTGACTTGTGTACCCGTGCCTGAGGAGGTTAGGCAGCTACTTGCCGGGGGCGTGTTGACGATTGCGGCTGAAATCGATGTAGCTGGAGCAGTGGTGGTATGTGCTATTGGACTGAGCACTCCGGACGGCGTATTCTCAGCAGTTGCTTGTGCGCAATGAACGCTTTCAGCTGTGCCGGTCACGTTGTGTCGGTTCGCATTTGCACGTAGGTCTGTTCCAGCGCTAAGATTGTATCGGCGCGCTAGGTCGTCGGCAGCGGCAACCAAAGAATGTTCCATCGTTGCTTTTAGTCGAAAAGGATTTTCGATTGCTTCGATTTTTTTGGATTTGTGGTACTCCTTGCGACGATGTCTTACCAGTCGAAGTGTGCACACAGAATGGCCACAATTCTTTTCGAATGGCGAGAATATTTTAGAGTATTGACTCTTCGGCGGACGTACTCATATGTATATAATATTTTGAAGCGAATGCTAAAATCTTTATTTTAAATTAGTATAATTCAATATAATAAAATCCATTTACTTACATTCGTGCCGTGTCCGCCCAATGGTCAATCAGAAAAGAACGAGAATATTTGACGTTTAAAGTTACTGGGAGAAAAATTCTTTAAGAGAAAGAGATAACAGCAACCATTGTGCAGAGACGACACGAGTGTATTACAATATACAGTGCTGCCAAGTAATGGCGCAACAACGGGTATAAATTATGCAGGGCCTATCAACATCCGGGCTTGGCAAGGTCGAGGAGCCAAATACCACAAGGGATACCTGGCCATATTTGTCTGCTTGGCTACTAAAGCCATACACCTCGAAGCAGTTAGCGACTTAACCACTCTGGCGTTTCTGGCAGCGTTTCGACGATTTGCAGCTCGGCGTGGAGTTTGCGCCTAAATTTATAGCGATTACGGCACCAATTTCGTAGGAGCAAACGCAGAACTGCGTCGTTAAATGAAGAGCGGAAAACAGGACTGGGAAGACATTGCGAACGTCTTCGCAACTCAAGGAACTAAGTGGAATTTCATTCCCCCAACTTCTCCCCACTTTGGCGGTTTGTGGGAAGCAGGAGTGAAGAGTGTTAAGTTCCACTTAAAGCGAATTGTTGGTAATGGGACACTTGCTTATGAAGAGCTCGCCACGCTTTTAGCTCAAGTCGAAGCGTGTCTTAATTCGAGACCTCTTTGCGCCAGACCCCGAGGACTTTAACGCATTGACACCCGCACATTTCCTGATAGGCGAGACCCTATTTACGGTTCCTGAACCAGATTTGACCATAGGCAAACAAAGCTACCCCGACCGGTGGAAGACGATTCAGGCGGATTTGCAGATATTCTGGAAGCAGTGGCAGACAGAGTACTTGAGCCGTTTACAACAGCGTCCAAAATTGTTGAAACCTCACCCCCAACTTAAGGTAGGAAATTTGGTGCTTATCAAGGATGAACGACTTCCCCCGGCAAAATGGAGCTTAGGCCGCATCGTAGAAACATACGCAGGAGTTGACAATCTCTTACGGGTAGTAAATGTAAAAACCCAAATTGGAGAATTCCGACGATCAATTATAAAACTATGCCCGCTACCAATCAATGACAACCCACAATAATATCATGTAATATTCACAGGTACATATTCAATAAAATTTATTCAAATATGCATTCAAAAATAATCTAAGCACAATATCAAAAAAAAAAAATATATATATATATACAATATATAAATAAATAAACCTAATACACACCACTGTCGTCATACAAAAATACAACCCAACTCAAAACACAACTCAACTCAAAACACATGTTCAAATACAGTCCACTTACCAATAAACTTCCCAATCACTGAAATCCACAAACTCACACACACACACGCTCATACACACACACGCGCAAATGCACACCCATACGCACCATACGCAAATACATGCAAACGCACAATTAATTCTCGATCGATCAAAACTTGTCGATCCTATTCACAATCAAACACTCATACACACAAACACATCTTCGTTTCAAAAAAAATAGTAATAATAATGATAACACAATAGTAAACCTGATAAAAATATCCAACATTAATGGCAATAAAAGTAATTTTACTCAACTGAACTCACTAGATTTTACAAAATATTTTAATTCACATCCGATTTAATGCGCACACAATTAAAACATTCACCGATCAAGTACAACGTCAAAGGGCAGCTAAGATGCTGCAACACCTCATCGTCATCATCACCTTCACCTCTCACGGAGGGTCATCGAAATGAATGGGGCAAGTACAGCAGAACAAACGGGAACTTGCGTAAAGCCAGCCTTCGGAGTAGTCAATAACGTTTTGGTCTCTCTGGTCTTCCGTTACTTTGTTTTGTGTCAATACATGTTAATAAACAAATAAAATAATCTTCCTTCTATTTTCATGTGCTTGGATTCATCCATTCATAACATACAATATTTTACCAAGGCATCTATGTATCTAGCAGCGGCTGGAAAGCCAGAAGAAGCACGATAGTGAAGTTCTTCGCTCAGCGGTGGGGGGAGAATGTTGACGATAAAATCAACACAGCTGATAAGACGAAACGCCCCCACGCATCAGCAAATTTCCCCTTGGAATTTTCGGCGGCTAAACGCTAACAAAATTACAAAAAAAAACACAGATGTCGTTTGTACATAAAAGGCAATTTTATTTGAAGTAAAATAGATTGATTTTTGTAACGTTAAAGGAAGTGGTTTAATTTTCGCAGTTAATACGGATATTCTTTAATAGTGCAGTTTTTCATAGCAACTGTTTTTCTTTTGGTTCACATCTGAACGGTTATATTTTCACAAATTAAAACAGTCAAAATAATCATTAATCCTTATCTATTACATCGTATGAAAAGTTAATACAATAATTGAATTATAATACATATATGTGGTGGCCGTGGTGTAGTGGTACTAGCAATCGCTTCTCACTCGGAAGGTCAAGGTTCGAATCCTAGCCACGGCAAGTTTTCATTTGTGCAATTGGAATTTAGTCAGAAAAATCTGCGTGTGAAGGCATAACACTGACATGTGGGTTTGGCTGTTGTAGGGTTTTCAAGCACAAAACAACCGTTAAAATTCACAACCTCACCATTCCGAGTGAAGAAAATCTCTCCGTCCTATTCGGACTCCCACCCCTGGAGAGTCAATATCGAAACCAAACACACCTGAGTTTCAAACCACTACATCACAAACTTTCCTTTCTCCTCCTTCTACCTTTCCGCCCGCGCCCTGGCAACAGTGTAAGGGTATTCATAACCCCTTTGGCGCGCGTAAATTATAAAAAAAAAAAAAATGTATTTTGCATCTAATCTAATAATCCAATTTATTCATGAATTGTATTTTACATTTTTTCGGAACATGCTGCTCTGATGAAACCATTCATGGTGAAGCGAAAAACTTACCCACACGGTGGTGAAATGAACAAATGTCAATATTTTATTGAAGAAGGAGCAAATACGTAAGTGAAAAAAATTTAAATTGTTTTAAATCAAAAAAACTAATTCGTTTTTATTTTATAGGGCGATAAAAATGGGGAAATATAAGAAGCGCACTTTCGATGTAAGACCCACATCCGGTTGTACCGTCAAAGTTGCGAGGAAACCAGGTAACTTTGTATTATGCATAGTAAGAATATTTTGTAGAAAATTAAACTCTACTTTTTCCATGAAAACCCACCGCCCAACGCCTTATGGGACATGGAGATACTATGCATGCATGCACTGTGATAACCCCAAGAAGGTTGTTTACTACAGGTAAGGTTTGTTCTTATTTTTTATATTTTCCACTAATATGTATGCACTCATTGACCTATCGGTTTTTTCTTTTTGGTAGAAGTTCTTCGATTATGAAGCTGCTTCGAATTATGACTGGGAGGAAGGGGAACAGGCGAATCACTTAACTGAAGCGAAGATGAAAATGACAAATTAGAGGATGAGGATTACGGGGTTGATAATGAATTTTTTGCAATACACGGACGCTTGAGCGATGAGGAGTACCAAATCGAAGATGAATAGATGAATGAAAAGAATACCGAAAAAATCAAACCACGATTAATCAGTGCAATATGAGAGCATGAAAACAGGAATCAACCATATCACTGTCCTGCAATCATTTAGAATAAATTGTGTTTACGTGCAATGATGTTTTGCGAACCACTGCCTATTGAACAGCTTAGAAGCACAAATCCTGAATCTAGAACACCTCCACCAGAGCAGCAAAAAAAGACGTGAACTTCTGAAGCGTTTTTAAGTGATTTGTTACGTCAAATTCATGGCAATAGTCACTCAAAAGTTGTTCTCATAAAAGAATATAAATTATTCAGAATTTTCACCGTTTTCATATTTGTGTTATAGTGTTATCTATAGAATAGGAATGTAGCTTTATCGGCTATATACTCGCATACATATGTATATTACACATAATAGGACTTGGTTTAAAAAAAAATATGTAAATGTAAATGAGATAATCTTTCAATTTAAATACTTTTTTTTATTCATTTTGATAAAAGTATTTTGAAAAAATTAACCTAACTATTTTTTTCGGTCGCATCGGTGTACTGACGGCTCCATAGTATGGATTTTAGACATCGAGTTCCTTGACAAAATATAATATTCTCAATTTAGAATTCTCTGCCGAGAGGTCGGAAATACCAAGTATTTATCGTATTATGTGGAATAACTTTTCGCACATTAATTATATAAATTCTGCATCTGGGAATGGGATTACATCATGGCAGTGTTTGGATTTCATTCCGTTGTTTGAGTGATAAATTAACAATATTGAAACTCAGTCAACATTTGTTAAGCAAGGAAGACAGCAAACAATCTACCGAACTAACTAAGGTGGTGGTACGGCAAGAAAATAATCTGCCGAAAAATATACGGTATAGTAACGGAATTGTTTATGTTACTCAACAGGTACCTTGTCTTCTGAATCGAAAACAGCCTTGATGAAAAGGAATCCAAAAAAAAACGTCTTTAGGATTATGTTGGATAAAACTACATGCCGTTTTTCACCAAAATTCTAACACATTTGTCTTATATTTTAAATGAACTTTATTAAACTAAATATGTGTCGTTTTGATCGATAACCTTTACCATTTTTCTGGTAAGAGCATTATGCCCTCACATGATTTTGACCGGGCTCTCTTGAAGCCAGCTTTACACAATTAAGATAGTTCTGAAGTGAGCGAAACAAATGGTAGTAGGACGGGGCAAGCTTAGGACTATACGATGGATGCATCTTCCCAAGCAAGCTCTCCCAATTTCTGTCTAGTCATTAAAAATATGTGTGGTCATTGCATTATCTGATGGAAAACAACGCATTTCCTATTGGTCACTTTACTTCGACTGCCCGCTTTAATAGCATTAGTAGTTCACAGCCGAAAGTGGAAGCAATCGTCTAGCCAGGATAGAGCAGCCACAAAACACAAAGCATTACCTAATGTGTCATCAATGCAGGCTTTGACAACGTTTATGCATCTTCATCCACCTTGGACCTTGAATTTTCATTTTTGTTGTATGTGATCCATCGCCTGTTATCAATTTTGCAATCCCACCTCTCCCGCTCCTGGTCGTTTGTACTGTTGCTTGCATTCAGCCACTGCCGTTACTGTATTTATCATACGGTACGGGCAGTGACTGAGTGTATGTAACAACTGATGGATAGCGGGTTGTGAGTGAAAATTTTGTTGGTGCACTGCTTCATATTGTTGTAAGGGCATAAAACCTACAGCAATTTGTTTCGGTAAACCAACGTCAGAATTCTCACTTCGCAGCCTTGCTTAGTATCGTCGGTGTTTGTGCTTTTTGTGTTTGTTAGGTTGTAATGACTGGGGAATTCAGAGTAGACATTGCCAATATACGCGGGCTAAAAAGCAATCACTTTTCTGCGTACGCCCACGTCTGCAAATACAGACCAGCTGTTTTGGCACTTAGTGAAACACAGGTAGATCCCCGTCCACATCTCTCAGATCACTCTGATCTGAAGCTACCTGGCTACGAACTAGTGCCATTATTCTTCTCTCACCGCGGGCTCGCCATTTACGTGCGTAGTGATGTAGCTTACCAAACTCCACCACAATGTAGTCCCTGTTCCAATCCGGAATTCAATTTCATGTGGTTAAAATTCCATCTCCGTAAGCAAATTATCCACTACTGCTTTATTTACTGAAGCCCCAAACTGGACAGCAATTTGACCTTTCACGAGGTTGATGCGCTGTCTGACTCCATTCAAAGAATTGTATCCCTGTATCCTCATACTGAAATCGTGATTACGGGCGATTTCAATATACACAATTCTGGTTGGCTTCGACATTCTGGACAGACAACACCCGGAGGATGGTGTGTTGAGATCTTCGCTGCGGAAAATAACTTAATCCAGCTTGTAAATGAGCCCACACGAATACCAGACGTTGATAGTCATACCGCCAATACCCTGGACTTGTTTTTAACTTCTCACCCTGACAAGTACTGCGTTGACGTACTCCCCCTCTAGGCTCGTCGGACCATTGTGTCATATCAGCAAAATTCTCGTACACCCACCACACAGTTACAGAAAAGATTCCTAAAAGAACCGTATGGCAATACGAGAAAGCCAACTGGAGCGGCCTTAACAGCTTCTTTTAACTGGTCGTTATGGTTCCTCGATAACGACGTGGATGCCGCTGCTGACATGATCACAGAAACTATTCTCTTTGGAATGAGATGCTTTATCCCTCATCGGATGAAGAGTATCAAACCAAAAGAAAAGGCATGGTACGACTCGAGCTGTAAAGAGGCTGTCAGAGTTAGAGAAAAATTTTTTCGGTCTTATAAGACCAATCCGACAGAGGAAAATCGAAAAAAGTTTAAACGAGCCAGAAATGACTGCAACGCCTTTCTCAAGCGTGTGAAATTCCAATACGACCAAAACCTGAGGCAAAAAATACTGCAATGTCCCAAAGGCAGTAAACATTTTTGGTCATTCGTCAAAAACATTAGAAATTCTGCCTCATCCTTCATCCCAACGCTCATTTACAATGACATTCCAGCTGTTAGCTCTTTGGACAAAGCCAATCTGCTTGCTGCACACTTTGCGGCTAGCTCAACACTCCCAGATTGTGCTTTGTCCCCGCCTACACTTGAGTGCGCCAAATCTACAATGGGACGAATCTACTTTCGCACTCGTGTAGTAGCAAGAGTACTTAAAGATCTCAACATGCATAAATCCGCTGGTCCAGATGGTATATCTCCCCTTCTTCTGAAGAGGTGTTCTTCCACGCTGGCAAAACCACTGCGTAAGCTTTTTCATCAGTCCTACTCTTTAGGACTCTTTCCGAGCAGATGGAAAACAGCATTTGTCCACCCCGTCCCCAAATGTGGCGAATCTTCTTCTCTATCTTCCTACAGACCTACTACACCTACGTCCTTTCTTTCCAAGGTCATGGAAACGTTGGTAAACCGCCAACTCATGAAATATGTCAAAACGCGAAAACTGCTCAATGATCGGCAGTATGGTTTTCGTAGCAACAGGTCCACTGGTGTTTTGATGGCATGTCTCACCGAAAAGTGGAACCAAAGCGTACATCAATCTGGCGAAAGCAAGATAGTTGCACTTGACATTTCTAAGGCATTTGACAGAGTTTGGCATCAGGCTCTCTTGTCGAAAATGCGTGCTCTTGGGATCGATGACTCTCTTCTTCAATGGATTAGAAATTACCTTTCGGAACGTTCAATTCAAGTTGTCTTGGACGGTTTCAAGTCTGATATTCACAAAATAAATGCTGGTGTGCCCCAGGGCTCCGTTCTGTCTCCGACACCCTTTTTAATTTTCATTAATGATCTCTTGTCTGCTACTTCTAATCCAATTTATTCCTTTGCTGATGACAGCACTCTCTGCTTCTCATATTCGTTCCCGGACTCACGTTCCTGCTCTTCGGCTGTATAACGGGAACGGCAGCGTATGCTAAGCTCATTAAATTCCGATATTAACAACATAACCAACTGGGGAACTATCAACCGAGTAGAATTTAATGCTTCCAAAACTCAATGCTGTCTGCTGTCATTAAAGCGAAATTCAAATACCCAGCCATTATCCATGAATGGCACTTGAATCGTCGAAACCGACAAACTTTCCATTCTCGGTATGTGTATCAGTAACAACTTACGTTGGAATGACCACATATTCGATGTCGCCAAAAATGCTGCGAAATGTCTAGGTTTCCTCAAGCGATGTAAGAAATATTTTACCCCCTCTGATCTGGCGTCAATATATAAAGCATTTATCCGCCCAAAACTGGAGTACAATGCCCACATCTGGTCAGGTGCTCCTAAAACATCTCTGCACCTGATAGACAGAATTCAAAACCGTGCGATAAAACTCATTGGTGATACTAATATCAGTCAATCAATTGACACCCTCGAACACCGACGAAATGTCTCCTGTCTCAGCTTGTTTTATCGCTATTTCCACCACCAGTGCTCCATTGAAATCGCCAGTAGCATTCCATTCAAACTTTCAACCGTAACACCCGTCTCGCTATGAATGCTCATCAGTATACCCTCAAGCCCATTTTCGGTCGTACTCTAAAATATCGTGATTCTTTCCTAAGCCGTACAACTCGCTTATGGAATATCCTGCCGATCTCTGTGTTTCCTGGTCGTTATAACTTACAAACATTTAAAAACAATGTACATCGGTACCCGTCTTTTCTTCCTCCCTAAATTTCCTTCGCCCGCGCTGTGTACGAACATTTTAAGGGTACAAAACCCCTTGAGCGCACGATAATTATAAAAAAAAAAATAAAAATAGTGACTCTTTTTCAGGAACAAGTTTCTATCCGCAAGGCTGTCAATTTTTGGGCAACTATTATTTTTCAGCAAATCAACAAAAAGGCTTTAAATAATTATATTAGTTATATACGTAGTTTATATGGCTAAACAAAAACGTAAACTTTTTACTCATTAATGACATCATTAGTAAGCACTCGATGGTTTCACTCTTGAAACGCTTTTGTTGAAACTGTTGTACTCCAAATGTTGAATCTGCAAAGGAAAAGGCATTAAATATATAGCTAAACTAAAATGTATACATTTTACCCACATGTATTTGGACAGCACACAATGGTTCCACCCTGGAAATGCTTTTGTTGGAACCATTGCACTCCAAATGTTGAACCTGCAAGGAAAAAGGAATTAAATATATAGCTAAACTAAAATGTATACATTTTACTCACATGTATTTGGACAGCACACGATGGTTCCACCCTGGGAATGCTTTTGTTGGAACCATTGCACTCCAAATGTTGAATCTGCAAAGAAAAAGGCATTAAATATGTTATATAGCTAAACTAAAATGTATGCATTTTACTCATATGTATTTGGACAGCACACGATGGTTCCACCCTGGGAACGCTTTTGTTGGAACCATTGCACTCCAAACGTTGAATCTGCAAAAAGGAAGGCGTTAAATATATATCTGAACTAAAATGCATATTTTTTACTTACATGTAATTAGTTAGCATCACATATTCACATTTCTTAAAAATTTTTTCTTCTTGCCCCAGATGTCCTGATTTTTCTTCTTTTGTTGTCCTAGAAAATATAATAAAGAAAATTATTGTCGTTAACTTGGACGCGTAAGCAGTCACCTATCTGACGGAAATACGAGAAGGCTCAAGTATCCAGTCAGACGTATCGTATGCATTTTTCACTTGCATGCGCGAAC